>OX243868.1:16552342-17789485 GCA_945859645.1 Amphipoea oculea | reverse complement strand
TCTCTCATAACAATGTATGCACCTTCGCTGAATAAGCCGTCCTCTGTGTTCAGCCACCAATGATTTGCTGAATTTATGATCTCTTTGACTTTGTACAAGAGCTGCTGAATTAGAATTGGACGTGATTCCTAACATTTGTAGAAAGAATTGGACATTTTCTAAACACGCGCGCAAAGTCTGTGCGAAATCGGCGCGAAAAACTTTTGCAGCAGGCCATGCGGGCGCGCGCGAGCAACTGACCTAATTTTACAAATATTTACAAGTTACAACATACTTACTATTGTCATACAATTTTGCGCGCTAGTTGTGGTACGCAGGCAGCCCACATGGCCTACCAGTAAAAATTAAAAAATCTATAGTGGCTTGCTGCACTGTAATTTATGTGGGTGGCAGGCGGACCACATGACGGTGAGAGTGTTAGGGTTCCGTACCCAAAGGGTGCCAACGAGAGTGACCCTACTACTCCTCCGCCTCCGCTGTCCATCCGTCCGTCCGTCTGTCTGTCAGCGGGCTGTATCTCATGAACCATAAGTAGGTAGACAGTTGAAATTTTCAGAGTGTGTATTTCTATTGCCGATATAGTAAAAATAATATAAAGTAAAATACACTGTTAGGTTAAACGAGGGACACTTTAAGGGAGTGTAGTACTCATGAAAATGAACAACTTTTAATATGGGGCAGACTCCAAAATACCTGTGTCACCTAAACCATACGAGAGACTAAACTTCAGACACAGGGGTAGCCCTGTTGAATTTGTGATATCAGCAGCGTAGGAAGCTATGGTAGGCAATATGATGGTGCATTCGATACAATGCACCATGCACATTCGATACAAATACGGTCTGTAAAGCCAACCAGACTTTTTACTTCATAGTAAAGTCTGGTTCTCTTTGAGGCGCGCGTGGAACACGTACGCGCCGTCCGGCACGGGCCTGGTCCTGATCGGACGGTGAGCTACCCATTACTCTCCGTCCGCAGGCCCGCGCCTACGGTGGCCGGGAGTCGTCACGCGGCTCCCGACGCCCGGAGCGTCTCCCGCGGCGGCTGGGGTGTGAGGTTCTCTCCCTCAGCCGTTCAGCCACCTCCTTCGCTAGCATGACTGCTTCGCAGAAGGAGGTGACCGCCTCCCACTCCTTCTCGCTCCGGACCATGGCTTGAACCAGGGCCGGACGCGAGAGGTCGCCGCCGCTGTCGATCGCCTCAACGAGGGCACGGCGGTGCTCCGCCCATGCGGGGCAGACCTCCACCGTATGCTCCACCGTGTCCTCTGGGCGATCCTCGCAGTGGTGACACCCGGGCGTCTCCTCCCGCCTGATGATGTGCAGGAACGTCCCAAAACATCCGTGTCCGGTGAGGACCTGCGTCAGGCGATAGGTGAGGACGCCGTGACGCCTCTCTAGCCACTCCTCAAAGAGGGGTCTTATCGCCACTATCGTGGCGTGCCCTGCGCTGGGTTGCGAAAGTCGCTCCTTCCATGCCACCATGAGATCGCGCCGGAGGTCTGTCCGCTCCGCCGCGATTTGCCGCGGAAGCGGAGTTTCCCCCCGGCTCAGTGCCTCCGCGCGCCACTCATACAGGCGCGCTAGGACTATCGCCTCCAGATCCCATGGCGGCAGTCCGGCAAGGAGGCTTGCCGCCTCGCCCGAGATCGTGCGGTACCCCCGGATCAGCCTTACGGCTACCACCTTTTGGGGCGCGTTCAGATAGTGGGCGGCTCGCCGCCGCAGAGAACGCGCCCACACCGGGGCCCCGTATAGGGCCATGGACCGCACGACCCCCGCGTAAAGCCTCCGGCAGGAGGTGTTTGGCCCCCCCAGGTTGGGCAGGAGCCGCTTGAAGGCGGCCCCGGTCCTTTCCAGTTTGGGGGCCAAACGTCGGAAGTGTTCGACGAAGTTCCACCGGCTGTCGAGGACGAGCCAGGTATCTCATCGTTGCCTCGACGCCGATGTGAACCCCTCCCACCGTTAGTTGGGATCCCGATGACAATGTCCCACTTGAAGGACTAAGTGCGGAAACCACACCCTCTAACATAGAACACAGTACACTGAAAGATACCGTAAGGTTGCTTTTCCTACTGAAATGCAATACCAAGTCTCGTACGAAACTGTGGAGCGCTCGGTAAGTTGTTCACATTGTTCATATTATTACGTCATACAAGGTTCTCAGATGGTTTTTATCTAAACACGTGAAGTAACTGATATACCTACTTACGTACGGAAGGGAACAGTAGAAGCATAAAGGAAAATTAAACTGAAAACTTTTACACGTGTTCGGGTGCACTATTCAAGAGAGAGTTTTCTGAAGACTACGGTTTTCTATACGAGCGATGGCCGCAACATAGCGTCTGCAATTTACAGTCGATTGACGTCACGCAAACGTTATTTATGAGAGCAAGTTGAAATGAAATATTTATTTCTGTAAGTAGATCTTTTAAGACACTTTTTTGTGTACGTCAATATTTTAAAACTAGACGGCGGCGCCGGCATTTCCTAGCCGACTGATCCCCATAAGAAATGCTAAGTCAAACTCAGAGGTAATGGTCTCATATGATTGTATGTGAGTCTAACAATGCAGGACCATGTCTGCAAGGGCCTTTTGAAGAAAGAGCCATTTCAGCTTTGAGTTGACCTGTCCAACGGCATGCATGCATCAGTCACCGTGTTGTTCGAGTAGTTGCTGTGTTTTCCTAGAGTATGGAGGGTAAGGAGAACCGTCTCTTATAAGGGAGGAAAGTTGAAAAAGTGTCCAGCTATAAGCAGTAAATAACAGTTCAAAAACCCTCCAAAATGGCGCTAGCGTAGACAAAGGGTATGGTATGAATGTAGTAATTGTTGACGGATTGAAATTCGGAGACATGTGGCACTGGGCCCACGTGGTGGATTACGGCCCACTGCGGCACCGTCTCAAAGAATCTACACCTGTGTCCCATCAGTGAGAACGTCATAGGCTTATTATACAGGGTGAAATTTTAATCACCGTTTTCCACTTAAAGGGTCATTGTACTCATCATTATGAGCAACTTTTACTATGGGACCAAACATGAAATCGCGAAAAAAAAATCAGCTGTTCCTTACATTTTGACGAGTTATGCGAACATAAATGTAGAATACAGCTGATGTTTTTTTTTCACGATTTCGAATTTGGTCCCATAGTAAAAGTTGTTCATAATGATGAGTACAATGGGGGTCATTGTACTCATCATTATGAACAACTTTTACTTAAGAGCAAAACGGTGATTAAAATTTCACCCTGTATATGTATGTGTTATGTAATAAGTATCCAATAGTTGTAAAATATAGGTTGGCACACCCAACGTTCCGAAAAGGACTTAAAAAATCTCCTTCGAAAGCAAAATATTCAATCCAATGCATTTGAAATACGGTATCAACAAAATAGAAAAGAAAAGCGGAGAACCACGGTCCTCCAACAAACTAAGAATAGTTTTCTCAAGAGAAATTACCTTAAATGGTTTAGCATACATTCTTAATTGATTGAACAACGAGGTCAGTTGCTGTAAGTAAGTGCACTCTCATCCGTATCATGAGTATTCCCAGCGAAGGAAAAATTGATGCAGTTTACTGCATCGTAATAGGTTCTTTAATAAATAAGTTAGGTCTTGTACCAACGTATTTTTAACCGACTTCAAAAATGAACGAGATTATTTTTCGTACCAAGTACAGCTTGTCTGAATGAATGAACGGCAAAAATCCATATTATACCACTTCTGAGGAACAAATTAAGCAATCAGGAAACATCAGATTCCCTTCACAAAAATCATGGGTAGTTTGTAATGTCAAGATGAGGGCTTTTTACTAAATGCTTATGAAAGTATGTACACGGTACTAATAACAAAAAACATTATATTACATTTTTATGTCTGTCTGTTTATTCCGGCTAATTGCGATTTTGATGGAACTTTCACTGGCAGATAGCTGATGTTATAAGGAATAAAGAAAAAAACTTAGGCTACTTTTATTTTAGAAAATTAATTAGGGCTCTGCGCAAATAATTAAAATCCATGAAATCTAATTTGTTTACCGTAAACCGACATGCCCGCGACTTCCAATACTCCATAGTCAATCTGATACTATACCTAATATTCAAATTTATTTCATCGCAACTAAAAGAAACAACACTAGTCCTAATGCTTCCCATACAGCTGCAATATTCCTATAACTGTATATGGGAATATTCAGCTGTTATCCCATTCAGTCTCTGAAAGCTACCAAGAAACTTACCAAATAAGGATCGTACTATATAGTTCTCAGTACCTTTCAAAGCTAATGTACAAAAAATACCTTAATCCTCTTACCAGAAAAAAAGCCTTACTAAACTGAAAAATAATCTATACTATCCCATGAAAATTTTCCGAAACTTTAATACAATTTTGTTCGAACAGTTTTCTTTTCCTACAAAGGCCGGAGGGTTCTTATCTCCAGCCAGCAACAACCCAACTACATAATACACACATAGCACGTAACTACGTAAGTTCAGATTGATAAAACTTTTGATATGAGCAATTGAGCATGTATCGAGTTTTTTGGCCTGCTTCCATAATATTACTTTTGTGAAGTTTTGAAGGAAAACTGTGATCATGTCAGTATTATCTGATGGGAAACTGTGTTACCGTAGTAACAAACGAACTTTAGCCTGAATTCAAAAGCAATAACGTATTATTGCTTTTGAATTCAGGCTAAAGTTCGATGGCTTTAGCGTTATTGTTAGAACTAGATCAAATTGACGAACATAGAGTGACCTTGTTGGTGATTTTCTTCAGAAACGTCAAGTGCGCGTAGTACCTAGACCTACTTGCAACCGGCCAACCGGCGCGGCGTGCAAGTAATGTAGGTATGACCTATGAACGTAAACGAAGCAAAAGAAGTAACGTATATTCAAACGTATGTTTCCAATTGTTGTTATTTCAAGTTAAACAAATATAAACTTTATTTTAGCGGTAATTAAGTTGATTTCAGTGTCTAGTACTATTTAAAAAGTTATAAAAATGTTTGAAGTAGTAGCGTAAACTGAACTTTATTGTGTGGGCATTAATAGTTATTTGTTATACAAGAGTGCAAAGTTGCTTTTTAACCGCGTGTTCAATTTTGATGACCGAGCAAGCGAAGGATTCTAAAATTGAATCACGAGCGCAGCGAGTGATTCAAAATTAGAATCCTGAGCGTTAGCGAGGGAATCAAAAGAGCACGAGGTGAAAAATCTTTGCACTCGAGTGCAACACGTAACTTTTCATTCCACCTCAGCGAGGAAATGACTAAATGCAAAAAAAAACGTTTACAATCACAAGATAGGTACACTTTTATTTCAGTTTAGGTATTAATTACTACATTATGACAGGTAAGTATTACAGAATAATCTTTAAATTATAACAAAATAATACTAAGGTATAATTAAGAAAATTTTAAAGTAACGTTGCTACAGTTATTTAAATTGAGTGTAATATTTTTGTTTGGTACTGTAATATTGGTGTTAGTCACTTGTGTACTGTTTTTCGGTAAACTATCTGTCATACTTAATAGTTGTACCGATTCATCGGATTCCCTTGGCGTGAATGTTGGAGAGAGAGGGAGATGGTTAGGTGTTTCATAACGGCTTATTTTTGATGTAGAAGGGCCAGTCCAAAGATCCGATTGAGGCTCTTTCAGTGTAATGGCTCCTACGATGCCTTCACATATTTTAGACTTATTTTGGATGGAATCCTCTATGTATCCCTCTACAACTGCATTGGACTTCCAGCCTCCGTGGCGCTTAAGGGACAGGAGATCAGCTCCGGAATCAGCCAAAAGTGTGGCTGAAGTTCGTCGGAAACAATGACCCGTGTACAACAGGGGTTCTGGAAGTTCAAGAAATGTTGCTATTTCTCGTGGGATACTGCCAATTTTATTAGTACCCATAGGCTGTCTAACACACTTTCCATTGCGATTCTGTAGAAAAAATCGATTGATTGGAGTGTTAGGCGGGCGTAAGGCTTGATATTTCTCAACAATCGTTACGTATTCCTTGCGAATGACGAAGTTGCGGTCTCTTTTTGTCTTTGTATTAGGTAAATTAATTAATAGTAAGTCATCTGAATGTTTCTCAATGTTTTTGACATTAAGTTGTGTTAGTTCATTAGTTCGACATGCTCCGTTTATTCCAATAATAAGAACAACCTGTAACGTAAAGAGTATTGTAGTAGATAAATGAATAAAATTGATATGAACGCATAATTATGCCTATCAACATCTACTAAGTATACTATTTAATTGAGATTAATATACTTGAGTAGATACTGAATGTGCAACTGACTTACTTTTGCCGCCAAATATACGGAATCGGGTGCTTCGTTAAGAAACTTTTCAATATCAGATACTGTGAAAACCTTCGATTTTTTTGGTTGATGACCAGATGAGGCTCTTTTTAAAAATGCCACTAATTTAGGATAGGTATCGATATGTTTGTCTTTTTTCATCTTTATTGTTGCTTTTAGCATCGAATACGATTATCCCTATGCCGAGTAGAGCTTGCAACTAAAAACGACGGCGACAAGCGATTACTCGCTGGTATGCGTTTACCAAGTGTGAGTCTCTAAGCGAGTGTTCTGCCAAGCGAGCTGGGCGAGTACTCTCTTTGATAGCTCTTGTCTCTGCGACATAGAGTGCTTGCTTTCTTGTTCTCGGATAATTCTATAAAATATGCCAGCAAAACGTTTTCTGAGAAAGTTTTGGCTCCTTTTGCTAGTCGCCACGTGTTGAACATATCGTACTGTTTTAAATACTTCTCGCGTGATTGTTGAGGGAGAAAGCTCATTTGCGCATTATTAACAGTTTCAGTCAATTCTGTTGGCGTCAAGCAAACTTCCTCGTCGCTAGAATCACTCATTTTAGTTTTTTCACTTGTTTTCAAGTTTCTTGTTTTTAATATAAGGTTTAACAATGACGTGAAAAAATGCCGCGTAAAGAACCGCGTACAAAGCAAATTGAAAAAAGAACACCAAGAAGGTTCCGAGTCTGAGTTTTTAACAAATTAAAAAAAAGTTGTATGATATATTCGGCACCATAGAGGTAGCAGTAAATAGGTTTAATGTTTTTTTTAATTCACAAACTTAGTGCACACGATGTTCTAAATTCAATTTACTTTATCCTCTAGAGAATAAAAACGGCTTTTCCACTCAGATATTGAAGATTAAAAATACTCTTTCCGAGATGGTGGGATGAAAAGTTATTTTTCCATAAACTCATATTTGTTTACAAGTTTGGTAAATAAATCGCTAACTGTGATTATGGAAGGATCGTAGCAGGATAGCGTTCTGTACTTTATGCATACCCCCATGGGGAGAATGCGTGATATCAAATTGAGAGGAAGGGAATAAATGTGGAACCCATAAGTATTGGGATAAATAGGTACGCTGTTTGATATTTTTCTTATTTGATATTTTACTAAAGTACTTTATTTTATTTTACTTTACTTTATTTGATATTTTTCTGATTTTGTTTACTGTAGGCGATCATATACTTTTATTGTTTCGAAAACTACCGTTTTTTTTGCGTTTAGGTCTTGTAAGTCCCTTAACATTTCAAGATACAAAATAGTAACATGCATAACTCGCTTACCTTTTAAACTGTTACGCAATTAACTTACTTGAGACCTACGAGAAAATTGGTTTCCAAGATAAAACGCCAAAACCTCATGCCTACCTACCATTATGACCTGTTTTCCCTGAAGGTTTCAGAGGTCAGTCGGTCAAACTCTTGTTGCAACAAAAAAACTGTTCGTTCATTTGAGCAGAACTAGTAATGAACGTGGAATTAAACATAGGAAGGTAAATTACAGGGTTTTGTAAATTGTTTTTTTTTTCAGCCTTATAAACGGTTGATTCCGCTACCTGAATATCGGCAGCCAAAGTACCTATACCCAGTAACTGGGTTGTGAAGGTCATATAGGCAGTCGCTCCATGTAAAATACTGGTGTTCAGCTGCATCTGGTTAGACTGGAAGCCGACCCCAACATAGTTCGGAAAAGGCTAGGCAGATTGTGACTCTCGATAAGTTTAGGAACAGAACACATAGTAGGAGTAAATAAAACCATAGTTGTCATATTACTCCAATAATTATTCCTAGATGGTTCTGCGTTTTTACATTTTTATCCTTGTCACTCAGCTTGTCAACCGAATCTGACGCCTGCTAGTTTTATATTCTAACTAGCAGCGCCCTGTGGTTTCACCCGCATAAGTTTCGATCCCGCGGGAATATCCGAATAAAAAGTATCCTATGTGTTAATCCAGGGTGTCAGCTACCTCCATACCAAATTTTATCAAAATTAGTCAGCCGTTTGTGCGTGAAGAAGTATCAAACAAACAAACACACTCACAAACTGTCGCCTTTATAATATTAGTGATAGTGTGATTCTAACACTGACCTGTATGTTTACTTGTATAATACATGTATTTTCTTTCTTTCTACATGTCAGTGAATTCTAATGTTAAACTAAATTAATATTTGTCACGTATTTGTTGCCAATAACTTTGAGCGGACTCGCGGATGTTGCATGTAAGCATCAAATAAGTATAACTTCAAAGAAGTATAACTTATAAAGTACTTTGGTAAGTAAGTATTTAGCTACCTATATTGAATATATTTACTTATGTCCGTGTGTAGGTAATTAATTTGTAAAAATCTTATAATTATAGACTTTTTGTAAGTAGGTACCTACAAGAAGTGCACGAGCTGCCCCCTAACCCATCTAAACCGCCTATTTCTGAAAATCAAATATTTTATTAAGAAGGTAGGTATACCTACTTACGAACTGTATTCTTAAAACCAAAATTAGATCAACCCCAAATGAAGTTTAGTTTATTTTATTTGTGTACTTAAAGTACCGAATTAATTACCGTCATTACAGCAACGCTTTTAACATAATTAAATGAAGAGGTACTTGCCTCGATAAGTAAACGGTGGTGGCGTCAAGATTCAATATTGGGGCCTAACACACTATAAGAGGGAATTTGTTTCTTAATGTGGTATAAATAAGTGGCTATTTTCTTGCTTGTTCCTTGCATAACAATGCGGTCAAGGCAGTATTTAGGTTTATTGCTATGCTTCCCGAATGACTATGCTTTTATCTGTCATTTAACGAGAGACCACTTTCAAACGTTTACGATTTTCCGGGCTTATATAACCTACTTAAACAATTTTCTCTGGAATTTTCAATAAGTTGTGCGCAAGTTACCTTTTTTTTTAAGGATTTTCTTTTTTCAGGTAAAAAACTACATCCATCTCATGGGGGAATAACAGTTTAGTATTCAGCCGAATAGTACATACTGATTCCATAATTATTTTATTATAATCATCAAAATGAAGCTTCGAGTTTAGAATTGGCGGGCTGCATTTTTGTAATGGCAACTCTAAAAGCGTTTCATTTTAGACTTTCAATTACTTTGAAATGAAAGTTAATTCCGTAATATTCGGTTAGAACTTTAGAAGTGGATCGGGAAACAAAATATTTACACAAGTTGCAAAATTAACTCCGGCCTCCATGGAAAATTTTACCTTCGTGTTATAGAATTTGATAGATTTTAGAATTTGATCAAATTGCTTATTACTTATGCTGCTATTTATGGAAAATACATCCTCAGATTCAAAAATAACGTCTATATAACCCGGTAATGTGTTCTATGAATCGGTTATTTTCATACGCAGAATCAATAAGGTATTCGCAAGTCACTGTAACAAATTGCATCGAATTTATTTTGATAAATGAGCATTTTCCGAGTAAGATGTACTTTATCTTTTGGAATATTCGTCTTTGTGAAGCCTGCTTTACTCAATGGATGCATAAATCATAGGGGAGCGTGAATTTTCTGTAATAATTTATTTTGGTATTTGGTTCAAATTCCATTTGCTTACGTGAATTCGTTAAGAGGGAAGGTATAGGAAAAACATTCCTGAGAGGAATTTTGTAAACTGATTTATCATCAGATTGCAAAACAGAGGAAAAGGGGAGATAATCCCGTTCCCCTATTTCTACTCGTGGAACGTGCTGGTGAGTAGTTCAAAAGTTTGCTAACGTCATGCAAAATGTCAGTCAAGCAGAGTTTCCTATAAGAGCGGTGACCGCCACATGCGGCCATAATGTCCAAATACATAGTGTTTTTGTACACCTTAATGTCAAATACTGGTGAAAGTGACAGTTTTCATGATGTCCGTTATTATTATTGATTTATTAATTCGAGTTACAAAGACTCATAGACAATATACAAAATTCAATACATCACACATACATTAAACAATACAATACGAAAAAAAACCACCGTTCCTTCAACCCTTACAAATTTAATAGCTTTTTTTAATGGGTTAAGTAAAAACATGACAAAAACGCTCTTCTAGGAAACCGTAGCTTTAGAAAGAAAATTTTGTTTATTTATCACAGAAATATATACGTGCACACATAAAGATAAATTAACTCTAATAATAAATAAATAGGCAGTCGCTCTATGTAAAATACTGGTATTCAGCTGCATCCGGTTAGACTGGAAGCCGACCCCAACATAGTTGGGAAAAGGCTAGACAGATGATGATGAATAAAAAAATAAATAAAACATAATACTTAGATCTATGTCGTTTTCATTTTTAACCGACTTTAAAAAAGGAGGTTCTGTATTCGACCCGTATGTATGTATGTATGTAGGTATGTATGTATGTTTGTATGTCCGCGATTATCTCAAAAACTACTGAACCGATTTTGATAATTCTTTCATTAGTGTGATCTACATACTTTCAGGAAGGTTTTAGTATATAATACATTACGTAATTATTCTTATGTACGAAGTTATATGCATAAATGTACTGCATCTCCGGCATTTCTATGCGAATTTTGATGATTCTTCGAGTTGTGTCTTCAATTCTTCAATGCACTAGTGTTAATTGAATTTATGTGGGGTAAGTACAACTAAAAGGTGAAAAATAAAAACTTTTTTACAAAAAAAACAACCGACTTCAAAAAAAAACACTACAAAGTGAAAAATAACTTTAATTTCGGAAGTCGGTGTCTTTGGTTCCGCATTTTCGTTTTATGACACCGACTTCCGAAATTAAAGTTATTTTTCACTTTGTAGTGTTTTTTTTTGTAAAAAAGTTTTTTTTTTATTCACGAGCACAGAACAAAACATACTTCGGCTTATTATTATTATTTTTAGTTATATACAGACGCCAGCACATCAAGCTACCCGAAGCTGTCAAATTTTCCCAATCAACTTTGAACCTTATATTTTAGCGATAAAGTTGAAAATCTATTAAAGAAATTTGACAGATTGTAGTAGGTTGATGTGCTGGCGTCTGTACCTATCTCCGTAAATAGAGACTATTTCCGTAGATAGACCCTATTTCCCTAAATGGTCATTAGTGAAACACTTACCATTAGTGAGGCCTAACGCCCGCCGCGGTCGTCGGGAAAACAGCGGGGTAATAGCGTAACACACTATTAGTAGCAATGGCTTTCATTTTGACAGTTCAACAACATTCATTGCGTTATTTACGTTGTTGAGCAGACACATTTTTCGAACATATGAAGCAATGGATTAACAATATCCTTCAAAATAATTCAGATTGTGATTGAAAGTCTGTTACGCAATCAGCTATTTTTATCATCCTCCCCCAAGTACAGTCGAAAAATATAAGAAAACAAACGATTGATGGTCACCAAAGTAAATGGATATAGGTATGACACGCGCGCACACTGTTGAATGGATGTAAGATGGATGACCCCACAATCATGACAGACAGTAGGTAATCCGATACTGAAGTAGAGGTGGAGACAGGAGAATGGTTCAGGTAGATAATGGACGGAATGGAGGTGTCAAGAAGATATTTACGACGTGTTGGCAAGTCATTTCGAAAAGAAAAAGACATTGCCCTTTGCCGGAAATAATGTAATCAGTATTTTTTGATAGCCAATGACGACGGTGATTAAATGGATGAGTGAGGTAATTTGCAGGTGTATTTATAATAAGTACCTAATAAATGAGGCGGAAATATTCTACAAGCGAAGTGCAGTTGTGGCCCAGTGGTAACGACCGCGACTTACGAGTTTATAGGTCGTCGCCTGACAGGCATTTTACTTCGTGTAGATTATTAATTCATCGCCACTAGTCTCAAAACGGTGAAGGAAAACATCGTGAGGAAACCGGTAGGTATGTCCTAGAGCCAAAATTTCGAAGACGTTTCACATCTAGGTAACAACCCGGCCCGCGTGGTGGATTACGGCCCGCGAGGCCTGCATCCCAGCAGTGGGAAGATTGGCTGTTTTTTTTATTATGCAAGCTATCTCCAATTTTTACTCTGTACCTAATACCATTTTAGATACCTAATTACCTACTTTTTAAGATAGGTAAGTACAGTAAGAAGGGATAGGTAGCAGAATAGTTTCAAATAAAATCAAGTTCCAACCTCGACTGTTGAAACATAAAAATTTGATCTAGGCGTACATAGAGCTAAAATTGAAACTCCTAAGTTAATATTATAAATGCAAAAGTAAGTTTGTTTGTTTGTTGCCCTTTCACGCTAAAACGGCTAAACGGACTTGGATGAAATTTGGCACATGGGTAGACCATGACCTGGATAAGGACATAGGCTACTTTTCATCCTGGTTCGCAGATGAAGGCGCGGACATCAGCTAGTATACTATAACTTTCCTATAAGACATGAGCACATCTTTGCGTGCGACAATGGAGATAAATCGCACTTGATGACTCGCTGATGGTGGCGCATGTGTTGGATCATTTAGATCCCTTCAAAATGGTTGAGCTGAATGGTGTTAATACATGCGTCATGTTCGTGAACGGGCGCCGTCAGTAGGGACTGGTCATCTCTTTGCTGCCATGGCTTATTTTATTTTATTTAATATTTGAATTGTTGTTTTTTCTTATCTTTTCACTATGGACGCTTTAACGTTCTGCATCGTTCTCACATGTATAATTTTTAACATGAATGATGTAACCAAGAATTTGTAACTATATTATTTTGATTTAAAAGAGTGTCCATGGAGTTTCTTGCCCGTTCTTCTCCATAGGTACGGTCAGCATCAAAAGTTGATTAACACTTCAGTTTTTTTAATCTTAGTTATTGAGCAAAACATTTGTTCAAAATTGCAGCAGAAGAATTTTTTTTAGAGTATTTACTCTTGTCTATTATGTGAAAAGCTAAAAATCAGTTTATTGAAAAAAGTTGTTGTCAATTTAATAACATGTAAAAATGATAGTGTTAATCGACTTTTGATGCTGACTGTACCTACGCTTTGGAATGGGCAACTAGCTTCATCTTTCTGACTGACCGACCCTTTGACAATTCAAAAGTGCCTGTAATTGGTTTAATTGAAATAAATGCTTTGAGTTTGAGTTTGATCTAAAGTACACAGTTCTATCTAAAACTAGACACAGTCAATCTGCTAGCCTTTTCCCAACTACATTGGAGGAGGTCGACTTCCAGTCTCACCGGATGCACCTGAATACCAGTATTTTACATGGAGCGACACCCTTTCCGACCACCACAACCCAGTTACTGGATAATACGATACCCCTTGCAAGACTGCAGTCTTACAACAAACCCTAATTGCGTAACACAGTATCAATCTGAGTAATTTTGAAGAATATTGCTAATACATTGCTTCATAACTTTACATTGCTTCGTAATCACTATATTAAATATTATTAAATTATTGCGTATTGTTTTAAATATTAAAAAATTACTGACTACAATATCAATGAAATAATCGACTCTTCTTAAATTATTTATTATAATTATTCCTTTATTCAATTGAATGCCATATAAATTATATTTTTAAATATTAGAATATAAAAAACATAAAAACATTAAAAAATATAAAAAAATAGCACCGGTATCGGGAACAGGGTCCAAGCTACGGCGGTCAGGGCTCTAGAGAGAGGAACCTCCTGACAATGCGAGCCGTGTCCAGAAGTACTGCTTTCTGAATCAAGCCCTTATTGACTAATATATAAATTAAAGCTAAATAATTATTGACTACTTCTATAATGTTTCAAGTCTTTAAATTATTATATGCCTAAAGGCGGGTCATAGATGTACTTCTCTTTACAAACTGTAACACCCATAGAATAGAAATGTAATTCATATATCTATGGTAACACCACATTTTATCTGTGTACCACAGTAAACAATTTGAATTGAATTGAATAATTATGTTCGTAAAATTAATCTGCTCAACAACGCAGGTACCTAAATACAAACCGCAAGTCGCATCCACGGACCGCCTGCGGAAAGCGAGACTTAACATCGACCGACCCGTGCGGCTGTTATTATCTAGCCACGAGCCCCTAAAGCTATTAAAACTAGACACAGTCGCGTCGTAATCAAATAACAAGTTAAACACTTGTCAATGAACTAATTATTTCTATAATGTATTGTGACCCTCGTTTCGGTGTAGTGAGACCGTACAATGTCGAAAGTCAAACAAGGGATAATTAATTTGGACTAAACTTTTCATTTATAGTATTCTCTATTTGTTCAGTTAAATGGTTAGCTGTCAGGCTGACTTTATTTTGGTTTAGGTACAAACGCCAGCACATCAACCTACTACAATCTGTCAAAATTCTTCAAAAGATTTTCAACTTTATCACTAAATTATAAGGTTCAAAGTTGATTAGGAAAATTTGACAGTTTCGGGTAGGTTGATGTGCTGGCGTCTGTACCTACCATAGATATATGATTTTACATTTCTATGGTACCTACCAATGTATTTGGTGTAAGAAGTCCGATCACGGAGCCGTTATCTACACGCATTCTGTACCTACATCAAACTAAGTAACATGGAGCAAAAATATTGTTGGGAAACGACTTGGTTATTAGGTCTGAAAAATGTTGTTGCTGTTAACGGAAGGAAGCAATGTAACGCCACATTTTGTGCTTACGAGTGCAAACAACAGTATAGGGGTCGTGGATTTAAAGTAAAGTTATAACATTTATAACTTGTTACAGCTTGTGCACGAAGCTTTAAAAAGTTGAAACTTTGACCTTCAATAACTCCGTAAACAGAAGGTTCCCAAGTATGTCCAGCATAAACAAAACGTCACAAACAGTATTGACTCTCGATTTCGTCAAGCGTTTTTTTACACCCGTTACCTAGGGCTCAAGTCTGCTAATTTACGAGTACTATCGAGTGTCTATTATGTGTCTGTGGAACAGTTAGACATTTGGTATTCTGCTAGTTATTAAGGTCCACTGGATGTAAGTAGGTAAGTGGATGACTGCCATGTAATTGGGCCTCGGCCATTCCTGTTACGAACGATCATTGGGGACCGTTCCACCAATCAATCATTTTCGACAGACGGATTGGAAATTGCAGCATAATGTTGTCAGTCAGCACAATCCTGTGGGGTCAAAATGGCTAGGTAATTGAAACATGAACATCGCTTTGCCTACTCTGTACTGTTCTGCTCTTATAAAAAATAAACAAGGGTGATTTTAGAAATAGGAATGCTGAGATGACCCTTAATCCCTTATATTGCCAAAGCTAAAAGCGTCTGTCTATTCTTGCATAACAAAACAGCTCCACCCCTAAATCTTACCCCAAAGAACACTTTATTCGACCATAAAATATTTTATCATCCGAATATCAATGTCCCCTCAAACAAGTGAATTGATAGGGTTCTCCAACAAAAAGTGTCTGCCCTAACCAACTCAGCTTAACCAAATCCCTGTAGAATGCAACGCCATGACCCCCTAAATAAGTTCGGTAATAACTTATGAAAAAATTAGGTCACCCTTAAACTGTGCTTTCAGGCACATTTATGGGACATTGTTGATTTTGCCATTTTTCCGCCAAAACTCTTTCCACTCCGATGGGCCTTCGGATATCCAATAAGGTCATGAGGAGGTCAATCATTTTTCGATCAATTTGGGATAGTAGGTACTGCAAAGAAGATGAGGTAAAATCGTTTGCTTTCTTATTTCTAAGTACCTCTGGAATAAAAATCATTTTTCGGTTAGGGCCATCAATAAGCAGTGCCTCTGCCTTCCTACCTAGGAAATACCTACTTTTTTATATATAGGTACCTAACTTAGTACCTAGGTGCTTAAAAAGTTTAAGGCCATTACACTCTTATTTATTATAGGTAGGTAATGTAAATTAATGTCCTAAGAAGTGAGATTCCTTGGTAGTGATTTCGAACTTTTCTATAAAATCACAAAATTTTCTTCATGAAAGTTTGGTCAAAGGTCAATAATAGGCCATATTTGCTTATAAAGTATACATATTAAGGAACCTTTTACCCCAAAAAGAACCAAGGTTTCATTATTTTGTATTAAGTTGGGATTTATATATCGCAACAAAATCAAGCTGCATTTTACCCAAGATAAAATGTGCCTACTGAAATAATGTGAGCACAACATGGTAACGTGAATGTCATACAACATATTTTACTCTTGCAGGCACACTATTCTTATGCATTGTATTGAATTTGATCTTACATATTTTAAAATATAATTTTTTTAAACCAATATAAAATTGACAGTGTAATTTCGTTTCACAAATGTAATAAAAAAAATAAGGAACGTTACCAAAAATAAATAAGAAACTGGCAACTCCAAGCAGAACTGTCACTGTCTGTGTTCAAGACGTCAAAAAAAATCGAAACTATTCGAATTGTTTGTTGATGTAAATAATATTTGCAAATTGTGATAAAATCTTTTCAATAAATAATCTATGTGTGTGAAGTGGAAAAAGGTTGCTTGAAAAATGGCTAGTAAACAAGAATACAACTACACGTACTCACCATTATGGGCAGGAAATGAGTGAGTAGAACTTTGTTCATTAAAGTTTCGGTTATAATCTATTTTGATTATGTATTCATTAATTTAGATATTCTCACTTAGAAAGCTATCCATTCTGCTAACTGTTTATCTATATAAACGGTCAGTGGAATGGATTGCCAAAGAATCTTGTGTTTCATTGAGTTTTATAATATTTTCTCAGTTGTCGTTTCTACTTGGCATATGTTCATAGGTAAATAATTGGTGTTATTATGATTTCACCTATCAAGGCTGGTTCATTATCTGTTAAATTACGTGGTAGGTACTTGTTTATAATGTAAACAAACTATAGTTTACGATTTTTTTAAGTTGTTAATCATTTTCCTGTGGGTCTTGTGTTACCCAGTAACTGGGTTGTGAAAGTCAGATTGGCAGTCACTCCCACTCCATGCAAAATAGTAGTATTCAACTGCATCCGATGAGACAGGAAGCCGCCCCCAACTTAATTCGGAAAAGGCAGGTAGATTGAAATAATTTTGTAGCAAAACCTTTGTCCAGTAGTGTAGGTGTATGCCACAGATGCTGGGAAAAAATAAAGAATAGAATAGAAAGGTGTTTATTTCCCTGGTTCATATGTTACATTATGTCCACAGGTCGGTGGTGTATTCGGCCTGTGGGTGTGTCAGCTACTTACACTCTACCTATGTTTGTCTGAAAGAGATCTATAAGTATAAGCGTCGTGTTGTGTGTGCTGTGAGCTTGTTAGTGTGTACACGTGTACAGAGTAACTTTATATAAATTTATAATGTTGTTCTATATTGTCCTATCCTATTTACAGCTAATTACAATTTATGGGGACGTGGAGCGGTGGTTAGCTTGTTATAAAAAAAAAAAAAAAAAAAAAAAAAAAAAAAAAAAAAAAAAAAAAAAAAAAAATAAGAAAAGAATGTTCCAATCAATCATTCAAAATAGGTGTCAACTTTTATATAACATGCTTGTTTTATGTTATTCAATACTAGCTGCACCCTGCGGTTGCACCCGCATAAGTGTCTATCCTGTGGGAATATCGGGATAAAAAGTATCAAACTTTCACATTTATAATATTAGTAGGAAGTAGGATATTAGTAGGATAGGATAGTAGGAAGTACAATAGGATAGTAGGAAGTAGAATACGATAGTAGGATTGTGCTTATGAAGAGATCCATGAACCAGAAAGCAAATAAACATAACATTCTCCAGTGTATGTGCCTTGACATCTACCCCTGGCCCTAACATTCTGCCCAGCCCCTAGTATTACATACAACACTAGCTTCTGCCCGCGACTTTGTCTGCATGAAATTTCGACACATGACCCACTGCGTCGCCGCCTGCGCTATTAGGTACTTCGTTTACACTTATCATTCTTTCTGACTTTTTCTCTTTCCTTAGACTTCTTCTTCTTATAACCGTACTCAAGAATTTTATTGTGCTATCAAATGCAAAAATAATTTTTCAAATCCGGCTGGTAGTTCCAGAGAGTGATGAAACAAACTCTTCAGTTTACACATTACATTATTTGCCCACCAAACACACTGAAAAACTAATAATTTATTACATACTTACTTACAGTGTTTTTCCCCTTGGTTCAATTTGTTTTTTTTTTGACACAGAAAACAAATATTTAATTACTTACGTAATGTACAGACGGCCAGCACATCAAGCTACTACAATCTGTCAAATTTCTTTAATAGATTTTCAAATTTATTGCTAAATTATAAGGTTCAAAGTTGATGAAAATTTTACAGTTTTGGGTAATTTGATTTGCTGGCGTCTGTACATTTTTCCCAGTATGTGGCATGTTTATTCTGTCAGATAATAATTGTGTAAATATTGGATTTTTATTAAAATTTTCTTAGCTTGGCTGTGGTATTTTGTTGTTTCATGAACATAATTTATTTATTCTTCAGGAAACTTACAGCCTAATATAGATAGGTAAATAATGTATAATTTGCGTTTACAATTGCCAATCACAGACTTCCCCAAACTAATGATTTTCAACATCCCGTGAAAGTGAAGAATTGGATAAATAAGGGTTTTAAACAATAACATTTATTAGAAAAGAAAGTAATTTATTCAATAAGAACTTAAAACCAATTCCAGTATTTTTATTACAATACACACACACATAAAATCACACTTGGTAATCCCCGAAGGGTTAAGCCGGCTGTACACATGGGGCCAAGGTGTTGGGCCAACGTGTTGGGCAAAAATGACGGATAACCAAGATTGCTGTTCACACATTGGCTTACTGATCATTCTGCATTGGCGCTTCAAAGATGGATGTAGAAGTTTTTGCAGCCGCGGCAATTTATTTATACAGTGCGTTTAATTATTAGGTACATGTGCACCAAAGTAGAGTGACTAAAAAGAAATGGCGCAAAAGAAGGTGGTGAATGGTGACTATTCATCGGAATAGAACGAGGTAAATGTGTTATTAGTTATTATTGATATACAGGGTGATAATAATTTTGCTATCGGAACATGGGAACGTAAATTTCACTCACGCGCAACGATACTGTCTCCGCTGACGAGTAACAACGAACTGAACAAGACACCAACGTGTGAACGCTGTTTGCGGAGCGCGCCAAGATCCTTTGATGTGTGCACAAAAAACCGACACTATTCGGATGGCCTGCCAATGTTCTCGCCAACTAGACCAATTAAGCCAACATACCGCCAGGTAGCTCTCTACACGTTGGCCCAACACGTTGGCCCAACACCTTGGCCCCATGTGTACAGCCGGCTTTAGACAGAAGTATACTGTATACCTATAGGTCACCCACACTTCACCACTTGTATTGAAGTTCCAACATATCATTACAACAATACAACACAACCAACAACAACATAGGTAATACGGGCTGGTGTCCGCAACTCCACGTCAATGCGCGTATTTTGCGTACGGGTGGGAAAATCGGTTATTCGATCCACCCCAGCTCCTCAAAGAAGGCCAGCAACGCCTTGATGTTACTGACCGTCTCACGTAGGGTACCTGGGTTACCGAAGTACTTTGCCCTGTCCGTGGCGACCACCGGGCAGTTTAGAAGCACATGTGCCGCTGCGTCGTCCGGTCGTCGTCCTCCATGCAAGCAACAACAACATACAATACTCGTACATTAAAAAACCAAGTGAATCATTTCGGTCAAATTGCCTTCCCTACTGTATGTTAAAACAAACACCATGCTTTAGTTAAACAATGTGTCATGTTATAATCATATTACACACAAATTCGTATGGTAATAGCAAAGCAGTGGTACAACTTATCACTGTTCGTCTCTCCACTCTCTGATTAAAGATTGTTTCCATTGTATGTAGCAAGAATTATTTATGTGTCATTTCCAAGATAATATTCAATTTATGATGCTTGTGGAAGCCTATGTGCAGCTGTGGACGTCTTCTGGCTGAAATGATGATGATGATTTAATTTAGGTCAAAGAGTCTTAAAATAATAAATTACAATATGTAAAAGTATATAAACAAGGTGGGGAAAGAATCATAGGGTATCAAAAAATCCGTCTGGAGAAGAAGATTGAATAAAAATATTGTTCATTAATTTTTCACACAAATATTTTGTAGCACAGGATGAGTTAGCTAGCAGTTGTAACATTGCCGTTGGATCAAAAAAATGCTTGATAAAAATTCTTGCTAGCTTGAATAATTAAATGAAATGATTGTTTACATAAGTAGATCTTCTAAGACACTTTTACAAGTCAATTTCATCAATATTTTAAACACATATCAAGACTGCTCTCAGTGAGAGATTCAAACAGAGAGTCAGTTTACTGGTCAAGTGTGGTAATGAAGTTAATCTGTAAATGATATGGCGTAACCTGGCTTCTGCATTTTTATTTGTCTCTGAATCCAATTCTGAAGTCCACGCAAACGAAGTCGCGGGCAGAAACTAGTGTGTTTATTAAGTATGTAGTTGTTAATTGACATAACACTCTGGCTTCCCTAGATAAATTATGACTTAAAATTACAATTTATAGTAATAGTATTAAGTAGGTACAGAATATTAGTAGTATTATTATTTTCTTAGTTATCGTGCCGTATCGTCCGAAACAATGGAACGGCACATAAGTGGGGGGTGCAGGCCGCGTGAGTGGGCGATCTATGTCGATTGTTGTGTCAGTTCATAGTGAGAGGCGCGGGCGTCGAACGCTGACTTGCCGGCCTCGAAATACCAACCGACGTTCACCTTTGAACCTTCACACAAAGGAAACTCGACCTTACATGCTTCGTTCTAAAGTCTCTTTTCAAATCTCAGTTACCCGGTTTTATGGTGTAGTGACCCCTTTGCCGAAACTTAGTGAATTCAGTGTTGTGAAAATGAATGAAGACAATACCGTTTCGGACGACTTGAAAAGGCAAGCTGCAATGTTCTATAACAGCACACAAAGGTTAGTTTATAACGTTTATTGCGAAAACATGCAATTGTTTGAAACTACCAACGGATGTCGCGAGTGTAACATACATTTGGTGTTTTTTTTTTTATTGCTTTAACTCTTTCACATAGGGTCCATTTTCGTTTGATTGCCGGTTCGGTGTTAGAAAAATGTGGTTCGGCATATGCCTGCATTATACGTGTCGTGAAAAAGTGTTCCGGTACGTTTGCGAATTAAGATGATCGATAGTTCCATGTTATTAACTTTTTGAATGAATGCTCCAATATCCAACTAACATTTTTGTGAGTTATTTTAAGAGCACGAAGATTTTATTGCAGAATATTGAGGTGCCTTTGATATAGGTACTTAAGTTCCTAGAAAAAAAGCCTTTATTAATTAATAGTATTTTTATTAACATACCTACCTACTTAATTATTCTTGTAGGTATTGTACTTTACTTGTTACACGTACCTTCTTTTTTTTACCATAACATCGCAAGAGTTGACAGTTGACACTTGACAGTTGACACTTGACAGGTCAAATGTAACTGGCTAATAACAAAAGAAAACAAAAAATACGATACTTATTCATATCATAAAACCTTTTTCCGCATCTAGCCTAACAAAACCATACAGCCAATATGTTTTTTTATTGCTATTATATTGTTCCCATTCATGTGTGGTTTAACGATGTAGGTGCGAACCTTTAACAATACTGTAAGTAGGTAGGTAAACCACAAGCAGTATCCTGTGAGCATAGTGATTATCATGATATTAGCATAACCTCAAGTGGGAAGGAACACCACGTCTTGAACAAAGATAAGCGTCACTATAAGTACTATCATCACCTGCTTAGCCGTTTCTCGACTATGTTGGGGTCAGCTTCCAGTAACACGATACCCCTTGCCACGATATCGATATCATCAATGACATTTGCAACTAACTGCTGTTCTCTAAGACACGTCTTTACCTGTGTCTCTTGACAAATCCGCTAGAAGAAAGTGTTTAAACAATCGGTCAGTTCTCAGATCTACTTAATAAAGATACTTCTTTTTCTTTAAATCTATAACAGACAACGCAGTCTAAATAGCTGGGTCTAGAAACATTAAATTTTGCACTAGAGTTCCTTTTATAATGAAAGTGAGCACTTAGGAAGGATTTTAGAAAATTCTTCCCCTAAACGGGTTGACTAAGGGATGAAAGTTTGTAGGGAAGTTCGTCATTATCACCGATGAGAAATAAATTCCATCGCGGTATCGGCGGTCATCCGCGGTGCCAATGTGTGGCCACTGACAGTATTCATCTCTAGTCTACAAGAACCACGGTTCTAATCCATATTATTAATATTATAAATGCGAAAGTGTATCTGTCTGTTACCTCTTCACCCTTAAACCGCTGAACCGATTTAGATGAAATTCAGTATAGAGATAGTTTGAGCCCTGAGAAAGGACATAGGATAGTTTTTATCCCGATATTCCCACGGGATCGAAACTTATGCGGGTGAAACCGCGGGGCGCTGCTAGTATTATAATAATACCAGCCTATTATTGTATCACTGCAGGGCAAAGGCTTCTTCTCATACAGAAAAGGCACGAACATTGATCACCACGCGTCCTCAAGACAGGTTGTCGATTTCAGAAAAAAATATTAACTGTTAGTCCACGTTTCCTCACGTTGTTTTCCTTCACCGGTGACAGTAGTGTTAGGTAATAAGCCAGCAGCGGTTTGGCCACAAATAGAAACAAAATTAATACTTTCACTGTTAACAAAACATACGGTAAGTTAAATAATCGCGATGAATCGCTCAAAGAACACTAGGAAAGGGTTGTTTCTGACCTACATAGGGTAACCTAGCACTACATGCGATCCGAATCCGAGAAATGACGGTCCGAAGTGATCGTAGTCCTATTTGTATGAGGTGTTGCTAATACGTCCGAATTTAGAACATTCTCAATTCGGATTGAAATCGGATCTTTAAATTGGATTCCGATCGGATGTAGTGCAGAACCGCTCTTACTATGTAGTAGGTTCATTTATCCATTGTACGAAAGTTCATCGACTTAATTTTCCTATAGGTAGGCTCGAATTCGACCTGCAGCCTAATTGCGGAACGCCAAATCGTCAAATGATTCTGATCAGTTGGCTTCATTTCTATCACAAATGGCTTCATTTTACGATTTTCGAATTGCGAAACTCTAGTTTCTGCGCAGGGCCTTAACGTTCATAATTGGTTTCATAATAAAATAGAGTTTTGCAATTCGAAAATCGTAAAATGAAGCCAATTGTGAATAGAAACGAAGCCAACTGATCAGAATCATTTGACGATTTGGCGTTCCGCAATTAGGCTGCTGGTTTTTGCACTGGTACCAAAGACTATCAATAACAATCTGTCGAACAATGGCGGAATTAAATGCACTTTTGCTATAGTTATTTTACTCGAATGGAAGTTTCCATTAATACCTAATTAGAACTGTTATGTATCGTACATACTATCGTGTGTATTCTAGTGTGACCATTTCAATCACACTTTGACATTGACTCTTTGAAATGATTCGATATTTGAAATTCCAAGTCGGAACGCACGTTAAGCTGTTGGTCCCGGCTGTCATTCTTGGATCTTTGACAGTTGTTATGAGAGTCCGAAAGTCCAACCCGTCTTACCAAGGGGACAGTAACTGGATTGTGGAGGTCAGATAGGCAGTCGTTCCATCTGAAATCCTGGTATTTAGCTGCATCCTGTTAGACTCGAAGCCGACTACGACATAGTTTAGAAAAGTCTAAGCAGATGATGACCTTATTATTTTTCCGACTACGTAAATTGCCAACGTTTTGAATAAAAATTACAGTTCGAAAAGGTGACACGCGCCCACTATGCAAAAAGAAATGTGTTTGAAAATTGCCTAACATGTCTGGTCCTCGGCCGTAGAATAGTGTATAACTGTATATTATCTTGGTAGATAGCATAGAAAGAAAGAAAATACGTTTATTTGCGGTGAACATAACGCAAAAAAGAACATAAACACAAAAAAAAGAAGGTAAGGGAAACATGCGTCACATCCACGCAAAACGGCTATCGCTCAGCGTAATGCTGCGACCCTATGCAGGACAGAGCCCCAGCGCTGGTTTTCAGCGACAGCCGGCGCTGACGTAATGACGTCGTCTGTCGTCCGTCCGTCATAGCTTAATAGATAGGTACACGTAAGTCTCAGGGGAAGTTGCTTATTGACTAAATTGGTCAGCTCTGCTCTAATAGAGTTTTATTCCCATAGTTCTTACAGTGATCGATATAACTTGAACGCAGTTTATTATTTTATGACGAGACTCGACGAACTGTATTATTAGACTGCTTCGTTGGTATTGTGGTCACAAGCACTACTGCTAAGCATCAGGTCATTTATGGGATGCATGAAGAAGCCTCCTTTTTTTTTTGGGTGGGAAATTATCAAATAACTTCTCCCGCTCTGGGCGGAGCGAGAGGGCGTGTCAGACTTTTACTGACTAAAACAAAACCCACCCGTGTTCCTTCAGTCGCCTGTGCCAGGGGCCACGGTATCTCTTTCGAACAACCCGCGACCCCGGCAGGCTTCGGTCCTGGTAGACCCCGTCAGTTAGTGCTGACATCTCTTTGAGGCGCGCGTGGAATACAACGCACCGTCGACCCGGGCCTGGTCCTTACCGGACGGCGAGCTGCCCATTGCTCGCCGTCCGCAAGCCCGCGCCTACGGTGGCCGAGAATCGGCTATCGATTCCCGACGCTCAGGGCGTCTCCTGCGGCGACTAGGGGCGCGAGGGCGCCAAGATTGCCTCTCCCTCGTGCGCTCCGCCTCCTCCTTCGCGAGCATTACTGCTTCGCAGAAGGAGGCAACGGCTTCCCATGTACTCTCGCTCCGTACCATGGCCTGGACCAGGGCCGGACGCGAGAGATCGCCTCCGCCGATCGCCGCCGTGAGGACGCGGCGGTGCTCTGCCCAAGCTGGACAGGTCTCCACCGTGTCCTCCGGGCGATCCACACAGTGGTGACACCCGGGCGTTTCCTCCCGATGAAGAAGCCTCCATGTTTGACATTGTTCATCCAAAGTTGAACATGATATCGTTTTGACTTATTATTAATTTTGTCTGTACGGAAACAGAATAGTAAAATAAAAAGCCATTAAAGATTTATGAGCCAACAAAGATTCGTTTTTCTTGCTATTTTTAACGTAACTTTGGGTGTAAATAAGTAATAAAAGAACTATAAATCTTCAAAACCAACAACTGTAAAGTCCATACCGACAAAGCTCAGTTATCGAAGAGTTCAATAAACTTTATTTATAATTGATCTATGCGGTAGTTTTTTCATAAAATTCGATTTTCCAAAGCACTTTTCGAATTTTTTTACGCGCCTAACAGTTCCGAACGGTATTTCTGTGCGTGAGAACTAGACGTTGTGCATGTAGACTAGCGTCTAACTGCTTGTCAATGATACTAGCTCTGTCAGACACGAAGCCAGGTGAGACAGCGTGCTTTTTGGCCATGACCACCAGTGAGTTCGAGCTCGCGACTAGTTTACTCTTAAACTTCATGCAATACAGCAACTTGACTTACAAAAACACGTGCAAAGAAAGAACAAAAACAATGACGAGTCTCCTTCCTTTGTTATAAATCGCGGTTCTCTTCTGTTTATTTCTTCAGAAGTCGAATCAAGGCTACTCCATTCAACGCTTTTTGCCTCAGGTATGCATCTTCGTCGTGAATTCGTGATGGTCTAGCGGCTAAGGCCTCGCATTTCATGCACGAGGTTGTGGTTTCAAATCCGGGCAAGAACTAATGTGACATTTTCTATTCAGAAGTACCTACTTTCTGAGCTTATCTTGGACATGACATTACTGACAACGGTGAAGGAAAACATTGTGAGGAAACCTGGACTTATGCTATCCTGCTAATATTATAAACTAGCAGCGCCCCGCGGTTTCACAAGCATAAGTTTCGATCCCGTGGAAATATCGGGATGAAAAGTGTCCTATGTGTTAATCCAGGGTGTCAACTACCTCCATACCAAATTTTATCA
The DNA here is from genome assembly GCA_945859645.1 of Amphipoea oculea. Lineage (NCBI taxonomy): Eukaryota > Metazoa > Arthropoda > Insecta > Lepidoptera > Noctuidae > Amphipoea > Amphipoea oculea. Next base: position 17,763,243 of record OX243868.1, on the reverse strand, counting down.
AAATTGGTCCAGCCGTTTGTACGTGAAGAAGTAACAAACATACAAACACACTCACAAACTTTCGCCTTTATAATATTAGTGTGTTATTAGTGTGATTATGTTTGGGTATTTAGATGTTTGATACCCAATCGCGCAAAAAAAGGGCTGAACGGATTTGGATGAAATGAAGCACACAGATAGTTTATAACCTGGATTTACACATAGGATACCTTTTATCCCGGTAGTTCGTTTCCGTGGGATAATTTCCGACCTCCAAACAGGCGAAACCGCTGGCAAAAGTTAGTAGTTAATGTAAGTCCGAAATCGCCAACCCATCTTGAGCCCTTTGCCCTGCAGTGGGAGTGGGACAGTAGATAGAGTCTGTAGTACACAGACTGCGGTCAACGACTCAACAGTGTTGACTGCCACGGAGACATTAATCAATCTGCCTTCTTGTATGCTCTAATTCAATAATTAATAGATATTTGTCCCCAAACCTACGTAAATGGCTTTATTATTATTAGATTTGTCATCGTTAATTTGGTAACTTGTATGTATGCGTTACTATTAGCATTCACGTTTAAAAAAAGGGATCTCATTCACACGCAATTTTTCGCTGAGGGATGAATACTAGACGCTGATTTATAAATATTTGTTTAAAGTGCAGTGAAAAATTAATAGTTATTGTGTGCCAGTAAAAGATACTGAAAAAAAGGTAGGAACACATACTTAATGTAAGAAAATAAAGAAATAAAATAAAACGCAAAGGAAAACCACAAACAAAAATAACAAGTTGGGGGAAAATATACGTCACATTCACGCAAACCGTCCATCGCTCACCACTATGCTGTGTGTGACCCTATGGGAGACGGAGCCACAGCGCTGGTTTTCAGCGACAGCCGGCGTTGACGTGATGACGTCAACCGGTATAGTTAATATAAGTCTGAAATCGCCAACCCATCTTGAGCCCTTTGCCCTGCAGTGGGAGTGGGACAGTAGATAGAGTCTGTAGTACACAGACTGCGGTCAACGACTCAACAGTGTTGACTGCCACGGAGACATTAATCAATCTGCCTTCTTGTATGCTCTAATTCAATAATTAATAGATATTTGTCCCCAAACCTACGTAAATGGCTTTATTATTATTAGATTTGTCATCGTTAATTTGGTAACTTGTATGTATGCGTTACTACTAGCATTCACGTTTAAAAAAAGGGATCTCATTCACACGCAATTTTTCGCTGAGGGATGAATACTAGACGCTGAGTTATAAATATTTGTTTAAAGTGCAGTGAAAAATAGTAATTGTGTGGCAGTAAAAGTTACTGAAAAACAGGTAGGAACACAACGTAAGAAAATAAAGAAATACATGACGCAAAGGAAAACCACAAACAAAAAGAATTTGGGGGAAAATATACGTCACATCCACGCAAACCGTCCATCGCTCACCACTATGCTGTGTGTGACCCTATGCGAGATGGAGCCACAGCGCTGGTTTTCAGCGACAGCCGGCGTTGACGTGATGACGTCAACCGGTATAACATAAAATTAGATCATCTGCCTAGCCTTTTCTCAACTATGTTGGGGTCGGCTTCCAGTCTAACCGGATGCAGCTGAATACCAGTATTTTACATGGAGCGACTGCCTATCTGACCTCCACAACCCAGTTACTGGGTAATACGATACCCCTTGGTAAGACTGGTTATCTGACTTTCGGGCTTCTGACTACCCGTAACGACTGTCAAAGATCGACGAATGACAGCCGGGACCAACGGCTTAACGTGCTTTCCGAGGCACGCAAGTAAAATAAATAAATACACAATACAAGTTCGAAATCTCTATAAACCTAAAACATCATCTGCCTTTTTTTGGTGCGCGTTGGAAATCCTCATGGCCTTCCTCCATCGTGGGGATGACAGAGGGGCATGCCGGACTCTTACCGGCTAAAACCACCGCGGTGTTCCACCTCTACCTATGGCCGGGGGTGTGGGATTCGCATGGGAACTATATTTTCTATCACCAAAATTTATATTTGTCATCAAGTTGTATCACCTAATAAATAGATCTATCGCCACGAAATATTTGTATCACCTAATAAATAGATCTATCGCCACGAAATATTTTCGTTCTCAGATAGCGGGGCTCCGTCGACATAGGATGCAAGAACGAGCGAAGGGCACCCCGAGGTTCGGTTTGGTTAGGTTACTTTAAACCCTTTACACAGAAATAGGGGCCCCGCGAAGCGGGGCTCCGTCGACATAGGATGCAAGAGCGAGCGAAGGGCACCCCGAGGTTCGGTTTGGTTAGGTCACTTGCATTGTTTGGTGACTACATTTTGGTGACAGATCTACTATTTGGAGGACAAACCCTATTATTTAAGAAACACAAAACTAATTAAATTGGTGATAGCTTAAATGATACCCGATTCGCATAAGCATTCACCGCTCCCCCGACAGGCCTCGACCCGCAGTTCCTCCTAGCCTTTTTCCAACTATTTTGGGGGTCGGTTTCCAGTCTAAACGGATGCAGCTGAATACCAACTCTATATACCTAAATGTAATATTTAAAAGGCAACATTTTATGTAAATTTTGAGTGTTACTAATTCAATAAATTAGACCTTTAAATCGCACAGACCAAGACTAACTTAAAAAAGAAATGATTTATTATTTAATCAAAGAAACAACGATAAGTAGCCTTCAACGTGGTTCCAGTCTAATTATCAATATTACATAACGGAATATTTACATACAGGATGGAAATACATAGCGAAAATTAACAATTTTGATGCGTATAATTTAAAATGGTATTTTATTTAATTTGATGTAATCTGTTTCTTCTAGAGTAGACAATTTGGTATGTATGTAAAGATTTTTTTCAGGTATTTTTAATTTATAGATTTAATTATTTTTAGCAACTAATTTCAGTATTTTGGTTTTACAAGCAGTCATTATTCTAAATAAATTTTCTAAATTACACTTCGAAAAGTAGACTGAAGAGTTCATTATCTTTGACACGTATAGCACAATAATAAAAACACGGACGTTTTTAGGGTTCCGTACATCAAAAGGAAAACGGAACCCTTATAAAAGATCACTTCGTTGTACCTACGTCGTCAAGACCCTTTTTCGCAGGAACGCGTGAAGTTATCAAGTTAAAATTAATAAGAAATACTCAGAAACTGCAATCCCTTGAAGCAGTGAAAAAATCAAAACTTCTAAATCAACGCAATCAAAAGATACGGGCGTTTATGTTCCGTTTATGCCTCATATTTTGACACTTCCAAGGGAAACAAAACCTATAGGGTACTTCCCGTTGACCTTGAATCATGAAATTTGGCAAGAGGCAATGTCATGTAGCACAAGTAAAGGAATAAATCCGAAAACCGTAAAGTAGGTAGTTATATACCTACAAATTCGTACGGAACCTTCGGTGCGCGAGTCCGACTCGCAATTGACCGGTTTTTTTTCTTTTGTTTGACATAATGCGTTGGCAGCACGCCTAAGATGTCTTCCTCTAGAATTGTCTAGAATGGAGCAGTACAGGCTTTTAAAAAACAATTGAAATGTAGACGAGCACAAAAGAAAACAAGCAAGGAGCATAGACATCAGCATAAATAACTCCAAATCCGTTTTCCAAAAGTGAGGTTAATCTGTCAAGCTCCGCTAATGAGACACAATTGATTTTCTATTGTTTCGCGATCGATAGGTCACGCGCAGAGTTTGACCGGTAATGATTCCGAGAAATTCTCTCGCAATCGCGACACTTAGCAGATAATTGGCCGATTATCACTATAAAAGAAGGTAACTACAATGTCGTCTAATTACACATAATTGAACTTACTTAGTAATTATCGTATTAACTGAACAATCAATTTGTGTAGCGTTTTTCCAACTATGTTGGGGTCGGCTTCCAGTCTTAACCGGATGCAGCTGTATTTTACACGGAGCGACTGCCTATCTGACCTCCAAAACCCACTTACTGGGTAACACGATACCTCTTGGTAAAATTGATAGTCAAATTATCGCAATAAGTAAACAATGTAGCAAAATGTTCATAAACCCAGCTGTACACGGATCGCGACTTACCCTTAGCAATAAACATTATTTGACGTAGGTACCCATCCAAGACGCCGAGGATATTGTGTTTACCCACTCTTTGAATGCGTCAGCGGGCAATATTGAAGACCAACGTCGTAGCGAAAATAATATGATACTAGTGCCTTTTTGAAGTGATAACTTCTTTAGACGTGTTGGGCATTTTTTGCAATGGGAAAAAACCATTGAATTCGCGCCACTGGTACCATAACGACACCGCTTCGAATGTGTTCGGCTGTCCGCGGGATGTACTCGGTTTTAATGGGTATCCGGTAAATGTCAGTGAGTGATGGCAAAGTACCTATTCTGTTTGTGTTTTGTTTTCACTTCTGTCTGCACTCCCGGAGTGCCACTGTTTTTTTTTACAGTGTACAAATCTTTGTGGATATTCTTCATCAGGCGAGAATGGTTATTCCCACCGTCTAGAATTCACGATCCTCTGTACCACCATGACTCGGGAGTGCAAGGTAAACTTGCACATACTCCGCACCCTTAAAAGACAGATTTGTAACTTGATAGATGTCACATAGTAGTTTGAATAGCATAGTTTAAAAGTTCAAAGTATTATTTCATTTGTTACGGGAATAAAATCTAATAGGTATGTAGAATGGCATTTCCCGTGTCGTGCACCATAGAAGCTGTCAATTTCTGATGCATTCTAAATAGATAAGAAATGCCTATTCTAGTTACAACAACTTTTTAAAAAGAAACGTATCTGATTTTTCGCCTTGTATCGGGGCGTCTTTCTTGACGATACGTACGTACATTATTTGAGAAATAACAAGTTAAAAATCCGAGTTTGACAGAGCCACCAGGCATACCGTGTAACTTTTTGCCTCCAGGCATGCCGACGGTTAAAGAAGATAGACACTGAACAGCTCTAAGTATGCATACACACGAGCGACAACTGCAGCCGTCAACGGCAGTGGCGGTTGCCGCCGACACGCTTTGACGGCAGCCGACGACACTCGTCGACGGCTGCAGCCTCTGCCGTTGACTCGTGTCATCATGTGTATGAGCACTGGCACAGAGAACCATGCTGAGCATAAAACAGTGTCGAATTTCTTTCGACAAATACTTCAAAAAGTATGACAATTGTCTAGTAGTGATTTAAAACCGCGAAACACATGTATTGACTCAATAAAGCCACACAGCTGGCTTTCGACTTTGTAATTTGATTCCGTCTGATGAATTCATAAACCATATGACATTTATATACATTTCATGTAACCACTTCCTTTTGCCCTGGTTTTGAACGAGCACAGTCGTGGTTATTCAAACAGTCTGTAACATGAGTCTCGTATCAAAACTGTCTAGGTACTTACAGATTCAAAATATTCCGTGCTGCCAGAACGAAAAATAAAACTTTTCTGTCTCTTTTTTTTATTTTAGTCACGCGAGCTGTTTGGAATTTTAAACAGCTTGTATAATTAGAATTTCATCTTTATATGTATAATAAAAATCAAAGTCCTGACTGACTGATATATCAATTATCAACGCACAGCCTAAACCGCTGGTCCTAGAGACATGAAATTTGTAGGGTGTGTTCTTTGTGAAGAGTCCACTTAGAAAGGGTTTTTCGAAATTCCACCCCTAAGTGTAAGTGGGGGGAGGGTGAAATTTCACGCGGATGAAGTCGCGGGCAGAAGCTAGATACTTATAAGATAACAGTAGGTAGTTCCACCTTTGTTGATAATATATCCTTATTGGTTCCCCAGTCTGGCAGAGACTTTTTTTTGTCACAGTAACACGTGCACATATAAAAATAAGTAAGTTAATTTGAATTAAAAAAAAAAACAAAACAGTTATACAATGGCCTCCAAAAGTTAGTTGAAATTTTTCCACTTCCGCTGCTGTGAAACACCACAATATGATTTTAAATTCTAGTGATCCAAATGTTTGAACTGCTATAACGTTGTTAATTGACTAATTTAAATACCTTTGACTTATCATAAAAAAGTAATCAAGTAATCCCATAAGAATACCTGATTATCATAATGTGGCATCACAGCTGTGCTATGGGGGACCCACAGCACAGCGCTGACTCAATGGTCACCCGAAAACGACGTACGGTTAAAGGATCTAAAAAAAACACTACAAACTGATAAATAACTTTAATTTCGGAAGTCGGTGTCGTTGATTCCGCATTTTCGTTTTTTGACACCGACTTCCGAAATTAAAGTTATTTATCACTTTGTAGTGTTTTTTTGTAAAAAAGTTTTTATTTTTCACTTTTTAGTTGTACCTACCCCACAAAAAAGTAAACAAAAAGATCGTTAATGTAGACAATGTAGATAAATTTTTAGATTGTTGTTGATTTTTCAAAAACCGCTTGTCCGATTTCGATAAAATTTTCATGGGACCATTTGGGAAGTATACCCTTTCCAACAAAAAAATAATTTTTCAAATCGGTTGGCAAACGACGGAGTTACGCGCGAACAAACATAAAAAAAATATACAAACATTCGAATTGAGAACCTCCTCCTTTTTTAGAAGTCGGTTAAAAAATGAATCTGCATCAATTTAGTAGTGACTTTTATTATTCGCATTCGCACCCTTTAATGAAAACAGACCACTAAAAAAACAATGCATTTATTCCGAAACAAAATTCGCAATGTGCCTCAAAATTAAAAATGGCGTCAACTTCAAAGCATTCCCTTGCTGCCTTAATTAATCCAATTACTTCCAAACATGCCCGTGAAAATTGTCAATTAAATTCTTTTGAGAGCAGTTATCAAATAGCTGCATACGTTACCGCTGCGCTTAACTAACTTCATTATTTTTCTGAATACTTCATTAAGCATTTTTTAAACAATGGTAAATAGTTTTTCTCCGCCAGCCGCATATATTGCGTTAATTATATTTGGTATTATGGTCTCGATGAAAAAAATAAAACATCTGACTTCCAAAATAAACACTACAAAATGAAAAATAACTTTAATTTTCGGAAGTCGGTGGCAATAATCTATAATACAGATCAAAAGACACTGACTTCCGAAATTAAAGTAATTTTTCACTGTAGTGTTTATTTTGGAAATTGTTTTTTTTTTTTTTTTTTTTGTTAAAAAGATTTTTTTTTACATTCCCGCATCGAGACCATAATATCAAATATTACAAGTTGGACGGCGCCGCTGAGGCCGGCTCAGAAAGAGATAGCGAGATGACATGGACGCGTACCGCGAGGGATGATGAGGTGGCGCGGGAAAAGAGTTCCTGGAAAGATTTGGGGGAGGCCTTTGCCCAGCAGTGGGACAGTACAAGCTAAAAAAAAACAGAAATGAATGCACATGGTTACAGTTTGCGCGGCAATGTCCCTGCCAACCTGTATATCTGTTAACTTCGAACAATAAAGGCTCGTACACACAGGCGCGACTTGTAGCGCGACATGTCGCGTGGCGATTCTGCGATACTATTGCGACGCAACACCTTTCACACCAGCGCGACGCGAATCGCGGCCGCGACAGCGATTCGCCGCGAAATCGCCGCGACGCCATACAAAATGAACATTTAGTATGGTGTCGCGGCGAATTCGCGGCGAATCGCGGGCGAATCGCGGCCGCGACACGGAGAGGGTATAAATGCCAGAGCAATCCAAGCTGAGCTCAGTACTAGACGATCTTCGTCAGAGGACGAAGGCAGGTCTGTGCGTGTTTGCCCAGCGGGGGTAGGTTAGGTTGGGTTATGTCGGCCGACATAACCCAAATTAACCTAAGTAGGTACCTAAGCTTGACACACAAGCACAGAATATATAATAGTGCTAGACGGACGCTTGTGTCGTCCACAAGCACGAACGAAGACACTAATTCGGACGTACCTACTTTTACGAAGTATTTATTTACTAACCAAGATTTTTTAATTACTTAGGTATTGTCTACATTTCTTTTTTTACTTTTCCTTTCGCAGGTCTGCTGGAAGAAATTTCTTAAGAAATAAGCAGTACCTTTGTACTCAAATTGTAATTATGACATATCCTTATGTATTTCACTGTGTGTACATAAATAATAAAATAAATAAATAAATATAATTTTTAAGATTTATTTTTACGGACTTTTTGGTTTCAGATTTATGTGATTTCGGAAAAATAACTTTAATTTATACTTAGTAGGTAATGCGTACTTTCGGATGCAACACATTTGTGTGGCCTTTATGAGAAGGTAGGTACTTACTTACCATATTAAAATCATCTTAATTTACACATTCGTAAAGTTGAAAACAACATAGGAGTACTTAAATTGGAACTAACTTAAGTAGGTAGTTACTTCTAATTTGCCTACTTATCAAACCAATTCGGTAGGTATCTACGTGAATTCTTAACTAGTAAAATTATGCTCAATACCTATGTTTAAGCATAACTGGCGAAATGTGGTGTACCTACTAACCCTTTGGGGATTACAGGCGTGATGTTATGTATGCGTGTATGTTTAAGAAATAATCAATTATAACTTATTATGTCGTAATGAATGAGTGATCTAATTATAAATATAGTACTTAGTGTTATACTAACAGACTGCGTCGTTGGTGTAGTGGTCGCAAGTGCAACTGCTCGTGAGGTCCTGTGGAAGCTGCAATGTTGTACGTTGTAGCTAAATGTAACACAGCCGTTCGAATTCAGACGTTGACCTCGAACTGACTCACGCACAGCCGCAGAGCTGATATCACGCACTCGACTCCTAGCGGAGCCTACCCAAGCGCTCTCTTACGATGAATCGGGCGCCCGCTCTCAACAGACCGCGTCCGCTAAAAGTAGGTACGACGAACGCAGATCGTTGCAACTTGCGTCGCCCGCCCATTTAGAGTTATGTAGATATTATTAGTGATAATAATTTGTTTAGTAATTTGATTGTTACCTAATAAAAATTAAGAAAAAAAAACCGACTTCCAAAAAAACACTACAAAGTGAAAAATAACTTTAATTTCGGAAGTCGGTGTCTTTGGATCTGTATTTTAGTTTTTTGCCACCGACTTCCGAAATTAAAGTTATTTTTCACTTTGTAGTGTTTTTTTGGAAGTCGGTTTTTTTTTTCTTAAAAAGTTTTTATTTCACGCTTTTTAGTGGGTCTGCTTATAATTTATCTAAGTTACAATAGCTTAGTGCTCATCGCCTTTTACAAACAAATTATTGCTTTTCTCGATGCAGGGAAGTTAATTGTTGAGGAGTTCTCCAGGTCCACCATCAGCTCCATATCACCATTCACATTGTGACGAGCATACATTGCTTAGCAACCATATTAATAAAGTAATCGAATCGCAACCCGTGAAATACTTAGATATTATTGAGTAGTTCCGGTGGCCATCTGTGGTCTTCATCATCAGTTCCACTTCACCAAATGGTGCTTTTCGAGAGCAAGTGCACGAGTTACTATAAAAAATACCCAAATCGCTATAAGTGTGCCTATAATATTTGAAGAGTTCCTTCGATTTCTCCAGGATCCCATCATCAAATCCTGACCTGATGTTTTTAGACTAGATGCTGATAATACTGGCTGCAGCATCAGGCCAGACTTATGTAACATTGCATTGAACTTAAAATTTAGTTCTGTTTAAAATGAGCCCAAACACGACTACGGTGCTGTTATCTCAAGGTTTGTACTTTTTCTGATGCTCCTGGCTTCAGCATCAGGTCTCTATGTACTTCGGTGTTCCTCATTAACAGTACGTTTATCCACACATCGAGCCCTTTTCAATGAGCCTAAACACGATATATCTGCTGTTAGTTGTCGAGGAGTTAGGTACTCTGCAGACTATCCTGACTGCAGCATCAGGTCATGACTTGATGATCATGAGACCAAATGTGGCAAATGCCCTATCAAACATCAAAACAATTTACTAAAACAGTCCTTGCCTGTTTGAGTAACTTCTTACTGTTAAGGAAATGTACCTTCCATCATCAGCCCAGCTACCTGAGATGGTGACAACCATACGCAAATAAACAAGATACTTCATAAAATATGCGAAAAACAATAAGTGAGCCTATAAAATTTGAGGGTTGCCCTCGATTTCTCTAAGATCCCATCATCAGATCCTAACTTGGTGACAATGGGACCACCTCAGAACTATCTACTTTCGAACAAAAAAAGAATTTTGTAAATCCGTCGACAATTGGCGGAGTATTCGATGAACAAACATACAAAAAAAAAAAACATACAAACAGCCGAACATAGTACCTCCTCCTTTTTGTGAAGTCGGTAAAAATAAGTAACAAACAATATTTGCATTGAACAATTTCAGATGTCTTAAAGTCCGCTGACTGTAAGTGTAATATTGAAGCACCAACTAAATGATTGAACAACTAAACTTCCTGCAGACTCGAATGTTTGACAAAGTATTTCTTTGTAATCATTGAAACCTGCCAAAAGCATTATATTCTATAAAATAATGCAAAAGAAAAGGCGCTTTATTCGCTGTTTCAAAGAGAAGCCACCATGCCGAACCGCGTACGCGCCCGTAACACACATTTGAATTAATTTTATTAAGTTTTTAAGCATTAATTTTCATAAAATACAGGCAATTAAACAAAAAGTATTGAATTTAACATAAATAAACACGTCTTTGAATAACATTATTTAGGTACTGTAGGTAATCTGAATTATAACATAAAACATTCATTTTAGTTTATTTGCAACGCCAGCACATCAAGCTACCCGAAACTGTCAAATTTTCTCAATCAACCTTGAACCTTAGATTGTAGCGATAAAGTTGAAAATATATTAAAGAAATTTAACAGATTTTAGGTGCTTGATGTGCTGGCTACATAAGTAAAGCTAGAATAAAAATAGGATGCCAAAATAACTAACACCATGGATTCAGTACATGATTCCGAACCATCCTGCGTTGAAATTGTTCGTAGGTTAATATGACACGCTGACATATTTTATGGCAAATAATTTAATTTAATGTTCTGTGTCTCGTAATGTTAATTACATTACATAATTATTTACTATTGTATAGGATCAAGTATACAGACATCTGTGTTGCTGGGGAGTTTGTTGCGCCACTTCTTCCCAGCGAAAGCAATAGGAAGTTTTTATTTTTATTTCATTATCTCTGCTGTATTAGGGCGGGTTGTTTCGTGACCAAAAAATATCATATACCCTCCGTAGTCGGGGAAAAAAAAAGCGTTGTTTCACAAAATTATGGCCTTTACTTACCTACCTACGTCAATAATAACGATTACGATTTTATAACGGTTTCGATTTTCCGATTACGTACCTAAGTCTTAGGTCTATAAAGAGCTAAACATGAACGTTGAATTGTTAATTTCTTTAGTGCAGGCGAGGCCTGTACCTACATTATGATGTGAGGTGTGCTTCCTACAAAGATAACAGCAAAAGAAAGGCTATGCAGGCAAATTGCAACGGAACTACAATCAACAAGTAAGTACCTACTTACATCTTTAGATTACCTACCATGATCAAAATCTGAAATCGGTACCGTAGGTAGGTAATCGTACCTCTCGCGTCCGGCCCTGGTTCAAGCCATGGTCCGGGGCGAGAGGGAGTGGGAGGCGGTCACCTCCTTCTGCGAAGCAGTCATGCTAGCGAAGGAGGTGGCTGAACGGCTGAGGGAGAGAGCCTCACACCCCAGCCGCCGCGGGAGACGCTCCGGGCGTCGGGAGCCGCGTAACGACTCCCGGCCACCGTAGGCGCGGGCCTGCGGACGGAGAGTAATGGGTAGCTCACCGTCCGATCAGGACCAGGCCCGTGCCGGATGGCGCGTACGTGTTCCACGCGCGCCTCAAAGAGATGTCAGCATAAAGGAAGGGGCCTGCCAGGGCCGAAGCCTGCCGGGGGTGCGGGATTGTCCGAAAGGGTTACCGCTACCCCGGAACATAAAGGGCTAAGGAAGGAACACGGATGGGTTTTAGTCAGTAAGAGTCTGACACTCCCTTCGCTCCAACCAGAGCGGGAGGGGTCATTTGATGATTTCCCGTCCATAAAAAAAAAAAGGTAGGTAATCGTAGGTTAGGTGGGTATACATAGCCGTATAGGGGCTCGTGGCTAAGTAATAACAGCGGTACGGGTCGATCTTCAAGGTTTAGCAACGTTTACCGAGGTCGGTCCGTGGATGGGTGACCATCCTTATCATACCGAGACACCTCTGCTCAGAAAGTGGTCTCGGCTGTCATTCGTAGATCTTTGACAGTCGTTACGGGTAGTCTGAAGCTCGAAAGTCTGAGTCTTGACGTGAAATTGATTTGACCGCGCCGCGCGCGCGCCGATGATGCCATTAGTGAGTCATTCAAATACAAGTCTTATCTCATTGCAATAAGGTATAAATTAGAATGATTGATATTTGCAAGGACTTTTTCAGTTTGCAATGGTTGGTTGGTTGGTGGTTTAGTTTCAAAATTTCATCAAACATTCTAATTTATACCGTAAAACAATGAGAGACACATTGCAATGGTTATTATTTTGCTCATGATTCTATTTTATTTTGTATTCCAAAGGTAAAACTTTAAATAAAACCACAGAATACTTAAAGTACTACGTACAGAAAGGCCACTCCCTTCCCCGCACTAACATCAGTTACCGCACCTCACCCCGCACTTCGGCGTATTCGTCGCAGTTCTTTAAGGTGCCACTATTCGATATTTTTTCTATACAAATTTCGGGAGAGTATTACTCCACTGTTTGACATTGTACATCCAAAGTTAAACATTGTATCGTTTTGTCTAATTATTAATTGTGTCTGTACCGAAGCAGAATAATTGTAAAATAACAAGTCATTAAAAAGTTATGAGCCAACAAAGGTTCGTTTTTCTTGCTATTTTTAACGTAACTTTGGGTGTAAATAAGTAATAAGAGAAATGAAAAATATTAAAAATAAATCCGTACCGACAAAGCTCAGTTATCGAAGAATTCAAAAAACTTTATTCGTGATTGATTTATGTAGTAGATTTTTCATAGAACTCGATTTTCCAAAGCACTTCTCAAATATTTTTATGCGCCTATCAGTTCGTAACGGTGTTTTTGTGCGTGAGAACTAGATGTTGTGCGTGTAGATTAGCGTCTAACTGCTCATCACTGATACTAGCTCCGTCAGACACGAAGCCAAGTTAGACATCGTGATTTTGGCCAAGACCACCAGTGAGTTCGAGCTCGCGACTAGTTTACTCTTAACAAGAGCGCTCGCAAACACAAGTACCTCACGCACACATTCATACGTATACAAACGTCATTTTTTTATGTAGTAGTAGTAGGTAATTATTTTGCGAGCGTTGTATGGAGTGTCCGGGGTGTGATAAAACTAAGCCTACGTCGGCACGGACGTAAAAACCCGCAGCGGAAAAAAAATTGATGATACGAATCGATATGTAGGTACTTACACCTACATATCGATTCGTATCATCAATTTTTTTATCGATATGATCCATATTTATTCGAAAATCCTTGAATCCATGAAATAAAACAACTGATGCATGAAATAGTTGTATAATAATAAGAAAATTATATGTGCAGGGTGCACATTTGTTTGCTGGGGTTGGTGGGGAATAAAAGCCTTCTTGATTCTTGGTAGTTCTTCTTTATTTTCTTCTTCCAGTTTCTTCTATGGCTGCTGCTCGCCGACTGTGTCGAACCCGTTTTTAGGGTTCCGTAGCCAAATGGCAAAAAACGGAACCCTTATGGATTCGTCATGTCTGTCTGTCTGTCTGTCCGTCCGTCCGTATGTCACAGCCACTTTTTTCCGAAACTATAAGAACTATACTGTTGAAACTTGGTAAGAAGATGTATTCTGTGAACCCCAGTAAGATTTTCACACAAAAATAGAAAAAAACAATAAATTTTGGGGTTCCCCATACTTACAACTGAAACTCCAAAAATTTTTTTTAATCGAACCTGTACGTGTGGGGTATCTATGGATAGGTCTTCAAAAATGATATTGAGGTTTCTAATATCATTTTTTTCTGAACTGAATAGTTTGCGCGAGAGACACTTCCAAAGTGGTAAAATGTGTGTCCCCCCCCCCCCTCTAACTTCTAAAATAAGAGAATGATAAAATTAAAAAAATATATATAATGTACATTACCATGTAAACTTCCACCGAAAATTGGTTTGAACGAGATCTAGTAAGTAGTTTTTTTTTAATACGTCATAAATCGAAAACCGCAATTTACCTTTCACAAAGTTACAACGAACTACAAGAACTTTTATATTATGTTACTTGCTGCTACGGAACCCTTCATGGGCGAGTCCGACTCGCACTTGGCCGGTTTTTTATTTTATTTTAAAAATGGCATCTCGCAGTTCAACCTATGAGGTTGTCGTCTGCTTAACCGGGCTTGCCTGTGGATGCCTCAAAATTAAGGCTGGAGGCCTTAATTTTGCCAGGGCTTAAAAACTTACTAAACTAAGCGACTACACGCTAAGGGCAACCCCTGTGAGGTACAGACCTCGGCTTAGGGCGTCGCTAGGGGAGGGCGGCAAGGGACAGGCTGGATCGGAATTAGTGTCGAACCCGAAAACCTCTTTTATACGATATTTCCTAAGAAAATGTAGGCCCTCTGATTGGACAACCAACCATAGTACGAGAATTTGGACCAATAAGAACAGTCGATTTTGGCACAGTAGGCTTAAGTACAACGAAACTTTACCGTAATGAGAGCCGCGTGACATTATTTGCGTTTTTCACTATGTTTTTAAATGGTAACATATTTTAAATTATATGTTTTTGGAATCTACGAGTTATAATCTATACGAGAAAAATATAACATATAGGAAAACATGACATAAAATTATCAGTCATCCATCATAAATTTAACTTCCTACTTCTAAGTACTATGAGAGTATAACAAACTATCAAAACTATCAATTTAAACAAGGTCAAATTAACTTAAAACTAATACTATAAATCCTATAAGAAACATGTAATATTCTGATAAGAAACTTAACTAATAATATTATATAAGACTACAAACCTTATATACTATCACTAACACTATGTACTGTCCTTATCAGTTCACTCTTCACTTTTAAATCACAGATATTTACACGATTGTTTAACTAGTCACTTTATTTAGTTGTCCCGCATATTATACGTAACTACAATAAAAATATAAGTAACAACATTTATAATAATAATGATTTGTAATAATTATGTCAGCCGACCGGAGAATCGAACCTTGGACCCCACGCTCAGCAATGCGTGTTTGCTACTTAGGTTATAGTGGGTTATGTCGGCCGACATAACCCAACCTAACCTACCCCCGCTGGGCAAACACGCACAGACCTGCCTTCGTCCTCTGACGAAGATCGTCTAGTACTGAGCTCAGCTTGGATTGCTCTGGCATTTATACCCTCTCCGTGTCGCGGCCGCGATTCGCCCGCGATTCGCCGCGAATTCGCCGCGACACCATACTAAATGTTCATTTTGTATGGCGTCGCGGCGATTTCGCGGCGAATCGCGGGCGAATCGCGGCCGCGGCTGCGATTCGCCGCGACGCCATACAAACTTCCTCTTGGTGTCGCGCTGCTCGACGCGCCGCGACCGTGTAGCGGCGCGACAAGTCGCTCCTGTGTGAAGTGTCGCGCGCGTTTCCATAGGAATTGTTCTACGGATATATATCGCAGAATCGCGTCGCGCTGTCGCGTCGCGCCTGTGTGTACGAGCCTTAAAGCGCCATGCACCACAAACTTGTAGTGCTTAAGCTGGAAAGAAGAATTTTCGTTTTTATATTACTCTTTATCACATGGGACCTAAATTAAGTCTTTGCGTAAGACCTCATGGCCTTGATTAGGTCATTGACACAGGCTCGATATGGTTATGATGATCTCACTTATAAAAATTCTCGATCAAATTATATTCGCAAGTCACTTTTTGTATGAGCATTGACTACTTTTAGGAGCTCAAATATAAAATTATAGCACAGATTACTATGTGACTATATTGCTTCATTGTGATACAAAATGTACATCCTGAAACGTTTCTTGTAAAGCACTTAATGATATACAAGAACACGGTTTCGTTCGTAATAAAATTATTTTTATGGATTTTCAGAGGCACGCAAAGAATTATTACTTCATAAACTTTTCCTGAAAAAATGCTGTATTGTGAAAATTTTCTCTAGGGCGAAGCTAACGGAAGAGACTAGACTTTCCTAGATGAGACTCGCGCAGACCAGGGAAGCATGGCTCAAAAGGGAGGACGATTATACTCAACAGTGGGTGGTACAAGGCTGCCGATGATGATGATAATAAAAGAAAGAAAAAAATTTATTTGGACACAGTTCGTGAAATACAAAAAAAAATAACAAACGATGACGATGGTGTTGATTGTTGGGAGCAGTGAATGCTTATGCGAATCCCGCACGGGGGCCATAGGCAGAGGTGGAACACCGCGGTGGTTTTAGCCTGTAAGAGTCCGGCATGCCCCTCTATTACCCCCACGATGGAGGGAGTCCATGAGGATTTCCAACGGGCGCCAAAAAAAAAAAGTAACTGTACAGGGTGGTAGGGACATCGACTACTATTCATACCCAGAAAAAGATAATGGCTGGTCTATGCCAAAGACTAATCACTACTCGGTTTCAGTTATAAGGAAATTCCGGGTGTGACCCGTGGCCCTCCCGTAGTCCCTGGAAGGTACATACCACGGGGATTGTCTTTACCCGTGGTCCCTCCGAGAAATACAATGCTGCCGAATTAAAATGTCGGTAAAAAAAAACCAGAAAATAAGCATTAGGCAAGCAGTAAATGAAATTCATAACTACCAGTTTATTTATACCTTTCCACCGCTAGCCTCGGTCATGCAACAGCAGGAAATAGCATACATCTGGTACTTCGCTAATCACCCTCATTATTCCATGGAATGACATGGTCGGTGATCGTAATTTAGCCATTTATCGTAAATAATAACGTAGGTAACCGCATTGAATGACAGTTCCAGCCATAAAGAGATACATTACGCGTTCTAAGATCGTTTTATTAACATAAAGAGTGTTCGTCTGTTTCTTTTTGAAACGGCATTTAGTTTACCAGGTGGTCGCTTGTTTTAGAATCATACAAGCAGCGCCCCGTGGTTTCAACCGCATAAGTTTCGATTCCGTGGGAATACCGGGATAAAAACTATCCTATGCCCTTTCCCGGGACTCAAACTACCTCTATACCAAATTTCATCTAAATCGGTTCAGCGGTTTAAGCGTGAAGAGGTAACACACAGAGAGACAGACACACTCGCATTTGAAGGGATCAGAGGAAGAACAACTTTTGTCACATTTAACATTTTTTTCAACTGGCATTGCAGTCTGAATGGTTATACCTGTCACTATGTTCTGTCAAAAACAACAGGGCAATAACATCCATAGTCTCCGAGCTTTCATGCTTTTAAAATCGATACAGGGAAAAACGTACAATGTCCGGACCGTTCAGGAAAAAAACAACCGTTGTCAGTGGTCGACTGTGACAGCTATACCTGTCCCTACCCCATATACCATTATACCTATTACAGTTAGTGGCTTGGGTATAAATGACACTATTTTATTAAGGTCTTATCTTTTAATTAGTAATATCTCAGTTTGTTCATTAGGTGACAAAAGTGGTCCTAAGCTTCCACTGATCCCTTCATTTATGATATTAGTATGGATACAAAGTGTCGCAACTGTTGTTCATCAGCTTTTATGAGGTAGCTAGGTACGGACAGCGTCAGAGAAAAGGAACCCCCTTTGGCAAAGAGTCCCCTTTGGTAAGTAACCAAAGGGGGTTCCTTTTCTCTGACGCTGTCTGTACATTGTTAGTTCATAACCGTGTGTAATAAAAAAACCTATCACGATTTCATGAACTCCACCTACCGTTAACTGTAGGTATGTATGATAAAAAATATAATTACGAAATACAAAGGCCAAGTACTACTTTGTAATGTTAAAATGTATTAACAATTTCCTACTAAGTTTTTTTTTTGTGTGAACGGTTAACTAATTCTTTATTATTGAAATATTTCCTGATTTGACCTAGCTAAATAGGAATAATTAATTATACTGGTAGACTAAAAGTACACTTCCTGATATGGACTGTTATCAAGACCTTCAACTTTCGCAATTACCCGTTTGACTTCTTTAGATGCTTCATCAGCCCAATGCGTAGAAACTTTAGAATTAGCCCAATAGGTACAGACAGCGTCAGAGAAAAGGAACCCCCTTTGGTTACTTACCAAAGGGGACTCATTACCAAAGGAGGTTCCTTTTCTCTGACGCTGTCCGTACCAGCATTTTATTGTCCCGCGATTTACTATTGAAAATCTTGCACTTGGATATGAGTTGCCTTGGGTTACAAATCTTTAAATAGACTTCGGAATCGGACCGGTAGGCCGAAACTAAGAAAACCTGCTCAGGTGGAGATTCACCGAGGACTCCGGCCTGGAGTATAAATGTGGTACTCCAGAAACAATGGAAACTTAATATTGAGTCCGCACGTGCACGCTACAGGAGTTGATGGACGTTACTGAAGGTGCCAAGCGCCAAATTTTGGTATGTCTGTATATAGATTGCCATCGTCACGGTATGTAGAAGAAGATTGTCCCACTGCAGGGAAAAGGCCTCTTCTCATACACAGAAGGCACGATGTTTTCCTTCACCGATGTCAGTGATGTCCAAGATAAACTTACAAAGAACAACTAAACACACACACACACACACTTATCGCGTCACATTGGAACTTGCCCGGATTTGAATCCACAACCTCATGCATTAGAGGCGAGGCCTTAATCACTGGGCCATCTCAACAAATAATAAGTATAATTAAATAATTTATCATGGAACCATAAATCCCTCCAAAATTTGGACGGCATTACTGCGGTATCTTTTGATATGACTCGGTTGAAAGTCCAAAGGCTCCAAGTTACTGTTATACAGGTTGTCAAGGTCGACAACCTGTCACTTGTAAAAACAGCGTCCGATACAAGATACATTTGTATTGGGTTCAGCATTGTTTACTTGTAAATTCCATGGAAACAACACCAAAGCTTGTGGCAGGATTCTAAGACAACTACTTATGAACTGCAATTCCTTGCGCTCTTCTTTTCTATCAATTTTGCGAACTTATGTTAAACCTTATTCCACACGAAGGCGACTTCGTTCGCGTGCATGACGGAAAACATATTGAATTCTAAGGGTTTTAATTTTTTTGCGCGGAACTCTTAATTCTTTTTCTAAAATAAAAGTTGCCTAAGTTACTCCTTGCAACATCAGCTATGATAGAAGAGCAAAAGACCAATTCCCGTAATTAAAAACGTTCAAAATCTAGTCGCAATCTCGCCTCAGCGACAATCAATGTCATAAATGAAGGGAAATTTGAGGTATTTTTGACAGATTGAGACTGAGATCAGGCTGTGAACGTTATTAAGGCTGCTTTTCCGCTAGAGATTTTGTTACCAGTGAGTCCCATCAAAATCGCAGCCGATTCGGATGTTAGCCGGAATTAACAGACAGACAGCCAGACAAAAATTTGAATAATTGTTTTTGTTATAAGTAAGTACCGTACCGTATATTATTATACTTTCTGCATTTAGTAAAAAGCTGTTATTTTGACATTACAAACAGACACTTCAGTTTTATAATTGTATAGGTTAGCATATATGTATACTTCGAAATGCTAAAACGATCGCTCGATCTAGCCACGTCTTTCTATCTTCTATTGAAACCTGAAGTTAAAATAACCTTTTCTCAGCAGACATGTCTGATAACAATTCCATCTGCAGTAACAGGTTACTCAGACGCATTCAAGAAATCTGTCATGAATATTAATTAAGACCTGTTTTTTGTCAGCCGACACGCGTTTGCACGGCATTAAATTAATATTTATTTCTCTCACATACGGGTTTCTGTGACCTTCGCATTTCCTAGTCATCAAATATCTTTTTTATAGAGGCTAGAGAGTTAAGCTTCGGCCAAACCTGCGCGACCAAAGCGGCTGCGAAGCGGGAGCGTCAGTAGCGCGGCGGACGCTGCTCGTGTTTATCCATGGCGCCTTGCATACCTACGCGACCGCTGTAGTCGCGCAGGTATTCAGGTGGAACACCACGGTGGTTTTAGCCGGTAAGAGTCCGGCATGCCCCTCTGTCACCCCCACGATAGAGGAAGTCCATGAGGATTTCCACCGCGAGAAAAAAAAAAAAGTAGGTTCAAGTTTAGTTTCGCGTTGTTGACGCTCCCGCTTCGCAGTCGCTTTGGTCGCGCTGGTTTGGCCGAAGCTTTAGAAGGTGTATTTAAAGCTAATTACTTACTTAATCGTCTAGGTCTTGGGCAGATAGACCGAAATAAACCTCGTTCTTCCCAGACAGAGGGTAACAATGAGGATTTCCCCACGAAAAAAAAAAGAAGTCTTGAGGCCCATGCCGGTGGTTATCTATCACTACCGTCAACGGGACGTCTCAACGAGAAACGAGATTAGTCGAACCGAACTTGACGTCCTTGGGCCCTGGCGGTGGTGTGCGGTGGACACACGGGTTAGGGGGCAACTCGTCCACTTCAAAACTGGGCCCAGGGACCAGTTCCACCTTTCTAATTTTACTAGGGGTCGACTCGTCCCACCTCAAAACTGGGACCATGGGCCTAAGGGGGCAACTCGTCCCACTTCGAAACTGAGACCGGGGACCAATTCCACCTAGGGGGCAACTGGGCCCACCCAATTCCACCTAGGGGGCAACTGGGCCCACGTAAGTTTAGGTATTGAGACGATTGCACTACTGAATATTCTCTAGGGGTTTGGTGGTCCCAATAAAGTGATACTGGCGGTAGCAAAGGGAAATAAAAAAATAACCGAAGGTTTAGTTTATCTCATTCGTTTTATATTATCACAATTATCATGACTAATTTTTTATTCTATAATTAAAAGATAACGTTCATGACAAAACAAATCAAAAGTACCTACACATTATGTTTTCTCAAAACCAAAATTAAAAAAATTTAAACAACTTCTTACAAACTTAAAACAGCTCTACTGTTTGATAAAAATCTCTTAACATTATAAAACCAAGTACCTGTTATTTACAATGAGAAACAATAATCCAACGCTTTTTTCTCAAAACCAAAATTAAAATAACTTCTTCTTACAAACTTAAAACAGCTCTACTGTTTGATAAAAATCTCTTAACATTATAAAACCAAGTACCTGTTATTTACAATGAGAAACAATAATCCAACGCTTACTTAATCATGACATTGCATGCACTTGTCCCACTTTAGCTAAAACCGACCATATTAAATATTTAGGCGTCACGATTGACACAAACCTTAATTTCCGCAAACACATAGATAATACGATTATACAAGCACAGAAATCAATCATTAGGCATTATAAAAAAACAGATTTTTGAATGTAACTGAGGTCTTGATTCCAAGCTTGCAACATTCCGATGGCTCTCATCATCTCTTCTCGTGTCAAATGATGTTGTCGCTCCATATCGATGCAATTCTTTTCAGTTCCGATGTAGAAATTGTAATGGTTTTGTAAAAACCACGGATATCGAGGGATATGGCATGGAGGCGTGGCGCATGTCGCCTATATAAAAGACCCTATGTTGTAATCTGTACCCTATGTTGGTACGCGCGAAGGCGGTAAGCGCCGTAGTCATATGTTTGTATCGAAACGTGTGGTGTTATTTCGTATTTTTACAAAATTCCGAATTGTTCCGTCCTTATTTGCAAAAATAGAACAATCACAACAAACCTTAAGACAAGTGGCGTGTCCTACCACCGATAATTAAGAAATCACTGTACTAATTATATTATTTAAGGATTTAACAAATATCTCGTAGTGAAATATTTTTGAAAAAAAAAGAAAATTGCCTAGCAACGGACCCATGTCAAATAATCCACTAGTGATGCATAGCGCTGAGATGATGATGATGATGTTGATGCTAGAGTTGCATGTGTGCATTCAGTGACTGTGTCTATACTTTCTAGTGCCCGCCCCTTTTGAGCATATGTGTAATAAGATAGCACAAAAGTGTTACGCTTATTTTCTTGTGTGTGTGCCAAAAAAGCCGCCCAATTTGATCATGTGTGCCGTATCTATTTCTTTTGTTTTTGTGTGAGTTTCCGGAGTGGGGAAAATGTGACACTTGAACTTGAACAAATATGCAGTGAAGGCATATCTCTCGGATATCTATGGTAAAAACGTTTGTTATGTTTACATAGACTTAGTATTAGACTTAGTATTTAAATGTACCAATGTGCTTTTTCTCAGAATTGTTAATGAATTATTTTTATATCAGTTTCGTTTAAAAAATTAACGCTCCAATTGAATTGAAATGTAAAGTGATGGCCTGAAACACAGGTTTGAATAAACCTAGTTCGGGCGGGTCGCTACCTAATACTAATTCCAAACCATCACTACTTGCAACTATAATAAAACATATCTTAGTTTTAGTTTATTTTTAGACACTATAATTGTATGGTTTTACTACTCTTGGCTAAATATACACCTTTTGTAAACGTTTTATTAAATAAATTATTATTATTGTATAGAGAAATTAATTTGCTAAGATTTCTACTTGAACGATTTATCACGTCATTTGTTTTTTTTTTATTTGGTTTTGAGAAAAAAAAGTGTAGGCACTTTTGATTTGTTTTGTTATGAACTATATTTTTTAATTATAGAATAAAAAATTAGTCATGATAATTATGATTACATAAAACAAATGAGATCAAAAATAACCTTCGGTTATTTTTTTATTTCCCCTTGCTACTGCCAGTTTCACTGTATTGGGACCACCAAACCTCTAGAGAATATTCAGTAGTGCAATCGTCTCAATACCTAAACTAACGTGGGCCCAGTTGCCCCCTAGGTGGAATTGGGTGGGACGAGTTGACCCCTAGTAAAATTAGAAAGGTGGAACTGGTCCCTGGTCCCAGTTTCGAAGTGGGACGAGTTGACCCCTAGTAAAATTAGAAAGGTGGAACTGGTCCCTGGGCCCAGTTTCGAAGTGGACGAGTTGCCCCCTAACCCGGACACACGGCCTTATAAATGTATGTATCGCTACTTCGACGCTGTCACTTCGATCTCGTTGACTGTGCCGGTGTAAAAACAGCCTTAGACTTCCATAAGATGTCGTCTCTAGAAATTTTCTTGTAAAAAATTATATAGATTATAGACCTTACCTGCTAAAATACCTATTCAGAAAAGAATGAGTGGATATGCCACGAAATCCCTTTATTCCTCCAAAAAACGAATACTTGGGATTGCTAAAGCTAGAAATGGCTGTCCTAGCAAAATAAATGTGAGCTTTTTGCGCCAAATGAGTTTTTACTCGGATGGGAAAATCTTTTCATTAGTTTTTTAATAGATCATGTTCTTACTTTATTCTATTTTTTTACGTATAAGTAATTAGATGTGCACTTAGTTAAGAAACTGTTTCTTATAACTAGTTGATAAAAACAAATTACTACTTAATTCAATTTATTTATGTATTGAAAAAGTTCTCACACAAACGGCTTCATGTAACTAACTAGCAGTTCCTATACGTTTGTAGAATCATCATCACAAAATAAATCAGGATAAGCAATTATTTTTACATATTATTATCAAACAAGCAAACTAGTTTTCGTAACCGCAATCTCAATGACTAACAAAAAGCACATAAAAGACGTAATTATCAGCAGTTATGCGAAAATGAACACAATACAAACGCCGGAAAACCAGAAATATTTCGCTAATGGCGTAATGCAGTTTAATAGCCAGTTATTAAAGCTATCGCAGACGGATTAAAAATGTTCCCAAGAAGAAGGCTGATCGCGTGGCTCTGACATAATTGGCCCTATTAGTTTTCCATTAGTCCTTAATCGAGGACATGGACTCACCAATCCTTTGGGACATCTACCGTCCTTTTTATATAAGCCTGTATTGTTTTTGGAAGCAATCACAGTAGACTTCCTCTTTGCTATTTTGGGACGGAATGCGAATGCTGCATTCACGTGCAATGGCCTGCGAAATTAAAATTCGGAATATTTACTTTTATCAGCAGTTAACACTGGGCGCTTGTTTTCATGCAAATTGTTATTTCTGGGATTCGTAACAACAGCGAGCCAATTGTTATTGTGCAAAAACTACAATAGGTAAAGAGACTATTATACAATTAAATTCCGCGTCCATGGGAACATTGTAAAAGAGTTCCGTTGTAACTGTTGCTAAGGCTCTGATTTTCACTGTTTCATGCATCTTTTGGTAGGTTAGGGCGAACGCGTACCGGAAGACGTACCGTTACGTTACGTGCGAGACGGTAACCCACAAGGTGGATCGATGACCTGGTGAAGGCCGCAGGAATCCGCTGGATGCGAAAAGTACAGAACCCGTTGAAGTGGCGGTGCTTGGGGCAGGCCTAAGTTCAGCAGTGGACGTCTTTTGGCGGAAATGATGAGGCATGTTGCCTGTACCTTTCAAAAACGGTGATCTCATCAGTTTTTTGAAACCGCTACATGTCGTTCACAAAGTCAAACAGTATCCATGCTGTAATCGTGTCTAACCTTAGAAACTCAAACTGCAAATCCATTTAAATTGGTAATGAATTCTTGGGAAGCAAGTGTTCATGCTTAATGTAAAATAAACAAAACGATTTGAGGTGCCAAGACCTTTTGTCCGTATGTATTCTTGCATCATGTATGCTCATGCTAAGTATTCGCGGAACTGGAGAACAAGATTACTGTCAAGGCCGCAGTAAACTAGAACTTGGGATACCAGTTTTTATAGGAAAAAGGCTTGAATCTAGTCGTAAAATATGTAATTGGTACTCTTCAGCACTATGATAGGCTGAGTTGAAACTTAAGAGGCGATAAACTTGTCATTTGCGTAGGAGCTGTGATATATTTTACTCGGACAGATTTTTCAGAAATTTAAGCTCTTTTTTTATCGTCATGTCCAAGTCCTGAGCAAATAAAGTGCAAGAATAGGCATTCTAAGGGGTCGACTGCCATTGCCTAAATTAAGGAATTGTTATGCGTTAATGTTCTTACATACCTATAAATTGAAAGAAGTCAGATAGGCAGTCACTCCATACAAAATACTGGTTAGCTGCATGTGGTAAGCTGGAAGCCGTCCCCAACATAGTTATCAAAAGGGTAGTTAGAAAAAGAAAGATTAAAAGAATAAGAAAGTAAAGTTAGAGCAAGCCCGAAACAAGAATACATCCATGTGGGTGAGTTTCACATTTTCAAATGAGTTATAAAGATGTAATACCTATGAAAATGCCGATTTTTGATAGTGACTATTGTGAATATCGATATCTTTAATTCTATTAAGAATTCCAAATTCAAATAGCTTTATAGGTAATATAATAGCATGACATTTTGTTTTTCAAAATCAGTTGTTCGTTTGTTTTTCCGCCGTTCGATATTTTTTTTAAATATCGCTGTTTCTGTAACCATGGAACAATCGAATGCGCGCTATTTTGGAATACGAGTTCCGTCGTGGCACCAACGCAGCACACAGCATGCAATATTAACGATGTATGGACATGCACGCATGTATGGACATGGTACCGCATGTGAACGCACGGTACCTAATAAACTATCAAATGGCGCTAACGAGTCGTCAAGGAAAAATCGAAATACTCGAATTAAGTTTTCCCGATATAGACTTGAAATGGTGCTTAGTCGCAACGGAACGCAAGTACCTCAGTAATTGACAACATTTCAAACCTGACACGACCTTAAAACAAAAATACTATTTCTTTATTTTCGTATCCTGAGTTCAAATATATTTTTATTTTATTTTTTTATTTCTAAATTTCTGAGAAAAAAAATAAAAATCAAAAAACATGTGATGACGTCACATAAACGGCGGAATGAGGTAGTTACCTTTGCGCATTCCAATGTCTTTGATTGAAAACATTATATCAAACAAAACATGTCAATGTCACCTAAAAAGTGTAACTAGAAAACAACTAAAAAACTGAATTGAATTCAACAATATTTTTTCCTATCAACTCGACACGCTACTTACTGTTAATATTATCAATTTTTTATTGATATTTCGCCAATAAAATGGATCCCAATGAAAAATATACGCCAATGACAGAACCAAAACAACGACTGAGACAAGTGACATCTAACAGTTTTTTTGAAGGGTCACAATAAAGCAAAGGTAATAATCGCCATTCTACCGTCATCTGGCACTTACGACTTTTTAGAATACACCGAATTTCAAAGTTAAAATTATGAATGAAAAGTACATAATTTCGAAAAACGAAAAAATATGGGTGCCCTAGATTTGAATTTACTTTTATATAACGTAATAATACATGCATGTTAAAAATATGAAATGTTGTCAATTGTCGCACTTGTTATAACTAATGATATTCCTGTAGAAGTAGTCTTCAGAGCATATAATATGTATCCTACAAACCTTTGCATCATGTTTGGCAGATAATATTCATGTCGGTTGTTAGCTCGTAGAAGTTCAGAGGATCTGTTATAAAGCTCTGGGGGTCAATTCCACTAATAAATTTTCAACGAAATCGCAACAGAACCGTAACTAAACGACCGCTATTGAGTGTTTTTCTATTCTGCTAAAATAACAACGATATAAGTTTAGTTCTAGTTAAGTTGAAGTTAAAAACTCGATTCTACTAACACAACCGAACCCGAACGAAACGTTAACTTGTTATAATCGCTATTCTACTAATGTTTTGACGCAAGCGTCACTCGAAAACAAAACGAAACTTGAACGGAACTAAGCGTCTCATCTGTCAAAATTAGTCGCTACGGATAAGTTGGCTTTGTATAACTTTTTCTTGACTGTTCGCAATTATCCTTTAATTAAGATGATGTTCTACAATGAATATCTTAGTCTCGCCCATCAAGTAGACATCGGAAGAGTGAGAAGACGAAATTTGTCGACAAGGCTACGTAATTTCGCCTTTGATTTAACCGATCGCGAGTTTGTGAAAACCTATAGGCTTCCCAAAAATGTTGTTCAGCAGCTAATTGACGATATTAGCCCCCATATGCCTATTAGCCTTCGTTTTGATGGTATTGATACACCGACAAAGGTATGATTTATCTTGTTACTTATATACATAACCTCTAACATGTCTTAATTTTTGAAGTGTAAACTTCTTTAGCGGCGTTGCACACTTTTTTATAATGGGTAAAAAATGTTAAACTCGCGTCAGGACATCGCGTCAGGACACGTGACCGTCAGGAGAGATTTCACAGGGGAGAACTACTACTCCTAACTACTAAGTATCCCCCTCTCTTTCTACGGCGGCGCCAACCGAAGTGAACCAAGTGACACACGACAATGGATAGATGGATGGATGTGGGTGTGGGTGTGGTTGTGGGTGTGGGTGTGGGGTGTGGGTGTGGGGGGGTGTGTGTGGGTGTGGGTATGGGTATGGGTGTGATGGTGTGTGTGGGTGTGGGTGTGGGGGTGTGTGTGGGTGTGTGTGTGGGTGTGGGTGTGGGTGTGGATGTATGGATGGATGGACAGCTGATGGCTCGACCGTCTGTGTAGTACCTACACTGCTGTGTATTCTTAAAATTCGTGTATACTCGTATAGTGTTTAAAATATGGAAATTGAACAAAGTGCATCTATTAATGAAAAAACCGGCCAAGTGCGAGTCGGACTCGCCCATGAAGGGTTCCGTAGCAGCAAGTAACATAATATAAAAGTTCTTGTAGTTCGTTGTAACTTTGTGAAAGGTAAATTGCGGTTTTCGATTTATAACGTATTAAAAAAAAACTACTTACTAGATCTCGTTCAAACCAATTTTCGGTGGAAGTTTACATGGTAATGTACATTATATATATTTTTTTAATTTTATCATTCTTTTATTTTAGAAGTTAGAGGGGGGGGGGGGCACACATTTTACCACTTTGGAAGTGTCTCTCGCGCAAACTATTCAGTTCAGAAAAAAAATATATTAGAAACCTCAATATCATTTTTGAAGACCTATCCATAGATACCCCACACGTACAGGTTTGATGAAAAAAAATTTTTGGAGTATCAGTTGTAAGTATGGGGAACCCCAAAATTTATTATTTTTTTTTTTCTATTTTTGTGTGAAAATCTTACTGCGGTTCACAAAATACATCTACTTACCAAGTTTCAACAGTATAGTTCTTATAGTTTCGGAAAAAAGTGGCTGTGACATACGGACGGACGGACAGACAGACAGACAGACATGACGAATCCATAAGGGTTCCGTTTTTTGCCATTTGGCTACGGAACCCTAAAAAGTGACGCAGAAATAGTGAAAAAAAATGAGTTAATATTAATTCAATTAATAATTGATTTATTTCAACGTTAATATTAAAGTTTTCACTTCTGCCGGCACTCCCGGAGTGCAACCCGTCTTTTTTTTTTTTCTCATGAACCAACTATTAACTCAAGTTCTATTCATTTTAGATCTTGGTAGCACTGGCATTTTATGCGTGTGGCTCATACCAAACCTTAGTTGGACAATCATCAAGTCATTCATTGTCACAACCATCGGTTTCCCGTGCCATTCAACAGGTTACAGAGGTTCTTAACCTACCTCAAATATTTAATAAATATGTGAAGTTTCCTGGCACACAGGAAGATCGTGAGGAAATGTCTCCCTTACGTAGATAATAGATGTATTTGCAATCAAGCAGAGCTTTCAATTTATTTAAAGCTAGCAAAACGTAATTTTATATTTTAGAAGTTTTTTCCTTTTTTCTTATGGTATCTCCCATACGTACTTTTTAATCTGTGCAATACAATTCTTGGCACAATTTCGTTTTGCTGATTAGGCGCCGTGTTCACGTTACAATAGCGTTGTAGTTGCGTTGCGGTTCCTTACCAGTTTTAGTTTTAAAATAGTAGAATACCAAAAACCCTAATGGTCGAAACTGAATCGAAACATAAACGAAACAGTTAGATTATTGTTAGATATTAGTAGAATTGATCTCCTGAGTTAGGTAGTAGGTACTTCATCATGCTAACAGGTACTTTGTGTACTTTAATATCTTTAGATGTTGGTGGACGAAAGTTTGACTCCATCTGCATGTTTGGTTAGAAATACTGGAGTGAATGTTGGAAAGTCTCGTTTACTTTAATGTAATTTTACTGAGTAGCGCAATTGCAACTTGAGTCGGCGTTATGGTTGTTGTTGTTCCCGAATTTTAGATAAACGATGAAGAAAATGTCGTGAGGAAAGTTTTGAGCATGAATTTCGATGGCTATAAGAGTAGGGGAAGACCACAGAAACGATGGATGGGCTGTGTGAATGATGATATGGTTAGAAGGGGGTTGAGTACCGAGATGACTGACTAATAGACAAGTACGGAAGAAGAGATTTAATATATAACGTTGAACCGACCCCAAATAAATTGGGGTAAGGGCGAGAATGATGATCACGAGGTACACACAGCTACACATCAAGCTATACATAACCAGCATACGCTGACTTCTGATTGTACTAAAAACCTATACCTACAATGCGAGGTCAGCTAAAACTGCAAACATGTAGCTTGTTGTGTATCCGTGTTACGTAAAAGATCAGCAGTGGTATTCTGTAAATATATCACCGTGAAAACTTGAGTGAAGTGAGCTGTCGAGAGTGTTAATCCTCTAGAGATTGTGGAATGACAGCTCATTTAACCTTTTAACCGCCCGACTTTATATCAGTTGTCGTGCCCCCAGCGCCCGAGAAAAAAAAAAAAAAAAACGTAAAATTAATACCGATGAAACGAGCTGTGATGATATAATAATAATACAGATTAAACGAGATGTGTTATTTGGTCGTATATATACGACTCTGGCGGAATGGGCACGAAAATATTTGTCGGATTAATCCGACGTAGGCGGTTAAAAGGTTAAAGCTCACTTCATCTAAGCAATCACGGTGAGATAATTACAGAATAGGCCGGCAGGATACAGTTTTCATCGGAAAGTTGAAGAAAAATGCACACAGTACTAGTAAAGTAAAAAAATAAGGAAAAATCGAATATTCTAGGAGCAGAAACAGCCCATAAATGTAACACCACTTTCGCTAGGAAACCTTCGTGTAGATTGACGTACGATTTTATTGCCAATAAACTTCCAAACACAGCGACGGTCACAGTATGCAAACAGAACTATATTCGTGACGATGTTTTTTATATTTATACCTACTTGTAACTACAACTACGGCACATGACAAGTTCCTTAATGTGATATCCACGATCTGTTTACTCTACCAAAAATTACGATTATATGAACATTCGAGAACATGTACAGACGCCAGCACATCAACCTACTACAATCTGTCAAATTTCTTTAATAGATTTTCAACTTTATCACTAAAGCATAAGGTTCAAAGTTGATTGGGAAAATCTGACAGTTTCGGGTAGGTTGATGTGCTGGCGTCTGTACATAGTCGTATCATCTGCCTTTACCCGACTATTTTTTTTGGGCCGCCCTCCCGTCTAACCGAATGCAGTTGAATATCAGTATTTTACATGGACCGACTGCCTATCTGACCTCCACAACCCAGTTACTGGGTAACACTATACCTACTCTTTAGTAACTCCTGGGACTGGTTGTCAGACTTTCGGGCTTCTGACGACCCGAAACGACTGTCAAAGATCCACGAATGACAGCTGATACCAACAGCTTAACGTACTTTCCGAGAGACGGACGGGTCTCGGTATGTAAAGCTGGTTACCCATCCACGGACGAACCGCTTCAAGCGTAGCTTAACCTGATCGATCGATCCGTGAGGCGCTTATTACATAGCCACGAGCACCTCCCATCGCTAGATAAACATATAGCTATTATATTGTTTACTAATATCTTACTGCGAATACCAAAGCTTCACGCTAAAAAACTCTATTTCAAAGATAGCTCAGGCTTCTGTTAAAGATATCAAAACAAATGATCCGTTTTACTGCGGAACGCTTATCACCGTCGCAAACCACCAGCTATATAACTCTACTGGACCCTTATCTTTAGGAGAGGAATTAGGATACGACATCAACAGTTCGTATATTTTTAGCATTCGCGTTGAAATCATAAAATAAATGAATATGAATACGTTAGTAGGTATAGCAAAAAGCTAAGCCAGCAGCAGCCTAATTGCGGAACGCCAAATCGTCAAATGATTCTGATCAGTTGGCTTCATTTCTATTCACAATTGGCTTCATTTTACGATTTTCGAATTGCGAAACTCTAGTTTATTATGAAACCAATTATGAACGTTGAGGCCCTGCGCAGAAACTAGAGTTTCGCAATTCGAAAATCGTAAAAAAAAACCGACTTCCAAAAAAACACTACAAAGTGAAAAATAACTTTAATTTCGGAAGTCGGTGTCTTTGGATCTGTATTTTAGTTTTTTGCCACCGACTTCCGAAATTAAAGTTATTTTTCACTTTGTAGTGTTTTTTTGGAAGTCGGTTTTTTTTTTGTTAAAAAGTTTTTATTTCACGCTTTTTAGTGGGTCTGCTTATAATTTATCTCAGTTACAATAGCCTAGTGTCAACTTTCTCATCGCCTTTTACAAAATATTGCTTTTACCGATGCAGGGAAGTTAATTGTTGAAGAGTTCTCCTGGTCCACCATCAGCTCCATATCACCATTCACATTGTGACGAGCATAAATTGCTTAGCAACCATTTTAAAGTATCGAATCGCAACCCGTGAAATAGTACGGAGATATTATTGAGTAGTTCCGGTGGCCATCTGTGGTCTTCATCATCAGTTCCACTTCACCAAATGGTGCTTTCCGAGAGCAAATGCACGAGTGTTACTATAATAATTTTGAAAGAATTTTCTTTTAACTCCAAGCCGTTGAGGAGTTGTACCTTCCCTCATCAGCTCATCCACCTGAGATGATGATTATCAGATGCAAATACTTAAACAGCTTTAGAAAATATATGAAAATGGTACTATGTGCCTATAAAATTTGAAGGTTGCCCTCGATTTCCCTGGGAACCTATCATCAGATCCTGACCTGATGATCATGCAACCACTTGGGAAGTATACCCTTTCAAACAAAAGAAAAATTTTCCAAATCGGTCCAGGCGTCTTCGAGAAATCGGGGAACATACATAAAAAAAAAAAAAAAGATTCCGACGAATTGAGAACCTCCTCCTTTTTTTGAAGTCGGTTAATGAAGCCAATTGTGATAGAAATGAAGCCAACTGATCAGAATCATTTGACGATTTGGCGTTCCGCAATTAGGCTGCTGATCGGTAAATGAAAATGTCTAAATAAAACTCGCAAGGAGTATTAGGTTGGGGAAAAAGTCTTTTCGCATTATAGTATGTATGAACTTGTAATAAAATCTCTTTGGCTATACTATTTGTATCTGGCTGGTTTTGGTGTCATTGAAAGTTTAAATTTTAAAGAACATTATTCCAAATTCAAATTAGGAAAATGTGTGATTTTCATTTGTTTTTCGTACTGTCAAGATGAGTGAATCTAATGACGAAATTCGATACATTTTAAAATTTTACTACAAAAAAGGTAAAAATGCAACGCAAGCCGCGAAAAAAATTTGCGATGTTTATGGACCTAGTGCCATTGAGTTAAATAACTAGAGAAGCAAACCTCAATAAAATGTGTCAAAAAAGTGTAACCACTATTCAAACGTGACGACGTAGCTTTGAAACCACTAAACATTTAAAAGTAAACATATATCTGTCTCACTTACACAAGACGCAAGAATAATACCGTCTCTTAGATTAGACAAAGACCGCAATATAAACATGCAATGGCGGGATGGGGTTGCCTACCCATGCAAAATTTTACCCAACTTTTTAAACCATAAATGACGTTCAAAAAAAACGTTAGGCCAAATTATTTATAAAATATTTGAATTATGTATCTCTTATTCGATGTGTATTAGAAGTTTATAACTAATGACAATAATTAAGACATTTTCTTTTTAAATATTTTTTATTTATTCAGTTAGTCTCTTTTCTCAGCAATCTGATTATTTTCACCCATTTATCACGGCGTGCTGCATCTTATGGCACCCTGCAACGTTGTTAATATTTAAAAAATATTTAAATAACTTATTCCAATAAATTAAAAACTCCCGTAAATGTGGGAAACTAAAACTAAGTTTTTAGTGGTAACACTGAACCTAATTTACAAAATTCTGCATTTTATTTATTTTACGTTGATATAAACACAGAAACAATAAAATTACGTGTGGAAAGTAATTCTGGTTAATTTAAATTATGTTTTTGTGATCTTGAATCGCACTCTTTCACTACGAATTTACCCATTTTGGCGATATTTTTGTCGTGTGTCACTTGGTTCACTTCGGTTGGCGCCACACAGAGCACTGAAGTGACATTAGCTACGCATACGGCTGTGGCCGTATGACAAGTGGCAACGCCTTGGCGCGGTAATTACTGATCTAGTGTAACATATATATCAATGCCTAGTGCAGTGTCTGTGAGAGTAGCACAAATTTGGTTTAAGGCGAATGGTTACGCCAAACTTCAAAGTAGACCTCTCTTTGAAGGCCTACTTCTCCCAAACGGATAGCCCAAATATATTTAAAAAAATATATGATATGTGACATATGTTTACAAATATAATTTAAGTTCGATTTTTTAAATATTACTGTTAGTTTTAACAATAAAAAATCATATCCATCCTCTTATTTTACGCAAGAATTTTCTTTCTACTTTCAAACGCCTGAAGCGATTTTGATGATTCTTTCACCAAATTATAGCAAATTTAATGGTTTATAAAAATTAAGTTTGTTTTTTTAATAATTATTATTTAAGTGGGAAAAAATCAATAACACCATGGTTTTACCTATACGGGCGCGGGCAGCAGCCGCCCGGTCAGTCTCGCTGTATCGTTCGCACGGGGAGGTTGTGTCGCATGTCGGCTCGCTCCGATCTGCATTTTTGTGGCAAAGGCTAAATAGCGCAGATAGTACACTCGGACTGTTCGTTTACGCTTGGACGTTGATAGTATTAGTAGTAGTGATAGTTTGTTTGCGAGTGGACGCTATATTATTGTCTATTGAATAATAATATAATATTAATATCAATAAAAAACGTTTATTCAGTATACAGTTCGTTTATTCACGTATACAGTTTATAAAAAAAATACAATTACAAAAAAAAAAATTAAAGCTAACTAATGACTAATACCGCTCTTAACAGTGGTAGTTTTTAGGGTTCCGTACCCAAAGGGTAAAAATGGGACCTTATTACTAAGACTCCTCTCTCCGTCTGTCTGTCTGTCACCAGGCTGTATCTCACGAACCGTGATAGCCACAAGAAGGGTTATGTTTTTCGAGAGTATATAATATATACTCTCGAAAAACAATTATACGTACATAAACACATATTATGTATGTATGTATAATTGTTTGGCACGCTCTGCGGCCTGAACGGCTCGATGGATTTTAGCTTGAGAGGTGTCGTTAGATTCCTATGTACTGTGAGAGTGACACTGGGTACATCAAAATAAAAAATACAAAATGGCGGATTTTTGGCGCAATATTATTTCTTCAAAAATTTTTTTCTCTCATAACCTATCGAATGGGGTATCAAAATAAAAGGTTTTAAAAGGTGATTACAAAAATATATACAACTTATAATATGGTAAAAACTAATTCAAAGTGACAAATCGTAAAAAACACCTACCAAGAACTAAATCGTCTGCGAAATCTCAGGAAATAAAAAATTTAAAAAACCCGACTGCAACCTTATACTAAAACTAACTGAAAAGCTAAAAACAAGCCCATTTTAAATTAAATAAAAGTAGGAAGCAGGCGGGACCCATTTGAGTTTAAAACTATAATAATGGTACTCTTCTGGCAATCACGGTTCGTGAGATACAGCCCGGTGACAGACAGACAGACGGACAGAGGAGTCTTAGTAATAAGGTCCCGTTTTTACCCTTTGGGTACGGAACCCTAAAAACTACCACTGTTAAAAGCGGTATTAGTCACAAGTAAGTTTTTTTTTTTTGTAATTGTAATTTTTTATAATCTGTATACGTGAAAAAACGAACTGTATACTGAATGAACGTTTTTTATTGATATTATTATTATTTTTTATTTGTCTCTAAGAAAGCAGTGTTTTTACTGTACAATAGCATTCATACTCACAACATAAATATTGTACGTATTCTCAATCCATCTACACTCAGTAGGTAGCGTAACTGCCTAAGACAAAATGTGTCCCACGCCGCATCTGCATGCACTACGTACGAGTACGACACTCTTTGACATTGGGGAGGTAAGCGGGCGCGCGGGGTGAGGCACTGGATTCGCCTATGCTCCGCCCAAACGCTCAAGGACATTCGAGGCTATAATCGCCTTAAGCGTTTTCAATCCGGAAATTTTGATGTCAAAGATGCACGTCGCTCTGGTCGCCCTATTACGGATAAAATGGATGCCATTTTTTAAAACGTGGAGCAAGATCGGCATATCAGTAATTACGACGTAGCTGAAGAACTGGGAATTGACCACAAAACAGTTTTGGCGCATTTGAAAAAAACTGGGTACACAAAAAAGCTCGATATTTGGGTACCTCACGAGCTCACTGAAAGAAACCTAATGAACCGTGTACTCATTTGTGATTCTTTATTACGACGTAATGAAACCGAACCATTTTTGAAGAAGCTGATAACTGGTGATGAAAAGTGGATCATGTACGACAAGAACGTGCGAAAAAGGTCGTGGTCAAAGGCCGGTCAGGCTTCACAGACTGTGGCGAAACCCGGGTTAACTCGCAACAAGGTGATGCTGTGTGTGTGGTGGGATTGGAAGGGCATTATTCATTATGAGCTGTTACCACCAGGCAGGACCATCGATTCTGAACTCTACTGCGAACAACTGATGAGATTAAAGCAAGAAGTTGAGAGAAAGCGGCCGGAATTAATCAACAGAAGGGGTGTGGTTTTTTATCATGATAACGCTAGATCTCACACATCTTTAGCCACTCAGCAAAAATTAAGAGAGTTTGGCTGGGAGGTGTTAATGCATCCGCCGTACAGTCCTGACCATGCACCTTCAGATTTCTACCTGTTTCGGTCTCTTCAGAATTCTTTAGGCAGTGTCAGGTTAACATCACGAGAGGACTGCCAAAACCACTTGTCGCGGTATTTTGATCAGAAGTCCCAAAATTTCTATAGCAATGGGATCATGTCCCTACCTACAAGATGGCAAAAAGTTATCGAACAAAATGGTACCTACATACTTTAGTTAAATGTAAATAAACTATATTAAAAAATGTTTTGAATTTTCTTAAAAAATGCGAAGAAACTTTTTCCCCAACCTATTATTAAAACTCGGTGATCTAATTCATGCTTTGTCGAAAACAATGATGATAATACCATAAACAAAACCGGATTTGCCGATAATATCATTGATGTAGATCAGCGAGACATAGGATAGACCAGTTAAAATAAACGTCGAAACTCCGTAGCTGACTGCAGGCAGCAGCAGCAGGCGACGTGTCGCCGCGACACTACTGGTTTCTATGGAATATGTGGCCGACGACGTGTCGCTAGCTACGGAACGTATAAATTTTTAGAAACCAGTAAATAGTGTCGCGGCGATACGTCGCCTGCTGCAGCTACCTGCAGTTGGCTACCGACTTGTACCTTAATGGTGCCGTTCCCTGTTTCAATCTCACTGGTAAGTACTCATGCATACAAATGTTTCTCTAGCACCTTTCAACTTAACTACCTACGATAGTAATCCCACTTTTTTAGATCTTGTCTGTAAACGTTACCTGCAGACTCGAGACTGTTGAGGTCAGAGTTCGGAGAACTGTTGTCGTGATACGGAGCTATGTAACACATTACATCACTCCTAAAACTAAGCTGGCAAGTAAAAATAAGACTTTAGACCGGTCCGGTTCTTTTACTATATAAATTGACCAAAATACATGACTCTTTCTGGAAATTTTACACATTAATAAAGCTTTAAATCATCTCGATGAATTTGGAAGTCTATCTTGAACGTGATCTGAGTGTTTTTATTAGCAAAATCTTGATAATAGCACTGTCCGTTCAAACGTTTACAAAGCATTTAATATTCAATATAGCACCAACTTGGAGGATATATTTACATGCTCCACTAAAGGCTGGAGCATATATGGATATTATGCTCCAGCCCTTAGACTATATTGCTCTTGCTTTTATCTTACCCACAAGCTCAACATTTTATGCCGTCGTTTGTTTACTAAAAGATTCCGGAGTTTTACTCCCTAAGCACTAAATCCTTAGTTTCGGCTGAAATTACGGGCTAAGCCTAGTCCGTATCACCTACGGACATAAGATTAGTTTGGGGCTCGATCTAAGAATGAATGACACCACGATTTGACAGTACCGATGTTGTTTTTGCCCGTTCGAAAAAGTTAATTAATGGCCTGGGGTGTAGGGTTCACTCCGAAGTCTTGAACTACTTTCGGAAAGGCCCGTATCTTCATTGACGGACATTAAGAGTAGGCCCCCTGATCCTGACGTATCGATTAGTTTACTTTTTACTAACGTGCGTGTGCCATTTATCGTCATCGCAGTGTTAATGCGGGTAGTATGAACATTTGTTTCACACGGCTACACATCAAGCTATACATTTCCAGTTTTAACTGACCTCGCATTGTATAGGTTTTTCTTACTATCAGAAGTCAGCTTATAATGGTTATGTATTGCTTGATGTTTAGCCATGTGTACCTTAGTTATATGTGTATAGACGTCATAACTTTATAAGTGATCGGTAGACTTGTCTACATAATACAAAGGCTTACCAACTAAATACATTTCTTCTTTTACTTTTTCTTGATTTGGCCATTTGTCATGTATGAGAAGTTGAAAAGACATTGAATACTAGAAATGTAGGTATTATGAACAGATTTAACTCACTTTCCGTCCTGATAAGAACATTTATTTTGTTACGGACATTTATTTTACTCCGCAGTCTGGTATTTGTGCAAGTTATTCTCCATGACGAATCCAGTTAAAAAATGCGGAACCGTTTGCCTACCCGTTCACATGAGCTCGCTGCATGAATGTTAGTACTTATGATTCTCGAACAAATTATACTCTTGTGTACTTTTCCATTAAGTTATCATATAGTTTGGTGCTATCTATACTAACAATAAACCTGAAGAGTTTGTTTCATTGAACGCGCTAATCTCTGAAAAAAAAAAAATAATTTTGCAATCCGACCGGTAGGGTCGGATTGCAAAATTAATTTTTGCATTTGATAGCCCGATTTTTGAGGAAGGATAGGCTATGTAACATCACGCTAGAACCCTTAGGAGCCGAGCAAAAAGAACGCTAAACGAAAACGAAGGAATAGCGCAGGCAGGCGATGCGATGCGACGGGGTGGGTCGGGGGAACAAAAAATTTCACGCGGAAGCAGTAGAAGATAAAATTTTCCATGTTTTTTTCTCTAGATTCTTCTACTCGTCCCTAAAGATTCACTAAGGTATAGGTACCTTAGGTATATGTATATAGACGTCATAACTTTATAAGTGATCGGTAGACGAGATTGTTGCTGAGAGCATTGAAGAACTAAAAGCTTAATGACTGGTTTTTAAATTTATTTATTTAATACAGGGTGACAGGGAAAGCGACGCACAACCTGTTACCATGAATTCAGCACATGATTCTAGACCCCTAGAGTAAAAATTTTTCATGGATGGAGCGGAGCAGCAATTTTTGAAGTGTAAACTTCTTTAGCGGCGTTGCACACTTTTAGTAATGGGTAAAAAATGTTAAACTCGCGTCAGGACATCGCGTTAAGACACGTGACCGTCAGGAGAGATTTCCCCCCCCCCCTCTTTCTACGGCGGCGCCAACCGAAGTGAAGTGACACACGGACACAATGGATGGATGGATGGATGGATGGAAGAGGAAGTCGAAGTGGAAGTCGAAGTGAAAGTCAAAGTGGAAGTCGAAGTGGAAGTCGAAGTGGAAGTCGAAGTGGAAGTCGAAGTCGAAGTGGAAGGCGAAGTGGAAGTCGAATTGAAAGTCGAAGTGGAAGTCGAAGTGGAAGTCGAAGTGGAAGTGGAAGTCGAAGTCGAAGTGGAAGTCGAAGTGGAAGTGGAAGTGGATGGATGGATGGATGGACAGCTGATGGCTCGACCGTCTGTGTAGTAGCCACACTGCTGTGTATTCGTAAAATTCGTTTATATAAAGTGTTTAAAATATGGAAATTGAACAAAGTGCATCTATTAATGAAAAAAGTGACGCAGAAATAGTGAAAAAAAAAATGAGTTATATTAATTAAATTAATAATTGATTTATTTCAACGTTAATATTCAAGTTTTCACTTCTGCCGGCACTCCCGGAGTGCAACCCGTCTTTTTTTTTATTTTTTTAAATTACTGGTAAAAAAATTCAACGCATGAGGTCTACAGTTTGCGCGTCGATGTCCCTACCATCCTGTGTAAAGCACTTAAGTCCTGTGGGTTGTGGATGAGGCTACTCAGAAATTATATCATGTAAAGTGTTAGCGTTAGTAGCACTTACACTTTCATAAGTAAACTATTCAAGGCTTATTTCCCTAAGGATGGCTAAATTCCCTACTTCCACAGCCAGTCTTCCTAGAGGTCACAATACCACAAATAGATAAGCTGACCTTGTCTTGCTAATGAAGTCTCATCCGGTCTAGCGAACTGTACCCCTGAGGCAAATTATTACAAAAAAAAAAAGACGGGTTGCACTCCGGGAGTGCCGGCAGAAGTGAAAACTTGAATATTAACGTTGAAATAAATCAATTATTAATTTAATTAATATTACTCATTTTTTTTCAATATTTCTGCGTCACTTTTTTCATTAATAGATGCACTTTGTTCAATTTCCATATTTTAAACACTTTCGGTCTTATTCATAAAAAAAGCCTATTGAAGGTTTAAACCATTCATTAGTTAAAATGCTCAATAGGCCTTTAAAACATTCGATAAAATTTTGTATTCATAAACGCTTCATAAACGTTCTATAACTAGAATGTCCTACAACTTCTAAATGTTGCCATTATAATGAAGTCATCCAACAAATTGGCCAACACATTAAATCGGCATACGAGAATATCTGTCTATGAACCGAATATTTGTGTCCATAGACATTATTACGTATGAAAAACTAATTTATTGTCTACAGTTTCAACAGTTTTGACGCGACAACGTCATGGTCGTCATGGAAACCAAAAAGTACTCTGTGAAACTGACTTTTCAAACATTTGTACGTCAAATGTCATTTTCTTCGACCATCTTTGTCTTGTCTCACTTGGTTCAATTCGGTTGGCGCCGCCGTAGAAAGAGATGGGGGGGGGGGGAATCTCTCCTGACGGTCACGTGTCCTGACGCGATGCCCTGACGCGAGTTTAACATTTTTTACCCATTACAAAAAGTGTTCAACGCCGCTAAAGAAGTTTTCACTTCAAAAATAAGAAAAATCTCCAAAAAAATATTGTTTTTATCGTAATCCTGATGATTTTGTAATCCTCAGAAATTACGCTTGTTACCTACTACATTAATTTTTAAAGACATATAGTCATCGTATCTAAACTAAAACTATGATGAGAAAAGATTAGATTTTTTGTATGTTTGTTTGTTACGCAGTCACGCCAAAACAGCTAATCGGATTTGGATGAAATTTGGCACATGGGTAGACCATGACCTAGATTTGGACATAGAATACTTTTTATCCCGATATTCCTACGGGATC
The DNA here is from genome assembly GCA_945859645.1 of Amphipoea oculea. Classification (NCBI taxonomy): domain Eukaryota; kingdom Metazoa; phylum Arthropoda; class Insecta; order Lepidoptera; family Noctuidae; genus Amphipoea; species Amphipoea oculea. Next base: position 17,722,584 of record OX243868.1, on the reverse strand, counting down.
GAGAGGTATGCGGGTGAAACCGCGGGGTACAGCTTATTTTATAGTCTTTGAACAGCATGACAAGTAAGATAGTTTTTCCTATTTCCGCATAGTTCGACATTTTACACGGTTTGCACTGACAATATTTATTTATAACGTATGTCCGATTCAACCTCGAATGTGAAAGGTGTAGCCAATGCAGATAATTGATCATAGCACGCTTCAAAGTAATTTATCGAGACGTTATGGAATTTCGAAAATTGGAAAAGTGTTGAACGTTAAACTGTCTGTCATTGCAAAACTCGTAAATTCTCTCTTATTGTGGGCAAGTACAGACGCCAGCATATCAAGATACTACAATCTGTCAAATTTCTTTAAAAGATTTTCAACTTTATCGCTAAAACATAAGGTTCAAAGTTGATTGGGAAAATTTGACAGTTTCTAATAGCTTGATGTGCTGGCGTCTGTACATCATTAGGTCCTGGGTAGGTAATTCTTTTTGGAGCAGTGGTGACCCAGTGGTAGCGACTCCGACTTACGAGTTGTAGGTGAGTTCGAACCCAGGCAGTCGCATTACTTTGTGTACCTAATTTATTTCATCAGCACTTGTCTCGGAACGGTGAAGGAAAACATCGTGAGGAAACCAGCATGTCTTAGAACTAAAAAATTCAAAGACAATGTCATCTACCAACCCGCACTGGGCCCGCCTTGTGGATTACGGCCCACTCCCTCTCACAGAGAGGATGCCTGTGTCCCAGCAGTGGGAACGTTATAGGCTGATTATGGTATGCTTATGCTAGTTCCTTTTGGAACACCCACAGACCTCTTCTAACACATTTGAATTCATTAATTACTCATCACGCAAAATATTATGACAGTACCATTACGGAGTGATAACTTGACCTGACATTATTAATCAAATAATAATAATGGAATGGTTGAACAATAATATATTTATTGTTTCCAAAGACAATAAGACGAACTGACTGTCTGTACATACGTATGAATATATTATATGAATTTGATAACTCTACTTGATTAAAATTATTTGTATGTACAGACGCCAGCACATCAACCTACCCGAAACTGTCACATTTTCCCAATCAACTTTGAACCTTGTGCTTTAGTGATAAAGTAGAAAATCTATTAAAGATATTTGACAGATTGTAGTAGGTTGATGTGCTGGCGTCTGTACATATTATATTTCACATTATTATTACTTGGTTGTCTTAAAATATGAATTGTTTAACTGTTTAGAATTTGTATAGGTATTCAACAAACTATGTATATATAGGATTTGGACCAATAAGTTTTCCATCTAACTGGATTAATTCGCTATATGATGTCACTACCTCACTACCGTTCTTTACAATACTAAACACACAAACACACACACTCACACGCACATATAACCTCACGCTTTCTTCCCATCGGGGTAGGCAGATGAATGGATGGATGTCACGGGGGTAGTTTCTACAAAACACCATCTGCTACGATCATAGATATATGAATTTACATTTCTATGGCTACGATCCTTAATTATTTAGCTTCGTTTACGTCATACATCTGAACAACATATACGCACGCCGATGCTCAGACCTTTCTGAAGAACATTATCAATAAGTTCACAATAACAAAACCTTATTTATACAATACCTTTACCAACAATGAAAACTTAACGACCTGAACCACAATTGATTTCTATAAAACGAGGCGACGACGCATCAATCTAACGAATCAACCGATTTCTCTTAATGGGATCTTTAAAATAGTAATTGGGTCACAACCTAATTAGGTCGTAGCCTATTCGAAACCCGTGTCGGAACATCTTATGGCTGCCATCGAAATAATTTTACCACAGGGAGTTTTCTTAACGACATAAGCCATGATCCCCATGATTGAGGGGATGGTCAATAGTGTCCCGAAAACTTTGTTTACCACCAAGATTTTACGGTCTCTTACTTGTAGTGTTTTTCTTTTATAACTTATATGTGTTGCTGCTATATTTCGTTAATCGAATGACTCAAATTGATTATATTGTGTGTGTTAGGCAGTTGATTGGTTTTTGTTATTATTTGCTCACGTACTATATCTACGTCATTGCTGGTAATTTCATTGATGAGAGTTTGTTTGTTAGTTGAAGCTGTGATCTTTTCCTTCTGTTTGTCTTCATTGATATACAGTCCGTTCACAGTTCCTTTACTTCTGATTTTGCATCACTGTCCAAATCACAGTGATCTTTATTCTCATTCTAATAAGGTTGCTGTTTAGTATTTGCCATTGACAAGTCTGTCAAAATCATTGTTATATTTGTGATTTTTACTCTCGTCAAAATAAGGTTACTGTTAGGTTGCTGCTGTCAGAGGTAAAATAACTGTGCCAGTTTTGCTTTGATAAATCGGTCTTGTTTATATTATTTTGTATACTACTTAGTTACTTACCGTGGCTAAATAATAACAGCCGCACAGGTCAATCGATCAGGTTAAGCTACGCTTGCCGCGGCTGGTATATGGTGGGTGATATCTTTACATACCGAGACCCCTTCGTGCCTCGGAAAGCACGTTAAGCGGTTGGTCCCGGCTGTCATTCGTGGATTTTTGACAGTCATTACGGATAGTCAGAAGCCCGAAAGTCTGACAACCAGTCTTTCCAAGGGGTATCGTATTACCAAGTAGGTAACTGGTTTGTGGAGGTCAGATAGGCAGTCACTCCATGTAAAAATACTGGTATTCAGCTGCATCCGGTTAGACTGGAAGCCAACCCCAACATAGTTGGGAAAAGGCTAGGCTATGACTTAGTAACTACTATAGTAGAAAGATAAAAATAATGTTTTATTTAATGTTAATTAAGTTGATTTCTGAGTGACCAGCACTATTGTAAAAAAAAAACTATTGTTAAAAATATTTGGAGTTGTAGCGTAAACTGAACTTTATTATGTAGTATTTAAAGTTATTTTTCTATAAACTCATATTTGTTTACATTTTTGGCAAATAAACCACGAATGCAGATTAGGTAGAGTTAGCTTGAAGTGAACTGTCATTCCACCTGATGCTATGGAGTGACACTATTGACAACACACAAAAACATCACCCTGATGACTGTTTTACTAGAACAGCAGTGCTATTCTGTAAAAATCTCACTGTGAAAACTAATGAAGATGTGGTGAAGTGAGCGTAGAGCGAGCTGTCAATAGTGTCAATCCCTAGCATCACGTGGAATGACAGCTCACATCCAACTCACTTCACCTAAGTTTTCACGGTGATATTTTTACAGAATAGCACTGCTGCACTAGATAGTACTATTTTGTTGGTGTACCTAACGTAAGATGATTTGTTTTGTTTATCTACACATGTGATAATGTATGTGGCGATGGGTGGAATGTGTGAATGATGATATGGTTAGAAAGGGGGTGACTACCAAGATGACGACTAATAGAGAAGTATGGAAGAATAAGGCTTGTTGCGCCGACCTCAAATAAATTTTGATAAGGGCAGAATGATGATCTACCTTTGTAATATAGAGGTAATATTACAAATACTTATGTTGATTATAAACCTCTTTATGTCTGCTAGCGCATTTAGAACATAAGTCACGGTCATGCAGCTATTAGTTGTTTTTCATGTTTGTCTTTTTAGTATTATTCTAAAGGACATCTTTACCATCGTAAATTAGTGTTTTTATTTGTATTAAATACTTGGTTGACTGTCATGCTATAATGAACATATTTAAAAGAAAATAAAATTGCATTTTCCATTGACCGTGTTGAGTTGAGAGTCAATTCGAGAACCCCGATCGCGAGCGATGGTAGACGTGGGTCTGCGATCCTCCGCGACTCTCGGTCGCGATTTATTTTGTCTTTTTCGCGAAGCCATTTTCTTCAATTACTTAAGTATAAATCTTGTGAAAAGTTTAATTAAACATCTGCTTTAAAGAACTGACTTTAAACTCTAAATTTTAATTGGTAGTCTTATCTTCAAGCTGAATCAAACAAGTCAAAACACTGATAGCTTTCTCCGGTTTAATGTGGATAAATTCTTTTACGGTTTCGTTTTAAAACCTAATAGAAACTCCTTTTATTTTACTTTCCCTATCGTCTTTCACATTATCGTATCTAAATCCGTTTTATGAAAACGTCGTCTACAAAGCCGAAGCCGGTGTATAGAATAAAGAATGCTTTGAAGTATAAACGTGGTCGCAATCTACATACTAAATCAGTTAAGGCTTCACAAGTTTGTGTTTGTAGCACCTGTTCTTTGCTTAGGTTCACTTTGATCAGCTTACTAACGTTATGTTCGTTGCATAAATCATTTTGTGAGTGACAAAATGATTTCCGGAGAACGACCAAATGTAATTGCGCCATTAGAGTAATTGGAATGTATTCTTTATTTGTCTGTTTATAAAGATCATTATTTGATGCAGTGTGGTCAGTTGTCCTATCCGATCAATATACCCCTGCCCTTCGCCAGAGGTGCTTATCTAGGGTCATCTTCGGGATATGTCGGGTCAATCCGGGTTAAAACGAGTCTTATATGTTTCACCCAGATATTATTTATGGAAAGTTGTCTATACTTAGGTGTACAAGGTGACCCAAAAATGTTCGAACGTGGGACACAAGATTTATCCATGCATTCTTTAATTAAGGGTGTGAGGTAATCAAAACATAATATAATAATATCATGATTCGTATACTCTGTGCATAATTTTTCTTTGTACTGACACTGTATATGGCCAGATTGCGTTAGAACCTCTATGCATCGTCTGTCGCCATCAGTCTGCGAAATTTCACTGCTTTAATTAGCGCATTCATGAGAAATATTCTTAAACGCTCACAAAGAAGTGTATCTAACTGTGACGTTCTAATTAGTATAATAGAACCTACGATACTGCCTACACTGTCATTGACTTTATATGTACCGCTATGTAGGCAGGTTATTTACGTGGCTTATCGTTCATTTGCTGGAAGGTATGTACTAGATTTTAAATAGAGGCGTGGCGTCTATTCTGTAAAAATCTTACCCTACCCTACCCTAATCTCAACATAGGTGAAGTGAGTTTGAAGTGAGCTGTTGTCAATCAGGTGGAATGACATCTCACTTTTAACTCACTTAAGTTTTCACAGTGCGGGTTTTACAAAATAGACCGGTTTGGCATTTGAGTTTTGCGTCGCGTTTGGCTTCAAGAAGTAGTCTAATATACGCCTTTGAAGTGCAAAGACTGCATACAAACCCAAGAACAACATAGTTCAAAGCAGTTGTAATGCTTGAGCATGATTATCGTAAGTGTTCCGTAATGGGAACCTCAAAGTAGTTATCAATTTCGCTCCAAATTTGCTAAGGATCATTAATTAGTCAAATACATGAGTGCATACTCAAGTACCTACCTGAGTTACTATAATAGCTATAGGTACAGTCAGAGAAACTAATTGTTTATCAACAAATTTAAACACTACGTCAATTGGCCGTATTATAACAATTGTACTTATAAGAAAGAAATAAAATACGGTTATTTGCGGCGAACATGACGCAGAGAAAGAACAAAAACAAAAAAAAATATGTTGGGGTCTAATATGCGTCGTATCCGCGCAAAACGGCCATCGTGCAAACGAGCCAACTGCCAAAGAATGACAGTTGTGATTTGAATATTTGAAGCTACGTAGTCAGTTAATTGGTCAAACAATTAATTTCCCCGACTTTAATTCACTGTCGTAACACAAAATAAATCGCCTGTAGGTGCGTTACAAAAGAACCCTTTGTCCCCCGAAAGTTACAGAGCTAATCAATAAGAGATTTGCCTCGCTGACGGCTGAATGCTGATTACCTACGCCTGATTGCCTGAATATCGTTCACAATAGGTAGCTGCCGACTGTATTGAAGAGCTGTGCACTTCAGCGCTTTGTTTATTGTTGGTTGTAATAAAAAGACGGGGTTTTCAGAGGATTTATTTGTATGTCATTAAAGTACTGGATCAGTTTGTTTAGTGGTGGAGTACCTCTTGAGGAAAACCAATGACTCATTTTACCTATTTTTACAGTCTTGAGCATCGTAGTTAGTCTTCAAATCAGCTGCTTAGCTCATCCAATTTCACCCACACTCTGTTATAAAGCCAACTTATACATATGTACTCTATAGATATAAATACTCATTGCTTAATGCATGTCCAGTATAATATTTAAAGCTGTTTCTTCTAAGGTTATGACAACGATTGGCTAAATGCCTATTGATGCTTTGTTAACAGTATTCGGAGATAAGAAAGACGTCCTTGGATCTGGTCATTCATCATCACCTTGCTCTTGTCCCATGGTACTCGGAGTCGGCGCAACACGTTCGTTCTTTTCTTCCTTTCTGCTGTCACTCTATTATTCACTTCTTCATCTTTTCTTTGGTTTTCCTCTCCCTCTTCATCCATCCATCATATTTACTGATTGGTCCTGCTGTTGACCTCGATCACGCCTGATGGAAAGTGATGGATGAGGTCTACGATGGAACGAACGTGCCCAGAAGATGCCTGTTCACTCTTGCTTTGAAGGCAGACGGGTTAAATGTGGAAGGAATATGTTATTAGCCTAAAGACCAGCAGAGTTCAACAAATCAACACAATGTCAAAAACCACTACCACCCATTGTTGGTTGTGGTTTTTGACATTGTGCTAGCTAACCCACGTACTCAGTAGTAGGTGGGTAATTGGTAACCCAATTCGTTCGTTCCACGGTACACCACGAACGTGTTGTATTAAATATCAAAATTAACAGTTCACTGCGACCTCCAGTTACATTGTACTTTCGCTTTTAATAACCTCACGTACTTTAAATTAAAACGAATTATTTGTACGCACCCTGTTATATTTTTTTAACTGCTGTACAAGCGCGCGCACTTACGCGAGAAAAATCGTAAAAAATATTCTAAACCTAGAATTTGAATACCCATTCATACTTTCGTTATGCTGGAAGAACGTTCGTTCAACTGTGATGCCACAATGATTTAAAACGAAAAAAATATTCAGGTACTCTTAAGGGATTGCTTGATTACTTTTTATGATAAGTTAAAGGTGTTTAAATTAGTCAATAACAACGTTATAGCAGTTCAAACATTTGGATCACTAGAATTTTAAATCATATTGTGGTGTGTCATAGCTGAAGTCGAAAAATGTCAACTAACTTTTGGAGGCCGCTTTATTATACGCATAATATAAGTAATACCTATGGTAATTCTCATGAGTCGATTACCAATCCAAGTTTCGGTGATTGAATTTGATAATTGGGTTTTCTTCATTTTCTAATTCTAAGTATATGCAGCATATTAGGTGTTAACTGTTAAGCGTACACATCGAGTTAGAAACACCACGCTTCGCTCCATAACTCAAGTAGCGGATGTTGGAGAAAAAACAGCCAGGCTGAAGTGGGAGTGGGCCGGACACAACTCACGAATGCACCCGGAGAGATGGGCAAAGATCGTCACTCACTGGACGCCTGAGGGAGGACATCGCCGTCGAGGTAGACCAAGGCGAAGGTGGCGTGACGATCTAATATCATTCGCAGGGCCAACATGACCAGAGATCGCACAAGACACGGTTTGGAAGAAAAAACGGGAGGCCTTTGCCCAGCAGTGGGACACAAAATAGGCTAACAAAAAAAAAATATGCATCACTAGCAGCGCCCCGCGGTTTCATTCGCATTAGTGTCGATCCCGTGGAAATATCGATATAAAAAGTATCCTATGTCTTATTCTGATATACAAGCTATATTACTGTAAAGTTTCATCAAAATCCATCCAGTAGTTTTTGCGTGAAAGAGTAACATACATCCTCACAAACTTTCGCATTTGTAATATTAGTAGGATTCGACTACGATCGATAGGTAGGTTGAATTTATTGAGAAACTGTAAAAGGTGAATTCCTTTCAAAATACAAAACAATAATTATTGATTTTAACGTTGTTACATAATCAAAACTTCCTTACAACACTTGATTACGTAGTTTTATGTTTCCTGCCATACCATATAAGCTTAGTCACTGTTTACTTTCCAAAGCCAACAAAGATTTACCAAAAAGTTTTTGGTTATCTAAATTAAATAAACCGTTATCTAACACAAAACCCACACATCAAATATTAACTTTTACAATACAGTACCCGGCGATAAATATTGCACATCGACCTTTGGAAAGAGACAATCGGCTAATTTCGGCTTCGTAGAGCGTTATCTCTGTCGCACGAAATACAAACAGTCCGGTATCTATTAGGAGCTGTTAAAACAATTATGATTTGCTTCTTTTGATAATTCTTTTTATTCTTTGTATAAAATACACCAATTTTTCTATAAATGATGGCATTAGGTTGGGGTGAAATATTATAATTCCCTCTTTTTCCTAAAGATGCCATAGTACAACTTTAAATTATTTAAATTTGGGGGTGTTAACAACTCTAAATATATATTTTGAACTGGACGCGACCGCACTCTATCGCACTTGAACAACGACTGACAAAACGTCACATACGTAGTGTGCGACAGAGATAACGCTCTACGAAGCCGAAATTAGCCGATTGTCTCTTTCCAAAGGTCGATGTGCAATATTTATCGCCGGGTACTGTACTTATGAAAAAAAAAATACCCAATGACGTATTTTCCCCATTTTCAGTGTGACCAATCTAGCTGATAATGTTAAAGTGGTTTGAATGAAATATCAATAAAATGCCTAATAAATAATGAAATTGAGTGATAAGGTTTACGTGTATTCGGCATTGATCTTGATTATTTCTTTACTAAGACGCAGTTTTTCAAGCTTGGAGTTGCTTGTAGTTTCCCCTACGTGATCGAAACAGAAATGAATATATCCGCAGGAGAATCAAGGTAACCGTCATAGTGGCAGAGGCACATTATTTGAAGAACAGATGGCCGATGGAGCCGAAAGGTTCAGGAGTGAGGACCGCGTACCGTAAGACGTCGCGTTGGAATGTCTACCACAAGGTGGACCGATGACCTTGTGAAGGCCGCAGGAATCCGCTGAATGCGGGAAGCACAGAACCGGGCGAAGCGATGCTTAGGGGAGGCATACGTCCAGCGGTGGACGTCTTTCGGCTGAAATGATGATGAAGATTAGTTTTCAAGTGCACTGGTTGATAATTCAACCATTCGTTAGATTGCTTGCTTGCTACCTATGTGATATCATCATTTTCTTGCCTTCATACCAATTTTCACATTTTCTCTATTAGTCGCCGTTTCAGTGTAGTCACTCCCTTTCTAGCCATCATCATCTGACACAGTCCACCCATCGATTCTTCGGTCTTCCCCTACTTTTATAGCGATCCACATTTATACTCAATAGTTTCCTTACGACACGTCTTAACCGACTTCAAAAAAGGAGGTTCTCATTCCTCCACAACACATGCTCATGCCATGACAACCGATATCCAGATTTTATTTAAGTCAATTTGGCAGTAGGTACCTTGTGGACTGCAAAAGAGAATTAAAACGATATGGTAATATGGTCCTTTTCTTCGCCAGGCATTTAATAGCTCAATTGGTTATAAATAAGTAAATTATTACCTTAGGTAGTAATAATACTAGACTTATACGCACACCGACCAGTAGTGATTGACCGTTATAAATGTCATATGAGGTGTCTCTATGGGTCAATTTATCTTTTAATCTTTCGTTTCGTTTTTTTTTTCTCACCTTTTTTACGTTTTTTTAATGCCTGTATTGTGTCTTTTGTGGCACTAAATAAACGGTTTATCTATCTTTATTGTCACACTGCAAGGCAAAGGCCTCGATCTTCTCATACAGGGAGGGCACGAACTTTGATCACCTTGCTAACTCAGGATGAATAAGCGACTTCAGACTTACAATATACTATAAGTCCAGGATTTCTCACTATGTTTTTTCTTCACCCATGTGTCAGTAATGTTCATGAACAGTTAAAATCACCAATGATTTTAAGGTTTTCCGAACTACTGCCACGATCTGGTACCACAAAACCTTAACATACATATATCCAAATGTGAATTTCACTCTGTTTCAGCTTACGCCATTGGCGACCTTATATACCTTCCTATAAATACCTACATACATATTATAATAGGCTTCGTTTTGTCGCAAACTAAAATAACTTAGTCATGGCATTCGAGGTTGCGAGGAAGTCCGTAATCCGTATAGGCACGAAATGTGTTGTTCCGAAGTTATTTTTATAAGAACAGTTACAAAAAAGTGCTAGAGAAAAGAGGTCTTCAAAAAAGTGGTGTTGTTTCAATTGTATGGAAACTCTTTGGATTCAGTGCAGATGAATTGCGAAGATGTTTTGTGAGTGTTTATCCTTGTTCAGGCATTAAGATGTTAATTTGTGTTTATGATCACGGTAGGTACATAGGGAAAATCTTATGTAAAGTGTAGAATTAATTTGAGGTCAATTTAAGGTAAACGTTCCTGCTAATAACGTATTATGATGCCATCTCGTGGAAAGATGTTTCCTTGGAAGCTATATAGGTTCCAAAGACTATAAAATATCGTTGTTGTTTCTATACAGGGTGGTAGGGACATCGAAGCACAACCTTTTACCATTGATTCAGTACCTACGTGATTCTGGAAGCCCATGCCTTGAAAAATTCGTCAACTATTTAAAAAAAATTGGCTGTCTCCTACAAAAGTGCAATACCTACGCGATCAAAATACAGGGTTAGTTTTCAAAGACCAGCCAAATTTAAGGGTGTGGTACAGATGACCAAACTGAACAATTTTGTCCCTGGAACCAACATCGTAATCGCGAAAAAATCGGCGCCACTATCAGATTTATTTCTCAAACAAACCATTATCACATAGGAAACGCATATCCAAACAGGTTCTTATCTTCGATTCAAGCCGACTGGTTTGCTAACCATTCTATAACTTTACCTAACAAAATAACTACTTCTTCGCTACCAATTTTCCTGTTTTACAACTTGCTGGTTGCGAAATGCAAGTTTACTTGGTACTCGATGATACGTCTTGTAACCGCGACCTAAATGCCTTTAGTATGGAGGAAAAGATATTTGGTTTCATAGAATTGACTGTATTTAAGGTGCTCGTGGCTAAATAGTAACAGCTGCACGGGTCGATCAAGGGTTAAGTTACGCTTGCCGAGGCCGGTCCGTGGATGGACCGTCCGAACCATACGTTACATAATATCGAGACCCGTCTGTCATTCGTAGATCTTTGACAATCGTTAAAGAAAGAAAGAAAATACATTACAGTCAGAAGCCCAAAAAGATCTTCTATTTCGTAAATTTAAAGATATCCTATTTCTTAATTAATTGAAGATCACCATTGAAAATTTTGTGGTCATGGTCGACTTAGGCAAATGACCTGCTGCGAAAATATGCAATAACACGCATCTGCCTTCATTTACGTATATTAAACATTTACTTACTTTGAATTGCAAATACCAAAGTATGTGCACTCTCTACATTGTTATTGTAAGGTATAGCACCTACTTGAGCTTGTCAGAGTCATAAATTGCGTAACAACGTGACACTAATGTCAATGTCAGTGGTGGATGGAATGTCGCAAGAATTGTGTGCGGTTTAAAAGCTGATAATATCTGCATGTGATTTTTTTTCTATTCATATTTTAAAGTTTGTGGTGTTCACTGTAATCTACCATTAGGGGCTTAGGGTTTAGGAATAAAACGGCCGAATTATCAGTAAGTACACAACCACCCAAAGGGAACGTCCTGTCGCGCCAACGGCTAAAAGTAAAGTGACAGCTCCAGTGTTACCAGTGAGTTGAGTCTACATTTAATAGTACATCACATCTCTTCCTTTTTATATAAGTTAATTAAGTGATTTAGATGTTAACTTATGAAACGTCAGAAGCTAGGTGCACGGTTCCAAATGGTCGTTTCCTATGGAGAAGAACCGGCAAGAAACTCCATGGTTACTCTTTTGAAAATAATTGGCTTTTACAATGTTTTCAAATTACAATAGGTATGAAGACAGCGTAGGCCTATCAACAAGTAGGTACCAGGTACTTGATGAAATAAAATGTCTACCGATCTAAAGTCTACCAGGCCTACCAAGTCCTCACATTTACACTTTTAAGTACAGTCCGCTTCAAAGTAAGGGAACCCCTTTTGGGAATGACATTAAACCCATTTAAGTTTTTTGTAACGTATTGTATATGGCGTGTTGGTCTAGTGGTTAAGACAGCGGCTTAACAATTCGATGGTCTCGAGTTCAAATCCTCGGACGAGAAGTTCTTTTTTTGTTTTTTTTTGTTTCTTTTATAGGTTATTATGTGATTTTTGTTCATTATTATTTAAGAAATCAAATGTTGAAGTAGGTATGAGGTTTGTAAGAAAATCTAGGCATGTTGCATAAACAATATTCATTTATTTCTCTAATTACATTTCTAGGACTTCATGGAATCCACTTCACGGTTGAATATACAGTTTTCTATGTGTGTTAAATTGGGGTTATTTACTTAGAATATTAACTAAACACAAAATAGATACCCTGGGTGAGGTTTAGAACGTTTAACATTAGATAACGGTTCATTTATAGATTTTTCTAGAAACAACTACAATAGGTAATATTTATTCATTTAAAGTTGTGAAAACATTATTTTTTTATACTTTGTATGATCTTATCGGAAAAAAAGATTAAAAAATTAAATGTTGTCATTTGTGCCTGTGAATTACAGAGGAAGAACCAACATGCTAAACTATAAAAGTATAGCAATATACATCTTTCTCTTTTATCACATTTTCTGATAACCCTTATTTAACACAACATTAGAAATTATAAAAATATGTGAGGTCAGATGGTGCATCACACATTACCTACAAGACTACTTGTAAACAAAAGTATCTGGATTGATAATAATAAAGGTTGTTTATTTTTGATTAACTACGAATTAATGATCCCACAAATATTGGGAATCATTAACACTTGCTCATACGTTCCAATGTAATTTTATCAGATCAGTTACACAATAAATCTGCCGAGTAAATTGCCTATTAATAACGGAGAGGATGGCCGTCACTGTCTATCACTTCTTGAAGTCACACTTGAACGCGTAGTTTTGAAGGGTGTCACTGAGTGAACTTCCACAATATTACGGTGTCGCCCCGATTCATTAGTGTAAACAATTATTGAGCGAGGGCCTTGGCGATCACATTTCACATCACCAGTCGCATGATACCTTTGTATCCATCTACGAACTGTTTTTCTCTGGAACGAAAATAATAATATTAGGAATACATAAAAAAATCCAACTTGTCAGTAATAATGCAACATGATTGCAACAATAAATACATATATGTGTATAACGTAAATCTTACCGTTATGCCCATATCTCGTTCTTTATGCTTTGTTCCTGTTCCCAGAGAACAACAATTTTAGAGTCCGCGTATCACTGGTCAGTTTCCCTCAATCGTCAGTTTATTTAATTCCAGCCTTCAAAAAGTTATTAATCGAACAATACTATCGGTTAATATAATCAACTGTTCAAAAACTTAATAAATCGGATAATATTTCGACGAAGATAATTACGCACAAGCGGATCGACACGAAAACGAAACGATTTGATAAGTAATTATACCCTCAATCACAGTTTAGTAAATAAGGCGAAGAAGAATTCTAAATTAAAATTACGGTAGGTAGGGCAACAATCGGAATCAAGCACATTCTATTCAACCAAACAAGAAATCTATGCAAATTTCAACCTTATAATTTAGTTAATTGAGGAGTTACGAATTGCATTTTGTAAAACAAGACGGTAAGGTGTTAGTATTTATAATACGTGGTGGACGTTGAAATTTAAACCTTAATATCTAGAAGATTAGACCGTTATCAACCTTGTTCGATAAAAGGAGTAAAGCTATTCAAATTTTCGTTAAGATGGCTAACTGATTCAATAGTCTAGTGGTATAAGGCGCGGTCTACGTGATCGGCTGGCGCCTGGTGATGCGGGTTCGTATCCTCAATCGCACATAAAGTGTCTTTTTGTAAGTTAAGTTATTCTTGGGATACGGTTCGGGCAAAAAGCCGAAAAAATACCATATTATAATTATTTAAAAACTTGCAAATAATATTTGAGTGGGATCGGTGGATGCTCGGGCAGAGATGGATGCGGCGCGCGGCAGCGGGGGAGGGAGCTGCTCGAGGCCAGAGCCACGTGACGCGCCCGCCGTCGCTCGAGCGACGAGCGACAGCGGGCTCGAGCGCGCTCGGGCGATAATCTTTAAAGTCTTGAGGGGTTCCTTTTCTCTGAAGCTGATCGTACAATACAGTAATAGCATTTATACTAAGCTCCCATATCTGAATTTTCGTTATCTTTAACTTTCCATTTACCTTCCTTCCTTTCCTTCCTTCTTTATTTCCTTTTCCTTATTTTTTGTTGAATTGTGTTGTCACTAAGTTCTGAATTTCGTAGCTATTTTTGAGATCTGTTAATCCATTTGTGTCTTGCGTACAGGTAGATTCCATGATTTCAATCTCTTTGGATCGATTACAATAATATTATTAATGATCACGGAAAGCTTTCGCCGTCATTGTTTATTTTCGGCCACCAGACCTTAGTGCGTAACCTATCCTTTATGTTGACAGTGCTTGGTTGGCGTTGCCCTTCATGAGCTGCTTCTGATAGGTACCTGTTTTCTTAAATGAGTTAAATGGCTTTTTAACCGGTCAAGCTCCGCACGTCGCCTATCGCCGACGAAACGATAGAAAATCATTTGTGTCTCATTAACGGAGCTTGACAGATTAATTATATGTTTGTAATCTAAGGATTCATCACTTGATTTGCGTGCGAAACCGTGATTTCGTGTCAAATATAACGTCTAGAGTCCGTCATTGTTTATTATCGACATGGCAATATTTGTTAAAACAAATGCGAACTTATTTACCAAGGTCTCGGACACCAGAAAAAGCCCCGTGAGAAACCAGTATAAAAACTTTTAATTGTCGGTGGCTACAAAACTGCACGATTAAGAAAAAGTGTCATTTGTATGGGATTTGTATGGGATATTTAATAAATTACCGAAATATTTAAAAATGACACATTTTAATATTTCAAACACAAACTTAAGGCTTTTCTAGGGGAAAAATGGTATTACTCCATTAATTAATTTCTAAATGACCGATTATTACAGACCTTGAAATTTGTTTAATTA
Source organism: Amphipoea oculea (assembly GCA_945859645.1). Classification (NCBI taxonomy): domain Eukaryota; kingdom Metazoa; phylum Arthropoda; class Insecta; order Lepidoptera; family Noctuidae; genus Amphipoea; species Amphipoea oculea. Next base: position 17,707,467 of record OX243868.1, on the reverse strand, counting down.
AATCAATTGAATCTTGAATATTTTCAAGATTTGAATTGTACTTTGACATTTTAAGTGTATTTTGACATTTTGGTCTTATTTTGGCTATTATGTATTTATTGATTGTATTGAACTGTTATTTTATTTTTATCTGATAATCGTGTTTAAAATATTCTTATTTATTATTAGTTAAAGCATCGTATTCATTCATTTAAATTTTGCATGTCGAATCTTAGGCAGAATGTATGGCTCAACTTTAATTCTTCACGACCTTATTTGCCTGCATTCTAGCAAATAAATAATTTGATTTGATTTGTTTTTTTTTTTTAATTTATTCGATGGTTTCCGGTGGTCTACATGTCTCAATTGCTTTGATGTATTTGTCAAGTGGTTTAATGCTTGATGATGAAAGCTAGTAAAACAGAAAATAAATAGCTTTTCGATAAACATTTTTTTTTTAGTAAAACATGTTGCCTTCGAGCTCTGTTAATAATACGTTTTATTATTTTTTATTATTTTTTTAAGCACCTGGCATTATGTCCTTTTTATCACATCCAACACAATTAAGACGTCATCTACTATTGTCATGCGAACGCAGAGTGAGCATGAAAATAACCATAACGGAAAATGATCACCTCACTGAGATCATTTGATTGATATTATCTCAGGTAATAATGCTTTATTGGCAGTACGCATATCTAATTATTCCAACAAGTACGAATATCATCATCAGGCTTTAAAACCGGTACCATCGGAGAAATCGTCAGTGTTATTAGTTAAGTACTAACATAGATTAAGACTATTGTTACTAACCCAATGGATCTCTGTTATCTGAATAACTAATAACAATAATAGAATCCAAGAAGATTTTTGAGTTTGAGTTTTTTATTTACAGGTTCAGTTATGTACAAGTCCGCCTAATTTCTTATTTAGCTTTGGTTCCAAAGGAATGGGGACTTGCTATTAGGCTGACTAACTGAAAGAGTCATTTTATCAATAGTGGTATCCTATTGAACATCATTAAACTTGGCAAACTTTGTTGTGAATAATAAATATATTTGCGAGACGTTAGAGGTATTATTTTATTTGCCCTTCATCTGCAGTGTTTTAGGCAGGGACTTGAAACGATTTATCACGCGAACTTGTTTTATCACGCAACCTTATTTTATCACGCTGCTAAATATTAGCATATTTTTGGCATCATTTTGATAGTTCACACTTGATGTCAGCACTAACTGCTGACTATTTGTGCCTCAACACACACACATATATATTTATTTTAACGTTATATTTTTTAGTATCATTACAAATTTTTTGAACGATAACATTAGTGGTAACGGAACGAAATTCATTTCGTTTTCAAGTCCGTACACACACACGTTTCACACGTTGTTAGATACTATTTTGGATATTAATATAATTATGTACTTGTATGTGTTTGCGTATTACAAGTAACTCTGCATCTAAGCAAACTAACAGTATAGGACAGGGACTAACCCTGATTTATTTTGTTACATTGCATATACTGGTCGGTTACACCAATGTATGTACTTGATGAGTTTTCACCCATTGATTGCATATCTAGTATAGTTTTATACCAATGTATGTACTTGATGAGTTTTCACCCATTGATTGCATACACTGGTCGGTTATCCAATGTATGTACTTGATGAGTTTTCACCCATTGATTGCACACACTGTGATTCGTTCCCGACTTGGCTAACGCTTACGGGCAGTATTTTTTGTTGTTGTGTAGTTGGTAATTCACATTCAATTCTGACTCGTTTCGAAGAGTTTCTTTATTTGCGAAAGTCTATCAAGCGGCCATCTCACTTATTTATTTATCAGTATTTTTTGTTTATTTTTTTTTGCAATGTTACTCAATATCATACTATTTATACCTATTCGTATTTTATTTTTTATTTAACCTTTCGTATGCCGGAACGTAGATCTACACGAAACACAATGGCTTTTTAATTGTGTCTGTAATTACGGCATTCAACCGGTTAAGTATGCATACAAACTTCACGTTGCAGTATAAAACTGATTTACATCCGTCACCTCACACACCAGGTCCAGTTGAAAACTAGCGTCAGGCACTAGTTGTCTGGCATTTTTGCTGAACTGGGCCTTTTTAGCGCAACCGTGAGGCGCACTTTCCACCTTATTTTTTTCTTTTTACATCGGACTTTATACTGTTTATTTGACATTTATTTTTTATTTTTGTTTTTATCTTATGTATGTATCTGGTGTATTGTGCGTCTTTTAGTTTGTGCTAAATAAATGTATTTTCTTTCTTTTGTCTTTCAACATTATAATAGCAGAAAGCCGTAGAAAAATCCAAACAAGCTGTATTATATATTGTGACGTTGCAAAACTAATACTAGCGACACCTGTCGTGGAATGGCGTTTGTCATGGTGGTTTACGTTACGCAAAGACGGTTTTTTGTGTTTAGTAAATTAATTGCAGTTTAACAGTTAATTAAAACAAATAAACATACATAATTCACCATATTTTTAATTAAAAACATAGTCGATTGTATTAAGGATAAAAATCGATAATAATCTTATATAGTCTGTGGAAGATTATTCGAGAAACTGTCAGATTGGTTTGGAAAAAAACGGTGTTCCGTGTCCGGTCTTTTACGACCAAGAACACGAGCCTGGGGGCTGTTTGAGAGGGACTTTATATCCTGAGAGGAACGGGATGTGCCCAAATAACCCGATGGGGTTTTAATATAATCCAGTAAGAGCAGAATCCTGTGAGTATTAAACCATTTGCTTTATTCTTGCTGGACAGCCTATAGCCCAGGTCTCTTGCATGTATGTTCTGACACGAGGACGTTGTTACAGGTCTGGCTTGTTATGCTAGCCTTCATTTTGATTGGTGCTATGCGCAGCTAAATTGATGCCTGGATGTTGCGCCGTTGTGTGATGATTTGGAATTCGTCAGAGCGCAGGCGGCAATAAGGTTATCCCTTGCGGTGTGGTCATCCGACGTTCAGGAAGGCCTTACTTAGCCGATTCCCGGTTATGAGGGAAGTACGCCACTCCAGGTAACGAAAGCGTCACCATCTCGTCCGTAGGCCGCGTTCGCGTGTGCTCACAGGAACCTCCTGTGAGCGAAGCCAAGGACCGACGATCCGTCAACTGACTGAGGTCAGAACTAACTGATTGGTATGAACTGAATGTGGTCAACTGAGAGACTTCAACTGATTGAAATCAACTGACTGAGATCAAAACTGAGAGGTTATTGTGTAAGAGTATTATTTAACCTATGAGAGAGTTAGGCCTTTTGTAAAAAGGCTAGGTGTTAAGACCAGTTGTTGTAAGACCTTGTGTCTCGGGTAAGATTAGTATATTAGTTATTTTCCCCTTATGAGCACAGTCCAAATAGGTCGACACATGTACGTGAGCTAGTAAGGTTATTGATCTATTCCCTCGCGGACTCGCATAGCGACTCTGAGAAACTGCTATTGTCTCATGCAGGTTTTCACCCATACCACTAGGTACGGAGACTAGTTGTGTGGGTGAATGCCATAGTAGCAGGGAAAGAGGCATTATTTTAGTGGCTCGCCACTTTGTTTGTATGTGTGCCTTAATTTTGTATTAATTCCAATAAACTTGTATTGTGTAAGAAGGTACTTGTTTAATTGAATCTTTCCCTAGCAGAATATACCCTATAAATTTACTTTAGCACGGTGGTGAGTAGTATAGTTCAAATAGAAACCATCATCAGCTTGTTTCCAATTAATTTCTGTAAACTACGCACGGGCCAGTGTTACAATATAAGCAGAATAATTAAGTCAAGTCGCACTGATAAATTTAAAGAAGCATACATACTATGAAATTATTTTACATAAACAGTTTGTATTAACCATTTACTCATAAATTGTAAATCCATCCATCAACTGGTTTACGATCGCTTACTCTGAGTGTGCGGTATTAGTAGAACATTATGCAGGTATTTTATTACAATCGACCAACTACACAACAATGGAACATTTGTATTGGTAAGCGTTAACTGGCACTGTTTTTAAAGCCTGCTTACTTGAATTAGATTCAATAATTTATCGAATATATCAAATATTATAACATTGTTTCCGTTTTCAAGGTTGGAACTTGTTTCACTTGTGCTCTGGCTATCGTTGAACTTGTTACGATTGTTTTGAAAATATTATTTCTTAAGTTTAGTCAAGCTGCTCTACACTTCATCTGTAATCAATTTGTTGATTGCAATTGCCAATGCAAAATGCATTTTATTTTACTAAAATTAGTTCAATCATTAACCTTTTCAGATTTTATGACACTAGTTACTTTACTTCGATTTTATCGAAGTGGAACTTTTGTTAAAACTGGTACTTATATATACAAGGATATATACAAGTTTATCCATTTATGTGGTAAGTACCTTTCAGAGATAACTGAATTACCACTTTAACAACAACAAGGATATATACAAGTTTATCCATTTATCTGGTACCTTTCAGAGATAACTGAATTACCACTTTAACAACAACAAGGATATATAAAAGTTTATCCATTTATCTGGTACCTTTCAGAGATAACTGAATTTCCACTTTAACAACAACTCATTTGTTATGACCAAAATGGAACGAAAGAGGTTAAAAATAAAATACTTTGTCAGTTTCAAACAGAACAACTGGGCTATAGTTACTATCAAAAATATATTATTATTCATTCATATATAATATAGTGTAATTATAGTAAACCAATTGTCTGTATTTAATTTGGTCATCATAAAATATGAAGTAATACTTGGAAGGTAGACCGAACGTACCAAAGAAATATTGTTCGATGGTATGTTTTACTTTTTTTTTTATCTTTTAAGTTTAAAGTACTTAAGTGTATAATATAATTACGACATTGTGGGTAGATTAATTAAACTTCAAATCTTGTTGAAATTATTAGCCTTACAAAGGACATGTAAAATTAAACAGAATGTATGAGTTATTGTTAAGTTATAGGTACCCACTATTAATTTAATAGTTTACCTTTTCAAATTACTTCGTAATGTTTTGATACCGATTAACCACATAATCTATCAGTATCGCGACGTCCGCGATCTTATTTGCCTAATTTCAGGCAATTGTGTTAACCAAACATTTAATGGCTTAGTTGGGTTGGCACCTATCAACAAATGAGAAAAGTAAAAGTAAAAACTATAAATTCACTGTGCATAATTATTAAGCATTTATGCTTAATATGCACAGTTAAAATGCTGTACAAATAACCTCCTCCTTTTTGAAGTCGGTTAATAACATAGTAATTTGTTTTCGACCTTGGATTGAGTTCATTATTTAAGTGAAAATAACGGGTGCATTACATAATTACGAAAAAAAAATTCGTCACAATTCCGAATTTCAAAATAACGATTTTCAATAGTAGAATTACGCTCCAATTTTCCATTATTTTTACGATAGGACGAACCGTTTTTTGAGATATAAGCAAATTTAGAACCAGCTACGACTCCAAGACGCGCGCTCGCTACGCTCGCATGTTCCCGAAAATAACACTTGTGCGTTCCGTGTTTACAAATTTAAACTCAATAATGCTATATTTCACCACTCATTATTTGGAGGGACACTTTATTTACTAAATAAAACCTCATTCGTTAATTTGCCAGTATAAATCGCAACCATTAGGTTGTTATTTTTTTTTCATATATCTGCACGACATACCTTAATCCTCGTCGCCAATGTGGTGTTCACTGTAATCTACCATTAGGGGCTTAGGGTTTAGGAATAAAACGGCCGAATTATCAGTAAGTACACAACCACCCAAAGGGAACGTCCTGTCGCGCCAACGGCTAAAAGTAAAGTGACAGCTCCAGTGTTACCAGTGAGTTGAGTCTACATTTAATAGTACATCACAAAGTTCATTGACACAATTTTTTATTCGAGATAGTCAAGCTCAAACCATTCATTTCAAACTAGCTGCTGCCCGCGGATTCGCCCGCGTGGATTTCGGAAATTATTTAACGAGAACGCTTCCGGACAAAAAGTAGCATATTATGTTACACCTTATAACATCAGCTATCTGCCAGTGAAAGTCCCGTCATCGGTGCAGCCGTTTCGGATATTAGCCGGAACAAACAGACAGACAAATAAAAGTTTAAAAAATTAAATACTTTTTTGTTATAACTACCGTACAGTCACGTCTGTAAGTATGTATACACTTAGCTTTATTCAAAGGCGATTTTCTTCTTTATTTTTGAATGAAATTTTATGTTATTACGAACATAGTATTTTCGAACCCGTAGGTTTATGTAAAATGTCGTATTTCAACGTTGCATTCGTTATTTCACGAAAATATCGCAATTGAAAGTTGCCAAGTGTTGACATATTATTGCTCGTGACTACCTATACATGTAGTAAAAAGCTGCCCTTAGGTTGTAGTCGCTAAGTTTTTAAATTTTTTATACCCTGGCTGGAGGCCTTAATTTATTGAGGCATCCACAGGCAAGCCCGTTTAAGCAGACGACAACCTCATAGGTTGAACTGCGAGGTGCCATTTACATTAAAAAAAAAAAAGAATCCACAACGAACACAACTAAAATACATTCCAGTGTTAATTGCCGTGAAATTAATGCGTGGCCATTTGCTTTAAATTACCTATTTTAATTTAATACACTCTCTTGTTAGCAAATGAATGTTAATTATAATGCAGAAAGCATTCGTCACCGATAGGTACCTAATTTCTTAAATCTTGTTAGCTCATTAGTAAATAGTAACGCCAACGATCATACAGTAACGCAGTCTGCGATAACGAATTTGTTTAGGATAAAGTAACATTGACCACGAGTGACGAGATCCCTAGCCCCAATCGTTAGAAAGTTAAAGTTAATCTAATATTGCGCTACGCTGTGGAATGGGCAACTAGCTTCATATTTTCTGACTGACCGACTTCTTGACAGTCCAAAAGTGCCTGTAAATTGTTTAATTGAAATAAATGCTTTGAGTTTGAGTTATTGGGCTAACATACAATTTAGTTCACAAGCCATTTATTTCGATCTTTATTACTAGTTAACGCGGAGTGGGCACTGGGCACGCTAAGCGTTTATGTCCCAATTAGCTTCTGCCCGCGACTTCGTCCGCGTGAAATTTCACCCACCCCCCATTCACTCTCTTATGGGTATTTCGAAAAACCCTTTCTTAGTGGATACCTAGTCTTCACAAAGAACACACCCTCCAAATTTCATGTCTCTACTAGGAGCAGCGGCTGTGCGTTGCTATATAGACTTCGTTGTAGAAGCGCCTTTATTTTACCAACATTGTCGCTTTGCATATATTGAGGTATGAGGAACAGGGTGTAAATTTCACTCATCCTCTATAGAAAAGGGAGGATCTTCCGACCAGACAAATATTGTGTTTGGTGGCCTATTGCCTGACGATTGATGTCGGGCCGCTGCGCTGTATAAATGTTAGTTGTGCGGTAAACTCTGCTTGCGCGATGCAGGACTTTGCGTGACGTCAGTGTGATACGCAGTTCGCATGTGGCGATGTAGATGCCGCCACACAATCACACATACAATATACAATACGTAAAGATAATTATTAATCAATTAATACCCAATCAATATACAGTAGGTACATTACCAAAGGTTAATCGTTTAAAGTTTACATAATCCAATACGCACATGACTCAGGTCTGCCTAAGTGAATATGTAATTGAGTAGAAGTATGTTATCCATCAGACATTGGTATAGACACAAACAAACACACAATAAACACATGTATTCTTTGTAACATGAGTCTGGCGTGTTATGTGACACCATTATTAGTACTTGGCAAATACTTTTAGTTCAGCGATTCTCAAACTGGAGCCTTTGTTTCGATGTGGCCTGCCATCGTTGACCTTATTCAATCCAGCAAGTTGCAAACCCGTAACGCACTATCATAAGCTATGGGTGTCATTTTGACAGTTAAACAATATTCATTGCTTTATTTACGTTGTTGAGCCAACACTGTTTTCGAACATACGAAGCAATGTATTAGCAATATCCTTCAAAATTATTCAGATTGAGATTGATAGTGTGTTACGCAATTAGGGTGCTGGTCCTAGGGCAATCTAAAATGATTCAGTCTAGAAATTGTCAGTTACTGCAGCCTAAGGCGGAATCTTCATACGTTGCCTCTCTCATTACAAGAAGCAATCCCAAGTCCTCACCATATTATTATTTATTTTTCTTTCCAGAGAGCAATCAAAAGACCACCAGATGACATGGTGTTTCTGGCGCCGGAGACGGCTGGTGGTGGCACTGCTGGCTTTCTTCGGGTTCTTCAATGTGTATGCCTTGAGGGTCAACCTGTCAGTGGCCGTGGTCGCCATGACAGAACCTGTGAAGACCCAGCTGGATAATGGCACTATTGTTTATGTGAGTATCAATTTGTTGAACTTTTTTTTGTTTTTCTTATTTATAGCGTCATAGCGTACATAATCAGCCTATAATGTTCCCACTGCTGGGACACAGGCCTTCTCTCTTCTAAAGGGAGTAGGCTGTAATCCACCATGCGGGCCCAGTGCAGGTTAGTATAATGTGACATGTCTTTGAATATTGGCTCTAGGACAAGGTCGGTTTCCTCACGATGTTTTCCTTCACCGTTTTGAGAGCAGTGGTGATGAAATAATTAACACAAAGTAAAGCGCCTGTCTGGGTTCGAGCCTACGACCTACAACTCGTAAGTCGCGGCGGTTACCAATGTGTCACCACTGCTCTGTTACCAGAATGTTACAGCACTATTATTTTAATGGCGGTCCTGAACGATGCAACCAAACCAATAATAAATTAGTTAGAAAGCGTAAGTAGCGTCGTGTAATAATTGGTAATTTGAGTTTGTAACACGTTACTTAAATGTACATACACACGAGCGACACGCATCAACATCAGAGGCAACTGCAGTTATCGACACGCGTCGACGGCAGCCGTCAACACCCGTCAACGTCCTGCCCGTGTTTTTGGGCACCGCGAAATACACAAGCGACACATTGTCGACGGCAGTCGCCGACGCGTGCCACTCGTGCGTATGAGCACTAACTGCACAGCGCTTGGAACACCAAGCGCTGCTATTCCTCCAGTTATCTTTAATTTAAAAGTCAGGAAACAAATTAATTAAATAACATCATTACTACAACTAATACAACCTTGATTCTTAGACACAAGTCATTTAAATTAAAAATAAAGTTATAGGGGTCCTAACTATTCGCCAATAAGTACCTATTATAATTTGCAGAGCAATACTTCAACATTTCTATAAAAAGAAAATATTTATCTATGCCATTCTCAGTGTCCTGTCCTTTGTAAATATGTGGGATGTTATTTATGTAAATTGAAAACAATAGCTTATTATGTTCACTTAAGTTGTGAGAAAAAGGATTAGTCAATTACCGTGATTGATAGTAGTGCTGGGACTGCCTTGTCTAGTTGTATTGTAAACTAGTTTCTACCCACGACTTCGTCCGCGTGAAATTTCACCCTCCCCCCATTCACCCTCTTAGGGGTGGAATTTCGAAAAACCCTTTCTTAGTGGATACCTACTCTTCACAAAGAACACACCCTCCAAATTTTATGTCTCTAGGGCCAGCGGTTTAGGCTGTGCGTTGATATATTATTATCAGTCAGTCAGGACTTTGAATTTTATATAATTATATAGATTCAGGGAAAATAATCACCCAAAGGTCGACTGGTAGAAAATGCCTATGGCATTAAGTCCGCCTCTGTACATTTATGTGCTTGAAGTAATAAATAAATAAATAATTGTTAATCAAGTTTGCACACTACCTCAATTTGCTGTGTTATAGACATTACATACAACGGCCGCCGCGCCGTGTCTTCAACAAGCTTCCATAGTGATCCATACAACACTGACAATCGTGCCTACACACGGCGAATAAACCGTAGTTTTGCACGGCAAGAAAAACGTGTATATACAAAGGTCCTTAGTGTCAGCTCGTATAACCTCTTAAACGTCGTATTTCCTTAATTGTTTTGCCAAATAAATCAGTTGATAAAAATTATCAGAACTTCTTTTTCAGATCCCAGAATTCGATTGGAGCTCACAAACCAAGGGCCTGGTATTGAGTTCATTCTTCTACGGGTACCTGATTACGCAGCTACCTGGCGGCTGGCTTGCGGCTAAAATAGGAGGTAACAGGTTCGTTCCGTTTTATAGAACCACTAGCTTTTGCCTACAGCTTCACCCGCGTGAAGGTCGGAAATAATCCTACGGGAACGTACCACCGGGATAAAAAGTATCCTTTATATCCTTATCGAAGTCATGGTCTGCTTGTGTTTTTGTTCAGCGTCAAAAGGTAACAGAGACCAGAGTTATACTTTCGCATTTATAATATTACTAGCAGCACCTCGCGGTTTCACCCGCATCGATCCCGTGGGAATATCGGGATAAAAAGTATCTTATGTGTTATTCTGATGTATAAGCTATATTACTGTAAAGTTTCATCAAAATCCGTTCAGTAGTTTTTGCGTGAAAGAGTAACAAACATCCATCCATCCTCACAAAGTTTCGCCTTTATAATATTAGTGTGATTAAGTATAGTAGGATAGGATTAGTAGGAAGTAGGACTATGCATAGAATACAAACGAAGTTATCGTCTAATGACGGATTGGTTACCGCAGTGTGTTGTTTTAAGCATAGAATGGCGCTGGTTCTCATAATCGTTGAGTCCGCCACTGTACCCCTTATGTTCATATACAGACATCAGTGTAACCCTGGCTCTTGTACTACGAGCACCTGTAACACAAGAGCCAGACCTCTCAATTTACTGGGAATATGATAAAGAAGCGCGACAGACAAAAATGAGATTCGTTTTAGTTATGGCATGCATTAAAAGGTAGGTTATAGTTTTAGATAGGTACTTAAATAAATAAATAATCTTAACTTTAAATTTTTTATCAAGACATAATAATCTGCATTTGCGATTTATTTGCCAAAAATGTAAACAAATTTGAGTTTATGGAAAAATAACTTTAAATCCTACACAATAAGGTTCAGTTTACGCTACAACTTCAAATATTTTTATAACTTTTTCAATAGTGCTGCTAGTCACTCTGAAATCAACTTAATCACCATTAAAATAAAGTTGATATTTGTTTAACTTGAAATAATATTAATTAGTAACATAACTTTGAATAGACTTTAGGTAGGTAAGTATAGGAATATTTTTGCCACATTTTATTTCCATTAGCATATACAATTTGAAAGCTAATTTTAAATTAATTATTTTGCAGGGTATTTGCAATAGGAATCGGCGCGACATCTCTGTTGACGCTATTCACGCCGCCGCTTGCGCACACCAGCACAGCGTTGCTGATCGCCGTAAGAGTTGTTGAAGGACTGTTTGAGGTACGTCTTATATCTGGGTCCCATCGGATTATAAGAGCGAGGGAAGAGTGAGTGCACCTCGTGTGCTCTCGTGCACTATAATATCTCCCGCGTAGACGGCTGGTCTCCGTTGAGGTTTTCCGCCTTGACCGATATTCCATCTGGACGACTATTATCTGGGAGGAAGCTAATGTCCTGCAGTAGGATGAAAAAGGCTTTAGATTATGATAAAGCTGTAAATAGGTACATATCACCATATTTGTTAAGAATACAGCTACACATTCCCAGTACACTTGGATAAATGACCAAGATTTGATTATTACGCCAATATAATACACAAGATGGCCAAGGTCGTAACTAGGGGGGGGGGGGGGGGGAGATGGACAATGCCCACTCTAAAATCTTCTTTGCCCACCCTAGAAAAATAGATAGTATTGAAGAGTTACAAACTTTTTAACCACTTCTCCTTATAGGATCACTTCATTGTCCGTCAGTCTGTCTGTCAGTCAAAACCCTTTTTCTCAAGAACGCGTGGAGGTATACAGTTGAAATATTATTAATATTACTAGGCGTCATATAAGATCTCTCATTAAATTACTGTGGTTAGGTCAGCTGGAACGCTGCCCTTTCTAGACAAAATCTCTAGCTTCCCCAATGAAGACGGCCTGTGTATTGCATTGTTTGTGTTATACAAAATATCAGAACTAGGATCCACAGTTCCAAAATAGGTAAATGTTATTCCGAGGAATGAAGAAGAACCGTCATAATTATCGTTATTATTATCGTTATTTATTATCGTTTTTTGGGGAAAATCAACTGATAGAGAGACCGCATGCAGAAACACATCTGTATTTTTTTTTGTGAATATAGAATGTTTCTTTTTGTTAATGACATTTTTTTTGCATATTTAATTGCATGTTACCATATTTGTATGTCTTCAGACAAAACATAGCGTACTATTTTATATGTAAGACCTATTGTATACCTATGTTCCACAAATAAACTTTATGATTATCAACCTAGCAAACACTTCTCTCATCCAGTTTTCTTACGACTGATTTCTCATACATCATTCTCACTCAGGGCGTAACCTACCCATGCATCCACGCAGTATGGTCTCGCTGGGCACCTGCCCAAGAGCGTGCTCGACTCGCCACATTTGCGTTCAGCGGCAGCTACGCCGGCACTGTGGTCTCCATGCCTATATGCTCGTTACTGGCACACTATACTGGCTGGCCAGGAATCTTCTATGTTTTTGGTAAGTTAGCATCCCCAGATAACATACCTACATGTAGCGACATCTATACGGCAGATAGCTACATAAGAATTATGTAGGCAGCCAGGGTACAGCCCGATTCAAACTTAATGGCGGTCGGAACATGAGGCGAGTCGCTGCGCAGTAATAAATTCACGTGTCGGCGGGGGTGAGGGGTGAGGTACTGCGCAGCGGGTAGCGCACTTCAGAGTCACCATAAAGTTTGAATCGGACGGTACTACAATTTGCAGTGCTTTGATTTGATTATTTGAATACTTAAAACCTAAAAAAATATGTGTTTAATTTGAAAATTGAGGTTTATTTAATAACCTTCAATTACAATTTAATAATGTTATTCAAATAAATAATTGTTGGAAAAAACTTGATACCTTCTAAATACAGATGAATCTGTTACTTAATATTAATCTCTTTAGTAAGATTGAAAATTTATCCTGACAAGGATTGATTGTTTACACTTTCATCATATACTTTTGGAACAGACCATTTAGACACAATATACATCTGACTATCTAAACGGGTCATAATAAACATTTGTTGAATGTTATTTTTTTTTTATTACAGGTCTCTCAGGTTTAGTGTGGACAACAATATGGTGGCTTGTCGTGAAAGAATCACCTGAAAAGGATCCGCACATAACACCGGCTGAACTCAAATACATACAGGTAAATTAACAAGTAGAACAAATATACAAATAGGTACATACTGCGTGAATATAAACATAACATCATGTACAGTAAAAGCGCGCAGTGCTGCACACCCTCACCCTATTTCAAGTTAAACAAATATCAACTTTATTTCAATGAATATTAAGTTTATTTCAGAGTGACTAGCATTATTGAAATTGTTTTTTAAATGTTCGAAGTTCTTGCGTAAACTGAACTTAATTGTGTAGGAATTAAAGTTATTTTTCCATTAATTCATATTTGTTTACATTTTTGGCAAATAAATTGCGAACGCAGATTAAGTAAGAGTCCCCACCCTCAGTGTTCGCAATTCCAAATAATGTAACTTTTCGGAGTACAAAATAATGTCTATAATCTTCTCCCATTTTCCAGGACTCTCGCGGCACTCAGGCGGTGGAGGGCTCAAAGATACGTCACCCGTGGTGTGCGATGCTGAAGTCACCGCCAGTGTGGGCCATCGTCATGGCCCACTTCAGTGAGAACTGGGGATTCTACACGTTGTTGACTTTCTTGCCTACTTTTATGCAAGGTATGATGTTTTTACAGTATTTATTATGACATAAGCAATAACCAACCTATCACAAGGTATGTTGTAGCGCAGTGAGTAGCGAGACAAACCCCCCTCCCCCTCCCACACACCCCCCTTTTTTTTTCTTTAGCCTATTCTGTCTCGCGGCTGGGCAACGACCTCCCCTAAGTCCATCATTAAATTATGCATTTAAAATTGAGTCTTATTTCCTTAAAATAAGGTTAAATTTTCTTTGGCTCAATCGGCCGTCATACGTCGTTTCAGGACTTGCGTTTATTCTGTTAATATAAAGCTAACTGTCAATAATAGATCCTCTGATGGAAAACCTTGTTTCCTAGAAATGACCAAATATATTAACATATAAATCCAATCATTTTCCAGACGTATTCAAATTCGAAACATCACAAACGGGCTGGTTATCAGCTGTGCCGTACCTAGCGATGGCGATAGTACTGCAGGTGGCGGGACATATAGCCGACTGGATGCTCCGGCGCGGCGTCATGTCCAGGACGAACATCAGGAAGCTGTTCAACTGCGGAGCTTTTCTGTCACAGGTCACTATTTAAATTATGTTATTTAAAACAAAAGACCACACACATTGTTATTGAGGTTTAAATCTACCAGCGTTGCGACATTTATTTTTTTAAATGTCGCAGCATCATGCTGAGATAGGAGCCTTTTGGCCTCGTATAGGAGTTTCTGTCTCATTTTTCTTTTTGTTACTTTTTTGTTTTATATAACTTGGTTTTTATTTTTTACTGTTTTTAGTTTAGTTTGTGATCTTCCTGTACGAGTCACAATAAATACTTTTTCTTTCTTTCTTTCTTTCTTTAGATGAGGATTTCAGTCATATCATCATCTGCGTAGACTTTTCCCAACTATGTTGGGGTTGGCTTCCAGTCTAACCGGATAGTTGGGAAAAGGCTAGGCAGATGATGATTCCCGCGGAATCGACACTTATGCGGGTGATACCGCGGGGTGCTGCAAGTCAACTAATCCATATACTAATATTATAAATTCGAAAGTAACTCTGTCTTTCTGTCTGTCTGTATGTTACCTTTTCACGCCTAAACCACTGAACCGATTTAGATGAAATTTGGTATAGAGATAGTTTGAGTCCCGGGAAAGGACATAGAATAGTTTTTTTTCCCGATATTCCCACGGGATCGAAACTTATGCGGGTGAAACCGCGGGGCGCTGCTAGTAAAAAATAAAATTTTTTTTTTTTCGAGACGTTTGGATTTGAAACCTTCGGGCGGTCCGAGTGCACATGGTCTCTTCAAGAAAATTTCAAAATGGCTGGTTGACACTTCCCGTAACCCAAGGGCTGGCTTTTAACTTTGGCCAAAGGCTTAAGCGTTGCCATACAACGTGGTAATGCCGCCAGTCTCTTGGGAACATTATCAGTCGACAGCGATGCGGATAAATTTTTCGACGCTATATTTTAGTTTGAATACCTATAGTTTTAGTTAATTTAGGTTTTAATTTTGTTATTTTTGTTAATTAAGGATATAAGTTAATTAATAAAGCTGTAATAAACAATTCAAAAACTAATAAAATTATTCAAACTATTTCAGACGGTGTTCATGGTAGCAGCAGCGTATTCGACAACAGTGACGGGGTGTGTGGTGTTCCTTACTATCGCCGTAGGGCTTGGAGGATTCGCCTGGTCGGGATTCAGGTAAAGACAATTTACTTTAGTACAGACGCCAGCACATCAAGCTACTACAATCTGTCAAATTTCTTTAATAGATTTTCAACTTTATCGCTAAAACTTAAGGTTCAAAGTTGATTGGGAAATATTGACAGTTTCGCGTAACAACAACAACGTAACATTCTGCCGTCACACAACAATGTGCTGAACGATATTTTACTGCATAATTGGGATCTCACGACCTTATGAACAGTGGTATACGGACTTTTTGTCCCAACATTTTACTTTAAAATTTCGTACAGGCCAGCGTCTTGTAAACGACCTCTTAGCCTACGACGCAAGTAGCAGCGTAAATGAACGCAGTGATCAATTCTTTGTATGGCTTACAGATAATTAATCTGTGGTTGTTGGTTTTGTATTTCTCTAAATAAACAACCATAATGCAGTAAATAATACACACACTCACACACTCCAACACTACTACTTTACTACACTCCACACACCACACTCCACTTCACTCTACTACGTTTTTTCACTCTAACCTTTTAAGCGCTTGGCTAAATATCAATTGCCGTGCACCTAGAGCGCGGCTACAAATCGATAAAATCAAGATAAAATAATACATACAATAAATAAGGAGGAGAAATCGTTGTATCGATAAAAAAGTAGTCAAAAAGTTTTTTTCTCTATTTAATAATGGTTTTAGTTGTACCACGCAGTTAATAAGACGAAAATAGAACGACAAAAACATGCATGTTCTCTGTCGCAGAAATACGACACGAGCGGTAGGGGCACGGAAATATGTGACGCATAAATGCGCGTACCGGAAGGCGTAGCGTTGGAAGGCCTCCCACAAGGTGGACCGACGACCTTGTGAAGGCCGCAGGAACTCGTTGGATGCGAGAAGCACAAAACCGGTCGAAGTGGAGGTGCTTGGGGGAGGCCTATGTCCAGCAGTGGACGTCTTTCGGCTGAAATGATGATGATGATGAAATGCGACACAAGCGGTCAAAAATTTAAAGAACTAGTGATAAATACTAGTGTTCTCTAGCCATGTCTACGTATAATAATTTTTCAATACTTAAATACTTTCAGTGTAAACCACCTGGACATAGCGCCACCCCACGCCAGCGTACTGATGGGCCTGTCCAACACGATCGCGACTCTACCCGGCATCATTAGCCCGCCGCTAGCTGGCTCTATTGTAACTGATAAGGTATGTGATAATCTACTAAAGTAAAACGAAACTTACATAACTCAAACTCAAAGCATTTATTTCAATTAAACCAATCACAGGCACTTTTGAATTGTCAAGGGGTCGGTCAGTCAGAAAGATGAAGCTAGTTGCCCATTCCAAAGCGTAGGTACCTATGGAGAAGAACGGGCAAGAAACTCCATGGTCAGTTGGACACTCTTTTAAATCAAAATAATATGGTTACAATTTTTTGGTTACATCATTCATGTTAAAAATTATACATGTGAGAACGATGCAGAACGTTAAAAGCGTTCATAATGAAAAGATGAGAAAAAACAACAATTCAAATATTAAATAAAATAAAATAAGCCATGGCAGCAAAGAGATGACCAGTCCCTACTGACGGCGCCCGTTCACGAACATGACGCATGTATTAACACCATTCAGCTCAACCATTTTGAAGGGAGCTAAATGATCCAACACTACCTAACTAACTGTTAGGATTTGTAATAACAGAGAAACGTTAGGAAGGATGAAACAGCCAGGAAGAATATTATGTGTGTTGCAAACGTAACACACATGTTTTATTTACTAACAAAATTGTTACTACTTATTATTATTTTGTACACTTAGTTTAAGGTATTTATCTATGTGTCCTTGTTACTTGAAAATAAATGGTTTATTTTATTATTATAATAAATCCTGACAGTTATGCAAGGTATTTTAGTCTGAATAAAATTCATTCTGGAAACTAGGAATTTTGGTAATCATCATCTAAACAAAATACTTGATTTAGGGCGACTCTAAACAAAATAGAATTCCACCAAACTTTATACCAAGAAGAAGTCTCTGAGAATAAATTTTGAATTTTTGACAGTTATTCCATACTAAAACTGTCAGACGTCAATTTTATTCCACAGATAAAAAATATCTAACTGTTGAAATCAGCCCTAAATCATATTATTCAGTAGTACCCTTTAAAAAAAAAAAATACACCAGCTGAAACTGATGAAATCGTATTCAGACTATTTTACTTATATTTCGAAGTTGCACTACTGACTACCCTAATTCTTAATTGTGGCAACATTGTATCCTTCCTCACTGTATTAAAACCTTATTATTCTCCGTTTCAGAGTGCGGAACAATGGCGCGTCGTGTTCTTCATCTCAAGCGCCATCTACCTAATAGGCGCCATAGTCTACGGACTCTTCTGTTCAGCGGAACTTCAACCCTGGGTCGTTGAACTCGACACCGACGCCAGTTTCGACACAGATGGCGCCTCCGTCACTACGGCCAGAGGATATGATAATAAAGGCTTGGATCAGAACTCGGAGATGTAAATAATGTGATAGATGAATTTTGAAATTTGAGCTGAAATGTGATTGTGTATCTGAACGTTGTATGAATATTGTTTTGTTATTGAATGTTGATATGTATTTGAAGTTGGACTAGGACATTTTTAAGTGCGATTCATATACAGGGTGAAATTAAATTCATGGGCATCCTTTTAAGGGGTCATTGTACTCATCATTAGGAACAACTTTTACTATGGGACCAAACCTGAAATCGCGAAAAGAAAATCAGCTGTTCCCTACATTTTGACGAGTTATGTGAACATAAATGCAAGGAACAGCTGATTTTTTTCGCGATTTTGAGTTTAGTCTCATAGTAAAAGTTGTTCATATTGATGAGTACAGTGACCCCTTAAAAGGATGACCATGAATTCAATTTCACCCTGTAGAGGCGAATTTCTGTTCTGCAGTTTGGGTAATAATGATATTTCTCAAGTTCTATTAAATGTATGGGTTATGAACTGTAATATACTGATGTTCATAGCCCATGTACTTGATAGGATACGTTGGCGATTTAGTCACCTGCAACCGTCAATGGGGTGATTCTACCCTAAACGCGCTTAATTCGCCTCCCTGCAATACTTTGGTACAAGCGTTCAAACCAGCTGTCCCGTCTTCTTTGTGTGAATCGCGTCTAAGCTGACGACATATTTTGTGTGACTCTATTCTCACTCAGTTGTTTATGGTAAAGACTTGATTAGTAACGACTCTGAACACACAATTTTAGTAGTAATCAACCAACCTTCTAATGCTCCCTGCAGGGCAAAGATGTCGTCTCGTACGGAGAGACCACAAATATTCTAAGTGTGTTCAAAAAAAATGTTCAGTCTTTTAGACACATTTGTATGATTTCTTGTATAGTAATAGATTATTTGAAACTCAGTTAATTTTAAGACATATTTTTAAGTTTTTTTTTTTGCCCCTTTTTGATAAGAGTAATCACATCATAAAGGGATGTTAGTGAAAATGTATGCATGTATATTATGGCTGATCTTTTTATTTTTTAAAGCTTTAATGTTGTCTATCCGTCCGCGTAAATTCATTCCATTTTTTAATTTTTATTTTGAGTGCAAGAATTTTATTATATCCTCTTTGGTGTAAATATTTATAAGTGATAAAATTTTTATTGTTTATGATAACCGTGATATGTTAAGTGATGTGTATATTTTGTAACCTCGCATAAATGGATGTTGTATTTGTATTGTTTTATCATTTCAAAAGCTTCTTCAACCATTATTAGGACCCCGTTGAAGATGAAATTGACGTAAACTATGATCTAAAAATGTATAAACTTGACTAAATCCATTGTGTAATTGTGTCGTTTATTTTCACTCCTAAATTGCACATGATGATTTTGTTTATCTGAATGACAATTAAATTAAAATTCGCAATGAAAAACAAAATGACAAATCGCATCGCTTTTTATGTATTTTTTTCAATTTGTTCATTCATAATTATAATGTTTGCAAGTTACGTGCGCACAAATATGAGTTTTATATGCTTGCGCATAAGGTTTAAAATTGCAATGATTGACGTGCTAACTATATCGACTTTCCTATGACAGGGTCCAATGTTTCTATCATCTCAAAGATCTGCTTATATGTATTAAATTGATTGTGATAATTTTAGTTTTAAGTTTAAACAGCATCTTTATAATATCCTACAATGTGTTCTGACTTGTAAACTCTGTTGTACCTAGTGTCTGACGTTGTAAGAAAAACTTTTAATATAAACGATACTTAACATTCAGTAATAATTAACGTCTGCACATCCATTTTGACGTTAAGGGGATTACAGGACCTAAACGCTAAAAACGCAAGTTTCATAATGACTACAGTAAACTAAATCAGAAAAAAATATATGATATTCTTCAGGATATATGTATGCTAGGTAGGTAGTGTGTTGAAAACATAGTACAACTAATTTGATACGATAGAAAATATTATGAAGATCATGAAAAACTTTCTTTTTACAATAAAAACCATAATAATATACATAACTACAATCATTCTGATTTTCTGGCAGATTATTCTACAAGCAACATACTAAAGCACTAGTGTTTTAATTTTTATTCCAAACAATAGATTTTTTGTAAATAGATAATTGCTTCATATTTTGCAATAAATTACCAGGGTTGTGTCATCGCGCTTCTCTTTCTTTTCTGTGCAGTCCGACAGTGACCGCGCTTTAGGTCATGTAGTCCGCTTTTAGGTAACGTTTATAAATAAACCCGCTGGTATCTTAACCTTGCATTTGTACACAGAAGCTGTTGATTTATTGTCCATAAGTTTTTAGAATTGCATCCGTTATGGCGGTGATTCTACCTGTAATACTGAATAACTTTACCATATCCAATTACATAATTATGAGTTTTATAGGACCCCTTGGCGGATACATGTGACAAAATCAAAATTTAATAAAAATCAACACCCTGTGTAACAAAATGAACGTTCCATAAAGGCTTTTTGTGTATTATTAGCCCAAACTGAATGCCAAGGAGGTTTACTATTTTGTATAAAAAGTATAAAATCCTTCTACATTTCGATTATAAATATTGATATCGTGCCAATCTAATTTCAACCATATAATCATGTAGTTAGATACTTTATTATTTTTAGAGATTACTCAAATTATCGTTTTACCCCCTTATTCATAATCCTATTTTATCTCTATTTTAGCTAAAATAGGTTTATAGAACGTTTGTCTTTATCTGTCACGTTGTCATTTCTGTGTGTAAGAAAGAGACAAACCCCATTTTAACTAAAATAGGTTTGATAAGTTTTATGAATAAGGGGGTTAGTCTGTAATGTCGCTTTGAATGTTACCGAATGCTGTATGTACTGATTAAGGATATAATTATTTTGTACGTGTTGTGTATTTGAGAACATATTAAAATTATTGAAATTCCTTCTGTTTTTTTTTTTTTTTTTAATTTATGTAATTCCGTTTTATGTAAATGAGAAACTGTGCCAAGCCTGTACGGTAGCCTGTAAATAAACCATGGCATATAGAAATATAAAAAAACAACAACAATTTATGGTACACCCCAATTCAAACTTTATGGCAGCGCTCTGAAGTGTTCTATTCGCTGCGCAGTAGGTACTCACCCCCGCTGACAAGTGAATTTGTTACTGCGCAGCTGCGCAGCGACTCCCCTCATGTTCCAGCCGCCATAAAGTTTGAATCAGCCTGTAATCTGACTTTGCCTTGGCTTGTCTCATCTCATCATCTTATCCCTTATCCCAGTTTTAGTGGTCAACGTAGTCGTAGCATGTCTTTCTTCTAAACATCTCTGCCCTATCAGAGAGGCATTTCTCGTAATTTTAAGAACGTTCACAGTGATCTCAGTCTCAATATGTCAAAAATACTTCTAATTTCCCTACATTTTTGACAAGTTCTCCTCCTTCATCACCCATCCATTGTCTCTGTGTCCTCTCTTGGCTATCCCGAGATGATAAACTACTACAATAGATTTTGCTTTGGGGAATCCCGGATTTCCAGAAAAGTGAGAGCACTTAATTGGCATTAGCGCCATCTATTGAAATATAACTGTATCTTTGTACGAATTAGCTTATTTCTGATAATATTGTGATGATTGAATTTTAAAGCATTGATTTGCGTTAAATATCAGTAAAAAATTAACACCGAGGAATTAGTGATAAACATTTATCAGAATTACACATTAACACACACACATACACATAAACATTTATAAGTAATTATTTTTATTCTTCGGTGCTCATTTATCAAATCAAATTGGCTGTATTAGGTAATTAATAGGTAACAAAATAATTGTTTATGAGATTTACATGAATCCCTGCTATTATTAGTTAAAAATCGTTTTCGCTTCAAGCACAAAAAACGTTAACATAACAAAATATTGTATTACTTACCTATAAGATTATATCATTTTAATTTTAATTAAACAACGTAGCAAAATCTATTTGATAAAGGTACTTCATTTGTTTAGATTATGTAAAATCGTATTGAAACGGAACTCTCATTTCAAAGTACCTACCTACCTCTTTCGCTTTGTTATACAGCCGACGAGTACTCAAGTTTATGTCTCTTTACCTTGCAAAATGCATTAAAACAAACAAATAATTATAAACTATGCCATAATACAGCAGTTTATAATATATATTAAGCATTTATTTCTACAAGAAGTACTTCTCAATTATTTTTAATTAAAAGTTAACGAAAATAGCGGCAAATTCAAATCGTTTATTACGTCACAACCGCCGCACGATGTTTGTCGGCGGCGTGTCGGCAAAACTATAAAAGAAGCCGCCTCTTTGATTTGCCGCTTTTTCGTTGAACGGACTTCAGTTGGATTAAAACACGCATTGGATCAGTTGATTATTCTTGATTTTTTAATTTTTAATAAGTAAAATGTCTGACGAAGGAAAGTGTATGACGCGGAAACTCCTCGACCTGATGCAGGAGACGGGGTACCCGCTGGTGCAACACAACGGCCAGAGAAGGTTCGGGCCGCCTCCAAACTGGACGGGCCCTCCGCCCCAGAAAGGCTGCGAAGTCTTCATCGGCAAACTTCCCAGGGAGATCTTCGAAGATGAACTGGTTCCAGTCTTCTCAAGGGTGGGTAAGATCTACGAAATGCGTCTGATGATGGATTTTTCTGGCTCCAACCGGGGTTACGCCTTCGTAACTTACACGACGAAGTCTGATGCCTCCAGGGCTGTGAAGGAGCTGAACGGCATCGAGATCAGACCGCGTCGACACATTGGCGTCGTAAAGTCTGTAGATAACTGTCGCCTGTTCGTCGGCAATATCCCGAAGACGAAGACTAAGGAGGAAGTGTTGATGGAGCTGTCGAAGCGCGTGGGTGGGATTGTGGACCTGATCCTGTACAAGAACTGCTATGATAAGAACTTGAATCGGGGCTTCGCGTTTGTGGAGTTTTCTTCTCACCGGGCGGCGGCCATGGCACGGCGAGAGCTTGTTCCTGGCTGCGTCAAGATATGGGACCAGGATGTGATGGTGGACTGGGCTGAACCTGAGCCCGATATTGACGATGAGCAGATGCAAAGGGTGAGCAGATTCTAATATGTTGCGCAGCGTATTATTTTTTTGATTGACCTACCGCGATTTCACGTGTACAGTTTATAAGATCCCATTGCAATTGTTTATTTATTTAACAAGCATGAAGTGACTAGCAATAGCAGCCATTTGTTTTACATTTACTTTCAGGTCCATCTAAAATAGGTTGTACTTTTTTTTATTGCGAATTTAAATACGTCGTTTTTTTTATTACCTATTGCGAATTACTTAGTAGTTTATAAATAACTGCTATCGCCAATTTTATCCAAAGCTCTGCAAGCCTTGGCTGTTGTTATATTTATGTTTAGTCTTGTGTGTCCTATCCTATAGGGATTGTTTATTTATACAAATATGAGCCATGACACCTGCTATGGGTTTAGTTACTTATCTTAACATTTTAATTAATAAAACCTGCATCTTCTTGCAGGTAAAGGTGCTCTATGTTAGGAACTTCCAAATCAAGACCACACCTGAAACCATCCAGACCATATTTGAAGCGGCCATCGCCAATCAAATTGAGCGTGTCAAAAAGATCTATGACTATGCATTCATCCATTTCTACCAACGTGAGCATGCAGAGTTGGCCATGATGAAGTTGCAGAATGCTGAAATTGATGGAAGCAATGTGGAGATACGATGGGCAAAACCAGTTGTTCGTGAAATTTACCGCATTCAAAAGATGAACCGAGGCAATGCAAAATTCAACCATAGTTTATCCCTTTCCCAAACCCTCTTGCTCCACAAACAACAAAAGGAATACATGTCATCTAAAGAAGATGAAGGCATTGGTTCAGTGGGTGCAGACAACTCTTCTAATGGGTCTCCATCGGACATGAATTCTGCTAGCTGCCAATACATGTCTAAAGAACAGTACTCATTGGCTCCAGCTAAGCTTGATTCAATGTGCAAGAGGTAAGCCAATGTTGCAATTTTTTTCATCTACACTAGCATTGTATAGAATTTAGTGTGCTAACCTGATATGGATGCTTTCCCTAAGATGACCCACTGACTACTTTTTCTACCATAATTTTATTGCCATTCTATCAATTTTGGTTTGCTCAAAATGTTAAAATTTTTCTTTCTAGGTACATGTGGGCACCCCCAGTTTACAACTACCAGAAATACATCGACCCTACAAGCGCTGAGATATGGGTAGGAAAAGTCGAGCTGCCTCACATTGGTATGCCTCTTCTAAGTGTACCTCGAAGACTTGGACCCCTGGCAACAAGACCCTGCCTTTCCATGCAACAGGCCCACATCGAGGCTGCTGAAAGTGCATTGCAAGTTATTAAGGTTTGTAGACATTTTTTGTACTATATTGTATGTTGTTGTACACGCAGCTACATAATTACATATTTGCTAAAATTGTAAACAAATGAGTTTATGGAAAAGTAACTTTAATTCCTACACAATAAAGTTCAGTTTACGCTACAACTTCAAACATTTTTATTACTTTTTCAAGTGCTATGTCACTCTGAAATCAACTAAATTGCTATTAAAATAAATTTGATATTTATTTAACTTGAAATAACATCAAGTTCAATCATTAACTTGAATAGGACTTTAGATATGTCGCGCAGATGACTGGTGTACCTAAACTCTTTTCATTTTTTTATTCAAATTTGTAGAGATTATGTTTTCATTCTGTAGAAAACGCCCGCACGGTGGTCCCTGATCAATTTGTTTAAATTGGCTAGAGTAGTCTTTGATATCGTCACCTAGTAAGTAGTGGGTACATGTTGTTACGTGTGAATAATGAAAAACTAGCTTTGGTTTTGTTTCATTTTCCTTTCCCCAAATTGCCACTGACTTCTGAAACTAAAAATCATTTTTCACTTTATAGTCACTATTGCTGAGCACAAGGTCCTGGATTCGATATCCGGGTTGGGCAAAGTATTATTGGGTTTCCCGTCTGGAATTTCTCAGTAGCAGCCTGCAGTGCCAGCAGTGTCTGGTTGATGGCATTAGGATGTGAAGGTGTAATATTAGGTGAAAACCTAGCTTTTACACAATCCATTCTAAAACTCTTTGCATAGTAACTGCCCAATATCCCTTACTAGGATAGTTGATACATGGCAATAGATAGGCTCATACCAAAGGTATTGTGGGATGTCCAGGGGATTTGCAGAAGTATTTTACTTGCTATTTACTTATTTTAACTTTCAATGTAATTGATTTCAGATGCTGAAAGCAGACCTCATACAGCAGTCCATGCCACCACCGCCACTCACACCAGTCTACCCTACCATCATGTCACCGATGCAGAGCTGCTACAATCTACCATACGACTATGTGACCCCACAAACGGCCATCTACCAACCTAGGCCAATGCCTGTCACCATGCCCCTCTGGAGAAACATTTGATTTCCAAATTTAAAATAGTATTTAGGTATTGATTCTCCAATTCTAAGCTCTATTCCTAAGTGAATAAGGTGAGAATTCTTTTGTAACCTTCTGTTGTTGTGCTCATGAAATCTTGACGACAATCTGATGGTTGTGAAGTTGGGATTTCTTGAACATTTTGAAGTTTTGTTCTTGGCGAAAAAGTATTTTAGGTTAAGGGACTTTGTTATTCCTCATATTTGTGACTTTTGTTTTGACCGAGTTTAGTACGTTTTTGACCTGTATAAATCGGACGCGCAATCGCAGTAGATTTCTTTGACGACAGAAGTTTCAGATGTTTGTTTTTGATTTTTGTCTTTTTTAAAAGTAATTTTTTGTAAGTATTTGTTATTTATCATAGATGTTTAATTAGAAGTAAGTATCTAAATTGAGACTTGTATTAATAGTTTAAAATTGGATTTTAAACTAATGAGTTGCAGTTTAGGGACTTGCTAAGTTTGATTCCCCAAGGTACTTTACCTATCGTTAATTTTCGATAATTTTATGAAGGCTATATTTACGACAGTAAAGCTGCCTATTCAGTGCTTCCTTGTGCTTATATTCTAATATATTCAGAGTGAATGCACTGCTTTGACGTTTATTTTGTTTGCTATCGACTTCTATGTATTTTGTAGAATAAATAAATGTGTGAAACATACCTATGCTTTTATTCATGAATTACCTATTTAGGATGCTAAAATGTAGATAGGTTGTTAATTTTGCTATGATCAGGTGCATCGCCTTTTAAAGGGAATAGATATCCTACTAGCTGCCCGCGGCATCACGGGAACGTGCCACCGGGACAAATTCATTCGGAAATCGTAGAGACGGTTACTTTCGAATAGGTATATAATATTCGTATGGATTTGCTAAGGACCTTTTGCGACCATTTAGTGGCAAATATCAACTCGCGCCTCAGGTAGAAACTTAAATTATCATTCGAGGGCTTAGGATTTTTTAAATAAATATGATTTTTTTTTCTAAATAAAAAAACTTGAACAAGTAAGGCGATTGGCACACTGCTGCGTTTCACGCAGCGGTGTGCGGGATACGGAGCCAAATTCCACGCGCGTGAGTGCGTTTTTTATTGAAATTGTATGTAAAAAATCACGCGCGTGGGTGCGTTATCTGCACCCCGCTGCGTGATGCGGTGCAGTGTGCGAATCGCCTAAAAGGAAGACTTACTGCTCCCCTAGTACTTAGTCGAACACGCGTTCGAATTGTTTATCTCTGTACATTCGCATCGCAGTATGCCTACACGCTGTATTTTCCTCTATTCTGAAAAATCCGTCCTTGCAAACACATTCCAGATTATATGGCTCGTTGCTGTGGCAGATCGATGGACTTTCGGTTAAAGAGCCGGTTTCGTTCGAGCAAAAAGCCCTTTTGCAATAGGTATGAGGTACGGTCAGCATCAAAAGTTGATTAACACTTTAGTTTTATTAATCTTAGTTATTGAGCAAAATATTTGTTCAAAATTGCAGCAGAAGAATTTTTTTTAGAATATATACTCTTGTCTATTATGTGAAAAGTTAAAAATCAGTTTATTGAAAAAAGTTGTTGTCAATTCAATAACATGTAAAAATGATAGTGTTAATCGACTTTTGATGCTGACTGTACGTAAATTCCTCATTTTGGTTACACTTGGGGCGTGAAAAACCAAAGGATTATATAAACTGACTTTATTAAAAAGGAGCCCTCCTTTTTAAGTTGGTTTATATAATTCTTATCCTAATCGCGGTTAGGCATTCGTCGGGTTTTTTTCTGGTACCTAGGTTATACCTACTATAAATTACGTACAATACTTTAGAAAACAACATGTTTTCTTCACGATCTTGCAGTTTGTTGAGGAGGGCATGGATATGTGCATTCGAATACTTCGTTTGGCCCACACTGGAAAAAGAATGTTTGACAATAAGAAAAAATAATTTATCTAGGCGTACTTAAAAGTTAAGGTTTCAATTTACCTGAAGATTTAAAAGAATTAAATGTCAATATCGTCACTGCTTCTGTCAGTCGGACTGTCAGATTCTATTAGGTCCTTACATATGAAATTGGCGTTTTGTATGGAAGGAACAAAAAGTCGAATATTTTTTAATATAATATATTTAATTAATGAAAGTATGAACCATTGTTTTCAATGCACTTTTGCCATCTTATAGGTAGTTCATTGATCCCTTTACTAAAAAAACCAGTCGGACGGGAATCAATAAAATCTTTGAAGGCGATTTGGACTGCCCCATCGGAGTTGAATTTTTTCCCTTGCAAAAAGTTATCCAAATTGCGAAAAAAATGGTAATCTGTTGGAGCAAGGTCCGGGGAGTACGGAGGATGTCTAAGACATTCCAATTCAAGCTCTTCTAATTTGGTAGCCGTCTGTTGCGCAGTGTGTGGTCTGGCGTTGTCGTGCTTTCAAGCTTTTTAATCTTCCCAATTTGCTTCAAGTGAATTAAAACAGTTTTATCACTAACATCGAAGCCTGCAGCTAACTCGGACGTGGTTTGCGATGGGTCCGCTTCCACAATAGCCTTCAATTCTCCATTATCAACTTGGGTCTCAGGCCGTCCACGGGGCTTGTTCTGCAGGTCGAAATTTCCAGAACGAAAACGTTGGAACCAAAAACGAACTGTGTTTTCTTTTGCAACATGACCGCCATACACATCATTCACCCTTCGAGTCGTTTCCGCAGCACTAGTGCCACGGCGGAACTCGTACTCGTAAATAATGCGATATTTTAAATTTTCCATTTTGTAAAATGAGTGACGCAAACAGAAAAAACAGAAGAAAAAAAACAAATGAATGACGGTCATCGAAGCACAAATACATGAGTAAATAGCTGTACAAATTTGAATTTGGAATTCCTTACCAAAGAGGAGAAATTCGTGATTAAAGTGGCCAGTACGAAAAACGCCAATTTCATATGTAAGGACCTAATATACTCTAAGTGTCAGTTTTCTTGGCGGGAAATCAAATTGCGCGGGTGCTTAAAATTTTCTCCTACTTAAAAAATTTGTAATTTTTGTATTTATTTGTTAAATAGTTCTATATAATCTCTGTGTATATAGTAAAATGGGAACGGAAAGCGATGGGGGCGATGCCCCCATCGATAAAGAGCCAAAAAAGCGAAAATTGGCTCTCATGGATTCGTCACAGTCTGCAGCTTACAAAATCTACATGAAACCAAATTACAAGAGACAATTTCCCGAATGCCATAGTGGTGATTGTGTAGTCTTCGTAGAAGCATCAGATAATGAAAAACTGGGCAACAAAAACCCAATTGGACTTACAAAATTATTTACTGAGAATGTAAAAGGTATCATAGGTGTACATCGCGTAAATGCCTACAAAGTCGGAATAACTTTTAAAAAACCTGCACCGGCGAATAGCTTTCTCAAAATGGACCATTTCTTAGGAAAAAATAAATTAAAAGCCTTTGTTCCTGCACACATGACGGAAACAACAGGAGTTATCCGTTATGTACCGAAAACTATGTCTAATGAAGAAGTCTACAAAAACATACAGAGTGATGTTGAAGTCATCTCTATCAAAAGATTTATGAGGAAAGTTGATGGAAAACTTACGCCATTGGGTACCATAGCAGTTACATTTGCTGCAACGGCATTGCCACAGTACGCATATATTCAAATGTTTAGGTACCCTGTACATATTTATATACCACCTTTGCTACAGTGCTATAAATGCCTAAAATATAACCACTCTGCGAGAGCTTGCCGTGGTGAGCAAATGTGCTCTTCTTGTGCTGGTCGGCACTCATACAAAGAATGTGATGTTGAAGAAATTATTTGTATAAATTGTAGTGGCAATCACTTAGCAATTTCAAGGGATTGCCCCATCAAGAAGCAAAAAATGGAAGAAAAGAAGAAAAAGTTCCTCAATCGAAACCAGTCGTATGCCAGTGTGGTGAGTACACCTCCTCCAACTATGTCCGATACAAATGTTTTCCCAGCTCTCAAAAAACCAAATGAAAGGACTTTGGGTGAGAACTCAAAGTCAATTGCTGAAGAAATTGTAAATAATGAAATAATTATAAATGCGATTGTAAAATCACTAATTAGTCTAGGTAATAATAAAGATAATATTCCTATAACAAATAAAAGAATAAAAGACATGTTATTAACAAATTTAATTATCAATTAATGGATACATTTTTAAATATAGCACAATTCAATGTACAAAGCTTACAGAGTAAGAAGGCCTTATTAAACACATTTCTCTTTGAACAAAAAATAGATATATGCCTGTTGAATGAGACTTGGCTTAAAAGTAGTAGTGTAATTCCTCATTTTACATCATACAACTTTATATATAAAAATTCTGTTAATGCACACAATGGAGTAGGTATTTTGATAAAACAAAATTTTGCTTATAATGTTATAGAAACAACTTTTTATGAGTCAGTCCAAAATATATGTATTTCCATAGAAACATCCATGGGTAGATTGCATATTCTATGTGTTTATTGTCCTCCCAGTAGCAACAGATTTGATACTAATAAAATGAAAAAGGTGCTTCTTGAAATTCCCAAGCCATGTCTTATCATGGGCGATTTTAATGCACATCATATATTATTTGGATGTCATACAAACAATAATAGGGGTAACAGTTTATATAATCTTATTGATGAATTTGACATGTGCATTTTAAATGATGGTAGAGCAACCACTGTACAGTACCCAAACAGGAATGCATCAGCTATTGATCTAGCTCTGGTTAGTTCAGCAATAGCTCCTCTTTGTGAATGGCAGGTTCATGACGATCCTATGGGCAGTTATCACTACCCAACCCAGGTAGTTTTAAATGTAAAGCCATCAACATATGAAGTCCGGCCTGTGGAAGAAAAATATATTTATAGTAAAGCAGATTGGTCTAAATATTATGAATTATCAGAAACCTGTTTCTCACATTTAGACATAGATAATATGGAACCTCTTAATCTATATGATAATTTTGTAAATACTTTACATGATATAAGAATAATTACAGTCCCAAAACAGAAATCAAACCAAACTATGCAAATTTTAAGAAAACCAGCTCCTTGGTGGAACCAAACCTGTAATGAGGCAGTTCAAAAATCTAAGGAAGCTCTGTTAGAATATAGAACATCACCAAGTATCCCAAACTTCATAAAATACAAAAAGCTTGATGCTCTAAAGAAAAGAACATTAAAAGAGGAGAATATTAATTCATGGCATGACTTATGCAGTAGTTTTAATAGAATGACACCGATTGCAAGAATATGGGGTTATATTAAAAAGTTTAAACGGATAGGCTCTTCTTCTAACAAATATTTAAATGATGATTTTGTTCCTGAATTCTTAGAAAACTTATCTGACTCATCACTATTGAATGAAAATAATATTAAAAATATTTTAAAAGAGTCTGTTGAATCTGAGACTAACTGCTTTCTTAATAGTCCATTAACAATAAATGAATTGCACATAGCACTTAAGAGTAGAAAAGATACAACCCCAGGTCTAGATGACATACCATACATCTTAGTTAAAAAGCTACACCCTAATGCCTTACAAATTTTATTAAATGTTTATAATAAACTTTGGAATAATCTACTTATACCAGACTCATGGAAAACTCAATGTGTCATTCCAATTTTAAAGCCCAATAAATCTGTAAATAGTCCTTCATCCTATAGACCTATATCTTTATCATCTTGTTTAGGTAAGCTATTTGAAAACATGCTTAAGTTACGTTTGGATTACTTTGCTGAAACTCAAGACAAGTTACCAGATATACAGTATGGATTCAGAAAGGGCAGAAGTTGCTCTGAAAGCTTTGTATCATTCATATCAGACCTTAAAAAGGCTAAACTCAGTCATTCTAATGTCATATGTGTTTTTTTAGATGTCAAAGGTGCTTTTGATAATGTTGATATTGAATGCCTTATTCGTGTTTTACATGAATTGGGCTTACCAAGTAAGATCTTGAATTGGATTTTTAAATTTTTGTACCAGAGAACCTTGTATGTTAAATTTAATAATAAGCTACATGGCCCTAGGTTGGTTAGTAAAGGCACAATGCAGGGAGCAACGCTTTCACCTCTGTTGTATAACTTTTATACATCTCAGATTCTTAAATATGTGAATACTTCTCAAGTCAAAATATTACAATTTGCTGATGACTTGCTTTTATACACAATAAATCAAAATTTAAATATGGCTGTTAACAATATGAATACTGCATTGGCTCAATTACAATATTATTACAATAATACTTTAAAACTAGATATAAGTCCTGAAAAAAGTTCAGTGTTATTATTCAGTAAAGATTCATTGGCACAGTCCTCTGTAAATATTGTATATAATAACAATGTGATTCCTATTGTTAATCATCATAAATTTTTAGGTGTTATAATAGATGATAAACTGAAATTTGATAAGCACATTGACTACATCTGTCAAAACGCCATGAAGAGCATTAATGTCCTTCGGAGTTTAGCAGGAACATTTTGGGGTTCTGACCCAAAAACACTTGGCATGTTGTATAAAAGCATAGTCAGAAGTCATTTTGATTATAGTTGCTTAGCTTATATGAATGCAACTACTACTTTGTTAAGAAAATTGGATGTAATACAAAATATGGCTTTAAGAATAATTAGTGGAGCAATGCGCACCACCCCTATAAATTCTATGGAAATTGAAAATGTTATACCTCCCTTATCCCTGCGTCGTTTACAGCTGGCTGAGAGATTTTGTCTCAAAGAGTTATCCTGCAGTAATGGTACAGTTCTTGATAATATTGACTATCCTCTAGAGGTCACACAGTCAGCTGTAACATCCTCTATCTCAGCAAATACTTTTATTTCTGGTTCACTGCCTGAAATTTCAACCATTCTAGTTAAAGTAAAGAACCTGACAAGAGACATGTACATCAAAAATAAGTGGCCAGTATATGAATTCCCATACAATAATTTACTAGCTTATTTTGATATCAAGTGTTTTTTAGATACTGTTAAAAATAAATATGAATTCTTAGAATTTTTGAATGACAAAACACATTTCTATGTCATTTACACAGATGGATCTAAAACTGATGATTATGTTAAAGCAGCTTATTATGACCCACAAAGGAGAGTAACCAAATGCTTTAAAATGCCAAATAATTGTAGTATATTCACTGCAGAAGGTTGGGCTATACTAGCTGCTTTAACATATGTAAATAGTATTGTAAATACCAATGAACATAGTGTAAGCCAAAATGTAAATAATATATTAATTGTTAGTGATTCTAAGAGCGTTTTATCTAGTTTAAGTAATTGTAACTTCAGTTATAAGCAAAATTATATTGTACATAAAATTAAGTACACTCTACAAAAGTTGGGAAAACATGTAGAATTTTTGTGGGTTCCATCTCACAGTGGCATAGCTGGTAATGAGGTTGTAGATCTGGCGACTCGTCAGGATCACGACGAGGATCTTACAGAATCTTTCAAGGTCCCTTTCACGGATTATTATCATCAATTTAAAAGACTATTTAAGAAGATATGGAAGGATTATTGGGACGCGACAACTGAAACAAAAGGAAAATGGTATGCAGAATTACAGCAAGACTTACCAACAATGCCGTGGTACAATAAATTCAAATACTCCAGCAGAAAGTTTATAACCGTCATTAATCGCTTGCGTTTTGGTCATTGTTTAGTCCCAGCACATCTCTACAGGATGAGAATCATCAGTGAAAGCAAGTGTACCTTTTGCTCTGAGGAAAATGCAGATATAAAACACGTTATATTTGAATGTGAATCGTTTGCCATGCAAAGACTAATACTTGTGAGTGAAATTAGTGACATTGCAGAACAAAACTGTTTAAGTGTTCCCCGCCACGTTCAGGAATTACTTTCCAAAACTGTTTATTTTAATCCATTATTTAGATATATATTGAATACTGTAGAAAAAATTTAATAGTTTCGGAGTTAATTGAATTGTTTTTTTTTTTGTTACTTATTTATTTTTATGCTTACTTTCTTAATTCTTACTTAACTTTAGATAATTTCATTGTCACTCAGATGTACTTAGCTCGTATTCAGAGCGGTAAAAACTAATGATTAACTTGTTATTGTTTTATGTACTTATTTAGATAAGAGTAGTATGTTTAGTGACTACGACTGAAGGACATGTATCCATGGTCATGAATAAAGTTTAAAAAAAAAAAAAATCTAAGTGTCAGGTGCATGCATAGTCAGGTGTCAATGTGTCATTGTCAATATTGTCATTGTCATGGCAGTCTGGTAGCAACAAACTCAATGTTGTTGAAGTGCCGAAGTTTGAACTTTGTAAATAAATACAACAATCTTATTCCATTTTCCTGTGAAATAGAAGTATTGTGAAGTAATTGATTATTTATACAAATAAAAACCTATAAATCTGTTCTGTTAGTCATTTTAGAGGTTACAAATAGTTTCTTCTGTTTCAGAAACAAAAATGTTGGCTAGAAACTTGTGTTTATATAAAAATTGTTTGAGGTATTGCTCAATATCCTCATGCTACTTAAAAAACAAGCAGTTTACTCATCAGCAGCGGACTTTTGCAAACATTAGCTGTGTTTATCTTCAAGATAAAAAAATAACCTCTAATCATTCGTACATTGTGAAGAAAAAACTACACGAAACTAAACAACTTGTAGAAGAAGTACTGGAAGACCAAAGCTGTAATACGTTTACATACAGAACACATTCATGTGGAGAACTAAGACCTGAACATGAAGGAGATAAGGTCACACTTTGTGGTTGGGTGCAATACTCAAGATTATCAAAGTTTCTCCTTCTCAGAGATGCCTATGGTCTAACTCAGTGTGTGGTAAGCAACGACAGCATAAATCTGTCTGATATTTCTTTGGAAACAGTTGTCAAAATCAAAGGCACTGTGGTATTAAGGCCTAAAGACATGGTCAACAAAACCATGAGCACCGGGGAAGTAGAAGTTATTATGGATAATTTGGAAATACTTAACACAGTAGATAAACTGCCTTTCAACCTCAGAAACTACCAAAAACCTAAAGAACAGCTAAGGTTGCAGCATAGGTACATAGATTTACGGTTTCCAGAGATGCAAAATAATTTGAGAGTGCGTTCAAATATGCTTCATAATATGAGAAGGTTTCTGATTGAAAATCACGGATTTGTGGAAGTTGAAACTCCTACATTGTTCTGCCGGACACCTGGTGGTGCTAGGGAGTTTGTAGTGCCTACACATCATGAGGGACTCTTCTACTCCTTGGTCCAAAGCCCACAACAGTTCAAGCAAATGCTTATGTCTGGTGGTGTTGACAGATATTTCCAAGTTGCTAGATGTTACAGGGATGAGACTACTCGACCAGACAGACAGCCTGAATTCACACAGTTGGATATAGAACTGTCCTTCACCAACATAGATGGAGTCTTGTCTATGATTGAACAGTTGCTCTACAATACATTTGTGAAATCACTTTCAAAACCACCATTTAAAAGAATGACATATAGAGATGCTTTACAAAATTACGGCTCTGACAAACCAAATTTAACTTATGATTTAAAATTTGTAAATCTGAAGAAATTGTTTCCTGAAAAGTCCAATGATCCTAACTTTGGTGCTTATGCATTACCATATACTAAGAAAATTGGAAAGTTAACTACAAAATATAAGGAAAAAATTAGAGAGTATGCAAAAAAACATTCATGCAAAGTCATTTTAAATGAAAGCATTTCAAAAGAATTAGGTATTGATATCAGTACAAGGGTCCAAAGTGTTGTTGGGGACTTAAACGCAGCTATAGTTGTTTCAGGTGATGATGAAAACTCTTGCTTATGTCTTGGAGAAATACGAGAAATGATAGCTTTGTTGTTGAAGTCAAATAATATGCTGCAAGTCAAAGAAAACGTACAACCATTGTGGGTAATTGATTTCCCTCTATTTGTAAAAGGTGAAAATGGTTTAGAAACCTGCCATCACCCATTTACTGCACCCCATCCTGATGACATGCATTTACTGGACTCAGAGCCACTCAAAGTGAGGTCTTTGGCGTATGACATTGTTATGAATGGTAATGAAATTGGTGGCGGTTCAGTTCGTGTGCACAATGCCGAATTACAGGAGAAATTGTTGAAGATTTTGAATATTGACCCTTCAAAGCTGTCACATTTCTTGAATGCTTTGAAATGTGGGTGTCCACCGCACGCAGGGATTGCGTTAGGTATTGATAGACTAGTCACAATAGCTTGTAATGCAGAGTCGATTAGGGAAGTTATAGCTTTCCCTAAATCCCATGATGGAAGAGATCCATTATCTGGTGCCCCCAATAGTATAAGTGAAGAAGACAAAAAGTATTACCATATTTCTACTGTTGAGTAGCTTTTATAGATTTAAATTATATTGTTTACTGTATGTGTAAGTGATATTAATTGCAAAAGTATATTATTTTTGTTTCTTAAAAAAACTTTGTTTTTTAGATCCCTTTTATTCATACATATTTACGTAGTACTTAGTTGGTTTATGCATTTAAACTACAGCATAATTTACTAGATGATTAACACAAATTGAGGATTTCCTAAATAGCTTACCATAATCAGCCTATAATGTTCCCACTGCTGGGACACGGGCCTCCTCTCTTAAAGAGGGAGTGGGCTGTAATCTACTAAGCGGGCCTAGTGTGGGTAAGTACAGTTCGACACAACGTAGATGTAGCATCGGCAAAATTCGTAAAACCGATCACATCCGAACTAAGTGCGCCTTCAAAATCACCAATCTTTATTACTACTTTAGGAAATTTACGAATACGAATTACGAACGTTTTACGAATTTTGCCGATGCTACATCTAAGTTGTGTCGAACTGTACTTAGGTGAAATTATTTGCACAAAGTCGGTAAAGCACCTGCTTGCTGGTAAGTTGGGGTCGATAACACTATTCTATACCCAAATGGCTTACTTTTATCAATTTAGAGTGAGTTTGGAGAGAGCCAAGTCTCCCCCTTACCCAATAGGTAAATGAAATAAAACTTGTTGACAGTCAGATGTTTATTGCATAACTTTAATTCAACAAATAATAAGTGAGGTACCTAAAAACTTCACATCTGTAACCCAGTACCTTCAAAGATCGAAAAGGTAGGTAGAAAATTACGCTAGAAGTTTAGTTTCGAGACGCACAATCGGGCGAATCTTTCATCTCAGGACATGAACAACGATGAAGGCACGGCGACTTTGCATCTGCCCTGTAATATCCGTCCCAGCAACCGCATCCCGGTGTGCAGGTATCATTATTGTCGCTATTCCATTCCGTCGGAGTCACGATTGAAGAGCAGGTTTCATTCAAGCTCTCTTTGCATTCCGTATACTGTTCGAATATCACACATGGACCTCCTGAAAAATCAAGTTTAATTTAAGTTAGCAAACTAATTAATAAGGAATTTGAAAACGAAGTTCAATTCTCGTTCCGTTTCTAGTTTAAAAGAGACTTTTGCCCTAACAGTTATTGCATACTAGCTTTTGCCTGTGGCTTAGCTCAGTTGGAGATCGGATTTGTCCCACAGAAACGTACTACCGGGATAAAAACCATCATATCATATGTTCATCCAAATCAGTTCAGCCATTAAGGCGTAAAAAGGTAAACATACAGACAGAATTACTTTCGTGTTTTTAATAAAAACAAAAGTATGGATTTAGAATTTAAGACTTAAAGGTATTTGCGGTAAACTTGGCCAAATATTGCCTAATTATCTGGTTTGATTCGTACGGTCTTACCCCAGCGCCGAACTTACCCCAAAATACCCTACTTACTTACCACATTGTTCTTTTGGTATACATTCGCGGCCCAGAGTCTTTCTGATGAAACCTTCCTTACAAACGCATCCGGGGTTACAACCTAAGAATGCAGCTGGGCAGGCAATCTGATTACGATCATAGCAAGAATCTTCAGAAGGGCACCCAACGCATTGTTTTAATACTTCATTCGGCCCACACTCTGGAAAATAGAAAAGGAAATGATAAAAAATGATAATGTCGAGTCGTGATAGATCCAGTTTAGAGGAGGTGGTTGTTCTTCAATTTGATTTTTTTGTAGACTAATAAAAGAATTAGCTTCGGCCATCACCTCGTGAGTCATGCATAGTTAGACTCAACTCACACCGAGATGGCAGCAAAGCGGCGAGGAGTTTCAGTGTCATATAATTTTAAACTTTATCTTCATTACATAAAATCGCTCGAGAAACTTGAAAAGGACGCGCAGCCGCCCGCGGCGCTGCGAGCACTCTGACGACTCCCGCACAGCGGCGACTCACGACTCTTCTTGTAGTGTAGATAAAGTTTAAAATTATATGACACTGAAACTACTCGCCGCTTCGCTGCCACCTCGGTGTGACTTGAGCCTTAGGCTGTTTAGTCAAGGTTGATCGTATTGTGTTTGATGGCGTCACCGTCAGTGCAATTCCGTCTATCATCGCGTCTGTATAGATTTCTTCTAGGCGCGACGAGTTCCCCTGGTTTCTCTCAATCCCAATAAATCCTATCCATTACCGTTGGTATCTAAGTATTATTAGTATTTTTTGCAATAATAATTATAAATATACATAATTAAGCCCTTAGTTGTATAGTTTTAGTAGTAATTAGTATTAATGGCGAATTCAATAATTTAGCGTAGTCATTTTCCGAAATAAAATAATTTAAAAAATGATACTTTATAAGTAGGTAGGTAGATAGTGATACCCACTTAGCAAAATCAGTCAATAAAGTTCCCACTGCAGGGACACAGGCCTCCTCTCGGTGAGAGGGAGTGGGCCATTATCCACCACGTGGGCCCAGTGCGGGTTGGCGGATGTCACATGTCTTCGAATTTTTGGTTCTAGGACATGCCGGTTTCCTCACGATGTTCACCGTTTTGAGAGCAGTGGTCATGAAATTAAATACCTACACAAAGTAAAGTTCCTGCCCGGGTCCGAACTCACGACGTACAAATACGCAAGTCAGGGCCGATACCACTGGGCCACTACAGCTCTCATATCCATTTAATAAAGTGTAAATAGTTTGTTGTGTTAAATATTGTAAAAGTTATACAAGGTGTAATTTAAATGGTGTTGGACCTGAAAAGAGGCCTTGTACTCATCCTTATGACCACCTTTACTATGACACCAACCCTGAAATCGATAAAAAAAAAATATCTGTTCCCTACATTTTGACGAGTCATGCGAACCTAAATGTAGGGAACAGCTAATTTTTTTTCGCGGTTTCAGGTTGGGTCCCATGGGTTCGTAATGATGAATAAACTGGCCACCTTGCAGATCCAACACCATTTAAATTACACCTTTTAAAAGTCATCATCTGCCTAGCCTTTTCCCAACTCTGTTGGGGTCGGCTTCCAGTCTAACCGGATGCAGCTGAATACCAGTATTGAATACCTTGTATAAGTAAACCAATAAATTATAATTTATTCCCACTCACACTGTTCGGAAAATTTACAGCTAATTTAAACAGTGTCCACAATATGCAATTGAAGGCCATTTACCTACAAGTCTCCACTGATAAACAAAATGAATTAATAGAACTAGATTATAAAAGTGATAAGAACACATTGATAACCTACCTAAATTCTTCTGGGCCACACCGCCCACACTCAACCCCAAACAGCTGACAAATAACAGAAGTAATGTGAACATGTCGACGACTCAACGTGTAGTGATATGCCGAAGCGTGCTTTACTCTGTTTATATAACTATTTATACTGAATTAATGACTTTAGTTTGCTCTGTTGTTTACGATATTTTTAGGGTTCCCTTTATCATTTTAATTTTAAAAAAAGGGCGTGTGGTCCGAGTGCCCACTTACCTATTATTTCGAGACATCACCAAGCGGTTGGTCGACTCTTTACGTGACCAGTGGCCTATTTTTTGGCCAAAGGATCAGAATTGCTATACAACGTGGCAATGCTGTCAGCCTTTTGCTTTTGCTACAGCGATGCGGACGAATTTTATGATGCCCTTTGATTATTTGTCCTCCTTTTTATATAGGTACTTACTTGTAAATATTATTATTTTAAGACTGTACTAGCTTTAGCTTTTTAACCTTTTGAACGCCATTGTCACATAGGTATATGTGACAAACGAAATCTTACCCTGAACGCCAACGTCACAAATATATGACAAAATACACGTCGCACGGGTCGCACCATATTATGAAATAAACAATTTAATCATTACTTTTGTGTGTTTTTTTTTGTATAATTAATTTAAAAGTTTAAGCTTCCGTCTGTATTGTATTGCATGAAACTAATATAAATAATCCACCAATATCGAGAATATTTGGTGTTTTAAGTGTGTGTGTGTGTTGTTTTGTTAAAGTGGCCTGGCGTCAGGGGTACGGCGATACGTTTATACTCTGGCGTTCAAAAGGTTAAATTATGTAAATATACGGAAGCGAACCTACTAAATATTAAAAAAAAAGTTTAATTCAGACTATTTAAATGTCCATATTTTGTTAGTACCTACTTATTAAGTTATTACATTATCTTAAAACTATGATAGTCATGAGGAGATCAAATATTGAAAATAAATTAAAAATAAAATCTGAATAAATAATTGAAAAGAAAATTGAAATAAATACTCAATTAAAATTGAAGTAAGTAAATTATTTTTGAGAACTATGTATAATTTTTTAGTAAACCAGAAGGCTGTCATCCATTGTTGTGGTCAGCATCAAAAGACGATTAACACTATCATTTTTACATGTTATTAAATTGACAACTTTTTCAATAAACTGATTTTTAGCTTTTCACATAATAGACAAAGTATCTATACAGGGTGAATTTTTCAAGTGGGCGTGGATGGCCAAATCCGAAACTATGAGGAATAGCGAAAAGTACTCAAAGGAGTCGCGGGCTCGATTTTGATGAAAACTAAAACTGCATCATTGGATTTTTGAAAAATCAATATTTCTGGCCAGGAATCGAACCTGTTGATTTTGAAAAAAAAACACACGCTGTATTATTACACCATTCGATAGTGTCGCTAATAAGGATCAAATTCTGGGAAGTAATGACATACGGCAAACTAAAGGAAAGAGCTCATTTTTATCAAAATACTTTTTTATTTTCTTATGCTACCTACCTATTAAACCTTAACTGATTAATTGTTCAAAATTATGACAATTGTTTTTGAATACATAGCTGGATTCGACGTCTCAAGGATTGTACTGCAATTAAAAATTTGAATTTAGAACATAATTTTGTGAAGGGGACTGCGCTACGAGTGTTTCGGGTGTAAAAATATTGAGCATCATTTCGAACAAGGTATGAAAAAAGAAGCAGTTTATTAAAATTCAACATTTTCCTTAAGTTTGCCGTATGTCATTACTTCCTAGAATTTGATCCTTATTAGGGACACTATCGAATGGTGTAATAATACAGTGTGTGTTTTTTTTTTCAAAATCAACAGGTTCGATTCCTGGCTAGAAATATTGAATTTTCAAAAATCCAATGATGCAGTTTTAGTTTTCATCAAAATCGAGCCCGCGACTCCTTTGAGTACTTTTCGCTATTCCTCATAGTTTAGAATTTGGCCATCCACGCCCACTTGGAAAATTCACCCTGTATATTCTAAAAAAAATTCTTCTACTGCAATTTTGAACAAATATTTTGCTTAATAACTAAGATTAAAAAAACTGAAGTGTTAATCAACTTTTGATGCTGACCGTACAAGATAAAATTAAATTAGCTGACGAAACTACCCACAAAAAAAATCTTAAGCCATATCTAATTAAGTACAAGTAGTAACAGTACCAGCGGCCTTTGACCCCGTAATTAGCTGTAAGTACACTTGGGAGCAAATAAATCGAGCCACTTGCTTTTTTTTGCACGTATAATGGTTAATATTTTTGGTATTATGGAACGTATCAAATCGAAACATATATATCGCCTAAGAGCTTATTTAATAATCTTTACAATGAGGGTAAATTTTTGAATGATAACCTTATTTAGTGATAAATTATTGGCTCTGAAAGAAAAACGGTAATTTTGATAGAAAATTGTAGGATTAAAACAGTCCAGAAAATCTATCGAAATCAGGGCAAGGGGGGGTAATACAAGATATTAAGAATAAGTTTATACCATAATTTTGTTTTTAATTGTTTTTTTCTGGACTGACAATTTTCTATCAAAATTACCGTTTTTCTTTCAGAGCCAATAATTTATCATTAAATAAGGTTATCATTCAATAATTTACCCTCATTGTAAAGATTATTAAATAAGCTCTTAGGCGATATATGTTTCGATTTGATACGTTCCATAATACCAAAAATAATAACCATTATACGTGATAAAAGGAAGTGGCTCGATTTATTTGCTCCCAAGTGTAGTTACTTGAAAATAGGTGTTCAGAAAATTGTGTTTCTTTGTTTTATCAACATCAGATATAGGTATGACCTGACTGCGAAGTTTCATCGGTTAATTCAACTTGAACTTGGATTATTTGTGATCTTTAGTAGGAAACTATACCACATGCGGAGCTGTTACCTACGATGACGTTCGTTTGACGTTCCGAGTTTTAATTATTTGCTCAACTGAGCAAAGAGAACCTACCTGCAGGAGGTTGTCTTCAAATTGCTTTGTTTGGCAGACACTACAAAATATTAAATAAAGTAAAACTGTGACATTATGGATGAAATAAAAAAAATAAGGAAAGAACCTGCAAAGTTCTGTTGTTTTTGTTTTACTTTTTTTATTATCTCTTAGAGGGGCTGATTATTCAATCGACAGATAATTTTTATTTGTGGAATAAAATTGACGTCTGACAATTTTTGTATGGAAGAACTGTCAAAAATTAAATTGGCATTTTATTAAATAGGTACTTTTATCTTCGTTGTGAACCTATCTATGCGGTCGACGATAAGCTTTAGAAATGTTATTCTTTTTTATAATGATAAAACAATAAATAAAATAATTTTATGGTGTTTTTTGTGGGTCATCGACCGCAGTTAGTGTATTCACTTGAAATAACAGTTTTCTTTTGTGTAAATTTTACAGTTGTGATTGGTATCGTTTTCTAAACACGATAAAATATATTTTAACAACTCATACTTCAAGTAACAACTATCGTGTATACAAGACCCATCACTTCTGCAGAGTTTCTCTAGCTAATTTAATTGGACCCTGTATACTGGCGTTATGGGTTGACGATATCGTAGTCGCGGGAAACACCTGGATGAGGGACGCAGCGAAACGGGAAGTAAGACAGAAGAAATTTGCAATCGTATCTGTATTTGCAAAGCTATCTCCCTTTTACAACCTTTTGGGATAATTTCAGACTTACACGTGGGCGAAACTAAGGGCAAACGATCGTACAAAATAAAAATAGGTAGGTGTATATAGGCATCAAAACAGATTCGCCACTCAGTGGATGTCTGAAGACGGGCGTCGTCAAGAAGCAGGCCTAAGAAACGCTGGCGTGGTTCTTGACCGATTGACCGTAGAAGGAAAATTGGAAAAGTATGGGGCAGACTTTGGAGGGCCCAGCAGTAGGACAAAATAGGTTAACAAAAAAAGGTACATATTATATAATTCGTTGGATGATTATTTCTCTACATTGCAGCAACAATAATAAGATTATGGAACTAACAAAAAATAATAAAACTTAACAATTACATCTCTGTAGACCTTTTTAGATTATTAAACTTGTTCAGAAATTGAAGACATATTCGTATTCATTTTCTCAAGCTAAACAATCGTATCCTCAATCAAAGGACATAAGTATTCGGGTATGCACGTTGAATCTTCGTCATCCCTAAAATATCCGTCCTTGCAAAGGCATCCCGGTTTGCAAGGCTCCGACTCTTCGCTGACGCATTTTGACCGATTCTTTATTGCTGAGCAGGTTTCGTTTAGACAAGCTGGTTTGCAATCAGTATACTCTTCATCTCTGGTGCAGTAAATTCCTGAAAAGCAACGTTGTTTAATTAAGTAGTTATTAATGTAGATATCTACTCAACAAAATATGTATACATATTTTGTTTTGGCTTGAAAACTGTGACTATTCGAGTTTGGTGTTAAGACTGTGTAATTTATTCAGCAAAATCGACACGGAAGGAGATTTTGAAAGACGTTGGCAATACATACTTCGTCGCTCGATTTATTGTTCTGAAGAAGTGACGTAGTGACTCAGACTTGTTGCTTACCACAGTCTTCTACTGGTATACATTCGCCGTCCTCAGTCTTTCTGATGTAACCTTCTTTACAGT
Source organism: Amphipoea oculea (assembly GCA_945859645.1). NCBI lineage: Eukaryota > Metazoa > Arthropoda > Insecta > Lepidoptera > Noctuidae > Amphipoea > Amphipoea oculea. The sequence goes on along the minus strand of OX243868.1, from coordinate 17,663,768 downwards.
GGCATTGGTAAACACAAGGCACGACTACAGCTAAACATAAATAGTTTTCACGATCCTGACAAGTCTTCTGAGGAGGGCATGGATTTCTGCATCCTACAGGTACTTCGTTTGGCCCACATTCTGGAAGAGAAAACGATAATATAAAATAGATGCATAATAAGGAGAGATGACACGGACTGCTGTTTTGCCGGATACTGAATATCCGGCCATGCAAGAGGCATCTAAAGTGTGTTCCAAAAGTATTTGATGAAAATATATAAGTACACAACCTGCACTCTATCTTACTATCCTGCTTCCTATCCTTCCTACTAATGTGAAAGTTTGTGAGGATGTTCACGCAAAAACTACTGAACGAATTTTAATGAAACTTTGCAGAAATATAGCTTATACGTCAGAATAGCATATATAATACTTTTTATCCCGATACTCCCACGGGATCGACACTTATGCGGGTGAAACCGCGGGGCGCTGCTAGTCCTTAATAAATAAGTACCTACACCATCATACGGTTTATTCCGACCTACTCTAAATATTATCATCTAATACTTAGTTATTCAATATCTCATTCTAGTGTGTTTGTTTATCAATAAGTCAATAGCTTGGGTTTTTTTTCAAGTTTTTTGTCACGTATGTAACAAACCAGTCTCGGCGGTTGTAAGTAATTCCTATGATTAGCATCTTGTAAGAAAAAACCGCAATAATTTTCCTTATGTTTATAACCTCATCAACTTATTGTTTATGGTTATATAAATATAGGCAAGTTCGGTTAAACCAAATTAATGTGAAACGAATTTTGGCCCATTTCTAATAAATAGCATTCGATTTTTAAAAATTACATTCTAATACTATTTGCATAACCATAAACTAACGGTAACTACCCATAATTATATAAAAAAGGGCAACATATTTATTTTAGAAAAATAACACGACAACCTAACTAACAAACTAATAGACAGACTAGGTACCTATGTCCTCTCTGTTAATCTTATTTACTTCTAATACAAAGCAAAGGTCATGGTGGATTGGCGTTTGCGAAAATAATTATGTTGTTTTCCGGAATCGGATTAGTATAAGTTCAAGTTGATAATTAGATGATGGTGGATTTATTATTTATTACATAATTAAATAAAAAAAAAAAAATTAGTAAGTAATAGTAAATATTTGAATATAAAAAATTGTGCTCCAACAAAGCTACCAGTGGTTAAGGCTCCAGAGACAGGAACCTCCTCGCAATGCAACCTTTATCGAGGAATAGGTTCTTACTTGCCTTGTTTAAATGAAAATGGATCGAAATCCAGATTTAACGCCACAGTAAACCCCACACAACTGATAAACAACACAAGAAATGACCTTAACATGTTGACGACTCAACGTGTATTGATAAACGGAGGCTTGACTCTGTTTATATACTTAATGATGTATAGTGGATATAAAGTAGTTAAGTTCTATTGTACACGCTTTAGAATTCCTTCTACCGGCCTTACCGGACAAAGTACAGTAAAGGGCGCATTTTTTACAAAAAGCAATTATTTTAAGATAGTAACAGTTTTTAAGTATCTAGAATGTAAGTGATTTGTTCGTTTGCACTGTAGCAGTAGTTATTTGGCCGATAATTTATGTTTATAATATAATAAATTATATTTTGAATTCATTGTTAAACCATAAATAATCAATTTGTTTATGTGATTTTAGTTAATCTTAAAAATGTCCACTTTCCTTTACTTTGCCGTGTATCATTTCTTTCCAGAATTTGATCCTTACTAACGACACCGTCAGAAGGTGCAATAAAACAGGCAGTGTTTTTTTTTTCAAAATCTACGAGTTCGATTCCTGGCTAGAGCAATTGATTTTTCAAAAATTTTATGATGCAGTTTTAGTATTCGTCAAAATCCACCCCGTGACTCCTTTAAGAATTTTTCGGTATTATCTATAGTTTCGGATTTGGTCATCCACATGATAACTTGAAACATTCATCCTGTATATACAGCCGAACTAATAACCTCCCTCTTTTAGAAATCGGTTAGAAATAAATTTGTATCTCATGATCTAACATTTAATCTAGTTAACTAGCAGCTGGCGGCCTAAGCAGAAGTGTTGGGACTTGTTTAACAAAACTCTCATAACGAACTATCACTGAGAATTGGAGGCGATATCAGTAACGATATCGAGCGCAGAGGTTCGTAGTTACAATAAAACCTCGAATAGAAAAGTATTACGACGTAAACAAGTCGTTACTTTAATGTTTTCGTTAATTTTAGTAAGTATGGCTTTCCACCTTTGCCAGTTGTAACAAACAATTGACGGGCATATCGCAATATTTTTTAGAACGTTGCTAGTTCGTTAGATAGTCCATAAGATGAGGATGTTTTTGAAATAATTGGTTTTCTTGGTGTCATAGTAAAATATTGAAATAATCAACTTTGTTTATGGTGTACTCCGTCGATGTTTTAATTTTGCTACTTAACTTTTAATCATTACGTTCAAGTATTTAGTTTTTTCAAACTTCTGAATATGAAGAAATCTTCACAAACGTGTCACCTTCCAACGCAAACAGCAATGGAAGCTACTAGGTTCCTTGATTTAAGGATAAATGCAAAATTATGGCCACTTTTGGGTAATTTTCTGAATTGATGAAATTTCCTCATATTTGCCAAAAGGCTCCATCATCCCGTCAGATATTTATATATTCACTATCTGGACATGTAACACTATTGCACAGAATAACTTTCATTCGCCCTGAATATCCTTTTAGAAATGGCCCAAATCTGAGTTTTCAAAGTCGTCAGATTTGGGGAAAGCCCACAATTTCTCCGTCAGATTTGCCTATTTAAGTCATTATGGGTTAGGCCAGACCCGATCATGCCAAAACCAACGCCTCTGAAGATCACTTTAATTTCGGCCCTTTTTTGAAATCTGAAAGTGGTCTCCTGACCAGGGGTCTCCTATCAGAAACTTTTTAAATATATTTTCGGTGTTCTCTCCTCATGCCAGACCTACTCAGCTATCAACTTCTCGCCCTGAATATGCTTGCTCAAAAACCCTCTGGGCTCCCCTACCACTAGCCGAATACTTACTCCTCTGAGTACTCGTCAGTTATTAAAAAAAAAAACTGCCATACATTTTGACCGCGTAGGTATTTCAATTTTCTATAAAACAGCCGATTGTTTTTCCGCGGAGACGCTCCGGCGTCGGGAGCCGCGTGACGACTCCCGGCCACCGTTAGGCGCGGGCCTGCGGACGGAGAGTAATGGGTAGCTCACCGTCCCGTGCCGGATGGCGCGTATTTGTTCCACGCGCGCCTCAAAGAGATGTCAGCATAAAGGAAGGGGCATGTTAGGGCCGAAGCCTGCCAGGGTTGCGGGGTTGTCCGAAAGGGTTACTGCTACCCCGGAACACAAAGGGCTAAGGAAGGAACACGGGTGGGTTTTAGTCAGTAAGAGTATGACACTCCCTTCCGCTCCACCCAGAGCGGGAGGGGTCATTTGATGATTTCATGGTTTCAGTGTGAGCGTCGTTGTCTCTGCCACCCTGTGTATTAATTATAGGTAAGTACCACCAAGTTCCTGGGAAAGCATAGGGATAAGCGGGGGGTAATTGCGTAACACACTATCAGTAGCAATGGGTTTAATTTTGACAGTTCAACAACATTCATTGCGTTATGTACGTTGTTGAGCAGACACATTTTTCGAACATATGAAGCAATGGATTAGCAATATCAAAATTATTCAGATTGAGATTGATAATGTGTTACGCAATTAGGGTGCTGTTAACACCAGGCGAATATTATATATTCTTCATTGAAAAGGCAGAAAGATGGAAGGAAGAGATTTGTTTCAAATATTAAGGATTTTGTACAAAAAAAAAAAAAATTTTTTTGTATGATGTTTATTGTTTTATATCACATAATAATGGACTGACTTTACACAATTGTTTGTTCTATCATATCTTTTTACCGCATTCTTTTTCTGGTGTACATTTGCCGCCTTCAGTTTTTCTAAAGAAACCTTCCCTACAAACACAGTTGTATTCACAATCCTGTAATTCCTCCGTACAATAAATGATTTCTTCACGATTACTACAAGTCCTTTGAGGAGGACAGGGAAATACGCAGTCGTATACTTCGTTAGCTCCGCATTCTGGAAATTAAATACAGAAACATTGACAGGTTGTCTGAAATAAACCAGTTTGTATGTAAAACACGCTTGGTAGTCTTTATACTTAGTCTATTGTACATTATTGTATTGTATTGTGTATTTAATAAAAATGTAAACAAATGGATCAGAAAACATAAATTGAGTGCTTTGATTTGATTAATTGGATACCTGAAATTATAATTTTAATCACCACAATGATGTTTTTCAATTAGGTTAATAATCCTCAACTTATGTCAATGATTTTTCGAATACAAATTAATAATGCCAATAATATTGTTGAAGAAAGTTGTGAGATATGAAGTAAAATCCTATAAATACAGATACATGTGTCACTTATTCCCTTTAGTGAGTGATTACATAAGGGTTTGTTTACACTTTCAACAATTACTTTTGAAACAGACTATAACTAACAACAACCGCCGCGTGTTTTACATACAAACTGAGTCACTGAGAGAGACCCGGCGCAGGGCAATGTGTGAAATGCTTAACTTAACAGTTAGATGTAACTTTAAATGATATTTTGGACACTTGCCTAAATGTGCTGGCTTGATATTCCAGGAATTTTCAGCCTTAGATAACTTCTCCTCAGCTGCCATCAACCCCACACAGCAGGTAAACAACACAAGAAATGTCCTCAACATGTTGACGACTTGATGTGTATTGATGAAAGAAAGCTTGGCTCAGTTTATATATTCATGGGTCGTTCTATCAGTCAGCTAGTACAGTCAGCCCCAAAAAGATTTATACACGGCCAAGGAAGCATTTTATTGTCAACAAACTTTGTTCCATAACATTGTATCTACGGTATAGTTACAAAACATAGTACTTATACAATTTCTTTTACCAAAATAAAGTAAACATTTTGTCTCAAAACCTCTGTCTATCACTCTATGACCGAAACATGGTATTTTATATAAGTATGTATACAGTAATTCTTCAATTTCATACACATCAAATAAATTATACGTTAAAATACTACGTTTTGTACGTATACGATGCATACAATGTTATGGAACAATGGTTGTAGACAAAGAAATGGTTCCGTGACCGTGTATACATCTTTTTGGGGCTAACTGTACATTAGTCATATAATGTTGTACACATGTTTTTCCACGAGGATTTACTTTAGAAAAATATATTTTTAAGAAGTTTGTAAATAAGAAACGTAAGCTTTTAGGACATGTTTATTGCTTTTCACTATTTTAAGAAAATCATAAATTACAAACTGAAGCTGACATTGAAAATTCCATGAATATCGATAAATCAATTCTAGCCCTTCCGACTTTCTTCCTGTTCGAATTGACTTAACCAAGCCGAACAGTTGTGCGAATCATGCGCCTCAGGACATAGGCAAAGCGGGATACACGGCGAGCCTTCCTCTTTTCTGAAATATCTGTCCCTGCAAATGCATCCCGCTTTGCAAGGCTCTTCATTTTCGCAGTTCGGCAGACTTACGATTGAAGAGCGTATCGTTTGAGCAAGACGGTTTGCAATGCGTATACTTTTCATCATCGCCACATCTAATAGGTCCTGAAAAGAAACGTTTATTTTAGTATTATGTACCGTGCCTTCGCGATTTATTTGCCAAAAATGTAAACAAATATGAGTTAATGGAAAAATGACTTTCATTCCTACACAATAAAGTTCAGTTTACGCCACAACTTCAAACATTTTTATAACTTAGTCACTCTGAAATCAACTTAATTATCATTGAAATAAATTTAATATTGGTTTAACTTGAAATAGGGAAGGGGTGTGCAGCACGGCGCACTTTCACTTTAGGTAACTATGCGAGACATTGGTGGTTAGAGAATAATTTTGAAAGGTATTGCTAATCCATTGCTCATATTATGTTTGATAAATTTGTCTGCTCAGCAACGTAAATAACGCAATAAACGTTGTTGAAGTATCAAAATGAAAGCCATTGCTACTTTTAGTATATTACGCCGTTACCCTGCAGTTCTTGTTCATTATGGCCACTCTAAAGGAAGCGCTACCAAAGGCCCAGCTAAGGCTCCACCAGAGAAATTGATGGATGCTATATATATATAAGTTTACCCAAAATGTACCCACCCGAAATGTAAAAACACAATAACCGTTTTTGCCCCCCTGGTCGGACCAAAAAAAGCCAAAAAAAGGCTTAACAACAGCAGTATTATTTTAATCTTACTTCAATGTGGGAAAAAGATGGTGCTATACTCGTAAAAGACGTAAAGCTCTGAAGTAAGATTAAAATAATGCTGCTATAAGAGATGGTGGACATAGTGGTAGGCCCCCTGGGATCCGAACACAGGACCTCGGGATTCACAACCGCTAAGCTAGCACTAAACCAACAACGCAGTCTATGATACGATTAGATTTGGTACTTACCACATTCAATTTCTGGTATACATTCGCCGCCCTCAAACCTTCTGAAATAACCCTCCTTACAAACACATAGGTAGTCACATACTTGGTACTTCGAACAAGTGATGTCTAGTGCGCGATCTTCACACGTCTGTATAAGGGGGCACGGATTTACGCACTCGTATATCTGGTTTGGCCCACATTCTGGAAAAAAAGATTATTTCAAAATTATAAATAGGTTCTTAAACGGAATTGGGCTGGACACATCTGTCCCATGTCAGACGATCAATGGGCCAAGCTTACGACCCAGTGGGACCCGCTTAGCTCACCGTCCGATCAGGACCAGGCCCGTGCCGGGCGGTGCGTACGTGTTCCACGCACGCCTCAAAGAGATGTCGGCAAAAAGGATGGGGCCTGCCAGGGCCGAAGCCTGCCGGGGGGCGGGATTTTCCGAAAGGGTTACCGCTACCCCGGAACATAAAGGGCTAAGGAAGGAACACGGATGGGTTTTAGCCAGTAAGAGTCTGACACTCCCTTCCGCTCCACCCAGAGCGGGAGGGGTCATTTGATGATTTCCCATCCATAAAAAAAAACGACATCGCGGCAGGCCTACACAGAGATGGCAGAATGAGCTGGACTCATTAAAGATTGTTCCTTGGCAGCTCTGGACAGAGAGAGATGGAATGAGAGTAGGGAGGCCTTTGCCCAGCAGTGGGACATGAATCGCTAAATAAAAAAAAACAATGGTGACACTGGATGAGCTTGAAAAGCAGTTCGTACTGTTCACAGTACGAACTGCTTTCACAGGTGCACTATAACATATCTCGCGCCGAAGGTTGATCTTCGCTGAGGTTAGTCGCCATGGCCGAAATTCGATCTGGAAGACTTGGCCACAGTACCTAAGTGTTTGTTGATTCCATTATATCATAGCCTTACACGTGAGTTTTGTTTCTGTAATTCAATAGCTTGGGTCACTGATAATCTTGGGTTTTTGTTATGTTTTTTTATGTAACGTCACGAACTGTTCTCGGTAAATCACCGTTAGTGCTTCCCCTTTTTGCATCGTAGTACTTAAGTATTCATTTTCCTTATGTTGATGAGCTCATTTAAGATTTAGTTCTGTTTTTTGCATCATTTTTGTTATCATTTAATTTAATTATTTATCTGTTGTGTAAAAATTTGGTATAGACTAGAAAGTTTTGAATGTCGATGGCTATAAGAGTAGGGGAAGACCAAAGAAACAATGTATGGACTGTGTGAATTATTGCAGTTTGGCTCTTTTTAGACTATTAAATAGCTTACTCAGTCTACCTATCTTTTTCCCTAGTTGGGGTGAGGTTCCAGTCACCCATGATGCATTTGAATACCTGCATTTTACATGGAGTGACTTCCTGTCTGACTTTCACAACCCAGTTACCGAGTAACACGATACCCGTTGGTATAAGACTGGTTGTCAGACTTTTGGGCTTCTTACTACCCGTAACTACTGTCAAAGATCTTCTGACTTCTATTTTTTTTATAAGCCTGTGTTATCCCACTGCAGGGCAAAGGCCTCCCTTCCCTCTTTCCCTTTTCCACTCTTTTCTTCTTTCTTTCCCTTATTTACTTTATTTTTTCTTTCTTTTCTGTCGATTATTATTTTGGAATGTGTTATGTAATGGATGGTCACTCATCCACGAACTGACCGCGGCAAGCATAGCTTAGCTTTTGATCGGCCCGTGCGACTGTTATTATTTAGCCACGAGCCACTCTAACTACGAGTTAATAGCTTTCAAAATTTTGACCGTACCCGTCAGTTTTGGCCCTACCTGTAAGTATTGGCCGGGGTTCCTCAGAAATCTCTGGAAGATACTCACGAGCCGCACTGAACCCCACACTGCAGATAAGCGACACAAGAAATGATCTCAACATGTTGATGACTCAATGACATGTATGATGAACGAGGGCTTGACTCTGTTTATATACTTAGTTAGGTTTTTGTGTTCCTTCTATTAATAAATCAAAGTGATTGACGTTTTTTTTAAATTGAACAAGATTTGCATTTAAAATTTTGCAATTTGTATTTAACCGGCGACGAAACAATAGAAAATCAATTGTGTCTCATTAGCGGAGCTTGACAGATTAAAATGAAACATTTTTTTGAAGCTCTTATTATCCGACTGCGCGAAGCATTATTGCTAATCCATTTCTTTATGTTCGAAAAGATAGTCTGCTCAATAACGTAAACAACGTTTCTGGTATTTACCTATACCTATCTCGATACCTCCACGCGTTCCGAGATAAAGGGTCTTGACAGATAGACGGACCACAAAGTGATCCTATAAGGGTTCTGTTTTTTCTTTTTGTGGTACGGAACCCCAAAATGTCTGCTCAATAACGTAAAGAACGCAATGAATGTTGTTGAACTGCAAAATGAAAGCCATTCCTACCATAATCCTATTAACCGTTATTATCCGTGTCTGAAAATAGCGATACTGCGAGAGTACCTACCTATAGCAACCACAGGCGCCATTTATGTCCAAACCAGCTTGAAACAAGCTCAACAGGATAAACTTGGAATAAAAATAGACTAGTAGTAGAGTTGTAATAAACGGAGTTCCGTATATATTATTTGTGATTTTACATATCTCGGGACCATTGGGGTCCCGGTTCTTTGGAAGGCGTACGAGGGGCCGAAGCCAACTCGCAGAGGCCCCTTAGGAAATTTTAATGAAATGTGGCACCAACCGACGATTATCCCTGTATGCACTATGCAAGTGCACCCAAGGACAACCCCCGGTTGGTGTAGGACTATTGCAGGATATGGAAAAATAAAAAGTTGGGCTATGGGTTTGGGTGGCTAAACTGCACTAGTTACCAAGAACTATGGAAGAACTATGACCCCTGCCTAATCAATGTTTTATATATACACGGATAAAATAGCAGGGGGTGACTTGCACACTCAATAATGGGCCCCCGGAAACGGTCGCTAGCACATAGTGACGTAGCGTATATATTATTGGCACTGAGCCGGCCATGTTTGTTGAAGGACGGATGGCCGGTGAAGCAGACCAGTCCTGGAATGGAGACCGCGTATCGGCAAGCGTATACATATATATACTAATATATATATACGGAAGCTTGATATATCTAGCGAAAATGCTTTATCTCTCAGCCAAACTATTCCGCATCGTTAGAAAACGCAATTTTTAAACAGTACTCACACGGAAGGAGTCGCTAAATCGTGTGATTTTGCTTTTGTGACCAAACTAAGACCAAGCTTTTGTGGTCGCTAAGATGCATCTGCTGTTCCCCTTAGAGCTTGTATCAATCTTCCAGAAAGTCTCTCTGATACTAAAAGCAGCATGCTTGCTCCTTAGCAAACATGCTGCTTTTAGTTGGTTGCTGTGTTTAGTAGGTTCTTACCTTACCTATTTGAAAAGTAAAAATTTATTTTTTGGGTTTTTTACAAAATGGTTAGAAACCATATTAGTCAGTCGTTTGTATTCTACCAAAACCTCTCGAACGCCATAATGCTAGTTTTGGTCGGGCCGAAATTCGGTCACTTTTTGGCCGAAAGCTGTTTTTTTAGCCGAAACTGGCCGAAACCGAACCTTCGGTCGGTCACTAAAAACAAAAAGTAATGTAGGTATACAAGTTATTTGATAAGGGAACCCTAAAAGCAAAATAAGTGTGCAGTCGAACCTCCTATCCTGTATAAGGGCGCAGAACTTGTTGAGACGTCAAGATGTTCAGATTCCTTGTGTTGTTCACGTGCTGTGTCTTGCTATGTGTTGGATATAAAGAAGGTAAGCACTTATTATTAAACTACTAGCTGCACCCTGCGGCTTCACCCGCATAAGTTTCGATCCCGTGGGAAATTGGGAATATTGGGATAAAAAGTATCCTTTGTGTTAATCCTGGTTATAAACTCTCTGTGTGCCTAGGGTTGCCAGATGAAAATTCGATTACGGAGGACCTATATGTCTAAAAAGGAGGATTTTCTGTAAAAAGGGAGAACATTTATAAATAAAACGATTTCTTATATAAAAATTATATAATTCACTTTTTTAAATTAAATTTTAATCATATTTTGCTGAGCTGCCAATTTTTGCAAGAAGTTCTTGGTTTTTCAACAAATAATTATGAAAATCTTCACATGACATGCTTTTTAAATTAAGTAAGAATTAAAGATTTAACTGACTGAACACTTAATCTGTTCCTCTCTTTGCTCCACTGAGTATTAATCAGTGAGAAAACTCTTTCCACATTCGCGTTATGTGCGCTTATACAAAAATAAAACTCGCAGATCTTAAGCAGTTCTGAGAAACATTCAATGTTTTTAACACTTTTGAAGTAGATTGTCCACTGCTCGTGCTACTTCAAATCATAATACACTTCAGCAGAATCATCTGATTTGGATTTAAGAAATGACATTAGGTTACAAAATTGATCGTGTAGCTTAACATCGTCAATCTCTACACCTCTGATACTCAAGAACTCAATGCACGAAACCAAATCATCATATTTTAGGTTTGCGTTATCTTTCAGCAACGTCATCCACTCGAAACATTTGAAATCTTCCCAGGGTTTAATCCATTCCACCAAATAATCTTCACAAGCGTTGTAAACTCTGTAAAATTCGTTAGAAATGGTCTCGGCATCATCATTATCACGCAATAGCTGTTTTACTCTTAGCGGCAAAAAGTTGTTGTCTTTTCGATTTCTAAGCGAATGTAGTACGGATTGAATTATATTTGAAATTTCCAGTAGGGAATTATGTTCTTCTTCGATTTTTGCCAAATTTGCTTGGTAAATAGACATAAGAGAATGCGTGAACCATAGATATGCTTCTGCAGCTTGGTTTTCAAAAAACGTTTTTATAATGTGTGGTGTTGTTGTTTGGCTTAAGAAATATTCTTTTAATGCTGGATAGAGCTTCAAAATTCTTTCTACACATGGAAACAGACTAAGCCACCTTGTTTTACTATGCTTTAGCAAAGGCTGGTAATTGATTTCGACGTAATTGCAAAACTCTTTTAGTGTTTCTGTTCTTACTGTGTACACAGAAAAATAGTTAAATATTTTTAATATTATGGATTCAATGTCCAGTTTCATCAAATCGACACCATTGCGAAGGCTGTTGTGCATAATATGTGCAGGGCAGCCAATCCCTATGAGATTTTCTTTCCACACCCCCAAAATTTACATTTGCATTATCACCAACAAATGCCACACACTTTGGAGTCAATTGGTGTGCATTAAGTGTTTCGTATACAAGATTTGCAATAGAAAGCGAAGTTTCGTTTGGTAGACTTTGCAAATCAAGAATTTTTGTTTCTATTCCATTTCCGTTCCAGTCAAAATACTGAATTAATATAGGAAACAGTTTTTCTGCACCATGCTTGCTGGCGTCTGTGGCAACAGAAATACATGAAATCTTCCTCAGGGTTTCAATGATAGACGTAATAGTATGTGGAGCAACAACTTGATTTATTATAGCCTCTGTCTTAGTTTTCCCGCATTTAAGATTTTTCGCCGTTTCAGAATCAGTAAACATTTTTCTTGTTAAGTTCGCCGTACATTCCATAGAATTGTATGATTGATGGTGCTTGACTGTATGGAAGGCTAGTGACCCCTCTGCGGCATAGGTGTTTTTGAGAGTCATTGAAGTAGAAGGTTTAAAATAGCTGGTTACCTTGGAGGACGAACCTGCTGTTCGTATCATTTTCTTATGCTTTTCCGTAGCTACGTGTCTTTCTAAAGCAATACTGCCCTTGTTGCCAACATCCACATGGCAGTCGCAAATGGAACACTTGGCGTCAAAATCGTCCCGTCCGTTTATAAAACATGGATATTTGACTTTCAATACTTCCGTAAATTTACACTTCCTCTTACTCATAACGAAAACTCATAGACTACGTTTCTACTTACGAAAATAATTAGTAAATCACTGTTTTATTTAATTATTTTATAAATAATTAACACTGTTACTCTTCGCGCACGCTAAACCAACGAATTGTTTGCTTGCAAAGAGACAAGTGCGGACGTGCGAATGTATGTACGGTGGGGGGTGGGGGCGTTGGCGCAGCGCGGCACTTAAACCCACGCACACAGTCAGTACCAACGCCGCCGCCTTCCACCGCACACGCTCGTTTGACCTTTGGCCATGCACGATGCACAAAAAAGCAAAAGGAGGACTTTTATTAGGTAAGGGAGGACGGGAGGACAAAAGATGATAAAGGAGGACATGTCCTCCCTTTGGATACCATCTGGCAACCCTATGTGTGCCAAACATCCAAATCCGTACAGTAGTGTTTGCGTGAAAGAGTAACAAACATCCATCCATCCATGAGTGAATTTCAACAACTATGATTTTTACCTAATTTTGGTAGAAATTTTTGTTTTTGAATTTTTAATGAATATAAGAAGTTCATATGCAAGAAATACGTATCCAGTTACATAAAATGTAAGAGACATTAATTTAATCCTGATAGCTTCTAATAGGTATATTGTTGACACAAGAATTGGTAAGACACCAAAACTGATATCTAACACCAAAATTAGAAAATCTATTAAAACTACCTCCCATCCATCCTCACAAACTTGCGAGTTTATAATATTAATAAGTAGGAGTAGAAAGTAGGATGTAGATAGACTGTCATGGTATGCGTGTATGTATGTGTTGTAGGAATTTCTTAGTAACAGCCCGGGGTTTGGAAATTGGCGATATGATACCCCCGTGGCTCGAAAAGCTCTCCGGCCGTGTCGGATTGCGTGCCGTCCCATCGGGCTATGAGAGTGAGGGAAGAGAGAGTGCATCTGTGTCTGCGCACACACTTGTGCACTATGATCTCCCTCGACGAAGGCTAGTCTCAGTTGAGAAATACGGTCTGTAGGACTGTTATTATGGGCATGAGATGCAGAGGAATAAGGAAAATGTCGTGAGAATAGTTTTGAGTATGAATGTGGATGATTTTAAGAGTAGGGGAAGACCAAAGAAACGATGAAAGTATGGAAGAAGAATTCATGTTGCGCCGACTCTAAATAAATTGGGATAGTGGCAAGAGAATGGATAATGTTGATGAGGCTCTTTTTAGTTTTAGAGCCAAAGCACACACGCTACTTTTTGCATCGGCGATCGTCGATTTTGCGGCTGCATCGATGCTGCATCGCGTTTTGGCGACTCTCTGCGTTCGGACGCGGTATCGGAATCGCGCGTTTTAGCGACTGTTCCGAAGCTGGCGCAAATGCCAAATCGCTGCGACCGGCATCCGAATGTGTGCGGAGTGTAGCGTTCAGCCGCTGTATCTAGCTTCCGAAAAGCGACTGAATCGCCGCGTTTGGCGTTTTTAAGTGTGCGGTGTGGAATGCTTGGTCGCTGCATTTAACTTCTAAAAAGCAGCTGAATCGCTGATCGCCGATGCAAAAAGTAGCGTGTGTGCTTTGGCCCTTAGATCATAAAGATTCTTTTGTTTTTTGTACCTTCAGATTAGGTAAGCTTGTGGCCAAGTAATAACCTACTAACAGTCGCACGGATCGATCGATCAGGTTAAGCTCCGCTGCCGCCTTTTCCCAACTATATTGGCTTCCAGTCTCACCGGATGCAGCTGAATGCACTGTATTTTACATGAAGCGACTACCTATCTGATCTCCAAAACCCAGTTACTGGGTAATACGATACCCCTTGGTATGACTGGTTGTCAGACTTTCGGGCTTCTGTCTGACTACCGGTAACGACTGTCAAAGATTCACGAATGGCAGCCGGGACCAACGGCTTAACGTGCTTTCCGAGGCACGGAGGGGTCTCGGTATGTAAAGATGGTCCCCCATCCACAGACCAACCACGGCAAGCGTAGCTTAACCTGATTGATCGACCTGTGCGACTGTTTATATTTAGCCAAACATATTCAAGTTAATTACGGCCAATTAAGAAAGAGAATAAGCACTGAATCAATTTTAATATTGAAAACAAAGTTATGAAAGTTTTATAATTTTAATAAACATTGTATTTCTCAGCTGGAGCTTGCCCCGAAAACGAAAGATATTCGTCCTGCACACAAGCTGAATGCAGAGCATTAAACTGTACCCAAAAGGACCAGCCAGTACTTTGTGTCCTAATGGACCCACAATATTGCAAAAAGGGATGTATTTGTAAAGAAGGTTATTTGCGAAATGATGATGGCATCTGTGTACTGGAGGACAAATGTGAACGTAAGTAGAATATGGAGTGATTTTAAAGCTAAGCTTTACGTTTGGGTATACATACAGGTTGTTAGGTACAGAACCCAGCACAGCAAGCTTACCCGAAGCAGTCAAATTTTCCCAATCAACTTTGAACCATATGCTTTAGCGATAAAGTTGAAAATCTATTAATGAAATTTGACAGATTGTAGTAGCCCGAACAAGCCGGATTCCGTAAAGGCTTTAGCACCGTAGACCACATACATACGCTGCGACAGGTTATACAGAAGACCGAAGAGTATAACCTGCCTCTCTGCTTAGCGTTTGTGGACTACGAGAAAGCTTTTGATTCGATCGAGACATGGGCTGTACTGCAGTCTCTTCAACGGTGCCAGATCGACTATCGGTACATCGAGGTGCTGAAGTGTCTGTACGAAAACGCCACTATGTCAGTTCGACTCCAGGACCAGACCTCGAAACCTATCCTTCTGCAGCGAGGTGTGAGACAGGGAGACGTTATCTCTCCGAAACTGTTCACCGCTGCTCTGGAGGATGTCTTCCAGGTTCTGGACTGGAAAGGAGCTGGCATTAACATCAATGGCGAGTACATAACTCACCTTCGGTTTGCCGACGACATAGTAGTCATGGCTGAAACTATGGAGGACCTCAGTACAATGCTCGATGACCTCAGTAGAGCCTCTGAAAGAGTGGGTCTGAAAATGAACATGGACAAAACGAAGGTCATGTCAAATGCCCATGTAACACCCACTCTCATGAAGATCGGAGACGCTACACTCGAAGTCGTGGACGAGTATATTTACCTAGGACAAACTGTCCAGTTAGGTAGGTCCAACTTTGAGAAAGAGGTCAATCGTCGAATCCGACTCGGCTGGGCAGCGTTCGGGAAGCTACGCAATATCTTCTCGTCTCACATACCGCAGTGTCTCAAGAAGAAAGTCTTTGACCAGTGCGTGTTGCCAGTGATGACATATGGCACTGAAACGTGGTCGCTCACAATGGGCCTTATTAGAAGGCTGAAAGTCACTCAAAGGGCAATGGAGAGGGCTATGCTTGGAGTTTCCCTGCGGGATCGAATCACAAATGAAGAGATCCGCAGGAGAACCAAGGTAACCGACATAGCCCGAAGAATTGCCAAACTTAAGTGGCAGTGGGCAGGGCACATTGCTCGCAGAACAGATGGCCGATGGGGCCGAAAGGTTCTGGAGTGGCGACCGCGTACCGGAAGGCGTAGCGTTGGAAGGCCTCCCACAAGGTGGACCGACGACCTTGTGAAGGCCGCAGGAACTCGTTGGATGCGAGAAGCACAAAACCGGTCGAAGTGGAGGTGCTTGGGGGAGGCCTATGTCCAGCAGTGGACGTCTTTCGGCTGAAATGATGATGATGATGATGTAGTAGCTTGATGTACATGAATTCAGAACGTGATTCTAGACACTCAGAGTTGATAGACTGTCATGGTATGCGTGTATGTATGTGTTGTTCGAATTTCTTAGTAACAGCCCTTAGTTTGGAAATTGGCGATATGATACCCCCGTGGTTTGAAAAGGTCTCCGGCCGTGTCGGATTGCGTGCCGTCCCATCGGGCTATGAGAGTGATGGAAGAGAGAGTGCATCTGTATCTGCGCACACACTTGTGCACTATAATATCTCCCGTGACGAAGGCTAGTCTCAGTTGAGAAATACGGTCTGGAGGACTGTTATTATGGGCATGAGATGCAGAGGAATAAGGAAAATGTCGTGAGAATAGTTTTGAGTATGAATGTGGATGGTTATAAGTGTGGGGGAAGACCAAAGAAATTATGAAAGAAGAAGTCATGTTATCTCGACTCTAAAGAAATTGGAATAAGGCTGAGAGAGTGATGATGATGATGATGATGAGGCTCTTTTTAGTTTTAGATCATAACTAGCTGCGCCCCACGGTTTCACTCGCATAAGTCTCTATTCTGCAAAATTATCGGGATAAAAAGTATCCTATTTGTTAATCCTGGTTATAAACGATCTGTGTGCCAAATTTCATTCAAATCGGTTCAGTAGTTTTTGCGTGAAAGAGTAACAAACATCCATCCATCCTCAAAAATTTCGCCTTTATAATATTAGTGTGATTAGTCGGAAGTTTCTTTTGGTTTTTTGTACCTACTGAACGTTTAGCTTGTGGGCTTGTGGCTAAGTAATAACTGTCGCACGGATTGATCGATCAGGTTAAGCTACGCTTGTCGCGGTAAGACTAGTTGTCAGATTTTAGGGCTTCTGACTACCCGTAATGACTGTCAAAGATCCACGAATGACAGCCGGGACCAACGGCTTAACGTGCCTTCCGGACACGGAGGGGTCTCGGTATGTGGAGATGGTCACTCATCGACAGAACAACCGCGGCAAGCGTAGCTTCACCTGATCAATCGACCTGTGCGACTGTTTTTATTTAGCGAAACATATTCGACTTAATTAAGGCCAAGAAAGAGAACAAGCACTGAATCAACTTTAATATTGAAAACAAAGTAATCAACGCTTTATAATTTTAATAAACGTTATAAAACTTTCTCAGTTGGAGCTTGCCCCGACAATGAAAGATATTCGACCTGCACACAAGCTGAATGCAGAGCATTAAACTGTATCGAAAGGGACCAGCCAGTACTTTGTGTCCGAATGGACCCAAGATTTTGCAAAAAGGGATGTGTTTGCAAAGCAGGTTATTTGCGAAATAATGATGGCATCTGTGTACTGGAGGACAAATGTGAACGTAAGTAGAATATGGAGTGATTTTAAAGCTAAGCTTTACGTTTGGGTATACATACAGGTTGTTAGGTACAGAAGCCAGCACAGCAAGCTACCCGAAACTGTCAAATTTTCCCAATCAACTTTAAACCATATGCTTTAGCGATAAAGTTGAAAATCTATTAATGAAATTTGACAGATTGTAGTAGCTTGATGTGCATGAATTCAGAACGTGATTCTAGACACTCAGAGTTGAAATTATTGGACGGTGCAACATCTACACGGTCAAAATGTATGAAACCGCAGATTTTTTCGGAACGAAGATTTAACGCGTCTTGTGGTAGAAGTAAACTGGTAAAAATCACGTAGAGATAACGTAGCGTTATGCATAATAAAATAGAAAGAGATAGAGAGAGAGAGACAGAGAACGAGATAGATTTTATGGTTTTCGAGGGTCCTGAAGTCGATAGTGAGGTCAAAATGAAAACCTAAGGTAGTGTCTGCGATAATTTTCAATTTTTTTATCATAGGTGTCGTTTTCATGGTTATCGTGGGTGCTTAAGCCGAAAGTGCGGTCAAAATGCAAATCCAAGATGGCGGCTACAGTTTCTTTATTTTTTTTTTGTCATTTTCATGGTTTTCGAGGGTGCTGAAGCCATTATGAAAATCCAAGAAAAAGTTTTGGCGGCCGCGAAAACTTTAATTTTTTTTTGAAGGGCTACAGAAATTAATTCTTTACTTACAGATTACAGAAAAACTTATAGGAAATCTAATGTTTTTAAATAACATGGTAAATCTTTCAATATTGTGCGTATAAACTTATAACTGCAGTTTTAGAGATGCATGAAGAAGCCTCCTCGTGTAGCGCAGTCTGTTCCGCCAATTAGGTACTCAACTGAACCGAGCGCTCGGCGCATCCTGGACAGTCACACCCAACACCTTATTTGACTAGCCAATTCTTCCCTTGCGGTGGTAGGGCTAACGCCCGCCTGGTTTGCGACCAGGGTGGCACCGGAGTCCGGCGTCAAGCAGCCTTCTGTGTTTCGTCGATGCGTGGGAGTTTCGGTGCCTTAGGCATCTTCTGGGCACGCTCGTTCCATCATAGACCTCATCCATCGCTTTCCACCAGGGGTGATCGAGGTCAAGAGCGTGCCCATCCAGCAATAAAAAAAAAAGTTGGAATGTATGGGAGAACATGTTTTTCAACTACAATGTCAAGTTTGTTCTTGGGATCTAGAGGTATCTACGGTAGCCAAGACGTATAGCCATACTTTACCAGGTTAGTTCTTACTGTTCTTAGTCGTAAATCCTAAACCTTTTTTCAGAACCCGGCTGCACTGGCGAAAATGAAGTGTATACGGACTGCAAGGAATCTTGTCCACCCGAAGTATGCTTCTCGGTCGTCGCCTTCTACGATTGTTCCAGTGCAGAGCCTTGCACGAAGGGATGTGCTTGCAAGCCCGGATATTTACGGAAAGAAATGGATTCACCCTGTATACCGACCTGCAAGTGTCCCGAGCTTGAAGATACGCAGGAATGTAAGGCAAAAGCGTAGCAAAGAAGCTGCTAAAGGAATGTGATACCTGCCGACTATTGGCCGCTCCGGTAGACTTTAATTTTGAAATGAATGTCGATTATTTATCTTTAGGTTATTTTAAGGTTAACTTGGACATTGAAAAAAAAGACGTCACTAAATAAACAATAATTATATCAATCACCGTATTGTATTATTTTTTTCCCATGCTCTGGAGAGCTGAATTTGGAAGTTGGCTATAACAAATTAAAATAAATATTAAATGATATTACCTTTACAGCTATTTTCAATGGATAACTATGCAAACTCCTTCATCGTCCCTTGCAGTAACAGGAAAACATAGAACTATATTATTTTATAAAAACTCCTTCTATTAATCACTCAATGTATAGTTTAAAGTAGCACTTAAGTTATGTTACGAAATACCTAATTGTAATTACCAATCATACATTTTCTACCATAAAAGCTACCATTTTGTAGCGATCCCCCTTAACGAATCTTAACAATCCAATGAATGAATAACAGCTGTGTAGATCACTTCATTTCTTAGTAGTTAATATTTACAAACCTCTTTACAGAACCCGGCTGCAGCGAAAATGAAGTGTATACAGACTGAAAGGAATCTTGTCCACCCGAGGTATGCTTCTCAATGGTCGCCTTCTACGATTGTTCCAGCGCAGAGCCTTGCACGAAGGGATGTGCTTGCAAGCCCGGATATTTACGAGAAAAAATGGATTCATCCTGTATACCGACTTGCAAGTGTTCTCAGATGGAGAATGCACCACATTGTGCAGGGAAAGCGTAGCAAAGACACTGCTAGAGAAACAAAAGACCTACCTACCTACAATTGACTGTTCCATTTGGCCTTGATTTGAGAAAAGAAAGAAGGATATGATTTATGGTCTTGATAAAGATAATAGGAATAGATAAGATATAGGATAAAAAATAATAAACATTTAACAATCACCTTTTTACTTTATTTTCTTTGCTCGCCAAGTTAGTTAAAAAATTAAAAGAAATATTAAATTACTAGCAGCGCCCCGCGGTTTCACCCGTGTAAGTTTCGATCCCGTGAGAATATCAGCGGTTTAGGCGTGAAAAGGTAACATACAGACAGACAGACATAGTTACTTTTGAATTTATAATATTATTAAGTATTAGTATGGATATTTTCTTTAAAGCAATTTTTAATAGGTATGCAGACTCCGTCATTATCTCTTCCGTATCCATCATCGCAATAGCAGGACGAATGACAGTCAGTGTAGTTATGAGTATAGCTAGTCTTGTTTTGTAAGTGAATCGTGTGACATAATTATGTTATCGCATGAACCACCCCATGCATTTAGTGTTCGTTTGGTACAAAATGCCTACGGAATTAAGTCGGCCTCTGTACGTTTGTGCCTACAGTATTAAATAAATAAATAATTTCTGAACCCCACGCGGGTAAAGCCGCAGGCAAAAGCTGTTATTAGCCTATAAAAATCAGAACCTACCTAAAGTAAAAGTGCACAGTGCTGCACACCTCTACCCTATTTCAAGTTAAAATAATATCAAATTTATTTCAATGACTGTTAAGTTGATTTCAGAGTGACTGAAGTTTGTGTTTGAAGTTGTAGCGTAAACTGAACTTTATTTTGTAGGAATTAAAGTTATTTTTCAATTAATTCATATTTGTTAACACTTTTGGCAAATAAATCGCGAATGCACGGTATGTAGGTACGATCCTGTAGTGTTTGTGCTCTGTAATCTAATAAATAAAGATGACGTTGTCTCTGGCACACGAGTAGTGTGGTGACAGTCGCGTCAGTCGCGTGAGAGCCACGGGCGAGAACGGACGTCTACCTGCATGCTGGTGTGGTAACGAGCCAATGGATCTTTTGTGACGCGGAACACTACAGATCCCAAACAAGAACAGTGGTAGGTTTATACAGAGTGGCAGGGACATCGACGCGCCACCTGTTACCATGGATTCAGTACATGATTCTGAAACACATTTCACATAATTAGCCTATAATGTTCCCACTGCTGGGACACAGGCCTCCTCTTAGTGAGAGGGAGTGGGCCGTAATCCACCACGCGGGCCCAGTGCGGGTCGGCAGATGTCACATGTCTTCGAATTTTTGGTTCTAGAACATGCCGGTTTCCTCACGATGTTTCCTTCACCGTTTTGAGAGCAGTGGTGATGAAATAATTTACACAAAGTAAAGCGCCTGTCTGGATTCGAACCTACGACCTACAACTCGTAAGTCGCGGCCATTACCACTTGGCCACCGCTGCTCTATTGAAACAGGTCAATTTTAATGCAACTTGAAAGTTACGACTTAATTTTGTTAGCCAACTTGGCGAATATGAGAAGGAAAATAAAATAAAAAGGTGATTGTTAAATGTTTATTATTTTTATCCCATATCCTCCAATTATATTTACCAACACCTAAAATTAAATTCTTCTTCGTTTTCTCTCAAATCAAGGTCAACTGACACAGCCAATGTAGGTAGGGCTCATATCTCTCTAGCAGATTCTTTGCTACGCTTTTGCCAAACAATCTGGTGAATTCACCATCTGAGGACACTTGCACGTCGGTATACAGGGTGAATCCCTTTCTTTCCTTAAATATCCGGGCTTGCAAGCACATCCCTTTGTGCAAGGCTCTGCTTCGGAACAATCGTAGAAGGCTATGATTGAGAAGCATACTTCGGGTGGACAAGATTCCTTGCAGTCTGTATACACTTCATTTTCACCAGTGCAGCTGGGTTCTGAAAAGAGGTGTGCTATAATTTACTAGGTACTAGCTTTTGTCCACGGCTTCGCCTGCGTGGATGTCGGAAAATTACTTTCCTACGGGACAAAAACTACCGGGATAAAAAGTACCCTATGTGCACTTCGCCCCCTATTGCATGAGATGAGACTAAGACTGTAAAACATAACCGGCTTTATATGGGTATAGACTTTTAAGTATACTATTACTTATCTGCCAACCTCTTTGAGGAAAACATGCGTGATGATTGTGTATTGCTTCGAAAAGGTAAAAGAAAACTTCAAGAACTGTTTGCAACATTTGTTTATTACCAATACATACATTATAGTTTAAATCATTACTCAGTCCAATTTCCAAAATCAAATCCTATTCGTTATCACGCCTTACAGTCTGTCGAATTCTTCTTCTCAGGACACTGACAGATTGGTATGCAGGGAGAGGGAGGGTCGTCGTCTTCCCTCAAATAGCCAGGCTTGCAAATACATCCCTTCTCGCACGGGTGGTAGGCACACCTGAACTGGACCATGAGAGAAAAACATATTTCAGGAGGGCAGGGTCTCTTGCACTCAGTAAACACTTCATTTTCTTCACAGGCTGGTTCTGAAAAGAGTAGGTGTCTGGTTAACTTGAGTAGACCAAAAAACAACAAGAAGAAGAAAAGAGAGAGAGAGAGAGAGAAGTATGCAGAAACAAAGAAGGATTTTAATTAGGTACACCTACAGTCCAGCTCATCCCGCCATCTCCGTCTGGGCGTGCCACGATGTCGTTTGCCATTAAGCGGGACCTACTGGGTCGTATGTTTAGCGCATTTATCGTCTGAGCGGGATGAGTTAAACTCTCCGCGCGTCGCCTATCGGCGACGAAACAATAGAAAATCAATTGTGTCTCATTATTATTATTATTAGGTATTTATTTCAGAGAAATCTCCATATAGGTTACATAATTATAAACACGAAATAACAAAATCATAAACTATTATTGTGTTAGTAACAGAAAAATTGTACCTAAAATTATGTTAGTATGGTTAGTACCTTAACCTAACTGATGCCTATGGCTGTCCTTATCCACTGTTTTTGGAAAGGACAGTCAAAACGGGTAGCAATGGCAATTAGGATGCCGTTGCTGCTGCTTCGTAGACGGTGCAGCAAGGAGTTTGCTTTCTTGCGCATGATGGCTTGGAAGCCATCCGTACGCGCTTCGGCAAACATACCAGACGCGCTGCAGCGCCACGGGAGCCCCAACAGCATCCTTAAAGCATTATTATATTGGGTGCGCAGGGCTCTGTAGTTTCGCTGTGTATGTTTCACCCACAGGCCACTCGAGTAGAACGACTGGCAGAACGCCTTAAAAAGTGTTATTTTCACCTCTATGGTGCAGCGTGCGAACCTGCGAGCATACTAGTATTAGCGGTGCTTGACAGATTATAAATATTGGTCCTTGGCTCCAGAGAGAGGTAACAAGAGAGTTTGGGAGCCTTTGCCCAGCTGTGATACATTAATGGCTAATAATTAAATAATTACAATAAATGTTGGGACGTTGTATATTCGTAATGTATATGTCGTGGCCATATCGTAGATTTGCTCACTTCATGAAATGCTCGAGAATTTTTCACTGTCTATTGGCCACATCATGATGTGATCTGGCCAGATCAATGATTACTCAACGTTTGACAATATGAACAGTTAAACCATTCATGATGTGGCCAAACATTATTGATCATATCGTAAAATAATTAGAATATCCGCCGGTAGAGGCGTTGATGTCGGTTTCCTCTGTGGGTTCCCTATCCATTTGCATAAAATTTTAAGACCTAATATAACTTGGCATACTTCTGTTTCTCCTAATTATATTTTCGCATAACAGCTTACGCATAATTTCTGTAATCATAATAATGATTAAGCATAATATTCTAAAGCATAAATTTAGCATGCTCGTTTTATTTCTAACGACGTCAGGTCGACGGAGCCCCGCTGCGCGGGGCTCCTATTTCTGTCTGCGGGGTTTAAAGGAACCTAACCAAACCGAACCTCGGGGTGCCCCTGACATCGTTAAGTATTATGCGAACCCTAAATTCATGATATGGCCAAATGTCGAATGATATATCATTAAACGTTGACTTTTAAACGATATGGTCAATCTTAAGCTGGCCATTTCATGATACACAACCATTTCATGAAATGACCGAACATGAAAAAAAAAAAAAAACAAAATCATCAAATCATCTTCATGAAATGATCAATTCTATGATCTGGCCACGACATATACATATTCTAGTCGCGCGGTAAACTGCTTGCGCGATGCAGGATTTTGCGTGACGTCAGTGTGATGCGTAGTTCGCATGTCGCGATGTACAGACGCCAGCACATCAAGCTACTACAATCTGTCAAATTTCTTTAATAGATTTTCAACTTTATCGCTAAAAGATAAGGTTCAAAGTTGGTTGGGAAAATTTGACAGTTTCGGGTAGCTTGATGTGCTGGTGTCTGTGCATGTCGCTACTAAAGCAAGCCGTTGCGGTCGTCGGTCCCGGCTTTCGATTATTATAGATCTTTGTAGTTAGAAGCGTGTGCATAGATACCTATTGAAAATTCTCGAGACCGTCAGTTGCGTCCTACTACAGTAATTTATTCGCTGTATAATAATTAGCAAATCATTTTTGGGTTTATGGCTAGTAATGAATTATTAGTAGGTACCCTCTTGTATAACACTTCCTAAGGTGTTATCAGTCATTGGTTGATTCGCGCGAATTATGTCGTCCGAAACAGGCGAATCGACACTTTTAAATAATATTATTCTTTCTATAGGCAATGCGCATGAAGTTAATTTATTTGAGGGCAAATTGACTACTCCAGAAATACATATGCAATTGGCACATATTGCAATTAATGCAATAAAATTAAGAAAAAAGTACCTACACCAGCGCACATAAGTGATAAGAGTAACATAATTTGAGATAAAATGAAACACATTAAGTAAACAAAAATATTTATCATAAAATATATTTTTTTTTCTTTATTTATTATTAGGGACTTTTATACAATTGTATATTCCAGTCCCATCGGACCTAATAGTACTACTTAATAATAAATGAACTTATTGACCCTTATAACGTAATAATACAAACCTAACTAAACTATAAGTTAGGTGTCGACAAAATATGACGGAACATACAAACATCGTTCATAATTATCATGAGCTCTCTAACTAAATCCTGTCTTGCAGGCTGAAATCTGACACACTCCGTTAGTAAATGTAAAACAACTTCCAGTGTGCCACACACCTCACAATTTGGTGAATCATTTTTTTTCATTAAAAATCCAAAATTATTGAGCAGAAATATAATTTTAAAATAACAATGTCTAAATTCTCTCGCTTAGGTCACAATTTCAATAATTACGCATAAATGTAAACAGATGAATGAAGATATGGCCGAGATACTCGTATTTCGTGCGTTTCCTTATCAACCAATAAGCCGCCTATCAAAATTGTTTTCTAAAATCGGTGTTGTTCTGTTACGCTTGCAGCCTCCTGAATACTTCATCTCTGGACACTGGCGTATTGGTATGCAGGGAGAGTCTGGATATATCCTTAAATGCCCATTTTTGCATGCACATCCTTTTTGGCACGGTATACTGGTACCGCAATTGAACTTGATAACGAGAGAAACGCATAGTTCAGGTGGGCAAGATCTCTTGCAGTTGGACCACTCTTCATTTTCCTTACAGCTTGGTTCTGAAAAGAGTTGTTACATGATTAGATTTGTAGCGGTACCTGCAACGCCACATGCGAACAATGCGTCATACTGACGTCACGCAAATCCTGCATCTCGCAAGCAGAGTTTACCACGCAACTAGCATATATACAACAGCCCGACATGACTCATTGGGCAGTTGCCCGCCAGACACAACACCCGTCTGGTTGGAGGATCCTCCCTTTTCTATGGAGGTTGAGTGAACTTTACACCCTGTTCCTCATACCTCTACAGATTGTTTAGAATGAGACGTCGAACAGTTTTACATTTTTTGTTGGAAAGAAGTTGATCGTCGAAGCCCTGTTGACTTTTCACGCAGATGAACATTCCGAATATTTCCGAAGTTAAATTTTAGAATTTTTTTATAGACTAACAACAAAATTCTACCACATTAACTACCATATACCACCAGATACCTGACACCACCACCAGATATTTTGCATTACCTGAGTCTTTACGGGAGTAGATCCATCTTCTTATCAGATCAGTCTTTCCATACTTTTAAATCCAGTCGCATAATTATGTCGGCTTATTATAACCTCCTCCTTTTTGAAGTCAGTTAAGAATATTGTTACATTGGTAATTTTAAAGTAAAAATGCAAAAATGTATTGTTACTTATTTATTTATTTTTTAATTTTTATTACTCTTTTAGGAAAATCAAATCCACACACATTTTTAGGAACGCTTCAATATTAACTTTTAATTTGTAATATACAGGGAGAGTCTCATTCCTGCACGGTTTGGACCTGCAGGGTAATTGCGTAACACATTCAGTAGCAATAGATTTAATTTTGACAGTTCTACAAAATTCATTGCGTTGTTTCTTTGATGAGCAGACAAATTTTTCGAACATATGAAGCAATGGATTAGTAATGTCATTCAAAATGATTCAGATTGTAGTTAATAGTGTGTTACGCAATAAGGCTGCAGAACTCTTTGTCTCGAGCGAAAACTTACTGTGAAGCGTTCAACACCAGGCAATCTATTCTGTAAAACATGCACCGTGAGAACTTAGTTTAAGGGGCTTACAGGACGTAAACGCAAGTTTTAGAAGCAATAAAAGTATATGATCGACTACAGTAAACAAATTCAAAAAAATATTACGATATTCTTCAGGATATTTGCTAGGTAGGTAGTGTGTTGAAAACATAATACAACTTATTTGGTACTATAGAAAAAAATCTTTTTTATTTAAAAAGATTTTTTTTTATCGTCATGATTTTTTTTTTTTTAGATATCAATATGGTTTTTATTGTAAAAAGAATTTTACAATAAAAACCATATTAATATCTAAATCACAACCATTATGATTTTTTGTCAGATTATTCTACAAGCAACATACTAAAACTCTAGTGTTTTAATTTTTTAGTCCAAATAATAAATTTTTCATAAATAGATAATTGCTTCATATTTTGCAGTAGATTACCAGGGTTGTGTCATCGCGCTTCTCTTTCTTTTCTATGCAGTCCGACAGTGACCGTGCTTTAGGTCATGTAGTCCTCGTGAGTTTGAAGCGAGCTGTCAATTGAGTGAATCCCTAGTGATAGCTCACTTAAATCTCACTTAAACTACGTTCTCACGGTGACTGGCAGGTGATAACTTGGCAGTCACTTCTGGTTCGGGAAAGCTTGTTTCTGTGAAGAGATTTGGGATTATCCACTGATGATATATAATAAGTTGATTCCTTTAAATATTTTTTAACTATTGTTTTTTAATTTCACCTCACATCTGTTAATTTTCTCCTTTTAAAGAAACTATAAGAAGAAGAAGAATATAAAAAGAATAATGATATAACAATATGTAATATTAAGAAGCTAAGTAAAACAGTAGTGAAAAAAGAAGAGTAAAGAAGATAAAAGTCGCTGTTGAATTTCCAACTTTCGGCGCTAAACTGAGCGTTGAAAATCCAATAGCACACTTTTATTCAGGCCCGGCCTTCATGTCGGCTTCGCCTTGTGTTAGTGAAAACGGAAATAAGTTATTTAGCATAATTAATTTGAACAAGTTTGGTACTTCCCCCTTGTAAGAAAATCACGTTTCTCGTGGAACAGGAAAACACAATGCAAAAGTAACTTTTTACTCATAACATCACGCCTGTCTCCTCAAAGGGCTAGGTAGAAATGTACCTATTTATAGTACACCCACATAGTATACACCCTATATTAGTTATGTATGTTTAAGTCCCAGGAAGTAAAGGGCGAGTTTATTGCCATCAACCGAGCACAAACCAAAAACCCGGGCTGTGACAGAAATTCCAGATGGAAATATCCGATAGAGTTAACACTTTGAGCGACATGCGAATCGAGTTGATCAAAAATTAAAACGAGCTTCAACACTATCATCAATCTCTTGCCCTGATTCCAATTTATTTACCCCCTTACTAATAAACGTATTATATCAGATGAATAGTTACACACCGATTTCTCACTTTCAGTCGTCAGTAATTTGACTTTCGAAAGAAGAAGACAAAGCGTTGTGTAACTGTACAGACGCTATACAACGTTTATTAGTAAGGGGGTTAAAGTCGGCGCAACATGACTTCTTCTTCCATACTTCCATCGTTTCTTTGGTCTTCCCCTACTCTTATAACCATCCACATTGATACTCAAAACTATTCTCACGACATTTTCCTCATTCCTCTGCATCACATGCCCATAATAGTCCTCAAACCGCATAATTTCGGCCTTGTCGGCCAATCTCAACTGAGACTTGCCTTCGGCGCGGGATTTATTAAAGTGCTCAATTGTGTGCGCAGACACAGATGCACTCTCTTCCCTCACTCTCATAGTCCGATAGGACGGCTATCTGACACGACCGGAGAGAGATCAGGCGCAGGACCAATTTCCAAGGCTCGGGGGTATCACACCGCCAACTTCCCAAACTCCGGACTGTTACTAAGAAGCCTACAGCACATACATACACATGTTTTTATACATGCCCATACCATGACAGTCTATCTACGTAGTTTAATAATAAGTACTTGCCTTCTTTATATCCAACACATAGCACGACACAGCACGTCAACAACATAAGCAATCTGAACATCTTGACGTCTCAACAAGTTCTGCGTCCTGATACAGGCAAGGAGGTTCGACTGCTCACTTATATTGCTTTTAGGGTTCCCTTATCAAATAACTTGTACACATTACTTTTACAACTTTATTTTATTATTCGAGTGTTTTCATTGATAAGATGTTGTGTAAACTCTTGATGTATTTTCAAATTGGCAGGTACAGGCATCCCAAGAAGTGAAAGCCTCGGGCATCTATCTTCGGAAAAACGAACGCGCTATAATAATTATAGCTGATAGAGAGCTGTTACAAGCATGGAAGTACAGACGCCAGCACATAAACCTATCCGAAACTGTCAAATTTTCCCAATCAACTTTGAACCTTATGGCTTAGTGATAAAATTGAAAATCTATTAAAGAAATTTGACAGATTGTAGTAGGTTGATGTGCTCGCATCTGTACTTGCCTGTTTTGTATTACCATGATCACAAAATAATGGAATAACAACTTACTGAAATTCATCAAAAAAGTTTTGAATTCAAAAATGACAATCTGAGACCAGAGAAGACGAACTAGCAGGGGATCGAGGAGGGGGAGGGGAGGGGGGGTTTAGGGGATACCGGAATAACTCAGCCCGACAGGCAGAAAACTTTATAAAAATGATGAGTGTGCTTAGGGTTACCATATGTAAATAGAGGGATGCCTGTCTATGGTACCTAAAATGCCTGAATTTTCAGAAAAATGTCTGTCTAAAGCAAAACGCTGTAGGTAATAAGTAAAAGCCAACAGATAATAATGAAGAAGGATATTTTTATTACTGATATTTGTCAGAGGACATTATTTTTTTAATACTTCTTTCTTTTCTAATACTTCTTTCTTTTTTAATATATAAACGTAAAACAACGAGCTTGCATTTATGCAACCGCGATGGGCGCGCGGGCGCGAAATTTAAAAATGCCTGCCTCAGACCAATGCCGGCCGCATGCCTGTGTAAACCTTAAAATGCCTGTCAAATGCGGCAAACGCCTGTCATATAGTAACCCTAAGTGTGCTAGGAACCGGGGCCGGTAGTACCTACAAAACTTCGAGCTTTGCTTCTGTGGGCCGACGTTCGTGGTAATTCGTATAACACAAAAATTATCGAAGCGCATACCTTTTTTGGTTAGACTGTACGTGTACGTAATTTTATGTTGCCTTTTGTTTTGCGCACTCTTGATCACTGATAAGGCCGGTCATTATGATTCCCTGTCTGTTTTATTATAATTATGCATAACCAGTTATCCTTCTTCCTACTGCCTATTATATTATAAATAGTTTATTGTTTGTGAATTTGTTTGTTTAGATGTTTCTTATATGACTTATCACGATTTACCGGCTGAATAGTTTTGGATAAAATTTAAGATAAGTAGGTATAAGGACTAGGACCTGGAACCAATATGATAGATTTTTTACCTGGATATTTACTATTTACCTACACCGTTACCGTTATGACATATGGTGCCGAAACGTGGACACTGACTGGTATATGCGGAAGGCGGAGGACAGGGAGAGGCCTATGTCCAGCAGTGGATTGGGATAGGCCTCTCCCAGTCCCCTAAACCTTTTTGTCATTGTCTGTTGCATAGCAAAAAGAGCTTTACGAAAAAATGGCGGATATAATCATCCAGCGGGGTAATTGCGTAATACCTACACACTTACAATGGCAATGCATTACATTTTGACAGTTCAACAACATTCATTGCGTTATTTATGTTGTTGAGCAGACGAATTTTCCAAACATATGAATCAATGGATTAGCAATTTACTTCGAAATCTTTCTGATTGTGATTGAAAGACACAATTAGGGTGCTGATTCCCTGCATGATGCGGACTCACTCAAATCACGGGTCGTAATAACAATAAAACTTCGACTGAGTCTCGTTCACTGTCTTTCAACCGATTAAGAACACATACGGAACACTATTTATTACTCCTCTACATTGTAGTATATTTTTATTCCAAAAGTATCCTGTTGAGCTTGTTCCAAGCTGGTTTTGACATACATGGCACCTATGGTTGTTATAGGTAGACATTTTGAGAGGGTCATCAGACGGGCAATCCCCTTATTTTTTTAAATCTCATGCAAGCGCGCTGTTGGATTTTCAACTTTAGGTGCTTAGCCAAGAGTTGAAATCCAACAGCGAGCTTTTATTTAGGTATTAATTTAGGTGTTGCTTAGTCGAAGTTTGTAATTATAATTACTTATGTATGTTTGTAGGAAATCTTTTAATTGTATGATTTCTTTTTTTGATATACCTTTACCCATTATTGGTCAAATAAACGGAATTCCCGCAGTGACAAGCTCGTATCTAGTTTGTACGTTAGACAATTGACATTATTAAAGTTCATTTTGCTATTACGAAAACTCGATTCCACTCCGTTCCGCGGCGGTGTAAATTGAGCCTTATAATTTATAACATAATTTATTTCTATATCGCGATTTCATCTCAGAGGTATGACCTCCGAGATGAACTCATTAATTTTATCAACGCGGACCTATCAACAACGTTTAGGTATAGGTACGTTATGATTCAGAAGCAAAATGCTAATAAAATAATGTATATTTAAATAAAACTAGTATAAATGACCGGTCGAGCCTCTGTCTATGTCATACCGAGTTCAGTCGCCAAGATGTTGAGGTTTATCGTGTTTTCCTGTTTTGTTGCGTTGTCAGTGTGTCAAATTAATAGTAAGTAAACCTGCTAAATATCTGTCTAAATTGTGTTTTGTTTAGTCAAGACTAAAATAGTTAGGTACTAGTTAAGTATTCTGTGTACTATTAAATATTCTGTGGTACTAGTTACTAAAATTGTGCTTCCTCCACATCAGTTTTGGATTTTGGGGGTAGTATTATTTTAACGATAAGTAGATAATATTAAGTCTCCGAGTAAAATGGCTGTGTGAGTTCCGGACAGACGGACATGACGAAATTTAAAAGGTTTTGTTTTTTCCATTTGGCTACGGAACCTTAAAAAATAGCGTATAATGATGAGCTAGGTATTTTTTATCGTTTTTATTATGTTACATTATTGCTGCGATTTTTGGCGTAAATAAATAAATAAACTCTATACCTTTTTAAAGTTTTTAATAAACATTACTTAACTCTCAAAAAAAAGGAGAGAGGCTTGTGGCTATGTAATAAGAGCCGCACGGGTCGATCGATCAGGTTAAGCTACGCTTGCCGTGGTTAGTCCGTGGATGGGTGACCGTCTTCACATACCAAGACCCCTCCATGCCTCGGAAAGCACGTTAAGCCGTTGGTACCGGTTGTCATTCATGTAGATCTATGACATTCGTTATGGGTCGTCAGTAGCCCGAAAGTCTGACAACCAGTCTTTCCAAGGGGTATCGTGCCTGCTATCCAGCAACAGGGTTGTGGAGGTCAGATAGGCAGTCGCTCCATGTAAAATACTGGTATTCAGCAGCATCCAGTTAGACTTCAAGCCGACCCCAACACAGTTGGAAAAAGGCTAGGCAGATGATGATAACTCTCAAAAAAAGGACATGAGGTATCTCCCTAATGTCTTGTTTTTGAGAGTTTTTGTTTTTTGAGTTTTTCACTCACATCTGTGAGTTATAAAAAAAGACGCGCAAGGTCAAAATAAATGGCGTCATGCGATTGGGAAAACCGACTCCGCGTAGTGGGACAAGTCAAGTGGAAGCCAAAGAAGATCATCTCAAAAATCAAATAACAAGCATCGCAATGTTTATTTGAATAACAAAACACAGCTACGAATGAAAACAAAACAGATTCATAGTAAAAAATATAGGAGGAAAAAAAAAAATAATTTGGTGTTTCCGCGTTCCACGACTTCCACGAGATTACACATAGGTACAGACAGACAATCTAACGAGGGGAAATACCTCTACCTATGTCAATGTTCTGACGTCAGCGTCATTAAATTCCTAGATAACAATGTTTACTTTTTTTAACCGACTTTTTAACCGACTTTAAAAAAGGAGGTTCTGTATTCGACCCGTATGTATGTATGTATGTATGTATGTATGTATGTTTGTATGTCCGCGATTATCTCAAAAACTACTGAACCGATTTTGATAATTCTTTCATTAGTGTGATCTACATACTTTCAGGAAGGTTTTAGTATATAATACATCAAGTAATTATTCTTATGTACGAAGTTATATGCATATATGTACTGCATCTCCGGCATTTCTATGCGAATTTTGATGATTCTTCGAGTTGTGTCTTCAATTCTTCAATGCACTAGTGTTAATTGAATTTATGTGGGGTGGGTACAACTAAAAAGTGAAAAATAAAAACTTTTTTACAAAAAAAAACAACCGACTTCAAAAAAAAACACTACAAAGTGAAAAATAACTTTAATTTCGGAAGTCGGTGTCAAAAAACGAAAATGCGGAACCAAAGACACCGTTTTCACTTTGTAGTGTTTTTTTTTGAAGTCGGTTGTTTTTTTTTGTAAAAAAGTTTTTTAATAGGTTTATTTTCAATCCTTTATTTATTAGGACACTGAACGAGACACAATTGAAGTATTATTGTTATTACGTCTGGGGCGTTTTGTTTAGTGTCCCACAAAGTGTTAAAATCAACCTCGTACGACTACCTTGTTGCGATAGGCAATTGCAGTGATGCACGAGTTTTGAGTATAGTGGATTAGCGGATCGCGTTCAAAACTTCAAACTAACAGAAAAACAAACTCTTGAGCTCTTGCTTTTCTTTTGCTTATGAGTATGAGAATACATAAATTATAGATACCTATACATGTTTTCGTTTATCGTTAAAACCTAAAACAAGTTTTTATAAGACTAGATGTATACAAAACTTGTAAAAAACTTGTCGGAAATGTCAAAGGTGAACAAATTAATTAATCGGTTGAAGGACCCTGAATGGATTGTTATTACGTCTGGAGCGTTTAGTGTCCATCACTGCGTTAACTAGAGTCTAGACATCTGGAACTACGTCATTATGTGTTTGATTCATGTTCTATACACAATTCCTCAGAATTGTGTTAAGGTGTACTCTACTCATAGAGTACACCTTAAATTCTGAGTTGAGTGAACGTGAGGTCTATGTGAATCATTTCTTATTTCTTTTATCCTTCTTAGTTAGTTTTAACTTTAACCATGATCTGGCAGTTTGAGTACTTTATGCACCCTACCCAAATGTCCTTTCTTTGGTATTCTTCGTCGAATCGTTGAGCTCCTCAAGTTTTGAGTTGAGCAACACAATTACTGACAAATGCTTGCGCTGACTGGACTGGTCCACTCAAATCTATGGTAGTTTCTTCAAAAGACCATATCAGACATCAGTCTACTTGGTCTTCACATGATCTGACAAAGATTATGTCTGGACTTTAGAAGAGACCCTTTTCCTCAGAGGGTCCTCTCTTCTCAGAGTAGTCTTATAGAAAACGCCGACATGATCTAGCTTATTTTTATAATATATGACGTGTAAAAGTGATTCCGATATTCTATTTACAGAATAAACAATTTTATTCAAGCCAGCACCCTAATTGCGTAACACACTATCAATCTCAATCTGAACCATTTTGAAGGATATTGCTAATCCATTGCCTCATATGTTCGAAAAACGTGTCTGCTCAACAACGTACCTAAATGACGCAATGAATGCTGTTGAACTGTCAAAATGAAATCCATTGCTACTGATAGTGTGTAGTAATAATAATAATAATTCTTTATTGACATAAATATTTTTTACAATGATTGCTGAGTCAACATCCCACATGTCGACAACCTCGCGAGCCAAGTCAAGATACTTGATTTGTTTATCTTTCTCAGCTTTCGCGAGGTTCTCATCATGCGGGACGGTTATAAAGGACATAATAATTCTTTATTGACATAAATATTTTTTAGCAAAAGTACTTAGTGAGGCCCTGACTGCGCTAGGTATAGTACCTGTGTTGCAGGAGTCAGTGTCTTCTCCCAATAATTATGCGTCGAGTTTTATGTAATAAGAATTAATCAAAAACACGTGTACAAAAATTAAAAAGTGTGTTACGGTTTCGATCCCGTAGGAATATCGGGATAAAAAGTATCCTATGTGTTAATCCTGGTTATAAACTATTTATATGCCAAATTTAATTCAAATCCGTTCAGCCGTTTGTGCGTGAAGAAGTAACAAACATACAAATACACTCACAAACTTTCGTATCCAATCCATTAAATGGTTACGTATATGTGTTCGCAATACGATGCCGAAAAGGGTTTTTGTTACATGCTGTATAATATTATAGTGTGATAGCGTAGTACTATTATATATTCTGTGGTGATAGTTAAAGTGAACAAAACATCATGATCGAGGCAACGTAGGAAGGTGTAGGTCGGTGTAGTGTTTTGTCTTATCAGATACAGTTCCTTTTGCTTCCTCATGGTTAATTGGCATCAGCTGGGTTTTCCATCTTTACATCTTGATCACTATCCTGTGTAGACATCAATTGTTTTTTTTTTTATACATTTTTCTACTAAGTACAATTTTTCCTGTACCTACTTGTATAAAATCGGATCCATAAGTCTCTGCTAAAACGGTAACGGAAAATATCGTGAGGAAATTGGAATGTCGGTCCGTGGAAAACTAAGATGTTGACGATAAGTGACATTTGCCAACCCGCACTGAACCTGCCACGTGGTGGATTACGGCCTACCCCCTCTCACAGAGAAGAGGCCTGGGTCCCCCGTCCCAGGTCGCTGCAACGTGAACATTGTAGGCTGATTTTAATTCACGTGTTGAGATATATTAGCACTGTCGTTTAACGTGGCAATGCTGCCAGCCTTCTGGGCACGTTTCCAGATGACAGCGATGTGGAGGAGTACTTTGATGCCTAAGTGTCCTTTTTGTTTTTGTATACAGGTTGATGGGTTTTTGTTAAGTATGGTTTGTGTGTTGGTTTTGAGTTGGGCTTGTGTGTGTGTTGTACTATATACCAGTGGCGGATTTACCAATAGGCTGAGTAGGCTGGAGCCTAGGGCGACAGATTTTAGGGGCGGCAAATTTGGGGCTAACATTTTTTTTAAATGTCTTACTGAAATTAAAAATATTAATATTTATATACCTACCGTGTTTTTTTGGAAAGAATAAACAAAGTGAATGCTCAAATTCAGGCTTCTACCGTAGATTTTATCATAGTTGCCGATCTTTACAAATCTCTTTGCAAGTTTTTCGTAGCTGATGTACTAGAACATTTTAAGTATTTTAAAGAAAAGGCGAAGCAGTATACAAAAGACATGAGACATTATTGCAGAGGTCGGTAGGGGCGGCAAAATTTGAATAGCGTACTGGCGGCAAATGTGTAAATCCGCCACTGCTATATACTAACCCTCTTACTAATAAACGTAGTATAGCATCTGTATAGTTACACAACGCTTTGTCATCTTCTTTTGAAAGTCAAATTACTGACGACTGAAATAGAGAAATAGGCGTGTAACTATTCATCTGATAATACGTTTATTAGTAAGGGGGTTACAGTCCGGCTGTCGAGAGAATGCGCTCTTGACATCTGTCAGTACAGTACGACAACCATAGTAGCTAATAAAGATCAAATTTGTTTGCGTGAAACTGACAGGTCTCTATAACGATTTCAAATTCTGTTATTAGTCTGTAAGCTTTCTGTAAAAACAAAAAAAATTAAATAAAAAAATTCTCTCGACGGCCGAACTGTAGCGATTTAATTTAGTATCTAGTGTATGTATGTACAGTCACGAGCAATAATATGTCAACACTTGGCAACTTTAAATTGCGATTATTTCGTGAAATAACGAATGCAACGTTGAAATACGACACTTATCGTGTGAAATGGGTTTGAAAATACTATGTTCGTGATAACATAAAATTTCATTCAAAAATAAAGGAGGAAATCGCCTTTGAATAAAGCCAAGTGTATACATACTTATGGTCGTGACTGTAACTACTGTCTATAGTTCGTTTTATAATACTGAAGTGCATTTATTGTTAAGCAAAATATAAAGACAATGTAACTGTACTTAACTGTTTACTTATCTCTTTAATTTTTAGATTGTGGAGTAAATGAAGAAATGAAATGCGTTCAGCCGTGCCCCCCTCAAAAAACTTGCAGGAATCGCAACATAGAATTTAGCTGCTTGCAATCTATTCAGTCTTGTCAAGACAAATGTGTCTGCAAACCAGGATACCTAAGGAATGCTGTGGGAACCTGTATAACTAATGAGGAGTGTGGTGAGTAACTTCCTTCAAAGATCCCAGCACCCTAATTACGTAACACACGGTCAATCACAATCTGAATTATTTTGAAGAATCTTGCTAATACATTGCTTCTTATGTTCGAAAAATTTGTCTGCTCAGCAACGTAAATAACGCAATGAATATTGT
Source organism: Amphipoea oculea (assembly GCA_945859645.1). Lineage (NCBI taxonomy): Eukaryota > Metazoa > Arthropoda > Insecta > Lepidoptera > Noctuidae > Amphipoea > Amphipoea oculea. The sequence continues at coordinate 17,626,943 of OX243868.1, read as the reverse complement.
TGAACTGTCATAATTTTAGCCACTGTTAGTGTGTTACGCAAGTACCCCGCAGATGTATTTGTGTCCCGGTCGCAAGATTAACTGCTGTCATCGTGAGATTTGATTCCGTCGGGAAAAGTGTTTTGTGTATGTACAGACGCCAGCACAACAAGCGACCCGAAACTGTAAAATTTTCTTAACCAACTTTGAACCTTGTCCTTTAGTAATAAAGTTGAAAATCTATTAAATAAATTTGACAGATTGTAGTAGCTTGATGTGCTGGCCTCTGTACCTTTGAGTTTTTCAGTCAGGAAATTCTCGATACCTGCTTAGAGTTGACAACTGCCATTTATCGGACAGAGTACCTATAAGTATTCACAACACAATACTTTAAATGGCAATAAGGTAGGCCGCTCCGGTGTTGTTGCATTAGCAAACTGTCTGGCTATTTCCAAAATAACTATAACTAGCTTCTGCCCGAGACTTTGCCTGCGTGAAATTTCTTGTTTTCGCATTTTATCCTAAGACACTCGGCGCTACTGTAGCTTCCCATTACATAACATAATCAGCCTATAATGTTCCCACTGCTGGGACACAGGCCTCCTCTTTGTGAGAGGGAGTGGGCCGTAATCTACCACGCGGACCCAGTGCGGGTTGGTAGATATCACATGTCTTCGAATTTTTGGTTCTAGGACATGCCGGTTTCCTCACGATGTTTTCCTTCACCGTTTTGAGAGCAGTGATGATGAAATAATTTACACAAAGTAAAGCGCCTGTCTGGGTTTGAACCAACGACCTACAACTAGTAAGTCGCGGCCTTTACCACTGGGCCATCACTGCTCTCCCAGTTACGCATTCCAGCTTCCCATTAATGAAAGGATTTTCGGGAATGGATCAATACAATATTATTTCATAAGAACAGATAAACATTTTGCGTATTTTTAACAATTTAAAACACACTTCGACGCGTTTTCGAGTAAAATAACTCGTGTTTGTCCTGAAATTCCACTTTCATTATTAGGTACCACTCCCTCAAAAGTCTTGATAGACATACATAACGGTTTTCAACATTTACAGATATGTGTCAACGTGAAAATGAATATTTCGCCTGTGACAGTGCATGTGACAATGAGTGTGCCACACTTGGCACACAGAACAGAACGCACTGCCCTATTAGGAACATCGTCTGCAATCGCAAATGCTACTGTGAAGATGGATTCGCAAGAGACGACAAAGAAAACTGCATACCTGTTGAGAAATGCCGTATGTATTCAATATGAATTAAAATAACACTAACAAGGGGAGTGTCAAACTTGGGAATCACAGATTCCCATCACTTTTATATATATTGTAGGCCAGGGTCCCCACAATAAATATATAAAGCGGCAAGACGCCATTCGTTTTTAGGGTTCCGTAGTCAACTAGGAACCCTTATAGTTTCGCCATGTCTGTCTGTCCGTCCGTCCGTCTGTCCGTCCTCGCTTAATCTCTGTGACCGTTAGCACTAGAAAGCTGAAATTTGGTACCAATATGTATATCAATCACGCCGACAAAGTGGTAAAATAAAAATTGGAAAAAAATGTTTTATTAGGGTAGCCCCCCTATATGTAAAGTGGGAAGTGATTTTTTTTTTAATTTCAACCCTAACGTGTGATATATTGTTGGAAAGGTATTTAAAAATGAATAGGGGTTTACTGAAATCATTTTTTGATAATGTCAATAATTTCGGAAATAATCGCTCCAAAAGTAAAAAACAATGTGTCCCCCCCCCCCTCTAACTTTTGAACCATAAGTTTAGAAAATATGAAAAAAATCTGAAAAGTAGAACTTTATAAGGACTTTCTAGGAAAATTATTTTGAACTTGATAGAAACAACAGTTTTTGTAAAAAAAAGACAAGAAGTTGTACAAAATCATTTCTGGACTAAGTTCGTAGTATAATCGTATATGCAAGCATTTTTTTTTAACATCGTTTACATATTTTATTATCCTGAACGTATCTTTTTTCAAACAAAAAAAGAATTATTAAAATCGGTTCTCGCAATCCAAAATTACCACCGACAACTTCTGGCACGTCTATGTATTAATTAGTAACCTAATTCCCCGAGAGATGGCACTGTAGGTACTTATTACATTGGGCCGGGTATTATCGAATTGTACGTGGGAACACTTATTGTGACGGACGGGAAACTACGGAACCCTACACTGAGCGTGGCCCGACACGCCTTTGGCCGGTTTTTATTATTGAGAAATTTCAGCTCAAAGTTCTTGTAACTTCAGTAGAAGGAACTATAAATATTAAAAAAAAAGAAGGGTTGCACTCCGGGAGTGCCGGCAGAAGTGAAAACTTGAATATTAACGTTGAAATAAATCAATTATTAATTTAATTAATATTACTCATTTTTTTTCAATATTTCTGCGTCACTTTTTTCATTAATAGATGCATTTTGTTCAATTTCCATATTTTAAACACTTTCGGTCTTATTCATAAAAAAAGCCTATTGAAGGTTTAAACCATTCATTAGTTAAAATGCTCAATAGGCCTTTAAAACATTCGATAAAATTTTGTATTCATAAACGCTTCATCCACCACTCCCTCCTCGCTTCGCCCACTCCGTCTCACAGAGAGGAGGTCTGTGTCCCAGCAGTGGGAACGTTATAGGCTGATTATGTAAACGCTTCATAAACGTTCTATAACTAGAATGTCCTACAACTTCTAAATAATGAAGTCTAATCCATTATAATGAAGTAATCCAACAAATTGGCCAACACATTAAATCGGCATACGAGAATATCTGTCTACGAACCGAATATTTGTGTCCATAGACATTATTATGTATGAAAAACTAATTTATTGTCTACAGTTTCAACAGTTTTGACGCGACAACGTCATGGTCGTCATGGAAACAATATGAATATGTCAATGAATGAATTTGATATTGTATGTGTCAAACAAAAAACTTTTGAATATTGGCAGAATCATCGTTAAAACGATGGAGCCATTACTATAAAAAAACTTTTGAATATATTTTTTGTATTTAAAATAAATGAAATTAAGACCGGAGACTAGTTGCAATAAAGGGCAAATAATTGAATATTGGTTGGAGGAGGATAAGGTGTGTACCTACTGTTACAGCTAAAATGTGTTCAAAGTAAGTTATGTTTTGTAAACATTCTCAATTTCTTATACTTATGCTTGCTTTTGCTTCTAATCCTTAGATTTTTTGGAAGAATTGGTCAGGGAGAGGTCTCCATAATAGAAAATAAAAACACTGACACAAGCACTAACGCTAAACAGGGGCAGCCTGGCATGATTTACGAATTAGGTGCCTATCCAATTTACAATTTTACGAAGAACTTTGTTTGCCTGTACAAAACTCATTGTAACAAAAAAAAAACTCGCCATAAGAATAATAATGACTGTTATTTTGATGCCGCTACTGATTAATTAAATCAGTATAAATAAGATAATGAAGAGAAAGAATTTATAACATTAGTTTTGTATTTCAGGTCAATAGGACTAGTCAGGATGGTGCTTCACTACGAATAGCAGAAAATGAAACGGCCTACAGAAGAGATGGCACAGATGGCAAATGAATAGCAAACATTTTAAAAATGTTGTTCTGCTTGCACAAGTTTTAGAAGCCAAATTAGACTTTAGAGTATTGTTCAGCCGTGAACAGGCAAGAGTTATATACGCCAGCGTCAGCATCAAGAGCGACATACATTCGTTCCACATAAATTAGTAATTAGTAAATGAATAAATTAGTCATCAAGCTGAAGTAGAGTTTGATTCATCTTCCATAATTCCTCTCACTATGGCCAAGACACCTTTAGCCATCACCAGTTCTATGAGTCTGTGGGACCGGCAATGACAAAACTATTTCCTGTGTACACATTGCACGACGTACACAAACCCCTATTCCTACCCAAATTCTGTCTGTTCCCGTAGGTCTCCCGTAGGCTTGTATGATAGGTTAGGGTGTTAGGATAACTACGGTGTTAAGTAGTTGCTGTAGGTTTATAATCAGTAGGGTGAGGTAACCATAGGTACCAGGCTCAATTGTTACAAACTTAGCCACACTGTATGCATTTGGAATAATAGCCGTACTAAGCTGTAAGTCCCGGTGCGTACAAGTATTATAAAAATAAACTGATATTTGTATACAAGCTTTTTATTAATGAACTGCTCCCTAAATTTCTTCTCTTTTACTTTAGATCTTGTTGGCTCAAAATATTGCCACTTCCACGTTGTCGTCGGTGGCAGCGCAGAGGTCACTTTGACTGCATGTTTTGGGTAGGACAAATAAGGCAGGATAGGACGTGGAGCATGTTTTGCAACATAGCTTCACAGCCACACCCTACTGGAGCATCTCCCTGCAGGGTGTAAACTTCCGTGGTCGACACGGAAGCATTGTTTTCACACAAAAGCAGCAATGTAACACAGTATTTCTTGTTGCTATAATGTGCTTCGTTATATTTTTCGTCGCTTCTATTTTGTATTGTAGGTAGGTATATAATAATAAACTAAATTGGTTAAACAGAAGTTCAAAATAAATTAAATACAACTGCGGCTCCTCGAAGTACTATTGTTTACGAAACTGACTTTTCAAACATTTGTACGTCAAATGTCATTTTCTTCGGCCATCTTTGTCGTGTCTCACTTGGTTCACTTCGGTTGGCGCCGCCGTAGAAAGAGATGGGGGGGGGGGGGGGGGGAATCTCTCCTGACGGTCACGTGTCCTGACGCGATGCCCTGACGCGAGTTTAACATTTTTTACCCATTACAAAAAGTGTTCAACGCCGCTAAAGAAGTTTTCACTTCAAAAAAGACTCAACCGGGACTTGAACAACCATCCGGTCGCTCAGTAAGCAACAGCGTTACCACTACGCCACGGAATCATTGCTGCAACCGGTAAAAAGGTTCATTCTACTTAAGTTACATATAGAACTTTGAGTTGAAATTTCTCAATAACAAAAACGAATGGCATCTTGCCGCTTTATATATTTATTGAGGGGACCCTGCCCTACAATATATATAAAAGTGATGGGAGTCTTTGATTCCCAAGTTTGACACTCCCCTTGTAAGTTTTGTTGACTTAGGATCGTGTGTACGACTGTAGAGCCTGGGGTCTTAGGTTCAGCTTTTAGTTCAGTTCACCGGTAGTAGGGAGCGACCCTAGAAAAGCCATATAGGGCCGCTCCCTATTACGTGGGACTGATAGACAATTTTTTGTTGGTAATTCAACACCTGTATCAAAAATTATTTAATTTCTACCTTCGGTCGTCAACCAATAGGTTGACAAACAATTTGAACCAACCAAACTATTTAGATAATAATTTATTATTTTATTCATTTGCAGATAATAAAAATGTTAAAGGCGGTTCTTCAAAAGTACTTGAAGACGGATCCCGAGTGCGTCGAAACGTTGACTTAACAGGTAAGTGTAATAACTAAGTATTCGGTATGGCTGAAGATTATCGGGATAATATGGGGCTTAAACGCAAAAACGCAAGTTTTAGAAACAATAAAAGTATATGATCGACTACAGTAAACAAAATAAAAAAATATATGATATTCTCCAGGGTATATGCTAGGTAGATAATGTGTTGAAAACATAATACAACTTATTTGGTATGATAGAAAAAAATCATTAAGATACCTCTAAAAACTTTCTTTTTACAATAAAAACCATACTAATCATTATGATTTTTTGTCAGATTATTCTACAAGCAACGTACTAAAACTCTATTGTTTTAATTTTTTGTCCAAACAATAGATTTTTCGTAAATAGATAATTGCTTCATATTTTGCAATAAATTACCAGCGTCATCGCGCTTCTCTTTCTTTTCTATGCAGTCTTTTCGACGCCGGCGAAGTCAGTACCGCGCGCTTACGTCATCCTAGAGAAGTCTCAAGTTTACTCTTGCGGGTTGTACTACATATTACGATGATTAATAAGAATGTGCAACGAATAAGTAAAGGGCGGTAAAATTAACAATTGCCTTATTGACTTCAGGTTACTTTTACCATGACTATATACCTACCTACTTTTTTTTATTAATCGTAATAAATTTTCCAGAACCTATCTGCACTGGTGAAAACGAAGTACATACTGACTGCAAGAAGTCCTGCCCACCAAACACGTGCTTATCAACCGTGGCGCGGTTCAAGTGTGATAGCACCGAACCGTGCAAGAAGGGATGTATTTGCAAGCCTGGGTATCTGAGGCAACATCCATACTCTCCCTGCATACCAATATGTCAGTGTACGGAGATGAAGCATTCTCTAGACTGCGGGCTTCACGATTCTACTACCAAAGAATAGGATAATAACTTCAAATACACTGAAGCGAATCTCGCAGGCATGATGGCAGAAACATCATTTAGCAAATTGTATGTATGGTTTGTTCCAAAAGTTTCTGATAATAACTGAACCGGTTTAGTTTACATTCTTTAGCAATTACTCACTAAAGAAAGTTAGTAACACATTCGACTGTAATTAGAAGGTTTCAACTTTATATTTGACCACTTTTTTCAACAATTATTGTTTCAATAACATCATTAAGTTTTAATTGAAATACATCGAAGAAAGTTGAGGTTATCAAATAACCTCAATTGTGAAATGAAAATAATTTTTAAGGTGATTATTAAAAATAAGAATTTCGGGTTTAAGTATTCTAATAATTAAATTAAAGCACTCGATTTGTTAGTAGCACTCTAAAAATTGGCATCAACAGTTGTGATTTCTGATCGGTTTACATTTTCATCAGGTAGGTATATTTGGAACAGACTATAGGTATTGACTCGGCCCGCATCCGACGCGGGATTCACGTCAGTGCGAGTCCAACTTACAAGTTTACAACCCGCAAGAGTTAACTCGAGACCCGTGCTGCCCCTCCCGACCCCCGGGCCTTTACCGCTTTCGCCATCGACGCGTCCTGACAGCGCGCTTACGTCATCCGAGCGAAGTCTCAAGTTAACTCTCGCGTGTTGTAGATATATTTTGGAAATCAATATCGATAATGGGTAATTAATAATGTACCTACAGTGGGCCGTGCGGCAGTGGTAATATTTTGACCTTGAGCTGGCGTAGCGAAGTACGAAGATTCAATAGAATAAGAGGTCACTTTGTACTGATTTTGTTACTACTGTCGTGGGCCTTACCATACTAACTATTGCCAACAAATAAATAATTATTTTATACTATCTTCTTGTTTTTCTATGCCTTCATTTATTTATTTATGTGATTAATTAGATACCTATGTACAGACGCCAGCACATTAACCTACTGCAATCTGTCAAATTTCTTTAATAGATTTTCAACTTTATCGCTAAATTATAAGGTTCAAAGTTGATTCGGAAAGTTTGTCTGTTTGGGGTAGCTTGATGTGCTGGCGTCTGAACAATGTAAGTACATATTTACTGTCTGGCGAAAAATGGTAACTACACACATCAAAAGTGTCTAGGGATCAAGCATTTTTATGCGGATTTCTTGAGATTGAGATGTGGCTTTGTAATAAATTTATAAATTTATATGGATCCTTTTTGGTGCATTTCATAATTTGAATCAGGAACTGTGAATCAAATTCGAGTAAAAGATGAAAATCAGCTGTCAATATTTTCCCTATAAAAACATACAACGCATTGAAGACATTATTAGTGCTACTGTTTCCCTACTACTGATTAAAACCAACGTTATTATGGAGCGGCGACGTCATTTAAGCAGGGAAGAAATGCTCAGAGCCGTGGGAATGATAGAAGCTGGTTCCCGGCAACGTACTGTGGCTTTAGCTCTGAATACAAGTCAGAGTGTTATCAGTCGACTTTGGACACGTTACCGAAGCACTGGTACCGTGGCTGAGCGCCATGGAGGACGGTATCGCTGCACCACACGGAGACAAGACCGATACATTCAAATCTTAACTCGAAGAGCTCCAACAATAACCGCCATGATGTTAGCCGTGAGGCTTCATCACTCTTCAGGGAACTTAATTAGCGACCAAACAGTCAGAAACCGCTTGCATGAAGTGAACCTTCATTCCCGAAGACCGCTACGGGTACCACCTATAGCAATGCACAATCGTAGGATTCGATATCAATGGGCTCTTGAACACAGAAAATGGGCAGAAGAACAATGGCGTTTCGTGTGCTTTTCTGATGAGTCTCGTTTTGGTATGAGACCGGATACAAGACGTATACGACACTGGAGAACCCCTGGACGCCAACAGCGATTAAAATCCTGCCAGGAAGTCCATCCTTATAGTGGTGGAACCATCATGGTATGGGCGGGTATTTGGATCGGCGGAAGAACTGAGTTGATTTGGATCAGAGGCAACCTCAACGCTCAAATTTATTCTGAGACGATTGTATCAGACGTCATCGTTCCTCTACAAGTGCAAATCGGTCCCTTATTTCAGTTAATGCATGATAATGCACGACCGCACACCACAAGAGTTGTAAGACAGACTCTCGCCGCAGCTAACATCAATGTCCTGCCATGGCCTGCTCAGTCGCCAGACTTGAACCCGATTGAGCATGCATGGGATATGCTACAGAGAAGAGCTCTGCCGAATATGGAGGGTATCCAGTCGCAAGAAGACCTTTTTTTGTTGTTGCAACGAACATGGGCGGCCATTCCACAGCGTGATTTGGATGAACTCATTTTGAGTATGCCAAACCGATGTTCTTGTGTTGTTAGTGTTCGCGGTAGAAACGCGGATTATTAATTGTTTAAGTTACCCAATAAAATTTTAAAGAAAACTGTTATTTCAGTCTTTTTTTCGAACTTTTGTGTTAGTGGTTCAAATGTCAAAAATCCCTTTATTAGGAAAATGGCCAATTTCTTTATTAATGCAAAGGTGACTTGGTTTATCGTTACTGTGACAAACGAAAACACTTTATTTGATGAATTCTTAAAGAAAATTTTAATTAATATCAATCAGGAGAAAAGTTATTGCAAAAATATATGTTGATCCCTAGACACTTTTGATGTGTGTATAATTAAATAGGTAACAGTATGAACAAACACGTCTGAGAATTTGCATTACGTAAGTACTGCAACTCCATAATAGTCAGAATTAGGTATTGCTGTGAAGCTCTCTACGAGCCGTCAAAGTATCGGGAGGAATCCATTAAACCACGGTTTATCACGTACCTATGTTCAATAATTCCTCCTAGAAATCATTCTGCGTAGATAGGTAGGTATATCACATTAGAAGCCAATTCTCGTAATTTAAAACGTTCAGAATCCAGTCGCAGTCTCATTTCGGCGACAAAAAAATGTCAAAAACTTGTCGAAAAATGTAGGTAAATTAGAGATATTTTTGACAGATTCAGACTGAGATCAGGCTGTGAATGTTCTTAAAATTACGAGAATAAATGCCCTCAGACTGTGAATATTCCTAAAATTACGAGAATTGCCCCTCAGATCACATCTTTTTCCTTTGGCATGTCAGCCAAATCTGACACTAATTTAATGTTTGTCTCGTATTTTTTGCCAATAACTTTTAACTGACTAGTGTAGGTTGCATGTAAGCATCAAATGGGCTATAGTCTCTCTACACTACCACTTTATGGTACAAACTCTAAATTCAATTGCGTCGGTACCAAAAGATTTGCAATATCTGCAGATATAATAACTATATCTAAATAAAATGTAGTAAGGAAAAACAATTATATAACTATATCTACCTACGCGGTCAAAATGTATTTTTTTTTATGGATGGGTAATCATCAAATGACCCCTCCCGCTCTGGGTGGAGCGGAAGGGAGTGTCAGACTCTTACTGACTAAAACCCACCCGTGTTCCTTCCTTAGCCCTTTATGTTCCGGGGTAGCGGTAACCCTTTCGGACAATCCCGCACCCCCGGCAGGCTTCGGCCCTGGCAGGCCCTTTCCTTTTTGCTGAATGTATGGAGCAGCAATTTTTTCCTAAATAACCGACGATACATTGCAAGGCAGGGGAGTTCAGAATCATTTACTGAATCCATGGCAACAGGTTGCGCGTGGATGTACCCGCCATCCTGTATACTCATCATCTGCCTAGCCTTTTCCCAACTATGTTGGGGTTGGCTTCCAGTCTAACCGGATGGAGCCGAGTACCAGATTTTACATGGAGCGACTGCCTATCTGACCTCCACAACCCTACTGGGTAATACTAAACCCCTTGGTAAGACTGGTTGTCAGACTTTGGGCTTCTGACGACCTGTAACGACTGTCAAAGATCCACGAATGACAGCCAGGACCAACAGCTCAACGTGCTTTCAGACGCACGGAGGGGTCTTGGTATGTAAAGATGGTCACCCATCCACGGACCAACCGCAGCAAGCGTAGCTTAACCTGATCAATCGACCCTTGCGGCAGTTATTACATAGCCACAAGCCACCCTGTATTCTAATAATAATAAAGCGGATATAAGCAGGCATTCAGAAGTTCTTTACTTACTCCATCCTGAAGACCATAGCGTGGAGGTGCGAGTCTCCGCTATTAGGTGATGTTGTTCGAAGATGTATTTCGAACAACAGCCTTGTCTCTAAATAGATTACCAACATACTAACATAGGTATAAGTTATCTTTTTGTTTTTTACTAACCCATATGGATGCTGCTTATCCGAAATAAAGATTATTTTTTTTTTTTTTTTACTTACAACATTTTCAGATCATATTAACTGTACACGCCCGAATGAACACTATGAATGTGGGAGTGCATGCCAAACCGAATGTGCTACTCTTGGGCAGACCTGCCGCATTGTAAATATCCGCTGCAATGACGCATGTTACTGCAACCCGGGATTCGCAAGAGACGGGTCAGGAACTTGCGTACCTATTTCGCAATGCTAAAGGTATGTAATCGAGGTCTTCTAACTTACAGTCAGCTGTGCTGCTGGGGAGTTTGTTGCGACATTTCTTCTTCCCAGCTAAAGTACTAGGTAGTGGTGAGGGCAGGGCGTTTTGGGGGACTATCCATATGCATACTAATATTATATTACCTATATGATATTGCCTGTTGCGACGTCATCCGCGTGAATTTTGGATTGCCCAAAAGTCAGACAGACAAACTCCAACACTCTTCGTTACCTTTTTAGGGGTTGATTTTTTAAAAAAGGTCAAGAAAGTAAGGTCTTACGGCACAAGTAAAGGCAAAAGTCCGAAAATCGTTAATTTGCAGAATTTATCGTGACGTAGGTATATCGATGCGTAGGAGAACACGTTTTCAACTACAATTTTAAGTTTGTTCTTGGGATAAATTCATCCAACTCTGGACCTCTATATTTTGCGTGGTCTGATACTCACTTGGCCGGATTTTTAAATAAATGAGCCTCTAATTTTTTTGTGTTTCTAACGATTTTTAAATTGCCTCTTTAACTTTCTGGCTTATTTTCAAAGTTGGTCGCATTAACTAAGCTAGTGCACCCCGACCAAATGGGTTAGGTTCGAACTGTAAGCAAACATGCGCGAGCCGAACTAGTCGCAATTTCACACAGTAAATATACCTAATTGTTTAGTATACTTACCTATATCAAAATGACTTAGGTAGAAATTCATTCAGATTTATTCTTTTTAGATTTTGCTGGAACTCCAGAAACTGTTGAATGGCGTTCATCTTTTGTAACTTTTGTAGATAAAAAAATGAATTTGTTATTTAAAATATGTACTGTATGTAATGTAGGTACCTACTGACGACATATAATAAAATATGTAACAATAACTTCTTGTTCTTATTTACCCTTTTATTAAGGCGCTAGATGAGGTCAAAGCAAATATTACGGCCAAAATTTTGGGACAGGCCCTCCCAAAAAACTATTAAGTATACCTATTTAGTAACTAGTAAGTTAACCACAGCATTTTTCGCTCTGAAATGATCAAGTGAAGCATACAAACAAAAAAGGAAAGAATATCCAACATATTATACAGGGTGTAAGGAGAACGCTTCCGAAGCCTGGACGTACATTATATACAACCTATATGCAAACGAATACCAATAACCTTTCGCTTTAAATTGATTATTTTCAAGACTTCATATTTTGTAAACGCGCAATGGAAACCGTACAAAACGTGAGGTCACTGACACGCAAAGCGACGACGCGCCACCACGTGACCAAGCGCCCGCCCGTCGCGGGCGCCGAGCGCTCCGTACGGCCGAGTCACGGGATTTGAAAAAAAAGGGAAAAAAAATGTGTTTAATCGCAAATAATGGTTGTATTTAACTGTTTTCACAGCATAGTGTACGAAAAATGCTAAAAAAAATTGGTAAAATTGTTCATTTTTTTTCCTGATTTTTTGATGGTATTGTATCGAGAATCACTAGCCCTATCACCTGTCTTCGTTTTCGGAAGCGTTTCCCTGGCACCCTGTATAGGTTACCACCTATGTTATAGTAGTCCTTTTTTTTTTTTTTTTTTTTTTTTTTTCTCGCGGTGGAAATCCTCATGGACTTCCTCTATCGTGGGGGTGACAGAGGGGCATGCCGGACTCTTACCGGCTAAAACCACCGCGGTGTTCCACCTCTACCTATAGCCGGGGGTGCGGGATTCGCAACAGCATTCACCGCTCATGTTATAGTAGTCCTGGACATATTTTTTTTCCGTGTGCTTGACTGCAACGGTTACAGAGAAAAACGAATCTGAAAATCGCAATAAGGGGTTACCAGCGCCTTAAATGAACCATTGCGAAACAAGTCCTTGGCCGAATTAATTTCTTGCTGAATTAAAGGTATTATTGTTAGCAGGCTGCTTGTTGTTCTGGTAGCACTAGTAATTTGCATACCTAATATATTGCAAGCAAAAACATTTAACCCGTTTACATAACTGTAGGTAAACTGGGAATTATCATCAAGTCACAATAATTGTGTAAGAATTCTTTTCTTTTTTTTTATGAACCACTTCTAGATCAAAATCAAAAAGAAGTTAGGGAGGCCTTTGCCCAGCAGTAGGACGACATAGACTAAACATAAAATCGAGGCAAAAGGGTATGTAAGGGCGTTCGCTACGTTAAACGTGCGCACGCGGCGGGTATTCGCCTCGCGTAACTTAACGTAGCGAACGCCCTATATAGGTAAGGCGGGTCGCCCACACGAGCTAGAGCTAGAGCGCGTAGAGAGCTAAGGCGCGTCGAGGCGCGGGCGCACGTTTTCTATAGGAATAAATATAGGTATGTATTTATTCCTAAGGGGCAGGCCAGACAGAAGAGACGTAAGACGAGGGCGCGTCGCGGACAGGCGCAAAAGTACCAGCGTTGCGCCCGCGCCCTGTCTGTTCTGTATGTTTTGAGTCGCGACGCTTCTATACATTTTGTATGAAAGAGACGCGGTAGAGACAAATGCCCGCGCCCCGTCTGCGTCTTACGTCCTTTCTGTGTGGCCAGCGCCTAAAGAAAACGTGCGCCCGCGCCTCGACGCCGCCTCGACTAGCTCGTGTGGGCGACGCGCCTAAGGATCGAAGCAGGTGGCGTTCTATAGTTCCTGCCTACCCCCATATGGTGGGAAGAAGGTATGAGTTACGCGTGTAATTCTTTATCAGAAAAACAAAAAAAAAACAAATTGTACTATTTATTACTAATAGTAAAGTTTTAATGAAGAAATGGCAAGTCAGGCACAATCAGGCGAATGCTTCATTTCTGGGCAGTCGCAAATCGGGATACAGGGTGATGTAGCGTTTAACCTTAAATATCCATACTCGCACACGCATCCTGGTCCTACTTTCTGGTTCTCATCGCACGTGATTCTCGCCACAAGGGAATTGCAGGTGTTAGGAGGGCATTCCCTAAACTCTGTCGTGTAGTCTTCATGTGCGTTGGGGCACATCGGTCCTGTAGAAAAAAAAATGTAAATCCTGGCCCATTCCTGCGCCCTAATTGCGCAACACACTCTGAATCAGTTTGAAGGATATTATTACTAATCCATTGCATCATATTTATGAAAAATGTGTCTGCTCAACAACGTAAATAACGCAATGCATGTTGTTGAACCGTCAAAATTAAAGCCGTTCCTACTGGTAGTGTGTTACGCAATTATCCCGCTGTCTATTTCTCCGTTAGATGGCGCTGAATGCAAGATGGTGATTTTTGTATTAGATATTATAATATGTTTAAATGAGTTTTAAGAGAGGTAGACTTTAAAAATAAGTTGTGAATTCTACTAAACTTATCGATTATTACGGAAGTTTCGACGTAAGGTCGATGTCGTTTTAATCGGATTATTATCCGATAAGTTTTAGTAGAATTCACAACTTATTTTTAATTAATGAATGATTTGCCTCATTCATTAAAAATAATCTATATAAGGTGCTATAAAAATATCTGCCACGGCTTCAATGGGAGACAGTATTCTGTATATAGATTACAATATTACAGTAAAGATACATTATTGATCTTATGTCATAAATTTTTCATACACAAAAATGTGCGTATAAATTTGAATTGATTTAGTTGCATGAAACCGTCAAATAGTAATTAGCTGTTGCCGCACCCTTGTTTTATTTCGCAAAATGTGACGGAGCGACACATCGCGCGTAGTTTGTGAATCACGTTATGCAGAATAGAGTAAATGTTTATTTAATTACTTTATTTTCTCAAATTGATTTTACTATTCCGGGGTACAAAATTTCTTCACTACTGTAATCTATATACAAAATAGGTACTGTCTCCCATTGAAGCCGTGGCAAATATTTTTATAGCAGGTTATATATGCTTATGTAACAAACTCCTCACCTCCACACTCTTCGTAAGAAATACAAACTCCTTTGTCATTTCGGTAGAAGTTCGCCTGGCACACACAGCCTCGCTGGCACGAAGCTTCGTGACATGACGGACAGCTTTCCATGGCAAGGTCGCGTTCTGAACATTTTTGCTGACGACATGTTTTTTGGACGCATGAGGAATACACCTCGTTGGTGCGACAGAGACCAGCTGCAAGATAAAATTAACTATAAGAATAAAGAAAAATAAAAACAAAATAGAATCTATAATCATGAACACAAAAGAGCTGCACGTCATGACTGTGTCAAGAAGGCTTCCCACAGCATCCGAATGATATCATGCGTAATGGATGTCTAGTATTTAATTATAAATTCAGCGTCATCATCTGCCTAGCATTTTTCCCAACTAAATTGGGCACAACAGTTATGCAGTCAGCGTAAAACGACCTCCACGTGTGTTTTTGCCTAAGGCCACCTAGGTTTATGGCGGAAACCATATGCAAAAAACTTTTTTACAAAAAAAAACACTACAACGTTATAAATAACCTTAATTTCAGAGGTCGGTGTCGTTGGTTCCGCATTTTCGTTTTTTGACACCGACTTCCGAAATTAAAGTTGTTTATCACTTTGTAGTGTTTTTTTTGAAGTCGGTTGTTTTCATTAGAAAAAAGTTTTTATTTATCACTTTTTAGTAATACCTATCCCACAAAAATTCAATTAACACTAGTGCATTAAAGAATTGAAGACACCGACTAGAAGAATTATCAAAATTCGCATAGAAATGCCGGAGATGCAGTACATTTATGCCTATAACTTCGGGAATAATTACCGAATGTTTTATATACTATGTAAAACCTTCCTGAAAGTATGCAGATCACTTTAATGAAAGAATTATCAAAATTAGTTCATTAGTTTTTGAGAGAATCACGGACATACAAACATGCATACATACGGGTCGAATACAGAACCTGCTTTTTTGAAGTCGGTTAAAAATAAGTATCTATAGATTGTCTATACACCTGCATATTTACACATACTTTGTTATGATATTAAATAAGAGAGACAGAAGATCTTGAAAGGGGTTTGAAAATTTTTGTATGGAGGGTGGCCCTAAGGTCAGCCGCCATTTTGATTTTTTTTCAGAATCACGGTGCACAACAAAAGTTATATATTTAGATAGAGGACACTTATACAAACAAAAAATGTGTATAACATAATGTCCTAAAGCGTCACGTTTCGGAGTTATTCACCGAAATGTACCTAAGTCGAAAACAGCAAGGATTTTTTTGTTTTTTTTTCTCTCAGGTAAGCATATTGAACTATTGAGGTAAAAGAAACGTTGAGGAAAACGTTATGAAACCTTTATGGAGAAGAAACAAGTGAAGAATAGACATTTTTTAAATAAATAATTAAACATGGCAATTTATAGTTCGTTTTTTAATCCCAGAGACTTTTTTGTTTTCGTTCTTTTTAGTATAGAAGTTTGACATTACACTTGCCAGATTAGTCTCTGGGATTAAAAACGAACTACTTATAAATTTCCGTGTTTAATTATTTATTTAAGAAATGTCTATTCTTCATTTGTTTCTTCTCCATAAAGGTTTCATAACGTTTTCCTCACCTCGTTAACCTCATTAGTTCAATATTCTTACGAGGAGGGAAAAAAAACAAAAAAATCCTTGTTGTTTTCGACTTATATTTCGGTGAATAACTCCGAAACCTGACGCTTTAGGATATTATGTTATATACATTTTTTGTTTGTATAAGTGTCCTCTATCTAAATATATAACTTTTGTTGTGCACCGTGATTCTGAAAAAAAATCAAAATGGCGGCTGATTTTAGGGCCAAAACCTTCAAACCCCTTTGATGAAATACATAAAAGTAGGTAGGTACTTACGGCATTTTTCAAACGGCACACAGGTTCCATTAACTCTGCCATATCCATCCTTACACTGGCACTTTGGGTGGCAAGTCAGAATAGTGCCTATTCTAAACGGGCATCGACCTTCAAGTCTGGGCTTGCCACATTCATCAGTCGGGCAAAGAGGAGGGCAGGCGACATACTCCTCATTCGGTTTGGCACTGCAGTCGAACGGAGCTGAAAGAGTCATTGCGGTTTAAATTAAATTAAGAGCTACACCATTTCTTTTCCCTCTCACAGAGAGGAGGCCTGTGTCCCAGCAGTGGGAACGATAGGCTGATTATGAGACAGCGTTGGCTATAATGGCAACACATGAACGTTGTCAATAACGTGCAACGTAAATCTTCTTTTAGAATATCTCATTAGTCAATTATTCGTATATTAGAACAGAAATGCCTCGTTGGACAAGTGGATGCAAGCGCAACTGCTGAGTAGGTATGAGGTCCTGGGTTCGATTGCCGGATTGGACAAAGTTTTCCATCCGGAATTTGTCAGTAGCAGCTCAGAGTCTGTAATTGAGCCCGGTTGATGGCAAAAGGCTCACCTCTATTACACGGGGCTTAAACATAACTGGCGAAATGTGGATGTACTATAGGTACACCTCTACCTAACCCTTTGGGAAATAAAGGCGTGATGTTATGTGAGAAAAGAAATGCTGGACTTACGACAATCTCTAGTCGGTATACAAGTTCCATTTATAGCGCGTTTGTAGTTGAACCTGCATTTACAGGCTGGAACGCAAGGATCCGCTTGGGTACACACTTGTTTCTCATCAGCTGATTGTGGACAGTTATCGGAGTTGCAAGTCATTGGGCATTTAACCAGAACTTCGTTTTCACCACAAGTTTTTGGGACTGAAAAGAAAAAATCCTATTTTTAACGAAACATTTTAAATACAGCGACATTTTATGTACGAGTACCTTGGAACTATGTTATTTGTTCTAAAATGAACAAATTATTTGCTGATATTATTATTAAATTATTAGTAAGTCACTAAAAATTAAGCTGTCACTAAGTTTTGCAACAAATAGCGAACTCTATAGTCACCGCTCGTCGCCTTTGTACAGCGGTCACTGAGTCACTGACCGAGTGCCCAGCAGCCGATGGTAAATTATGTGCGTAAGCCATGCAATCTTTAGGGTCCCCGAAACGGTCAATTACGATTGTCAATTGCAATTGTGGCAAACAAAAAATCTAATAAAATCATATTGAATCCATTTAGTTCAAAGAAAATGACCGATGTTGCTTTTTTCACGTGTGACAAATTGGATGGATTTTCGATGATTTACGAGAGCAGTGTTGGATCAGTAACCCTGCAGCTTAGATGCTTATGGAACAAGATTCTCACCTTCACACTCGTCGTAAGGAACACAAACTCCTTTTTCATTTCGGTAGTAGTTTTCCCGGCACACACAGCCTCGCTGGCACGAAGCTTCGTCACATGACGGACAGTTTTTCATAGCCACGTCGCGGTTTGAACAGTTCTGTTGACGGCATGTTTGTTGGACGCATGAAGAGTACACCTCGTTGGTGGGGCAGAGGCCAGCTGCAAGTATAATGAAATATGAAAAATAACTTTATAACTACACTAATAATAAAGCTGAACAGTTTGTTTGAACGCGCTAATCTCTGCAACTACCAGCCGGATGTAAAAAAATGTTTTTGCGTTTGATAGCCTAATTCTTGGGACTCGCTAGGGCCCTTCGGTGCTGAGTAAAAAGAAATAACGCTAAGCGAAAACAAAGTAATATCGAATGTCGGGGACCGAAATTTCACGCGGACGAAGTCGCGGGCAAAAACTAGTCATTTATAAAATTGTGTAGAAGATATTTACACATAAATTGCACATGTGCACAGATGCGGTGCAAGGGCGCGCAATTTTAAATAACAGAGAGAGAGTTGAGTAAATACATAAAACTACTTACGGCATTTGTCAAACGGCACACAGGTTCCATTAACTCTGCCATATCCATCCTTACACTGGCACTTTGGGTTGCATTGCAGAAAAGTGCCTATTTTAAATGGGCATCGACCTTCAAGTCTGGGCTTGCCACATTCATCAGTCGGGCAAAAGGGAGGGCAAGCGACAAACTCTTCATTAGGTTTGGCACTGCAGTCGAATGCAGCTGAAAGAGTTATTGCAGTTTAAATAAGAAGAAATACCATCACAGTTCACACTGATCACATCTATTTCTGTCGCCAAACATCGTTTTGTGTTCCGATTTGAAAAAAATGAGTGCCTGCGTAATTACCGTCCTATGATGCTTCTTCTTGGCATAAGGTTATATACCGAGTTCCAAACTTCAAGATCCGAAGACGTACGAAGGTTTTCGATATCGGAATACGAGTTATGGCACTCAATGGGCAGGACACCTGGCAAGGCGGAGTGATGACACGTAGAGTAAGGCAGTGACCGAGTGGCGTCCAAGGACTGGAAGACGAAGTGTCGGTCGTCTGGTGGCGAGATGGCTAAGCATTATTGTTGCCATCGCGGGTACAACCTGGTTGAGACGAGAGGAGTGTGGAGAATCGCCACATGCAAATAACTCTATTAGAAAATAAATTGCAGACTTACGACAATCTCTAGTCGGTATACAAGTTCCATTTTTAGATCGTTTGTAGTTGAACTTGCATTTACAAGCCGGGACGCAAGGGTCCGATTGTGTACACACTTGTTTCTCATCAGCTGATTTTGGGCAATTATCGGAATTGCACGACAATGAGCAGCTATCCAGAACTTCATTTTCACCACAAGTTTTTGGAGCTGAAAATAAAACAATACTATTTAACGAATATTTTAGAAGATGGATGTATATAGAAATAGCGGCTTGTGGCTAAGTAATAACAGGTTCAATTGCCGCGGTTGGTCCGTAGATGGGTGACCTTCTTTACTCACCAAGGTCCGTAGTCCGGACTATAGCAATTTTTGGTTCTAGGACATGCCGGTTTCCTCATGATGTTTTCCTTCACCATTTTTTTAAAATCCAAATCCACTCTTATCATACCTATGTATTATACTTACGTTCACATTGGTCTTCCGGTACACAGCTACCATTTGCTGCCCTTAAGAAGTGTTCCTTGCAAATGCAGCCACTGTCACATTTTTCTTGAGGAATATCTGGACATGGAACAGGTTCTCCTTTTTGGGAGCAGTTCTTAGCTCTGCATACTCCTTGCATACATGGGACGAATTCTTCGTTGGGAGAGCTGCAGGATGGTGCTGCTACACACACACCATAAATCAAACTAGTTTAAAGAAGTCTAAGAGGAAACATTAAATATTGTCTTTAGGACCTATTAGACATAGAGCTAAGTTAAGCTTAGATGGGGTCTCGGATGATACCAAAGTTTTGTGCTTAGAAAGGCAAGGACGTGAATTTAGTCAGTAGAAGTCCAACAATCTTATGCTTTCGACAAGCGTTTAAAGACTTCAAAAACATAGTCTTCCTTACTCTTCTTTACGTGTATAGAGAAATGAGGAACAGGATGTAAAGTTCACTCAACCTCCAACAACTCGGGCTACTGCCCGACGATTGATATCAGGACTTATATGCTAGTTGCGCGGTAAACTCTGCTTGCGCGATGCAGCATTTTGCGTGACGTCAGTATAATGCGTGGTTCGCATGTGGCGGTGTAGACGCCGCTACACTTGTATTGACACGGTGTGAGACGTCGTCGCGCAATCCACAGAAAAAAAACACTACTGTTTCATTTTGACCGTGTACGTAATAACCAACTTAAAATTTCTACTGGGAGGGGGGGGGGGGGGGTCTAGAATCATGTACTACAGCAAGCTTATTAAGTTCGGTAACTATAGAAAAGTAATTGTGTCTCATTAGTGGCAGTTGAGCTATACCCTGTATATACCTAAAGGACAAGCTTGAAATTCACTCCATATTCTACTTACGTTCACATTTGTCCTCCAGTACACAGATGCCATCATTATTTCGCAAATAACCTTCTTTGCAAACACATCCCTTTTTGCAATATTGTGGGTCCATTCGGATACAAGCTATTGACTGGCCTTTTTGGGTACAATTAAGAGCTCTGCATTCAGCTTGTTTGCAGGTCGAATATCTTTCGTTTGCGGGGCAAACTCCAGCTGAGAAAGTTTAACAATGTTTATTAAAATTATAATAATATCAATTTTATTTCTGAAAACGTAGGTATTTTGAAGTAAAAATTACTCTTACTGTAAACCGTTCTGCTTTCGACAAAATACATGTTCCACATAATTGTCGTAATTCAACATACTTGTCGTCCTTCAACATACTTCACGAACACGAATGCGCTTATTATACATCGACTCGCAACCTGTTGCCACGGATTCAGTTTATGATTGACCCCCATGTGTTGAATTTATTCGTCGGTTGTAAAAAAAATAAGATGTTCCATACATTTTGACCGTGTAGGTATTACATTTTTCTATACAATAGTAGGTTGGTTTTTTGATAACCGACGAAATTTTTATATGTTAGAATGTGGTGAATTCATTTTTACAGTTTGCGCGTCGATCATCACTGCTACACTGAATTCAGGAATCGCATTCAGGACTCCGGTTAGTGTAATAGGAGTTTGAATCCTAATATGGCCGTGGTCGCTCACAATGGGCCTTATTAGAAGGCTAAAAGTCACCCAAAAGGCAATGGAGAGGGCTATAGTTCCAGTTTTCCTGCGCGATCGAATCAGAAATGAGAAGATCCGCAGGAGAACCAAGGTAACCGACATAGCCCGAAGAATTGTCAAACTTAAGTGGCAGTGGGCAGGGTACATTGCTCGCAGAACAGATGGCCGATCGGGCCGATAGGTTCTAGAGTGGCGACCGCGTACCGGGAGACGTAGCATTGGAAGGGCTCCCACAAGGTGGACCGACGACCTTGTGAAGGCCGCAGGAACCCGTTGGATGCGAGAAGCACGGAACCGGTCGAAGTGGAGGCGCTTGAGGGACGCCTATGTCCAGCAGTGGACGTCTTTCGACTGAAATGATGATCCTAATAAGGCAGTCAAAATTGTTTCTGACTCACTTAGCTTCCTTCCTAAATATGAATATGATGCTTCCTACTGCGCGCTGCGCTGGCGCGTTACTAGTTGGGTCTCAGATGGGATTCAGATTTATTTAAAGACTTTATATTTACTTACGACACTGTCCATAAGGCACACAAATCCCGTCAAGCCTCCAGTAGTCTTTGATGCATCTACATTTAGGGTTGCAAGGCAGTATAATTCCTATGCGTCCGAACTGTGGTGGGCATTCGCCGCTCGGCGACGCTTGACTGCAGTCGTCAGTGGGACAGAGAGGCGGACACGGGTTGTATTCCTCGTTAGTTCCGCAGGCGAAGGGAGCTGTAGAAGGTTAATTGATAAGTAAGGCATGACATTCACGATCGATGTAAAACCATTAGTAAGTTATTACAATATAATTCTTAGCTCGGTACGGTAAGGTATTAATTAGAATGATTGCCAAGAGTTTGATAAACTTTATTAAATGCTTGCTCAAGACGGGTGGCGACTTCAAAATTATATTAACTTTAAGTCTGGGTTTCCTCGCTATATTTTTCTTCATCGATGTCAGTAATATCCAAGATAAACTCAGAAAGTACTTATGAATTGTTAAAGTCACATTGGTTTTGAACCTACAACCTCGTGCATGGTCATCACGACGAAGTACCACCAATTTACAGAACTCCTATTTATATAATAATAATATCCTCTTGTTAATCCTCACACACACACACATAATAATAATGTATCCTAATTATGTGTCTTATTATTATGTGTGCTAAATTTCATCCAAATCCGCGTTGCTAGTATAGCAGAAATTATCTACACTAATATTATCTACACTAATATTATAAAGAGGAAAGATTTGTATTTTTGTATGTTACGAAACTTACGAATAAACGTAAAAACTACTGGACCGATTTCAAAAATTCTTTTACCGTTAGAAAGCTACATTATCACTGAGTAACATAGGCTATATTTATTACTAAAAAAAATTAGGGATCCTTAGAAATTCCTACTAAAACCAACCCAAGGTGTAAAAAAATAGCTATAAAATGTCTTTCATCGCATGCGCTGCGGAAAGTATTGATGATAGAACAAAAAAATGTTCTACAATATTATAGAACATATCAATATCTACAAAAAATTTTGCGAGACCATATGTCCAACTATTGTAGTTATGTCACTATAACTACTTTCTTACATTTTTAAAGTTGATAGAAATGCCGATCAAAATCAGACCATTTTATCCATACCTTTGTATTAATTTATATCCAAATAAATTATTTTGTATTCAAGACTGTATCAATACCTGTTGATTACTTTTTGAATTATTGAAATCGGACACTCCATTTAAAAGATATTACGAAATTAAAAATTTCAGTAGAAAAAAAAAATACACGCCGACGACCGCGACGCGCCGCGCCGCCGCGCCGCCGCCCGGTGCGTGTGGCTCGACGTAGCGTAGCGATAAAATTCTCGTGTCCACAGTGTTTGTAACAAAACTCCTCTGAAACGGCTTGACCGATTCTTATGAAATTTTGTGTGTATATTCAGTAGGTCTAAGAATAAGACGTAAACTATTTTTTATTTTATTTTAACTACTACTATTGATCGTGTAGGGTAGGGGTAGGGTAGGAGTAAGGTCGGGGTAGGGTAGGAGTAGGGTAGGGGTACGGTAGAAGTAGGGTTGGGGTAGGGTCGGAGTACGGGTAGGGTAAGAGTAGGGTAGGGGTATGGTAGGGGTATGGTAGGAGTAGGGTAGGAGTCGGGAAGGGGTAGCGTACGAGTAAGGTAGGAGAAGGGTAGGGGTAGAATTAGGGTAGGAGTAAGGTAGGAGTAGGACATCACGCGAACGAAGTCGCGCCGGGCAGCTAGTCAGTTATAAGAGTGAACAGGCATCTTTTGGGCACGATCGTTCCATCAAAGACCTCATCCATCGCTTTCCATCAGGCCTGATCAATAAAATAACAAAATTATATAACTTACGGCATTCCCTGGTGGGTATACAAGAGCCATTGGAAGCGCGGCGGTGGTTAAAGGCGCACTTGCAGACGGGAGGTGGGCAACCTCCGGGCTTGACACACGGTTTATCCTCTTTGTCTTCCTCGGTTGGACTGAGTATGAGGTCTTGGGTTCAATTGCCGGGTTGGGTAAAGCTTTCCTTCCGGAATTTGTCAATAGCAGCTCAGAGTCTGTAATTGAGCCCGGTTGATGGCAAAAGGCTCACCTCTATTACACGGGGCTTAAACATAACTGGCGAAATGTGGATGTACTATAGGTACACCTCTACCTAACCCTTTGGGAAATAATGGCGTGATGTTATGTGAGAAAAGAAATGCTGGACTTACGACAATCTCTAGTCGGTATACAAGTTCCATTTACAGCGCGTTTGTAGTTGAACCTGCATTTACAGGCTGGAACGCAAGGATCCGCTTGGGTACACACTTGTTTCTCATCAGCTGACTGTGGACAGTTATCGGAGTTGCAAGTCATTGAGCAGTTAACCAGAACTTCGTTTTCACCACAAGTTTTTGGGACTGAAAAGAAAAAATCATATTTTTAACGAAACATTTTAAATACACCGATATTTTATATACGAGTACCTTGGAACTATTTTATTTGTTCTAAAATGAACAAATTATTTGCTGATTTTATTATTAAATGATTAGTAAGTCAATAAAAATTAAGATGTCACTAAGTTTTGCAACAAATACCGAACTCTATAGTCACCGCTCGTCGCTTTGTACAGCGGTCACTGACCGAGTGCCCAGCAGCCGATGGTAAATATGTGCGTAAGCCATGCAATATTTAGGGTCCCCGAAACGGTAAATTACGATTGTCACAAAAGAACGCTTGTGCAAAATTTAATACGCAAAAAATCGAATAAAACCATATTGAATCCATTTGGGTTCAAACATAATGACCGATGTTACTTTTATAACGTGTTACAAATTGGATGGATCTTCGATGATTTACGAGAGCAGTATTGGATCAGTAACCCTGCAGCTTAGATGCTTATGGAACAAGATTCTCACCTTCACACTCGTGATAAGGAACACAAACTCCTTTTGCATTTCGGTAGTAGTTCTCCTGGCACATACAGCCTCGCTGGCACGAAGCTTCGTCACATGACGGACAGTTTTTCATAGCCACGTCGCGGTTTGAACAGTTCTGCTGACGGCATGTTCGTTGGATGCATGAGGAGTATACCTCGTTGGTGGGGCAGAGGCCAGCTGCAAGTATAATGAAATATGAAAAATAACTACACTAATAATAAAGCTGAAGAGTTTGTTTGAACGCGCTAATCTCTGCAACTACCCGTCGGATGTAAAAAGATCTTTTTGCGTTTGATAGCGCGATTCTTGGGACACCCTAGGGCCCTTAGGTGCTGAGTAAAAAGAAAAAAGTCAGAAATAACGCTAAGCGAAAACGAAGTACTATCGAATGTCGGGGGCCGAAATTTCACGCGGACGAAGTCGCGGGCAAAAGCTAGTCATTTATAAAAATGTGTAGAAGATATTTACACATACTTTGCACGTGTGCACAGATGCGGTGCAAGGGCGCGCAATTTTAAATAACAGAGAGATAGTTGAGTAAATACATAAAACTACTTACGGCATTTGTCAAACGGCACACAGGTTCCATTAACTCTGCCATATCCATCCTTACACTGGCACTTTGGGTTGCATTGCAGAAAAGTGCCTATTTTAAATGGGCATCGACCTTCAAGTCTGGGCTTGCCACATTCATCAGTCGGGCAAAAGGGAGGGCAAGCGACAAACTCTTCATTAGGTTTGGCACTGCAGTCGAACGGAGCTGAAATAGTTATTGCAGTTTAAATAAGAAGAAATACCATCATAGTTCACACTGATCACATCTATTTCTGTCGCCAAACACCGTTTCTGTGTTCCGATTTGAAAAAGATGAGTGCCTGCGTAATTACCGTCCTATGAGGTATTATGAGAGCGGAGCGGTTCTTGCTTGGCATAAGGTTTATATACCGAGTTCCAAACTTCGAGATCCGAAGACGTACGAAGGTTTTCGATATCGGACAACGAGTTATGGAACTCAATGGGCAGGACACCTGGCAAGGCGCAGTGATGACAGGTGGAGTAAGGCAGTGACTGAGTGGCGTCCAAGGACTGGAAGACGAAGTGTCGGTCGTCCGGCGGCGAGATGACTAAGCATTATTGTTGCTATCGCGGGTACAACCGGCACATGCAAATACCTCTATTATAAAAGAAATTGCAGACTTACGACAATCTCTAGTCGGTGTACAAGTTCCATTTTCAGAGCGTTTGTAGTTGAACTTGCATTTACAAGCCGGGACACAAGGGTCCGACTGTGTACACACTTGTTTCTCATCAGCTGATTTTGGGCAATTATCGGAATTGCACGACAATGAGCAGCTATCCAGAACTTCGTTTTCACCACAAGTTTTCGGAGCTGAAAATAAAACAATACTATTTTACGAATATTTTAGAAGATGGATGAATATAGAAATAGCGGCTTGTGGCTAATTAATAACAGGTTCAATTGCCGCGGTTGGTCCGTGGATGGGTGACCTTCTTTACTCACCAAGGTCCGTAGTCCGGACTATAGCCACCACGCGGGCCCAGTGCGGATCGGTAGATGTCACAAATGTCTTCTAATTTTTGGTTCTAGGACATGCCGGTTTCCTCATGATATTTTCCTTCACCATTTTTTTTTATCCAAATCTACTCTTATCATATGTTTTATACTTACGTTCACATTGGTCTTCCGGTACACAGCTACCATTTGCTGCCCTTAAGAAGTGTTCCTTGCAAATGCAGCCACTGTCACATTTTTCTTGAGGAATGTCTGGACATGCAACAGGTTCTCCTTTTTGTGAGCAGTCCTTAGCTCTGCATACTCCTTGCATACATGGGACGAATTCTTCGTTGGGAGAGCTGCAGGATGGTGCTGCTACACACACCATAAATAAAACTAGTTTAGAAGAAAGTGAAGTCTAAGAGGAAACATTAAATATTGTCTTTAGGACCTATTAGACATAGAGCTAAGTTAAGCTTAGATGGGGTCTCGGATGTTACCGAAGTTTTGTGCTTAGAAAGGCAAGGACGTGAATTTAGTCAGTAGAAGTCCAACCATCTTATGCTTTCGACAAGCGTTTAATGACTTCAAAAACATAGTCTTCCTTACTCATTACGTGTATAGAGAAATGAGGAACAGGATGTAAAGTTCACTCAACCTCCAACAACTCGGGCTACTGCCCGACGATTGATATCAGGACTTATATGCTAGTTGCGCTGTAAACTCTGCTTGCGCGATGCAGGATTTTGCGTGACGTCAGTATGATGCGTGGTTCGCATGTGGCGGTGTAGATGCCGCTACACTTGCATTGACACGGTGTGAGATATCGTCGCACAATCCACAGAAAAAAAAACACTACTGTTTCATACATTTTGACCGTGTAGGTAATAACCAACTTAAAGTTTCTACGGGGAGAGGGGGGGGTCTAGAATCATGTACTACAGCAAGCTTATTAAGTTCGGTAACAATAGATAAAGTAATTGTGTCTCATTAGTGACAGTTGAGGTATACCCTGTATATACCTAAAAGGCAAGCTTGAAAATCACTCCATATTCTACTTACGTTCACATTTGTCCTCCAGTACACAGATGCCATCATTATTTCGCAAATAACCTTCTTTGCAAACACATCCCTTTTCGCAATATTGTGGGTCCATTCGGAT
Organism: Amphipoea oculea; assembly: GCA_945859645.1. NCBI lineage: Eukaryota > Metazoa > Arthropoda > Insecta > Lepidoptera > Noctuidae > Amphipoea > Amphipoea oculea. Next base: position 17,599,609 of record OX243868.1, on the reverse strand, counting down.
ACAAGCTATTGACTGGCCTTTTTGGGTACAATTAAGTGCTCTGCATTCAGCTTGTTTGCAGGTCGAATATCTTTCGTTTGCGGGGCAAACTCCAGCTGAGAAAGTTTAACAATGTCTATTAAAATTATAATAATGTCAATTTTATTTCTGAAAAGGTAGGTATTTTTAAGTAAAAATTACTCTAACTGTAAACCGTTCTGCTTTCGACAAAATACATGTTCCACATAATTGTCGTCCTTCAACATACTTCACGAACACGAATGCGCTTATTATACATCGACTCGCAACCTGTTGCCACGGATTCAGTTTATGATTGACCCCCATGTGTTGAATTTATTCGTCGGTTGTAAAAAAAATAAGATGTTCCATACATTTTGACCGTGTAGGTATTACATTTTTCTATACAATAGTAGGTTGGTTTTTTGATAACCGACGAAATTTTTATATGTTAGAATGTGGTGAATTCATTTTTACAGTTTGCGCGTCGATCATCACTGCTACACTGAATTCAGGAATCGCATTCAGGACTCCGGTTAGTGTAATAGGAGTTTGAATCCTAATATGGCCGTGGTCGCTCACAATGGGCCTTATTAGAAGGCTAAAAGTCACCCAAAAGGCAATGGAGAGGCTATAGTTCCAGTTTTCCTGCGCGATCGAATCAGAAATGAGAAGATCCGCAGGAGAACCAAGGTAACCGACATAGCCCGAAGAATTGTCAAACTTAAGTGGCAGTGGGCAGGGTACATTGCTCGCAGAACAGATGGCCGATCGGGCCGATAGGTTCTAGAGTGGCGACCGCGTACCGGGAGACGTAGCATTGGAAGGGCTCCCACAAGGTGGACCGACGACCTTGTGAAGGCCGCAGGAACCCGTTGGATGCGAGAAGCACGGAACCGGTCGAAGTGGAGGCGCTTGAGGGACGCCTATGTCCAGCAGTGGACGTCTTTCGACTGAAATGATGATCCTAATAAGGCAGTCAAAATTGTTTCTGACTCACTTAGCTTCCTTCCTAAATATGAATATGATGCTTCCTACTGCGCGCTGCGCTGGCGCGTTACTAGTTGGGTCTCAGATGGGATTCAGATTTATTTAAAGACTTTATTTACTTACGACACTGTCCATAAGGCACACAAATCCCGTCAAGCCTCCAGTAGTCTTTGATGCATCTACATTTAGGGTTGCAAGGCAGTATAATTCCTATGCGTCCGAATTGTGGCGGGCATTTGCCGCTCGGCGACGCTTGACTGCAGTCGTCAGTGGGACAGAGAGGCGGACACGGGTTGTATTCCTCGTTAGTTCCGCAGGCGAAGGAAGCTGTAGAAGGTTTACATTGATAAGTAAGGCATGATATTCACGATCGATGTAAAACAATTCGTAGGTTATTACAAAATAATTCTTAGCTCGGTACGATAAGGTATTAATTAGAATGATTGCCAAGAGTTTAATAAACTTTATCAAACGCTTGCTCAAGACGGGTGGCGATTTCAAAATTATAATAACTGTTAGTCCAGGTTTCCTCACGATATTTTCCTTCACCGATGTCAGTAATATTCAAGATAAACTCAGAAAGTACTTATGAATTGAAAAAGTCACATTGGTACTTGCCCGGATTGGAACCCACAACCTCGTGCATGGTCATCACGACGAAGTACCACCAATTTACAGAAATCCTACATATATAATAATAATATCCTATTGTTAATCCTAATTATATGTAACCTAATTATGTGTCTTATTATTATGTGTGCTAAATTTCATACAAATCCGCGTTCACTTTTGCGTTTATAATATTATTATAATTATAATCCTACTAATATTATAAACGCGAAAGTTTGTGAAGATGGATGGATATTTGTTACAATTTGACGCAAAAACTACTGCACGGATTTGAATGAAATTTAGCACACATATAGTTTATAATTAGGATTAACTATAGGATATTTTTTATCCCGATACTCCCATGGGATTGAAACTTATGCGGGTGAAACCACGAGGCGCTACTAGTATAGCAAAATTTATCAGTTATAACTTATAACAGTGAACAGGCATCTTCTATCTCATCGCTTTCCATTAGGCCTGATTGAAGTCAAGAGCAGGCCCATTCAGCAATAAAATAACATATTTATATAACTAACAGCATTCCCTGGTGGGTATACAAGAGCCGTTGGAAGCGCGGACGTGGTTAAAGGCGCACTTGCAGACGGGAGGTGGGCAACCTCCGGGCTTGACACACGGTTTAGCCTCTTTGTCTTCCTCGGTTGGACTGAGTATGAGGTCCTGGGTTCGATTGCCGGGTTGGGTAAAGTTTTCCTTCCGGAATTTGTCAGTAGCAGCTCAGAGTCTGTAATTGAGCCCGGTTGATGGCAAAAGGCTCACCTCTATTACATGGGGCTTAAACATAACTGGCGAAATGTGGGTGTACTATAAGTACACCTCTACCTAACCCTTTGGGAAATAAAGGCGTGATGTTATGTGAGAAATGAATTGCTGGACTTACGACAATCTCTAGTCGGTATACAAGTTCCATTTACAGCGCGTTTGTAGTTGAACTTGCATTTACAGGCTGGAACGCAAGGATCCGCTTGGGTACACGCTTGTTTCTCATCAGCTGATTGTGGACAGTTATCGGAGTTGCAAGTCCTTGAGCAGTTAACCAGAACTTCGTTTTCACGACAAGTTTTTGGAGCTGAAAAAAAAAACCACTTTTAACGAAACATTTTTACTACAGCGATATTTTATATACCTTCGAACTATTTTATTTGTTCTAAAATGAACAAATTATTTGCTGGTTTTATTATTAAATGATTAGTAAGTCACTAAAAATTAAGACGTCACTAAGTTTTGCAACAAATAGCGAACTCTATAGTCACCGCTCGTCGCCTTCGTACAGCGGTCACTGACCGAGTGCCCAGCAGCCGATGGTAAATATGTGCGTAAGCCATGCAATCTTTAGGGTCCCCGAAACGGTCAATTACGATTGTCAATTGCAATTGTGGCAAACAAAAATCTAATAAAATTATATTGAATCCATTTAGGTTCAAACAAAATGACCGATGTTGCTTTTTTCACGTGTGACAAATTGGATGGATCTTCGGTGATTTGCGAGAGCAGTGTTGGATCAGTAACCCTGCAGCTTAGATGCTTATGGAACAAGATTCTCACCTTCACACTCGTGATAAGGAACACAAACTCCTTTTGCATTTCGGTAGTAGTTCTCCTGGCACACACAGCCTCGCTGGCACGAAGCTTCGTCACATGACGGACAGTTTTTCATAGCCACGTCGCGGTTTGAACAGTTCTGCTGACGGCATGTTTGTTGGACGCATGAGGAGTACACCTCGTTGGTGGGGCAGAGGCCAGCTGCAAGTATAATGAAATATGAAAATTAACTATATATCTACACTAATAATAAAGCTGAACAGATTGTTTGAACGCGCTAATCTCTGCAACTACCAGTCGGATGTAAAAAAATTTTTTGCGTTTGATAGCCTAATTCTTGGGACTCGCTAGGGCCCTTCGGTGCTGAGTAAAAAGAAATAACGCTAAGCGAAAACGAAGTAATATCGACTGTCGGGGGCCGAAATTTCACGCGGACGAAGTCGCGGGCAAAAACTAGTCATTTATAAAATTGTGTAGAAGATATTTACACATACATTGCACATGTGCACAGATGCGGTGCAAGGGCGCGCAATTTTAAATAACAGAGAGAGAGAGATAGTTGAGTAAATACATAAAACTACTTACGGCATTTGTCAAACGGCACACAGGTTCCATTAACTCTGCCATATCCATCCTTACACTGGCACTTTGGGTTGCATTGCAGAAAAGTGCCTATTTTAAATGGGCATCGACCTTCAAGTCTGGGCTTGCCACATTCATCAGTCGGGCAAAAGGGAGGGCAAGCGACAAACTCTTCATTAGGTTTGGCACTGCAGTCGAATGGAGCTGAAAGAGTTATTGCAGTTTGAATAAGAAGAAATACCATCACAGTTCACACTGATCACATCTATTTCTGTCGCCAAACACAGTTTCTGTGTTCTGATTTGAAAAAGAATAAGTGCCTGCGTAATTACCGTCCCATGAGATATTATGAGAGCGGAGCGGTTCTTGCTTGGCATAAGGTTTATATACCGAGTTCCAAACTTCGAGATCCGAAGACGTACGAAGGTTTTCGATATCGGACAACGAGTTATGGAACTCAATGGGCAGGGCACCTGGCAAGGCGCAGTGATGACAGGTGGAGTAAGGCAGTGACTGAGTGGCGTCCAAGGACTGGAAGACGAAGTGTCAAGTGGCAAGATGGCTAACCATTATTGTTGCCATCGCGGGTACAACCTGGTTGAGACGAGAGGAGCGTGGAGAATCGCCACATGCAAATAACTCTATTAGAAAATAAATTGCAGACTTACGACAATCTCTAGTCGGTATACAAGTTCCATTTTCAGAGCGTTTGTAGTTGAACTTGCATTTACAAGCCGGGACACAAGGGTTCGACTGTGTACACACTTGTTTTTCATCAGCTGATTTTGGGCAATTATCGGAATTGCACGACAATGAGCAGCTATCCAGAACTTCGTTTTCACCACAAGTTTTTGGAGCTGAAAATAAAACAATACTATTTTACGAATATTTTAGAAGATGGATGAATATAGAAATAGCGGCTTGTGGCTAAGTAATAACAGGTTCAATTGCCGCGGTTGGTCCGTGGATGGGTGACCTTCTTTACTCACCAAGGTCCGTAGTCCGGACTATAGCCACCACGCGGGCCCAGTGCGGATCGGTAGATGTCACAAATGTCTTCCTAATTTTGGTACTAGGACATGCCGGTTTCCTCATGATATTTTCCTTCACCATTTTTTTTTATCCAAATCTACTCTTATCATATGTATTATACTTACGTTCACATTGGTCTTCCGGTACACAGCTACCATTTGCTGCTCTTAAGAAGTGTTCCTTGCAAATGCAGCCACTGTCACATTTTTCTTGAGGAATGTCTGGACATGCAACAGGTTCTCCTTTTTGTGAGCAGTCCTTAGCTCTGCATACTCCTTGCATACATGGGACGAATTCTTCGTTGGGAGAGCTGCAGGATGGTGCTGCTACACACACCATAAATAAAACTAGTTTAGAAGAAGTCTAAGAGGAAACATTAAATATTGTCTTTAGGACCTATTAGACATAGAGCTAAGTTAAGCTTAGATGGGGTCTCGGATGTTACCGAAGTTTTGTGCTTAGAAAGGCAAGGACGTGAATTTAGTCAGTAGAAGTCCAACAATTTTATGCTTTCGACAAGCGTTTAAAGACTTCAAAAACATAGTCTTCCTTACTCGTTACGTGTATAGAGAAATGAGGAACAGGGTGTAAGGTTCACTCATCCTCCAACAACTCGGGCTACTGCCCGAAGATTGATATCAGGACTTTGTATATTATATGCTAGTTGCGCGGTAAACTCTGCTTGCGCGATGCAGGATTTTGCGTGACGTCAGTGTAATGCGTGGTTCGCATGTGCCGGTGTAGATGCCGCTACATTTGCATTGACACGGTGTGAGACATCGTCGCGCAATCCACAGAAAAAAGACACTACTGTTTCATAAATTTTGACCGTAAAGGTAATAACCAACTTAAAATTTCTACTCTAGAACCATGTACTACAGCAAGCTTATTAAGTTCGGTAACAATAGAAAAAGTAATTGTGTCTCATTAGTGACAGTTGAGCTATACCCAATAAAGGGTGTTACGGAAAGGGTATAAGCAAAAGCATTTACTTTGAAAATGCTTAATATTTTTTTATTTCGACATCACGGCGCTGCACTGGCGCGCGGCGGCTTGATGTGCGTGTACTAGGCACACAGACACACTACAGATAATGGATAATGACCCTCGTTGTGCGGTGACACGTTTGTTATGATTTCAATTTAATAAACTATCGAAATAAAAAAATATTAAGCAAAAGTTACTACTTTTGAGCTGAAATTTTGTACAGAGATTCTAGACCGTACACTCTTCACCCCGTTTGTATTGATATACCCTTTCCGTAACATCCTGTATAGACCCAAAGGTCAAGCTTGAAAATCACTCCATATTCTACTTACGTTTACATTTGTCCTCCAGTACACAGACACCATCATCATTTCGCAAATAACCTTCTTTGCAAACACATCCCTTTTTGCAATATTGTGGGTCCAGATCGTAACAAGGGATTGGCTGGCCTTTTTGGGTACAGTTAAGAGCTCTGCATACAGATTGTGTGCAGGTTGAATATATTTCGTTGGCGGGGCAAACTCCAGCTGAGAAAGTTTAACAATGTTTTTTTTTAAATATAATATTGTCAATTTTCCTTCTAAAAACGTAAGTATTTTGTAAACCGTTCTGCTTTCGACAAAATACATGTTCCACATAATTGTCGTCCTTCAGCATACTTCACGAACACGAATGCGCTTATTATACATCGACTCGCAACCTGTTGCCACGGATTCAGTTTATGATTCTGAACCCCCATGTGTTGAAATTTTTCGTCGGTTGTAAAAAAAAATAAGATGTTCCATACATTTTGACCGTGTAGGTATTGCATTTTTCTATACAATAGTAGGTTTATTTTTTGATAACCGACGAAAATTTTATATGTTAGAATGTGGTGAATTCATGGTTACAGTTTGTGCGTCGTCGGTGTCCATTTCATCACTGAATTCAGGAATCCTAATCTCCAACTCCCAACAACTCCGGTTAGTGTAGAGTGCGTTTCAACAAATAGTTCCTATGCCGTAATGTTGGCAACAATGTATACCACTTCTTATTCTTCACCACTCCTTAATGTTTTGGGCATGATTCTAACACGGACACCTTATAATCTTAAAAAAACCGCAGAATCGTCTTCCCATATCTACTACGAGTATCTTGACAGACATGGGCATAAAACACATATACTCCTGGCGGAGGACAGGGGAGCCAACATTATAACATAGGAACTATTTGTTGAAACGCACTCTAATAGGAGTTGATTGGTTGGTTTGGTTGGCGTGCTCACAGTAGGCGGCGGCGCGTGAGTCGTTGCCCGGAATGTTACCACTTCATTTGTATTTCATGTTTATAACATCTTTTTGTAATGTGTTTTATTTCTTATTTTGATTGTTGTTTTTGATTTATATTATTTATATCTATTCGTATGCTGCACTGACTGACGTCATCGCGTCAACGCGGGCGGTTTCTGAAAACCAACGCTGGGACTCTGTCTCGTATAGGGTCTTAGCATTATGCTGAGCGATGGATGTTTTGCGTAGATACTTATTGTGACGCACGTTTTCTCCTAAAATGTTATTTTTTTTTTTGTTTTTTGTTTGTGTTTTTCTTTTAAATGCGTCATGTTTGCCGCAAATAAACGTATGTTCTTTCTTTCTTTATCTTAATAAGGCAGTCAAAATTTTTTCTGACTCGCTTAGCTTCCTTCCTAATTAGGAAGCCAGAATTCAGTAGAAGTATAATAGGCGCTTTGCTATTTGGGTGTCAGATGGGATTCAGATTAATTATTTAGACTTTATTTTTACTTACGACACTGTCCATAAGGCACACAAATCCCGTCAAGCCTCCAGTAGTCTTTGATGCATCTACATTTAGGGTTGCAAGGCAGTATAATTCCTATGCGTCCGAACTGTGGCGGGCATTCGCCACTCGGCGACGCTTGACTGCAGTCGTCCGTAGGGCAGAGAGGCGGACACGGGTTGTATTCCTCGTTAGTTCCGCAGGCGTAGGGAGCTGTAGAAGGTTAATTGATAAGTAAGGCATGACATTCACGATCGATGTAAAACCATAAGTAAGTTATTACAATATAATTCTTAGTTCGGTACGATAAGATATTAAATTAGAATGATTACCAAGAGTTAAATAAACTTTATCAAACGCTTGCTCAAGACGGGTGGTGATTTCAAAATTATGTTAAGTGTCAGTCCAGGTTTCCTCACGATATAATAATATTATACACGAAAGTGAACGCGGATTTGGATGAAATTTAGCACACAATATAATAATAAGACACATAATTAGGATGCTAGGATTAACAATAGGATATTTTTATCCCGATATTCCCAAGGGATTGAAACCTATGCGGGCGAAACCACGGGGCGCTGCTAGTATAGCATGGTATAAGAGTGAACAGGCATCTTCTGGGCACGATCGTTCCATCAAAGACCTCATCCATCGCTTTCCATCAGGCCTGATCGAGGCCAAGAGCAGGCCCATTTAGCAATAAAATAAAATAAATATATAACTTACGGCATTCCCTGGTGGGTATACAAGAGCCATTGGAAGCGCGGCGGTGGTTGAAGGCGCACCTGCAAACGGGAGGTGGGCAAACGTCGGGCCTGACACACGGTTTAGCCGCTTTGTCTTCCTCGGTTGGACAGTAGTCGGATTGGCAGTCCGTTAGACAGTTATCCAGTATCTCGTTTGCACTGCATGTGACGGGACCTGATGATTCAAGCAGAAGAAGAGAGGTATTAAAAATCTGGAAAATAATATAAGTATGTAGCGGCATCTACATCGCCACATGCTTCGACACACTGACTCCTGCATCGCGCAAGCAGAGTTTACCGCGCAACTAGCGTATAAAACGTCCCGAAATAAATCGACGGGCAATTGCCCACAACACACGAGACCATTTTGGTCGGAAGATCCTCCCTTTTCTATGGAGAATGAGTGAACTTTATACCTTGTTCCTCATAGCTCTATAAATCCAGTAAATTAGGAATGTTTCAGAAATCTTACTTCTTAATATTACAAACGTGAATATTTATGAGGATGGATGGATGGATGGATGTTTGTTACTCTTTCACGCAATAGCTACTGAACGGATTTTGATAAAACTTTACAGTAATATAACTTATAAGTCAGAATAACACATAAGATACTTTTTTTCCCGATATTTCCACGGGCTCGACACTTATGCGGGTGAAATCGTGGGGCGCAGCTAGTAAAATTATTTATATAAAAAAAATGCTTTTCTGTTAGGATATTCTGGCGTAAAAAATTGTGTGGAATATAGGTATAGGTACCTATATTCCACACAATTTTTTAACCATTACACCATTGCCATAGAGGTAGGCCTCTATCAACCCTCTGCGAGGAAGAGCCGCGATACTGTCTAAACTAATTATAAAGAGGCAAAATTGTTTTTTGTTGGTATTGTCTGGAAATATTATTCCACGGGGTAATTGCGTAACAAACTAACAGTAGGAATGGGTTTCATTTTGACAGTTCAACAACATTCATTGCGTTATTTACGTCGTTGAGCAGGCACATTTTTCGGACATATGAAGCAATGGATTAGCAATATCTTTCAAAATGATTTAGATTGTGATTGATAGTGCGTTACGCAATTAGGGTACCTACCCACTATGCGGTAAGCCGGAATACGGTCAACCGTCCGGCTGAAGAACGGTACGGACCGTCCATCGCAGTGCGGATAAAATCTACTTTCTCGTACATATTTCTGATTGCGGACGGCTGACCGGCTGACCGCATTCCGGCTAACCGCATAGTGCTTAGGTACCCTTAGGGTGCTAGGACAATAAGGATTTTGTTGTAATAGTTTTTGAAAGTGGTCTGTGAGCCCTTCCCTGGTTGTTAGAAAGGATATTGTCGTGATCCATGGATATTTATTATAGGATTCCTAATTGCGCATACGCAGGCAGCTTTCCGGCCGGTCAAGGGTGGTTACGTAAGGTACCCTTAGGGTGCCGATTACAAAAATTCATTCTTTGATAGAAAGTTACACTATTGTCGAGTGCCAAAGAATACGTTTATGGTGTATTTGACTTCCTAAAAAGCTAGTTATTATAACATACATTGTGCTGCCGGTATACAGGTGCCATTTTCTGCCCTCAAATAGTTCTCCTTGCAGACGCATCCTGCCACGCAGGGTTTGCTCGATGTTGATCTGTAGGTAGAGGGTCCTGCCTTCTCCGAGCAATGCTGTGCTCTTTGTATCGATGCAGGGTGGGCGGAAAATTCTTCATTCTTCGGGCATTTGTGGACTGAAAAATGAAATAGTACATTATGATACTAGGGAGCAAAGTTTGTTATTTCTGAAGGTAATCAACTAAGGAAAGACGCGTTTTGTAATGGCGTGTTTGTTTCTTTTTTATAGTTTTCAGCCGAAAATGAGCGTTATAGCCTCACTATACATGTCCTAACTTAACTAAAACTATTCACAAACTAAAATATAGCGTCGAAAAATTCTTCCGCATCGCTGTCGACTGGTAATGTACCCAAGAGACTGGCAGCATTACCACGTTGTATGGCAATGTTTAGCTTGTCGCCAAGGTAAAAGTCAGCCCTTGGGTCACGGGAAGTGTCAACCAGCCGTTTCGAAATTTCCTAAAAAGACCATGAGCACTCGGACTCCACGGCCCGAGGATTTCAAGCCCAAACGGCTTGAAAATATAATTACCAATAAGGTTATTATTATGATACTAACGCCGCTTGAGGTTTTCCGCAGAACAAAAAATTAAATATAAGTTACCCCTAGTAACAACCGACTACCTAGTTGAGTATTAAATAAACTTTTGGCATAATGTGCAGGTATTATCCATTACTCTATTGTACGTGATTTTACTTCAAACAATAACTTTTTTCATACATAATTCATTTTAATGTATTATTTTATGATACATTATAAGTAAGTAAGTAGTGAATAATAAAGATTTGCTTACTTAATTTTATTAGTCTACATACTGTTCATTGCCATTAGTTTCCACCTGTGCAAATTAACATTTAATTAACATAATCTTTTATCAACAATATTATTATAACATTATGCTTGAGAATTCGTCCGTAGACATGCTTTACTTAAGGCTTGGGAATAGCGGGGTGGTTACGTAATACACTGACAATAGCAACGGCTTTCATTTTTACAGTTCGAAAACATTCATTGCATTGATCACGCCTGATGAGGTCTATGATGGAACGAGCGTGCCCAGAAGATGCCTAAGGCACTAAAACTTCCACGCATCGACGAAACACAGCAGGCTGCTTGACGCCAGTCTCCGGTGGGAGAATTGGCAAATAGAAAAATAGAAGAAATTGGAAAATAGAAGAATTGGCCAGTCGAATAAGATGTTGGGTGTGACTGTCCAGGATACGCCGAGCGCTCGGTTCAGTTGAGTAACTGGCGGAATAAACTGCGCTACACGATGAGGCTTCATCATGCATTCCAAAAATGCATGTTAGAGCGCCTTCACACTAGCGTTTATTCAGCGTAGGCGTTTGATAAACGTATGCGCAGCGCAGACGCCACGACAACGCGGCGCAGGCGTCGCGTTGTTGCGGCGTCAGTGCAAGGGTAAATGCATACGCTGCGTTAGCGCCGCAGGTGCGCGACGCAAGCGCCGCGTTACTGCGGATAAATGGATTTTCGACTTGAATTTAACTATGGTTTTGAAATAATACCTAGGTACACACACATTATGACAAAAGTTTATTTAATCATAATAATAAATTTATTTCAGGTAAATAACACCCAGACACGCATAAAATCAAATACAACACAATAAAATTAAGTTGGCTAAAATTCAAATAATATTATAAAACTATATTTAATTTTTTTTCTGCGGAAAACCTCAAGCGGCATACGTACAATTATAATAATGACCTTATTGGTAATTATATTTTCGAGCCGTTTGGGGTTGAAATTCTCGGGTCGTGGGATCCGAGTGCTTTTTTTTTTACGAAATTACGAAACGGCTAGTTCACACCCGTGACCCAAGGTCTGACTTTTACCTTGGCCAGAAGCTAAACATTGCCATACAACGAGGTAATGCCGTCTCTTGGGTACATACATTACCAGTCGACAGCGATGCGGATGAATTTATCGACGCTATATTTTAGTTTGTGAAAGTTAGGATATAATTTTGTTATTTTTTTAAATTGAACCATAATATTCGTAGCAATTCGGGTTGAAATTCTTTGGCAGACCAAATCCCACCGGATTCGGAAAAACATGTATGTGTCTGTATGTTTGTGCGGGAATCACGGATTCATGTCAAAACGGCAAAAAAATAAATAACGTGATGACACAATATTCTTTTAGTCCTACTAAAGGTGGACAGTTTTGGTGTTATTCCATTCAATTAACAGACCTTTTACGAGTAACGAAGTCACGTTTACAACATAACTATCGTTGCGATATCGACGATATCTGACGTCAGAATAAAACACCTATTTAAATGGAACCAGTTTTTTTCCGCATATTTTTTTTTCTAAAACAGTGCCCTTCTTTTCTGCTACTTATGCAAAACAAAGATATTATTTATGATCATCGATCACAATTCAGCAGATATCGCATTAGTGTAAGAAAGAGTTCTAGACTTCGCAGATTATATTACAGAATAGATAGTATTACCATAGAGATATTTTTTTTTTAAATGTGTGTTGTGTAAAATGGACATTGTCTGAAATAAATGTTGTTATTATTATCTTAGACAAAACGAGTACGAACTTTGGCCCAAGCTTAACCCATTCAGCAAGTTTTTTTTGTTTCTAACAACTGAAATAAAGATCTCATTACAAATTTGACAACTTAGGAAACGACAAATCTAAAAAAAAAAACGTTTTGATATAAGTAGTGACTCGTGGTGCAAGCTGGCCTTTAGATTTGGGCTTTTGTATTTTGAACTTTAATTTGCCCAGAATAAAGTTCGAAAAAAAAATTGGCTCGATGGTTTACCATCGATCTATTTTGAATTTAGGCCGATAAAGTTTCTTACCTCTACGACACTTTGGCTTAGATGTGAAAACAGTCTTTTCTGAAGAACTCGACGAGGACGTGTAATACGACGACGATGATGTCGTATTGGCTGACGATACCTCCGAAGATTGCGATTCCGTGGTTTCTGAAAAAAAAAAAAAACGTAACCATTTTTTAAATTTGCAAGACATTCTGAAGTCATGAATGCTTAAGAAAAAAATATACGGTTGAATGTCTGACATATGCCGAACGATCTGTGGGAGCTGCTGTCGAAATTTTTATCTAATTAGACAAAGATTGGTGCCCTGAAACAACGTAACGGGGGACAGAGGTTAACCATGAAGAAGATGGTGGGACGATTCCATAGGAATTGGCAAGAAGTACCGCAGAGCTGTGATCGATGGAAAAAATAGAGGGAGGCCTTTGGCCAGCACTAGGATAGTATAGTTTAGCCCAAAGAATATGCATTGCCATCAACGTGGTAATGCTGCCAGCCTTTTGGGCACTTATCCCATTGACAGCGATGCGGACGAATTTTTTGATGCCCAATTAGCTCGTCTTTTTTTTTTATTATATTTTAGTTCGTGTGTACATATATAAATAATTGTAATCAAATAAATAAAGAATTTTATAGTTTAGCTATATTAATGATACTCGTAATAAAGAAAAATGCGAACCTAATTCGGATAATTGGAATGAGTTGACAAATTAATCGCTTATCTGATAAATTGGTTAATATCATAACATTAGTAAAATTTTTGATCTTTATGCACCAGACAACTGATAACCTTATAACAATGAGATCAGAGAAAAGTCAGGAGAATTTGAGTAGCTCACTACACATGACTGGATTTTTCCGACCCTTCCGAAGTGAAAGTGATTTTTCTTCGTCATAAGTCTTAGCAGGTACGCTACTAACAGATGACATGCGACAAAGTATTGCACGAATAAGAAACTTAGAAACATTAATAGGCATCGAAAAGGACAAATTTAATTCATAAATCATCTTCATCTGCCTTTTCCCAACTAAGTTAGGATCGGCTTCCAGTCTAACTGGATGCACGTGAATACCAAATTAGAACCTTTCTTCTTCTCTGTTTTCTTTTCGCACAAAAAGGTACAAAGGCGCACTTAATGCCTTAGGCATTCTCTACCAGTCAACCAAAGGTGGTGAAGAGATTAGATGACAGGTGCTTTGGTTGAGAGGAACAATGATAGTAAAAAACTTAAAATTAGGTACACAAATACATAAATAAGTTATATACACATACATACTATTTACTATAATAAATACTTATAATATACACATACAAATTCAAGGGAGAGAGATGTTGAGATAACTCTACACTATTTGTTTAGAAAATAACTCTGCAATTTCCGCTTAAATGCATACCGATTCTGTTTCATTATTTGAAGAGGATGAAAAGTCATGAGATAATTATCCTAGATACTACTATCTGAGACAAAACGAGTACGAACTTTGGCCCAAGCCTTTCAGCAAGTATTTGTTTGTTCAGTCCTAACAACTGAAATAAAGATCTTATTACAAATTTGACAACTCAGGCCCACTTACACGAAAAATCTAATTAAAAAAAAAAAACGTATTGCGATAAACGGATATAGTGACTTGTGGTGCAAGCGGGCCTTAGATTTAGGCTTTTGTATTTTGAACTTTAAATTCTTTACCATCGATCCATTTTCAATTCAGGCCGATAAAGTTTCTTACCCCTATGATATTTTGGCTTGGATTCGACGAATTTCATTGCTGAAGAACTCAACGACTCGTAAGATGATGATGAAGTCTCCTCATTGGTTGACGATACATTTTGACTCGCAGTTTTCACTTCCGTGGTTTCTGCAAAAAAAAAGTAACATTTTTTAAACTTTGAAATACATTTTGAAGTCATGAATGCTTAAAGTGCCACTAGTCGATATTTTTTCCATACAAAATTCGGGAGAGTATTACTCCACTGTTTGATATTGTGCATCCAAAGTTAAACATGATACCGTTTTGTCTTATTATTAATTTTGTCTGTACGGAAACAGAATATTAAAACAAAAAGTTATGAGCTAATAAAGATTCGTTTTGCTTGCTTTTTATAAAGTAACTTTGGGTGTAAATAAGTAATAAAAGAACTGTAAAATCTTCAAAACAAAGTCAGTACCGACAAAGCTCAGTTATCGAAGAGTTCAATAAACTTCATTAGTAATTGATTTTTGCAGAAGTTTTTACATAAAACTCGATTTTCTAAAGCACTTTTCGAATTTTTATACGCGCCTTTCAGTTCGAAACGGGTTTTCTGTGCGTGAGAACTAGACGTCGTCCGTGTAGACTAGCGTCTAAGGCGCGTCGCACACACGACCTAGAGTCGAGGCGGCGACGAGGCGCGGGCGCACGTTTTGTATAGGAATAAGTATAGGTATGTCGCCTGTACATACATACCTATATTTATTCCTATAGAAAACGTGCGCCCGCGCCTCGTCGCCGCCTCGACTCTAGCTCGTGTGGGCGACGCGCCTAACTGCTCATCACTGACACTATCATTACTATCTCTGTCGGACACGAAGCCAGGTGAGACATCGTGCTTTTTGGCCATGACCACCAGTGAGTTCGAGCTCGCGACTAATACGGTTGAATGTCTGACATATGCCGAACGATCTTTGGGAGCTGTAAACATTTTAGTCTAGCAAGACAAAGATTGGTGCCCTTAAACAACGTAACGGGGAGCAGAGGTTCACCATGAAGGATATGGCGGGACGACTTGGATGTATTCCTTAGGAATTGGCAAGAAGTACCGCAGAGCTATGATCGATAGAAAGAATGGAGGGAGGCCTTTGCCCAGCACTGGGATATATAAGGTTACTTAGCTATATTAATGATGATATAAAAGACGAACCTAATTTGGATAATTGGAATGAGTTGACAATTAATTGCTTGTTTGAAGGCCAATTCTCGTAATTTAAAACGTTCAAAATCTAGTCGCCGCGCCCGTCTCATCTCGGCGACACACAAACGTCAAAAACTTGTCAAAATGTAGGGAAATTTAGAAGTATTTTTTGACAGATTGAGACTGAGATCATTAGGCCAATTCTCCTAATTTAAAACGTTCAAAATCTAGTCGCAGTCTCATCTCAGTGACAAAAAAATGTCAAAAATTTGTCAAAATGTAGGGAAATCAGAGGTATTTTTGACAGATTGAGACTGAGATCAGACTGTGAACGTTTTTTAAAATTACGAGAATTGCCCCTCAGACTCAATCAATCAGAATCAATGAACGTTCTTAAAATTACGAGAATTGCCCCCTGATAATTTGATTAATATCATAACATTAGTTAAATCTTTGACCTTTATGAGCCAAACAACTGATAATCTTATAATAATGGGATCAGAGAAAGGTCAGGAAAATCCAGTGCACTCAATAGTTAGCATTGGATTTTCCCGACCTTCTTTCTCTAAGAAAAATAAGGTCAAGAAAATCCAATCATGTGTAGATATAGCAATCACTACACATGACTGGATTTTCCCGACCTTTCCGATGTGAAAGTGATTTTTCTTCGTCATAAGTCTTAGCAGGTACGCGACTAACAGATGAAATGCGACAAAGTATTGCAGGAATAAGAAACTGATTCAATTTCATCCGACTCTTCTTAGGAACATTAATAGGCGTCGAAAAGGACAAATTAAAGTAAAGTTTCTTTATTTATGTCTGTAATTTATATGGTGTACATAATAAAGAGTATTCTATTCTGTAAAATTTATAAATCATCATCATCTGCCTTTTCCTAAGTTGGAATCGGCTTCCAGTCTTACTGGATGCACCTGAATACCAACATTATACCTATATGAAGCGACTGCCTTTCTGAGGGGCGATTCTCGTAATTTTAAGAACGTTCACAGTCTGATCTCAGTCTCAATCTGTCAAAAATTCCTCTAATTTTCCTACATTTTTGACATGTTTTTGTCATTGATTGTCGCTCAGATGAGATTGCGACTAGGTTTTGAAGGTTATTAATTACGGAACAAACAAATTAATTAACTTCATAAATATGTTTAAGAATTAAATGATCTTCAAAAGTGCTTCCTCAAACTAAATCATGCTGAATAAAGAAACCTCTATTTCCGGCTTATATCTGGTGTGCTTAAACTTGTTTAAACAGAAATGCGGAAAACTATACAGGGTATTTAGTAGAAGGACCGACACAATTTTTGAGGGATTGATTCATTTTCTAGCAAAAAATCGTTTTATTTTTATTATAAACTAGCTGCTTTGTACCGCCTCAGATTTTTTTCCTATTTTTCCCATATTGTTTTAATAATTATTCTGCTATTCGGGGCGAAGACAAATCCAACAAATAAAATATCATAAAAATCGGTCCAGCCGTTTGAGTTATAAATGGTGTAACTAACCCGACTTTGTTTTATCTATACCTATAGATTATATAACTCGATATTTTAATCATTGTATTTTATTTTAGGCCACCGCAATAGAATTATAGAAGTAAAAAATTAAAACGTTCTCCTTACCTGTACATGCCACTAAAACTAAAATATTAGCCACAAAAGCGACACAAAGCAATAATCTGGCCGTCATCGCGACTAAACCACGTCTGAACATATACAGCAATGAATTTTATTTATATACATAGACGTGTTTTTTTAAAAACCAGCTGTTTTATTGTTCCGTTACATTTGATACGACATCAATTATAGCGTGCCTCCAAGATATAGTATGTACGAGTACGAACCTCTTTGACAACGGTTTTGTATGTTAAACTTATGTATAAAAGAAAATCATTACTTTTTTTTTTGGGAAATACTAATAATGACGAGGTCGACGTGTCTTGGCAATCTTTTTCCTCATACTGGGGATTCAATACTCCCCGGCATGACTCGTTCGCGGCACAATTGCCGTAAACGTCATAATTATTACGTCAAAGCAATATAAATTGTAGATCGTGTATTGTTTTTAAGATACTTCAACCCTAAGATTTTGGTTCTGTTTCCCAAACTACGATTGAAAAAGATTGTCTTTTAAAAACAATCCGATTTTCCTATTGCAGCAGGAAAACAATTACTTTTTTCACAAACACTAAATGTAAACATCTTCATTTCAGCCGAAAGACGTCTATTGCTGGACATAGGCCTCCCCCAAGCATCTCCAATTCGACCGGTTCTGTGCTTCTCGCATCAAACGGGTTCCTGCGGCCTTAACAAGGTCGTCGGTCCACCTTATAGGCCTTATGGAAGATGTAGCGTTGGAAGGCCTCCTATTAAATGTAATGCCTGAATATTATTGTACTGTTGGAATTTAAACTCTCAGCGCTAAGCAGAGGAGCGTTGTAAACAGTGAGTTTTTATTTAGTGAAAACAGGCACAAGGGATTTTGTCAAGAAGCTGTGCAATTAATGCAATACCACATCTTTCTGTCTACTAACCCCCTTATTTATAATCCTTTTTTATCTCTATTTTAGCTAAAATAGGATTATAGAACGTTTGTCTTTATCTGTCACGTTGTCATTTCTGTGTGTATGAAAGAGACAAACCCCATTTTAACTAAAATAGGTTTGATAAGTTTTATGAATAAGGGGGATAGTATTTAACCAACATATTGCGATCACTACTTTGCCCGCATCATCGTCATCTGCCTCCTTTTCCCAACTATATTAGGTCGGCTTGCAGCCTATCCGGATACAGCTCAGTACCAGTATTTTACATGGAGCGACTGCCCATCTGACCACCAGAAAGAAAAGAAAGAAAATACGTTTATTTGCGGCGAAAATGACGCAAAAAGAACAAAAACACAAAAAATAAAATAAAAAGATAGGGGAAACATGCGTCACATCCACGCAAAACGGCTATCGCTCAGCATTATGCTGCGACCCTATGCAGGACAGAGCCCCAGCGCTGGTTTTCAGCGACAGCCGGCCAATCCAGTTATTGGGAAAATCGATACCCCTTGGCAAGACTGGTTGTCAGACTGTCGGGGTTTTGACTACCCGTAACGATTATCAAAGATGTACAAATGACAGCCGGGAACAGCTTAACGTGCTTTCCGAGGCACGGAAGAGTCTTGGAATGTAAAGATGGTCACCCATCCACGGACCAACCGCGACGATTGAACCGTGCGGCTGTTATTACGGCTTTATGTGCTTTCCAAGGTACGGAGGGGTTTCGGTATGCAATCGATCACCCATCCATTCGCGCAAGCGTAGCTTAACCTTGAAGATCGACCCGTGCGGCTGTTATCTTTAGCCACGATTCCCCACTAATTTGTCCGCATGAGTGATGAAATATATTATTGGCTAAACTAATCATGGCCTAATCATCGTATTGGAAAGCAGAGAACCGGCTTTTTAGAGCGACTTTGAATATGCTCCGTTGAGATAGGCCGTGTTGAATAATTCCATAATTTATTATTATGCTTACGCCATTATACGGATAGAATCTTCACATGATTTGGTAGAGATTTCATTTGCATGTAATTTGCCTATAAACGTATTCTTCTATTGGTATTCTTAGAACCCGGAGGTCGAAATATCTGGATATTTTTAGAATAAATGTTCTTTTTTTCAATCATATTGTTTTGGTACTGCTTTCAAAGCAGTGAAGGAAAACATCGTGAGGAAACCGGCATGTTTTAGGACCAAATATTCGAAGACTTGTCACATCTACCAACCCGCAATGGGCCACAGTGGTAGATTACAGCCCACTACTCTCGAAGAGAAGAGGCATGTGTCCCACCCAGCAGTGGGAACATTGTAGGCTAAATATATGTATGTTTTGTATATTGATAAACATAGACAGTTTAATGTAGGGATGAAAGTTTTGCTTGCTTGGACCGATGGCCAGTAGAGTAGACGAGGACATCTTACTCGCTCAGTCGCTCTGCTAATATAACTTGGCATACTTTTATTTCTCCTAATTATATTTTCGCATAACAGCTTACGCATAATTTATTTTAGCATAATTTCTCTAATCATAATAATGATTAAGCATAACATTATAAGCATAAAAGAATGCTCGTTTTATTTCCAACGACGTCAGGTCGACTTCTGTCTGCGGCATCGAAATGTCATATATGTATGGTCTGCAGGGTTTAATGGAACCTAACCATTTTTTTTTTGTTTCTTTTTGTTTCCGGGGTGGAAAATCCTCCTACGCCGAGGGTCGCGGGAACGTACGATCCTTCCGCAAACCCCGGCTGGTGCCGGCCCGCCACAGCGGGCCTCCTCGGATCAGGGGGGGAGTGAGGTGGAAAGCTAACCAAACCGAACCTCGGGGTGTTATGCCAAAGTATATTAGGAAAAAGAACATTATGCGAAAAGAAGGGATCCCGCTGCATTGCACATCTCTGGTGGAAATTGTATTGAGAAACAAAATGGCGGCGTCACTCCCGAAGTTTGATGACGCGACAAAAGAACCGTGAAGTGTTGGTTTTTATTGCAGTTTTTGAATAATCATTTGTGGATATAAACTTATTTATTAACAGATGCCAAACAGCCGTAGTTATTATATTCGGAATGGGCATTTCGTGATTTACTGCACGATTAATGGTGGAAACATAACAATACTAACGCACAATATAAATCCATTGGATTCGTTTCAAAATATACAGGTATTGAGGATTGTTTCATTTATATATTTTATTCATATTTAAGTAGATGTAAAGGTTTTCTATACTGATTTACCGAGGTATAATATTATAAAATTATTATTTTCGATTTATTCATTTGAAATGAATATTTTCGATCTTAGTATGATAGAATGTAACTATATTTAATACGCATAACAATTATACTTCTTGAAGTGAAACTTCTTTAGCGGTGTTGTACACTTTTTTGTAATGGGTAAGAAATGTTAAACTCGCGCCAGGACACGTGACTGTCAGATTCGTAAGACGGAGAGTAGACAGCCGGCGCGGCGTAGGAGAGGAAGTATCCCCTCTCTTTCTACGGCGCGGCGAAAATGTATGCCTGCTGTTTCGTTTAGGCGGCGCAGGGATTGATGGATGGATGGATGGGGATGTGGATGTGGATGAGGATGAGGATGTGGATGTGGATGTGGATGTGGTTGTGGATGTGGATGTGGATGTGGCTGTGGATGTGGATGTGGATGGATGGACAGCTGATGGCTCGACCGTCTGTGTAGTGGCCACACTGCTGTGTATTCGTAAAATTCCTGTAGATAAAGTGTTTAAAATATGGAAATTGAACAAAGTGCGTCTATTCATGAAAAAAGTGACGCAGAAATAGTGTAAAAAAATGAGTTATATTAATTCAATTAATAATTGATTTATTTCAACGTTAATATTCAAGTTTTCCCTTCTGCCGGCACTCCCGGAGTGCAACCCGTCTTTTTTTTTGTAAAAACTGATACACGTACGGTATTATAATGTCTGTAAGAAGTCATAAATAAGGTAATTCAATAAGATAAGGCAGTTCGTATATTTATTTATTTTATTACGCATTTTATAGTAAATACGTTTTAGACAGCTGACAAAAAACGAATAACCTAGTGGACAGAGTGTAGTGTGCGTTTCTCGAATGTCAAGATGTTAATTCCAGCGACGCAACATTCACTGTTGACACTTCCATACTGCAGTTTGCTTGAACTGAAAATAGAAAACAGGTGTAATTACTATAGGATATAATAAAAAATACTATAAGTGTACTTACATAAACAATATTTACATATTTTATTGTTATTTTTTGTTCCTATAGAAGAAGAAAAAAATAGGGTACCTCTTCAATCAATCAATTAATTAAATAATTTTTTTAATTTTTTTATTGCTCAATGGGCGCGCTCTTGACCCCGATCACGCGTGATGGAAAGCGATAGATGAGGTCTATGATGGAACGAGCGTGCCCAGAAGATGCCTGTTCACTCTTGATTTGAAGGTAGACGGGTTAAATGTGGGGGTTGCAACGAATGTAGGTACATTACAATACAGTTGGAGTAGATAGGAGTGAGCCATGTACACTCTGCCTGGAAATAGGCACGCAAAATTTATAAAAATCGTTAAGTATTTAAAAATTAAATTACAAATTAAAATTAAAATGTCACAGTTAGAATTATTATAATTATACACACATTCATAATAATTAATATTGAAAAAAATGTCAAATTAAAATGTTACATTAGCATTAAAAATAAAAATGTATATTAGGTCCAAATATTCAAATAATGTTAATTATATTTATTATACACATTTCTGATTAAAAAGTTTTGTCCATTAAAAAATCATTAATCGAAATCTTGCTTGACTACTTGATACTATTTACAAGGCAGAGGTGAATGGAATGCTGGGAGGCGACGCCCTTTTTTTTTTTTATGGATGGGAAATCATCAAATGACCCCTCCCGCTCTGGGTGGAGCGAAGGGAGTGTCAGACTCTTACTGACTAAAACCCATCCGTGTTCCTTCCTTAGCCCTTTATGTTCCGGGGTAGCGGTAACCATTTCGGACAATCCCGCACCCCCGGCAGGCTTCGGCCCTGGCAGGCCCCTTCCTTTATGCTGACATCTCTTTGAGGCGCGCGTGGAACATGTACGCGCCGTCCGGCACGGGCCTGGTCCTGATCGGACGGTGAGCTAAGGGAGGCGACTCCCTAGGACAGGGAAAGCGAACCAATGGCACGCGTGCCATTGGTGGCACGTAACAAAATAATTTGGGCACGGCATAATTTCAGGAATTAAGATACCTAAGTCATCTAGTTTGCAACAGCAGAAATAGCACTAATTTATAATTTTATTTAAATAAATATAAAACTGTCAACATTAATATTAGACCTATACCAGCCAGGGCCCAGGGGTTGTCCTTAGGTGCACTTGCATAGTGCGAACATAGGATAATCGTCGGTTTGTGTCTCATTTCAATAAGAATATCTAAAGTGCCTCTGCGAGTTGGTTTCTGCACCTTGTATCCAAAGGACCCTGGGGGCCCGAGAAATATCAAGAGAGATTAAATATAATAATGCGAGAGTATACATGTCATATAGTTTTTTCCAGTAATCCCTAAGCCAATATTGTTTTTTGGCACGTTTTGGTAGTACTATTATAATATATTCTGTGGTTTGGCCATATGAAATATATATTTGGAAAAAATGGCACGTAGATGTACTGTCGACAGCAAAAGTAGATGATGAATTGAGTTTATAACTTTTGGAGTCAAAACTGATCACGAATATATGACAGCTGTACTAGTAGTAAATGTTTGGTATAATTTACAATCACACACTTTTGAATCACTTCGACGCAACGCAGTTCTGCCGCGAACTCCGTTCATTAGTATTGAATTTCTGATTTTCATCATCTACTTTTGCTGTTGACTGTACTTACAGAGGTTCGCCATCCCTGCCCTAGGTGGACAAATAGTTACCATATTGGTGATTTTCTTCAGAAAGGTCAGATGCGTAGTACTCGCAACCGCCGTGCGTGTATGACCTGATGTATGAACGTCAACGAGGCAAAAAGAGTATATAGGAATTGCAGCAGGTGTCGTTCTATACTTTCTGCGTACCCGCATGGGAGGAACGTGTGAGTTTATGTATGTACAGACGCCAGCACATCAAGCTACTACAATCTGTCAAACTTCTTTAATAGATTTTCAACTTTATCGCTGAAACATAAGGTTCAAAGTTGATTGGGAAAATTTGACTGTTTCGGGTAGCTTGATGTGCTGGCGTCTGTACGTACCTCTTGCTTGACACTTGTCTATTGCAGATTCTAGTTAAGTGTATGATTTGTTCTGATGTTAGTCGCTAATTATGTCATGAAATTAGTAAAAGTATGTAGATGTGCAAAGGTTTGGTATTATGTATAATCTACTAGCGATCCATTGTTCTGTCCGGGAATCGAACCGGCAGCTTGTAGCGCAAAAGCCAGTAGCTTGAGCACAGCGCCATCTAGCTTCCAATTCGGTACAGTATTTTAATAGTTACCATTTATTTTAATATTTGCTATCCGAAGATAATAGGAAGATCACGAGTAGACGCGTGCTGAGCTGGAATTGAAAAAGAAAAACGTTACATAAAATTGAAAACGAAAGCGAGAAAGCGAATAAAAGTATTTTTTTTAAATAGATCAGAAACCATGTCCATATTGCGTAATTCCATCTGCTCTGAGATTAATAGACTGCTCCGTCCGGACCCTAATTGCGGCGGTAAGACACATTCAATCACAATCCGCATCTTACAGAAGGATATTGCTAATCCATTGCTTCATAATTATGTTCAAAAATTTGGCTGCTTAATAACGCAATGTATGTTGCTGAACCGTCAAAATGAATGCAATTTTTACTGTTACCTCCTTACTAATAAACGTATCACATCACACTAATATTATAAAGGCGAAAGTTTGTGAGTGTGTGTGTGTGTTTATATGTTTGTTACTTCTTCACGCCTAAACCACTGAACCGATTTAGATGAAATTTGGTATAAAGATAGTTTGAGTCCCGGAAAAGGACATAGGATAGTTTTTATCCCGATATTCCCACGGGATCAACATTTACGCGGGTGAAACCGCGGGGCGCAGCTAGTTATATCATATGATACAGTTACACACCGATTTCTCTCTTTCAGTCGTCAGTAATTTGACTTTCGAAAGAAGAAGACAAAGCGTTGTGTAACTATACAGACGCTATACAACGTTTATTAGTAAGGGGGTTAGTGTATTACGGATGTACCCTGCTGGACTGCAGCTATGTGGTATAATAATAAATAGAACAATAAGCTAAAAATAAAATAGTCTTATAGTAATAAACTTGCTAATTAACAGACTGTGCCATCAATGCCACATCTAGTAAAAATCAAATTCATACATCCATGTTGTGTTTGGTTAACGATCGAGTTTATGTTATCTGTTTACCCACATTTCTTTTTTTTTCTCTTTGCTATTTTGTTTTGTTATTTTATTTATACATATACGTACCTACATCTGTGCTCTCTAATTATTAATCTTAGTTTTAAATATTGTTTCTCAGTAAGTGAATTATGTATGAATTCTTATGAGAAATAAAGTTGTTCTTAAACCTAATAATCAGCCTATAATGTTCCCATGGCTAGCATACAAGCCCCCTCTCTTTAAGACAGAGTGGGCCGTAATCCATCACCCATACGCAGTGCTGATTGTTGCAAATGCGGCGCTGTTCCCTAAACGATGGGACACTTAAATTGATATCCTGCGTGCCAGTATGCCTGCTGTAATAGGAACTGTTGGAGGTTACTGATGGCGTCAAACTTGCAGCTAAATTTGACATGCTAAGAAGAAGTGTGTATTTTGTATCCTACTAGGTAATATTACAAGCGCGAAAGTTTGTGACGGTGGATGGATGGATGTATGTTACTCTTTCACGCAAAAACTACTAAGCGGATTTGAATTAAATTTGGCACACAGATAATTTATAACTAGGATTAACACATAGGATATTTTTTATTCCGATATTCCCACGAAATCGAAACTTATGCGGGTGAAACCGCGGGGCGCTTCTAGTTCGGCTAAATGATAAATGATTTTATTTCTGTAAGTAGGTTTGTACAAATACTTTTACACGTCAATCATATTTTTTTAAAGTTAGATGAGGTCGGCGTTTCCTATATATGACGCGGACGGCGGTTATAATACATGTTAGGAGGTGTGCAGGCATGGTTTACCCAAACCTACCTATGTATTTGCACCGCACAGGCTAAAGTCATTGTTATTAAATTATGCGTTTTATTTCTTTAATTAAGTTTGTAAAATACTTTTACACGATAATCATATTTTAAAAACTTGATGAGGTCGGCGTTTCCTATCTGACTACTCTGAGAAGAAAGACCGAAACAAACCCAGAGGTCACAGTCTCTTTTAAAGTCCAGGCATAATATTGGTCAGATCATGTGAAGACAATGTAAATTGGTGTCCGAAATGGTCTTTTGAGGAATGAACCACACAGATTGAGTGGACCTGTCCAGTCAGTGCACGCATTCGTCAGTAATCATGCAGCTAAACCCAGAACTTAAGGAGCTCAACTCAATTAGGTACATAATCATAGTGAAATGACACACAAAGATGAGTGACGTCAAAGACTTGGCCATACTGAACACGTACGCTATGGGATGATATATTTACATACATACCTACTGTTTAATTAAGTTATCTGTTGTATTGACGCTTATACCGAACTGCAATCGGATCTTGGCTGCTCTATACATGGAGATAATTCAAGCATCAAACACGTTGTACCATCTTACGATTGATATCCTTTGGAGTCTCAATTTAATTTGTATGATTCAACAAGTACTTCGGTAACCCAGTTTCCCTCCGTGAGATGGTCGGTAACACCAAGGTATTGCTGGCCTTCCTTGAGGAGCTGGGGTGGATCGAATAATCGATTTTCCCACCCGCGCGCATTTTCGTGGAGTTGCGAACACCAGCCTGTATTACCTATGATCCAACAACATATAGCAAATCGGTAAGAAAAGTGAGATAGGATACACTTACGGCACATTTCATAAGGCACACATTTCCCTTCCTTCCTCCAGTGTCCCTTGATACATCGGCAGGCTGGGGTGCATTCCACCACTATCAACATTAGGCCGTATATAGGACATCTTCCGTCAGGAGTGGATTGCGTGCAGTCATCCGTTGGGCACGACGGTGGGCAGGCTATGTATTCTTCGTTCGGACGCTCACATTTGAATGGAGCTGGGGATTAGAGGAAATATTTATAAGCATATTAGATAGGCAGGGATACTGTGTTTTGTGAGAAAGAACGAAAGGTGAGCGAGATCCTTGTAGGTTGCTGTCAAGACTAAACAAAGGAGATTCTTATAAATAAATAAATAAATCATCAAGCCTGTCCCATGGGATAGGATTTAGAAATCCAGAATATCTTCTCCCAGTCTCCTTCAATAGCGTCTACGCTATTGAAGGAGACTTTTTTTTTCTCGCGGTGGAAATCCTCATGGACTTCCTCTATCGTGGGGATGACAGAGGGGCATGCCGGACTCTTACCGGCTAAAACCACCGCGGTGTTGGAACACCGCGGTGGTTTTAGCCGGCCATAGGTAGAGGTGGACCTCTACCTATGGCCGGGGGTGCGGAATTCGCATAAGCATTCACCGCTCCCCCGACAGGCCTCGACCCGCTGTTCCTCAGCGGGTCCCACCTCCCCGTGCGCCCATTCCTGTATTGGCCGCACCCACTCTCGAGTGGCGCGCGTGGAACACCGCAGCGCCAACTCGGGCCTGTCTGGTCGGACGACGGACGCCCCTAGTCCGTCTGGGCGAATTTGTATGGGAAGTGGTCTACGGATAAATAGTGATACGGTTTTAATATTTGTGTCGGGATACTTCATCTATACCCTTGTGCAAAGGGACATCAAAAGCCGAAACGGCAATTATGAAAAAAATATGCATTTACAATTTACAGGAGTGAACGTCAGTCTTCTAAGAATGTTTTCCTATAGCTACAACGGTTTATAACGGTTTAGATACCTGTCCTTACGACCCGGCCGAATATTGCGTATATTACAAAAATGCATTTTTCGTAAAATTGCCGGGTCAGATTTTGATGCCACTTTGCACTAACGTAAAGATGAGGTATCCTTACACAAATATCACAACCATGACATATACTACATTCTCCCAGCCTCCTCTGATTTGATGCTATTGGAACGCCGGCAGCAGCTATTCATTTGGCATAAAAAATAAAAATAATAATCTATCGAATTCAGGTGACACAGGCCCATAGATAAAGAATCTGGTAAAGCCGGTACGTCTGGAAATCTCTAAACTATTTTATATGATTTAAAACCCTATTAACGGTCGCGACTAAATTGCATTGGTCATTAGAGTTTCAGATAACTTTAAACTAACATCAACACAGAAGAAAGGAATGAGCCAACAAGTGGGTCGACAAAGTCAATGTTTGTTGGCCATTTTCCTTAAACATAAAAAATTAAGGCGCTTGAAGGAGA
Organism: Amphipoea oculea; assembly: GCA_945859645.1. Taxonomy (NCBI): domain Eukaryota; kingdom Metazoa; phylum Arthropoda; class Insecta; order Lepidoptera; family Noctuidae; genus Amphipoea; species Amphipoea oculea. The sequence continues at coordinate 17,571,917 of OX243868.1, read as the reverse complement.
GGTCCCAGTTGCAGGACGAGAATCTCCCTCTATGGCGCTGAGCAGGCAATGGACAATTTGCAGACGATTATAGAACGTATGAAATCCCGGTAGCCTACGTGTACCTTATTGCAGAGATTTCCATATGTTCTTTCGTTGCAGAAATATTGTCTATCGTCTGCTCAACGCCTAAAACATCTATTATCTCTATACATACACTTCTGTGGATCAAACACGAACGCGCGGAGTAAACGTAACTTAAATTCAAACGATTTTGTACTTGAAAATACTCGTTTCACATATAATATTTTATTCATGGATAGTCATTGATAGTCCGTGTTGTCCCAATTGTAGGACAAAATATTCCCTCTGCCACATCTATTCTCTCTAAGCCCTTCTGTTCGCTGTCGCAGTCCTTTCGGTAGGTCAGTAAACGCGAAGAATGCAAGAGCTTGTCGAGTTATAATGTGCCTGCTGAGTTCCACTGCAGGGAACAGGTTTCCCTTCCTTCATTTTCCTCTCGTTTTTGTAATAGCCCAATCTTTTAGGAGTCTTATTCGTCAGGCTATCTCCTTCTGAGCAATCACTTTTCCCTATTCTGACGTGTCTTGCGACAGATGTGACCTGCCCAGTTCAAGTAATTATGTTTTTCATCTTTTAAAGCCTAAATGCTTGAATGGCTTTAGCACACGGATAGACCATGACCTAGGTTTATGACATAGGACTCTTTTTGTCCCGATAGAAGTCCTTCTACTGGAACATATTGATTAATTAATAATTAAGTATGAACAGATCAACTCACGGGGGTCAGTGAGATCATTTCCGTCATACACGCGAGCGAAGACGTGGGCATAAGAATATAATACCCTTCATTATTTACAGACGCCAGCACATCAAGCTACTACAATCTGTCAAATTTCTTTATCGCTAAAGCAAAAGGTTCAATGTTGATTGGGAAAATTTGACAGTTTCGGGTAGCTTGATGTGCTGGCGTCTGTACACCATATAAATAAACAAAAGTATAAATATTAAAAAAATAGAGATTACTCACGGCATTCCCTTGTATCAATACAAGTCCCATTCAAAGCCCTTTTCATATTGAAGTGACATTTACACCTAGGAGTCCCACAATCTCCTGTGTTCGAACATCCTTGATACTGGTGCTCTCTTGTTGGACAATTGTCTTTGTAGCAGTCTGATGGACACGTGTCCTCGTTTTCTCCAGGAGGGCATTGCAGCTGCGCTGGAAAACAGGAGGAGATTATAAAATGAGATCGCCTCGTTGGTCGTTGGCAAACGCTACTGCTGAGCAAGTGGTCCCGTGTTCGATACCCATGTCGGGAAAAGTGTTATTGGGTTTTCCCGCCAGGGATTTCTCAGTAGCACACCAGAATCTGAATTTTACCCGGTTGATCGCAACAGGCTCGCCTCCTGTTACATGCGACTTGAAAATAACTGGCGAAATGAGGGTGTTCTATAGAAGGTGCAGGTGTAGAGGTAAGTTCAATCTATAGATTGAACTTACCTCTACACCTGCACCTTCGGGGATTACAAGGGTTTTTTATCATGAAAATATTGGAGTACCGTGGGCACTCGGCAAAATTTGACATCGAAAAATGGAGTACCTTACAAAAACCTCAAATTAGGTTACGTTGCCTTTTTTTGTGGGTGGGAAATCATCAAATGACTCCTCCCGCTCTGGGTGGAGCGGAAGTTAGTCTCAGACTCTTACTGAATAAAACCCATCCGTGTTCCTTCCTTAGCCCTTTATGTTCCGGGGTAGGCAACCCTTTCGGACAATCCCGCACCCCTGGCAGGCCCTTTCCTTTTTGCTGACATCTCTTTGAGGCGCGCGTGGAATACATACGCGCCGTCCGGCACGGGCCTGGTCCTGATCGGACGGTGAGTTACCCATTAATCTCCGTCCGCAGGCCCGCGCCTACGCTGGCCGGGAGTCGTCACGCGGCTCCCGAAGCCCGGAGCGTTTCCCGCGGCGGCTGGGACGTGAGGCTCTCTCGCTCAGCCATCCCGCCACCTCCTTCGCTAGCATGACTGCTTCGCAGAAGGAGGTGACTGCCTCCCACTCCCTCTCGCTCCAGACCATGGCTTGAACCAGGGCCGGACGCGAAAGGTCGCCGCCGCTGCCGATCGCCTCTACGAGGACACGGCGGTGCTCCGCCCAAGCGGGGCAGACCTCCACCGTACGCTCCACCGTGTCCTCTGGGCGATCCTCGCAATGGTGACAAATCCAAGATCATTAAAATCGGTCCAACAGTTCTTAAGGTGAATGCGCAGTTGTAGCCCGCGAAATTCAATTTTTCATAAGTTTTTTGCAATTTTCAGATCAGTGTCAGGTTTTATCTTGATCAAAATATGATTCGCGACTATAACAGGTACGTATTTACAGAATTATAATAATTAGAATCATTAATACATCTTTCTAAGTTAGATTTCTACTGTTAAGAAAAAATCTCGTATGGAAAAGTGTTTATGGTAGAAATCTAACTTAAAGAGATATAATTATTAATGATTCTAATGACTATAATTCTGTAAATACAAATGTCTATTATAGTCGCAAATCATATTTTGATCAAGATACAACCTGACACTGACCTACAAATTGCAAAAAACGTAAGAAAATTTAAATTTCGCGGTCTACCACTGCGCATTCACCTTAAGTTATAAATGGTGTAAATAACCCGACTTTGTTTTATTTATTTACGAGTAGAAGATGTAAATTGAAATAAACGTAAAACGACTAGGTAATCATTGGTTTCGTGTTGGTTTATCGTGAAACAATGGAAATCCCTGTTCCGAATACAGACTTATTAAACAACTTGTAACTACATAGGTTATTAAATTATTAATTTACAACTTAGTACCTAACTAAGTTACCTATCTACATAGGTAGGAGTTATTAAGTTGTAAATTAATTATTTATTCAGGTAGGTAGGGTAGGTAAATATAGGCATATTTAGGCATCTTCGTGCTCTCTGATGCGCAACAAAATTATAAGATGACTAGCAGCGCCCCGCGGTTTCACCCGCATAAGTTTCGATCCCGTGGGAATATCGGGATAAAAATTATCCTATGTCCTTTCCCGGGACTCAAACTATCTCTATGCCAACATCTAAATCGGTTCAGCGGTTTATGCGTGAAGAGGTAACAGACAGACAGACAGACAGACACAATATTAGTATGGACTAGTATGAATGGATGAATAAACCTTAGACCGCCACCCGCAACCACCACTTACATACCTTACTTTTTTGCAAAAAAACAATTTTCATTCGTTTATTTAAATGACATTCACGCCTGCATTCCTAGAAAGGTGAGTCAGAGATGTAGGTAGGTAAGTATGACTATGACCTATTAAGTAGGTAGTGAGTTTAGGTACTTACCTGCTTAAAGATAAAAAGCCAGCAGCCTAATTGCGGAAAGCCAAATCGTCAAATGATTCTGATCAGTTGGCTTCATTTCTATCACAATTGGCTTCATTTTACGATTTTCGAATTGCGAAACTCTAGTTTATTATGAAACCAATTATGAACGTTAAGGCCCTGCGCAGAAACTAGAGTTTCGCAATTCGAAAATCGTAAAATGAAGCCAATTGTGATAGAAATGAAGCCAACTGATCAGAATCATTTGACGATTTGGCGTTCCGCAATTAGGCTGCTGTTATATGTAAAAATATTTTTGTCTAACTTGATTCAAATATTCAGTCATTATATTGTGACCAGGGGTCGGCGCAATATGTTTTTCTCTTTCATTCTTCCTCCACAAACGATTTGCTTACCACTTTTTTGTCAATCACTGACGTCACCTTCACTTACCTACTCACTAGATACTATCTTTACTCACTAATTTATTTTCAACTCCAAATAGTACCTAGTCTAAATGCTTACCGGTAGTATGAATCGTGACAAAGACGACAAACAGAACAACAAACACAGCTCGCGTCATTTCTCAGCCGGTCCGTTCGTGGCAATGAATAATGCACAACTAAGTAACTAAACATCAACATTATTTAGCACTGTACCTTCATAGATCGTCCATGAAAGGTATTGGTAATTACCTCGTCTCGTCTTCATTAGGTCTTCAAATTTCTAAATTTAGAGCCATCTATCTTTTGTTTTAAAAACTAATTGATCACGGTGTTCACATGATTGTGAATTACTTTTGATATTGTATGATAGATGGCAGCACGGGTCTCAGAATATTTTCAGGAATGCTTTTCAAACAATATTTTTATTTTATTTTGCGTATCTTTTATTTGTTCGGCAGTTCGCTATAGTATCTTGCTTTGTTATTAAAGTAGTTTACGTTGAGTACTTGAATTCTTGAAGTTTTTAATGGATTTCGTAGATAGCTCGCAAGAATTTAAAAACTTATTATGTACCTACCCATATTTAAAAAAAGAGTCAAAACGTAACTTAATATTTCTTTAACAAACTAGATTCCAACTCTTAAATTAAGAGACCATAAAGAAATTTCACTAATTACTACCTAAAACTATTTTTCTGCAAAGCCACTTCCGGCCTGCCCGTAGGTAATTAGGTTAACCCGGTTAACCGCACTAATCCCCTTTACCGGACTTTTGAGCATCCCGGACATTCTGCAATCCCGGACGTTAGGCCGGGACATCGTTTTGGTTCGCTTTTAACCGCCCATCGGACGCTTGTCTTATCTGTTATGAAGCTGATCATTTATTTCAGAGCATTTAAGGGGGATGCGCTAAAGTAGCCCGCGAAATTTATATTTTTCCTAGCGATTTTCCTTTGTTCCCACTAGTACCACCCAACTGTACCACCGGTGGTACTAGCGGGAAATTTCGTTCTCTATAGTACCACCATTTATATTAATTAATATTAGTGGTACTAGTGAGACTGTTTGTTCCCAACCTTTGTTCCCACTAGTACTACCGAACTGAACCACCGGTGATACTAGCGTGAAATCTCGTTCTCTATAGTACCTACCACCACTTATATTAATTAATATTAATGGTACTAGTGACACTGTTTGTTCCCAATAATACTACCTACCTATAGAGATAGCACCTGCACTTTAATAAAGAAATTAATACATATTATCACTTTAATTGCAAAACAAAAGTAAACAGAAATCAAACTTATCTCTCGGCTAAATTAAAAATAAAACATATCGCAACAACGTTTATATGCGAACTAGCGAAGTTTCTCTAAAAAGTGGCCAATACAAATTTCTCCTGATGTCAATTGCATTTGTGCTTCAATTATCCGGTCATCAGAATCAATGTGTTGTTTTGCTCGCTTTGGTTGTGAGCTCTTATTGAACTTCTTCAGTTTGTTGCTTCGGAAGGTTGTTATGTGAGATTCTTGAAACAAAACATGCAAGATTTGCAAGAAATTCGGTTTATTTCTGCTTATGTAAGAATTTAAGTTATGATGCCAACCCTCTGCCGAATTATTTGTTCGATGTTGACAGCCAAAAACGCTTAATATATCTTTGAAAGGACTTTTCATCCAAACTGTCTCGTAGTATTTTTGGAAATTTCTCATTGCAGGTACTACGTCTTGTTTCATTTCTCTTACAACATAATCCCATCCTTCCGAAATTTTGTCTGTTGGGAGCAAAGCGATGTTACTAGCCAAATGAATGATTCGTTGATTATCCCTAGTTTTCTTCATGCCCAAAGATTTTGCCTTACGTCGCAGAGCATTTAGAAAGTGATAATGACATCCTGTAACTTTTATACCAATTTTAGTTAATGCACTTATGGCTGCCTGTTCAAAATCAGTCATGACCACACCAGGCTGCCATTCCGGAATTCTTATTTTGAGTAGTTCGAACAGTGTAGAGTACGCTTTTTCATTTTGATGAGTCATAAATGCAAAGGCTAATGGGACAATATTTTTGTGTTCCAAATTGCTACCAAGGTCTCCATGAATGACGTAAATTTGACGAAATGGTTCCGGGCATGATTTATAAGTACCGTCCATGAAAAACATTGTCGAAGTTTTAAGCAAATCTTTCCCTGTTTCATTGCAAAATAGTATGATTCTCATGGAATCTTCACAATAATCAGCGAGCAAAAATTTCAAGAACTGTTGAGGTACTTCTACCTCTCCACCATTTTTGGAAAGAGTTTTTTCAACACAGGCAGCTTTATTTCGTTGCCTGTAAATTGAAGATTTTTTTTCATTGAAACTTGGTGTCGGCTTATCGGCGAGTAAATCCCAACGATTTGTCGTGATTTTAGCTATTGCCCGTTTAAAAACTTTAGGAGCTGGCTCCTCGCCCTTTACTGCCTCATCACAACATTCGCTAATAGTAGCATCAATACAATTCTGGGCAAGGTCAGGCTGGCACTGTTCACTATGTGTCTTTCTATTTATAACACCATCTCGATTCTAAAACAAAAAAGTAGGTCCAACCTCACGTTAAAACGCCAAACGCCTAACAAGTAACAGCATTAGAAGGATCCAGATTTGACAGGATTAGGAAATTTAGAGTGGCGTTCATAAAACGGACTCACGTTCGACTCAATGTTGAGCAGCCGATTTTAACAGAAAAATTTATAGACGATCTGTCAAAATCGGCTACTCAAGATTAAGTCGAACTATGGTCGAACTTGAGCCCTTGAGGTCGCTTTATGAATGTCACGAATGCCACTCTTTTTAAAACTATCCCGAGGACTCGTATAGAGTAGGTGCACTGGTCTGTGACGTTATGTAAGAGTCTAAAGAAAATAGTTACCTTCGATAAAGTTACCGATCCTTTACATTTTAATTCCAACTTGTATTGTTTACATCTCCATATTTCACTTTCATTTTTATATTTTTTATGGATGTAATATTGATGCCCACCTTCAAGCAGCACTCTTCCACGCCCTTTTTTTAAAATTTTTAGCTCGGTTTCGTTCATAGTTGCATAAATAAAATGAAGAAATTTTTTTGTTTTTTATTTAATTTAATGAAATGGCGGTTTGTGTTATTTTATTTCATTAAAATTTGCAATATATGTTGAAACCATACACATAGGCGATATAAGTACTAGTTGAAACATATCAATTTTGACAAAACAACAATGACAACTTTGATTAATGATTTGTCTGAGGTTTTATGCGGAGTTTATAAGTGGACAAGGTTGTCACTATCTTCCTGCACTTGAGGAAAATAGACTACTCTACGTCTAATCAATAAGGTAGGTATTTCGTCCCATAAGTTTATAGTCGGTACAAAATAATGTTACACAATTTGCATATTGGGAACAAACAGTGTCACTGGTACCACTAAGTAAATGGTGGTACCATAGAGAACAAAATTTCCCGCTAATACCACCGGTGGTTCAGTTCGGTGGTACTAGTGGGAACAAAGGTTGGGAACAAACAGTCTCACTAGTACCACTAAGTAAATGGTGGTACTATAGAGAACGAAATTTCCCGCTAGTACCACCGGTGGTACAGTTGGGTGGTACTAGTGGGAACAAAGGGTTACTTGCCTTATGACCTTTATGGTAATTTTGTAAAGACAGTGAAAAACAATGGCGCCGATTCTCTTGTTCACAAACTAAACTAAATTTAAGTTCAATGCATATTTTTCTTTCTGTTTCATTAAGAAAAGGACAGGAGATAAATATTAGTTTAGTCCTGTCATTCATACGGATATGAACATTAATCGGGTGCGCCAAAGTTCACCTAAATTTTCAACTCCGATAATTGGAAATCCGAAAATGTTCTTCCTAATATTTTTCATCCTAAGAGCGTTTTCACATTATCCGATCCGATATCGGTGTCGGACGCCGATCCGATATCGGGGTAAGTAAAATGTATGAAATATGTACCTGTCTTTCATACTGTCCGGCCCGATAACGGATATCGGAGCCGGCACCGATATGCTAGCGGCACCATCGGACGCCCGTGAGCCGTCGGGCGATAATGTTTGTATGTGTGCTATACGTGTATCTAAATTGTCTCTTGTGTGCGTAGAGCCCGATGCGCGGCGGCCATTTTGAGCTTGTTTACTAGTTTGGTTGTCATCATGGCGTCGTCGTCGTTTTGTAGCTTGCTAAAAAGAGTATAAAATGCTCCCTCTGAATATCTAGCTACCACAATGGGATGTACCCAATACTGTCTGTGGACAGATCTTTTTTTGCGTCTCAAATATAATAGATACAGCAAATAAAGTTTTCTATTATAGTCTGCCATGATGACTTGCCTGCACTAAGCTATCGAGCAAATGGCCGTATCGGAACGATTTTGTCGGAAATTATGTGAAAATAGCACATGGTGTCGGCTATCGGATGTCGGCTATCGTCGTCCGACACCGATATCGGATCGAATAATGTGAAAACGCTCTAACAATCACAATTCCTAACTACTCTGTCTCTAATGTTCATAATTCCGAATCGTTCAACTTCATAATGTCAGTAGCAATAAACATCTATTATACTTTTATTTGTTTTCCTATATTTTCTCAACATAACCATCTTTTACACTATTATTCAAAGTCATATATTTTTTGTTTAGATCGTCGACATAGGATGCAAAAACGAGCGAAGGGCACCCCGAGGTTCGGTTTGGTTAGGTTACTTTAAACCCTTTACACAGAAATAGGGGCCCCGTGAAGCGGGGCTCCGTCGACATAGGATGCAAGGGCGAGCGAAGGGCACCCCGAGGTTCGGTTTGGTTAGGTTACTTTAAACCCTTTACACACAAATAGGGGCCCCGCAAAGCGAGGCTTCGTCGACATAGGATGCAAGGGCGAGCGAAGGACACCCCGAGGTTCGGTTTGGTTAGGTTACTTTAAACCCTTTACACAGAAATAGGGGCCCCGCGAAGCGGGGCTCCGTCGACATAGGATGCAAGGGCGAGCGAAGGGCACCCCGAGGTTCGGTTTGGTTAGGTTACTTTAAACCCTTTACACAGAAATAGGGGCCCCGCGAAGCGGGGCTCCGTCGACATAGGATGCAAGGGCGAGCGAAGGGCACCCCGAGGTTCGGTTTGGTTAGGTAACTTTAAACCCTTTACACAGAAATAGGGGCCCCGCGAAGCGGGGCTCCGTCGACATAGGATGCAAGGGCGAGCGAAGGGCACCCCGAGGTTCGGTTTGGTTAGGTTACTTTAAACCCTTTACACAGAAATAGGGGCCCCGCGAAGCGGGGCTCCGTCGACATAGGATGCAAGGGCGAGCGAAGGGCACCCCGAGGTTCGGTTTGGTTAGGTTACTTTAAACCCTTTACACAGAAATAGGGGCCCCGCGAAGCGGGGCTCCGTCGACATAGGATGCAAGGGCGAGCGAAGGGCACCCCGAGGTTCGGTTTGGTTAGGTTACTTTAAACCCTTTACACAGAAATAGGGGCCCCGCGAAGAGGGGCTCCGTCGACATAGGATGCAAGGGCGAGCGAAGGGCACCCCGAGGTTCGGTTTGGTTAGGTTACTTTAAACCCTTTACGCAGAAATAGGGGCCCCGCGAAGCGGGGCTCCGTCGACATAGGATGCAAGGGCGAGCGAAGGGCACCCCGAGGTTCGGTTTGGTTAGGTTACTTTAAACCCTTTACACAGAAATAGGGGCCCCGCGAAGCGGGGCTCCGTCGACATTGGATGACATAGGATGAAAAAAAAAAGTGTTTATCATATTAGACTAAATAGGTTTTATGTCTATTGAGTGGTATATCAAACGATTTTATATTGTCTGTTATTCTTATAGAAATTAGTTACATTAGTAGTTATGTTTAGGGATAAAAGCGTTATGATAAAAAACAGTAGGAGTTTAAAATATTTACATTAATGATATTATTGATTACAATTTTCGGAAACATGAGTGTTATGAACATCGCCGGTAGCACTACAAATAGTATGAATGAAAACTTTAGGATGAAAAATTTTAGGAAGAGTGATCATTCGGATTACAAATCGTTAGGAAGAACAATTTCGGGTAAAGAACTTTAGTTGAGCCAATATGGACCCACATTAATCTCATACAAAGAATGTTTATATTCGTATGAGATGCTTGCTTTACTAAGCAAACTAAAGCCAAAGTGCGGTCTGTGAATCTTGTTCTTACTGCGAGCTCTTCCATCACCACCCTATCAGTCTTAGTCTGAATTATTTTGAAGGATATTGTTCGTCCATTGCTTCATATGTTCAAAAATTTGTATGCTCAACAACGTAAATAACGCAATGAATATTGTTGAACTGTCATAATCATAATGAAACCCGTTGCTACTGATAGTGTGTTACGCAATTACCTACCTCGCTGTTATAAAAATGTTCAGCGTTCTACCTAAGTATAAAACTATAATGTTGGCCCTACAATTTGTCCTACTCAAAGGGTGAATTTTTAATAAAAGTGACAAGTTGTTATCGCACCCTGAAGGCGCAATGATAAGGCGTTTTCACCCTAAAGCGTCTTAACTCTTTTTTCTTTAAGCGGCATGATAACCGAAAGATGTACCTACTTTCCTCTTTTATTTCCGAATTTTCAAATGAATTTATGAAGGTTTAGTAAGAAAAATTTACATAAAAGATACGACCTATTCTTTAAGGGGGAAGCGCTAAAGAATCAGTAATACCTACAACTTGTTAAGTTAGTATAATTCTAAAATGTCAAGATTTCATGAAATAGTCATTCAGTAGGATTACTTGGTCTTAGAGAGTTGTCTTAATGACTTTAATGATTATAATTCTGTAAATACATATTTGTTACGGTCGCGACTCATATTTTAATCAACGTACTACCACACCCCGAACACTCCATACAACGCTCGCAAAATAATTACCTACTACTACTACATTAAAAAATGACGTTTGTATACGTATGAATGTGTGCGTGAGGTACTTGTGTTTGCGAGCGCTCTTGTTAAAGAACTGCGACGAATACGCCGAAGTGCGGGGTGAGGTGCGGTAACTGATGTTAGTGCGGGGAAGGGAGTGTCCTTTCTGTACGTAGTACTGTGGTACTACTTAATACTGACCAGCAAATTGCAAAAAATGTAAAAAAAAAAAAGAATTTCGCGGGCTACCCTGGCACTTTCGCCTTAATGTGGTTTAGGTATTTATTTTATTTTTTGAGCAAAATACCATCAATGTAAAAGTTTATTAATTTCCTACAAAACAACATTCAGGAACAGTTTTTTTAATCAAAATAACTTCGAATAACTATTTTAAATTACCTGTAAGGTTGTCTGAAGTATTCAATCTTATTGTTATACTAGAATGTTAATTGACTGGTAGAGAATTTCCTACAAAACAACATTCAGGAACAGTTTTTTTAATCAAAATAACTTCGAATAACTACTTCAAATTACCTGTAAGGTTGTCTGAAGTATTCAACCTTATTGTTATACTAGAATGTCAGTTGACTGGTAGAAAATGCCTCAGGTATTGCCTCAAGTCCGTTTACACTTTCACAGTTATTTTACCTCTGACAGCAGCAACCTAAAATCAACTTTATTTTAACGATAATAAAGATCACTCTGATTTTGACAGACCTGCAGTCAGTCGTAGCAACCCAACGCAACAAAGCAACCTTATTAAAATGAAAACGTAGTCGGGTAATAAGGATCACTATGACGTGTTGCAAAATCAGAGTTGTGAAAGGACAGTAAGTCCGCCTTTGTACCTATATCTTCACTAATAATTAGGTATAAAGAGGTATAGTTTGTAAGTATGGATGGGTTATTCCACAAATCCCCATTGAGAATCCCCAACAATGGGGTTTTGTGAACTTTTTGTTTAGAAATCCCCATTATGTACCTACTCTATAAGAGTTCAATGGGGATTTCTGAACAAAAAGTTCACAAATCCCCATTGATGGGGATTCTCAATTGGGATTTGTGAAATAACCCGTTGGGATGCAGGGGGTAACCTCTGAACCTACTCGTCCAATTTCAAAAATTCATTCTTTTTTTTATAGATAGATAGTTATATTTTATGGTATGGCTGGTTTCCACGTGGACGGAGTCGCGGGCAGACACAAGCTTTCCCCCGGGACTCCGTGAAAGCCATCTTGCATAAAGTTTCAGTCAGCCTAGCCTTTTCCTATAAAGTTGCATAATGTTTTATAAAAATAAAAATAACGAATACCCTGTTTTCAAAAATATATTTTTTCATAATTCTTAATTTTGACATTGACTGGCAAAAAAAAAAAATATCTTCGCTTACACAGAAAAATATATCAGAGGCAGAATGCCACAATGTTAGCGTTTCTTTTTGGTTTCTTCATAAAAATTGCCTTGCGCGCGCTTTTTGTGGTTCCATATTGTATCATCCTTTTTGTATTTTATATTAATATATTCATATCTGTCTCCTGTACCCTTGTCTTGGCTTTATGAAGGATTTTCTGCATGAAAATTGTTGTATTGTCCTGTGAGATTGATGTTAAGGTCGGTTTTTATTTTTTAATTTTATTTAATTTTAATGTTTAGGTAGTGTCTCGAGCAGAAGATAAATCTTCAACTGTCATAATATAAAAGACAATCCATTAGATATAACACGCACACACATGATGAAGTAAGTATTTAAAATACCACTATAACAAGGAGTCGTCTTTTATTTGAGCCGCCTTACAAGGAAATCAATTTGTTTCATTTATGCAAGCTCGACTCCCGGGAACTTATAAACTGCAAACAATACGACAGTTCTTAGTTGTCTCGGAAGAATTGTAAGTGGTAAAAATACAAGAGAGAATTTTAAGTAGAACGCTGAGCACAGCTATCATCTCGAACGATAAAATATAAATGCTATCGCCGTTGATGTTGCGTACATTTAGGCTGAGGCCTGTGAGGCGATAGAGGTAGCATAGCGACAAGCGGGCTGCTTGACTAAGATAATAACCCTTTTATTTATACACGTTGCTTTAAGTTAAGAGACGTTTAAACGTCAAAAATGTATGGTTAAACAGTCGCTAATCATTACTTAACTTTACGCATCGTTTATAAGAGTTCAACACTGTTTCTGACAGTCGTGCAACTTCATTCCTATCTAGTGTTTGCAATTTAGTTTTCAAAAACGTATACAAATATATATATTTTTTAATATTGAACCAAGCCGATTAATGATGATGATTTCTTAAGTTCAGTTTGCGCTACAACTCCAAAGATTTTTATGACATTTTCAATAGTACCTACATACGATTCTGTAATCAAATTAATTTACATTGGTATAAAGTTGACATCAATTAGAAACCAAGGTACTAGTAAAATTCGTAAGTAGTGCCTAATTTAATTCATCAGCGTTCATTTGAAGCGCGCCAAATGTCGTTCGACAAGGTTTTGGATGTTTTGTGTTTTTTGTTTGGAGGTTTTGTTTCATTGATGAGTGTGACAAGTCGGAATAAATGGCGAGAAATCGTGAGGCGAACCACATCAGCGTCTAGACGAGAAACTACATGAAGACCACGACCGCTCTGAAAAGGGTCGAAGAAGAAGAAGATGAGTGTGACCTTGAAAAATTCGGCAGCAGTAACCTATACAAAAGTCAACTTCCCTATATTAATTTGCTTATTGCAGCCTACACAACAGCCACAACAGCAAACTCATCCAGACAGCTTGCTCGTGGGTACATATTTGAATGTCGAACATTAAAATACCTACGTGTAAAATGTCAACGTTCAAAACATCGAAAATTTAAATATCGGTTATATCATAATATCGAAAATTGTTATACCTAAGCATAAAATGTCTAACATTGAAATGCCGAGTTATAAAAATATCTAATGATTAAAAACATCGATAATCATTATACCTAAGCTCAAAATGTCAACATTCAATACACTTTAGTTCATTATATTTACGTTAAAAATACCTACTAGTTAAAATATCGAACTTGCAGGCAGGCATGGTTGCAGGATGCAAGAGAGAGCGAAGGGCACCCCGGTGTTAGGTTAGGTTAGGTTACTTTAAACCCTTTACACAGAAATAGGGGCCCCGCGTAGCGGGGCTCCGTCGACATAAGATGCAAGAGCGGGCGCGGCCTACAAATGCGTTTTTTTTTAAGTTATTTATTATGTGAAAATAATATTACTTAAGCATGCAGAGTGCAAGCGAGCATGTATCATGCAGCAGGCATGGTTTCTGTCACGGCTCCGGCGCTGCGGGGCTCCGGCGGTCCCACGCGAACTTATCGTCGTCGACGGTTTTAACGCTCTCCACCGCAGCTTCGGCTTGCTGGCCGGCTACGCCGGCCAGCCTCAGCCGCGGCGGCAGCCGTTAAAGCCACCTCCGCCTCAGCTCGCGGGCCGCCTCGCCCCTCTGCGCCTACGCGGGCTTAAATTACACTCTAGGGGTAGGGCAGACAAGACCACGTGGAGTCGGTTTTGCAGCGATTTGTTTCTGTCACTAATTTTTGTAGCACAACATATAAATAAATATCGATATTTAGGACATTCGATACTCTGTACTTCGATATTTACATCATTAGATAATCTGTACTTCGATATGTAAGCCTTTCGATGTCATGTTTGTCGATAATTAGATTTTAGATATATTTTACGTAGGTTATCTAACCATTCGACAATATAAACTTACGTTATTTTAATTTTCGGTTTTGTGGTCGTTCGATATTTAAATTTTCGATGTTTTGAAAATTGACATTTTAACCGTAGATATTTAAATTTTCGAAATTCAAATATGTACCCCTTGCTCGTTCATTTGTTTATCGCTCGTACGCCTTTTGTCCCGCTCTACGCGTTCATGCTGACCACAACCTTATAGTTACAGAAGTCAGACTGCGAAGCTCGTTTCACACTAAAATATACACGAAGGCAATTTTGTGGCCGTCGCTGGGGAATCGAAAGAAAACATTTGAGTTCTGCGAAGCTTATAAGTTAGTGTAACGTTATGTTACGTATGTTCTGTGTTAGTGAATGTTGGGAGGTTTGCACGCAGACGCTGTCGCACTGGTTTCGTACCTATTACATTATTCATGTTTACCTATGGTATTATAATTTGTCGGTACAAACTTGTGGCTAAGTAATAACAGCCGCACAGGTCGATCGATCAGGTTAAGCTACGCTTGCCACGGTTGGTCCGTGGACGGGTGACCACCTTCACATACCAAGACCCCTCCTTGTCTCGAAAAGCACGTTAAGCCGTTGGTCCCGGCTGTCATTCGTGGATCTTTGACAGTCGTTACGGGTCGTCAGAAGCCAGAAAGTCTGACAACCAGTCTTACTAAGGGGTATCGTATTACCCAGTAACTGGGTTGTGGAGGTCAGATAGGCAGTTGCTCCATGTAAAATACTGGTATTCAGCTGCATGCGGTTAGACTGGAAGCCGACCCTAACATAGTTGAGAAAAGGCTAAGCAGATGATGATGATACACTAGCTTCTGCCCGCGACTTTGTGCGCGTGAAATTTCTTGCTCCTCCAACTCATCCCATCGCATCGCATCGCCCACCAACGCTATTAAGTACTTCGTTTTCGCTTAGCGTTTTTTCTTTTTTTCTTTTAGACGTAGGATAAATAGTTGATTGGGCTATCAAATACATTAAGAATTTTTCAAATTCGACTGGTAATCCCGGAGATTAGCGCGTTCAAACATATATTTTGTTGTCCCTCTCTGTGCTTTGATGCTATCGAAAATGATTTGCAATCGGCCTTATGTAGATCTTAATTTCAACACGCCACAGATTCCCGGAATCAGTCCCTCGTCGTTCGTCAACACAGTTCGCTCGGTCGCTTTATTTCCTTTGATATGTAGACGAGACCCCAACGAGAGACCTATCAAAGAATTTACATGTAGAAGCGAAAGTTCCGCTCCAAACAGGGCTTACCAAGGTTGGGTATCACATCTCCGCCGCGAAACCATAGTAGCGAAACCGCGGTAGTTCCAACATGCTTTATGCGTTGAAAAAAAAACGAAACACAAGCGAAACTGCCTGTTCTAATGCACACATTTGATTATGATTCCATCTCTTGCTCGCGTGATTACAACGATTTCCTCGGAAGTCAGTTACACCTACGCGCTCAGCCCGCTATTTTGTGGCGGTGCCGCGATTGTTTTGCACGCAGTCGGCAAGTTTATAAAGCGAAACTTTAATATTTTTGTAAAATGGATGTTGGTTTCACGGAAAATCTAATCTAAGAGGTCTGAAGTAGACCTACACTATATTTACTCATTGTCAGTCGAAAGCGATGAGATTTTGCTCCGATTGCTACAATTCAACTGACTCTCATGATCTTACGCTACTCGAATCACGACATAATGCAGCAATGTTTCTTAGCGGAAATTATTTTCAGCGACGGAGGTGTGCTAGGGCCCTAAATGCCTAGTTTCGTAAGTAACATACTTTCAACACTGTCGATATTATGTTATCGACACTGGAGGCGCACGTGACGACTGTTACAAGCTTCGCTCTCGATCATAGCCAAGATTAACAACACTGATTCAGCGCGACCCTACG
The DNA here is from genome assembly GCA_945859645.1 of Amphipoea oculea. Classification (NCBI taxonomy): domain Eukaryota; kingdom Metazoa; phylum Arthropoda; class Insecta; order Lepidoptera; family Noctuidae; genus Amphipoea; species Amphipoea oculea. The sequence continues at coordinate 17,555,556 of OX243868.1, read as the reverse complement.
CGAGCGAGTGCTTACAGCACGGGTCGCATGTGGTAGTGATCAATGTTCGTACCTTCTATGTGTGAGAAGAGGCGTTTACCCTGCAGTGGGACAGTTATAAGCTGGTCTTATTAAGTACGGGGTCATGGTAGGTGGTAATATTTCAGCGGCATCCAGCGCCGGAGTACGAATGAAAAAAAAAATGGAGGAACATGATTCGAGTTTCGCTTCTACGCCTATGTTAATAGGTATGTATCCTTTGTTAGTTTTCGCGTGCTTTCGAATCCGTTTGTTCACAACTTTTGTTGATGTTGTGAATGTGAATCCAATTCTAACTTGCTTCACAGCGTCGGGCAAATGTTTCCAGTGCTAATACGTTCAGTTTAATTAAGCTAGCTAATTAAATTAACTTTGTTTTCAGTGCAGGACTAACTAGTTTGCGTTATAGGTTTAAATTTTCATAATATGCCTTTCTTTTCTGACTGTCTATTACTGGGCTCTAAGCTTTTAACTTATGGCGGCAACTATAACGCCACATACGAACTACGAATAACATCTGACGTCACGAAAATCGTTTATTGCGCATGCAGTTTTTCGTGACTTTGGCAGCACAACAGCTCGACCACAACCATTAAAAAAAATAAAAACGAACCTATGACACCTGCTTTATGCATAGTACGATTAGCTTGCAAATTTTCATGGCCTAATTTGAAAATTTTCATTGAATATTCTCCTTTTATTTTGCGGTTTAGAGGTAACTTTGAGACTTCTTTGTATCGAGAAAATTGTATGCAATCGTGTTTTCGCAACCGATGACACCTCGCAGTAGTCCTCATCTTTATCGTATATTAATTTCAAAGTGAAAACTGCAGAACTGTTGGAACTACAGCCGTTAATGCTAAGGCAATTTTCGCAATCTGAGGTAGTATCGGGCCTTAAATAGCCGGGGAATACCTAGTTATGGCAGTGTCATACACTATTTACCCGACTCCGTGGCAGGACAGGGTTATGTTTTTATGCGTACTTAACTATATATCTTTGTATGAACATCTACCTGACAAAACTAAGGACTGGCGAAACTAACGAAAGGCTGTCAACATTATTTACAATGTCACGTAGTCATCTTGAAAGAAAAGACGGGTTGCACTCCGGGAGTGCCGGCAGAAGTGAAAACTTGAATATTAACGTTGAAATAAATCAATTATTATAATTATTAAGACTTCGACTTCGACTTCCACTTCGACTTCGACTTCCACTTCGACTTCGACTTCGACTTCCAATTCCACTTCCTTTTCCACTTCGACTTCCACTTCCACTTCCACTGACACTTCCACTTCCACTTCCACTTCAACTTCCACTTCCACTTCCACTTCCACTTCTACTTCCACTTCCACTACCACTTCCACTTCCACTTCCACTTCCATCCATCCATCCATCCATCCATCCATCCATCCATCCATCTATCCATCGTCGTGTGTCACTAAACTTGGTTCACTTTGGTTGGCGCCGCCGTAGAAAGAGAGGGGGGGGGAATCTCTCCTGACGGTCACGTGTCCTGACGCGAGTTTAACATTTTTTACCCATTACAAAAAGTGTGCAACGCCGCTAAAGAAGTTTTCACTTCAAAAATAAAGAAATAAAAGTATTTTGTATGGGACACGCACAAGAAAAATACAAACAGTAAAAGTGAACATGAGTAAACTAAAAAAAATGAAAACCAAGAAAAAAGAACTGTGCGAGCCCTAAAAGGCCAAAAAGGCATATGTCAGCGTAGTATCTGGTGAGCTACTGCCCGACGGCGCTGCGGTATTTATTATTTGAATATGGAAGCTCCATCGGACAGTAGACTTACTGGGGAATCACCGCAGACAGTTCGAACTCACCGTGAACTATGCGGCACCCGGTTCCGACTCACTGGAACCTCAACTGGCCCTGGCAAGCATCGCAAGATACAAGACTCAGCCCACTTTCGACCTCCGATCTCTGGAGGGGAGTGATCTACATCGCTACGTGCGAACTGCACTTCATACTGACGTCACGCAAAATCCTGCATCGCGCAAGCAGAGTTTACCGCGCTACTAGTATATAAGCAACATCCCGTCATTAATCATCGACAGTTGCCTACCGGACACAACACCCGATTGGTCGGAGGATTCTCCCTTTTCAACGGAGGTTAAAGAACTTTCCATTTTGTTTCTAGAAACACAAGAAATATATGGTCAGAGTCAGGCGCACATATTGTTGCGAAAACAATCAAGCATCGGTAGGTAAATAATTTTCTCTTTGATGTTAATTTTCACAGTCGGTATAATAATATGTTTTCATATTTATTCAGTTGTACTGTAAAGTTTATTTAAATTTAATTTGCAGTTATTCAAATTCCTCTATTCATAGTCACTGTACAAACGTTCCAAATTGTTTAAAACGGTTCTCTCTTGTATTAAAATTATTCGTTTGCATAGCATTTTGCAGTACCTATTTCTAGTATGGCATAAATATTAAATTAACGACCACTTTTCTCTGACATGAATTTAGAATTTTGTGCAGTTTTATTCAAATGAGAAAGTGTGCTTTTTATTTAAAACAAAAGAAATCTGCAATTGGAACGTTATAAAACGATAGGTAATTGTATTGAGACGTCCAACCTGCACTGGGCCCGCAATGGGGCCCGCGTGGTGGATTACGGCCTATTTCCACCCAATGAGAGGAGGCCTGTGTCCTAGCAGTGGGAACAATTAGGCTGATTATTGAGACGTCATGGTTGGAAGTTTGTGTAAAAACAAAACTTATTTTTTTCCCGGTTTTTTATTGGTTTACCTCAAATACTTAAGAAATATATAGAACTAGCTGCACCCCGCGGATTCACCCGCGTAAATGTCGATCCCGTGAGAATATCGGGATAAAAAGTAGCCTATATGTTAATCCAAGTGTCAACTACCCGTTTGCGCGTGAAGAAGTAACAAACATAATATAAACACACACACACACTCACAAACTTTCGCCTTTATAATATTAGTGTGATAAGAAATGAGTACATGGAAGAAAGTCTGAAAGTGGCACTGGTGACTGAAAAGTTATGTGGAACTGGGTTGTAATGGTATGGGCATGTGAGGCGCGACGGCTGGAGGTGTTCCTGGAAGGACTTGGGCTCCCCCAAGGCCTTTGCCCAGAAGTGGGACTTTTTGGTTTAACATATACTATGTTAAACCAAAAAGGGCAGGAGAACGATCATGACTTATAAGAAAATATTAAATACGTTATGAACAGTTAGAACTTACGTTTTTAAGCTAACCTTCATAACACAGAATAGATATATCTAAAACTTAAAACATTAGGTACCTGCAAAAATTATAACTGGGTTACCGTTATTCTGGTTTTAATTTAAAAAATTCAAAGGATTTTTACAACAATACTTTTGAAACAAAATGGTGGATAAGGTTTTTGAAACAATCTAATTACACGACCTAGCGCCATAAAGCGTACCTGAAAATGTAGCATGTTATAGTTTTCCATTCTTAAATGCAAATGCATGGTATGGAATAAAAAAATAGGTAAGATCCTATTTATAATAAACAAACATGCATACATACCTACACTCTCGCCTTCTTTCCATGGGAATAGGCAGAAACTACCTACATAACTCAACTTGGTCATCATTCTGCCTCGTCTTTTCCCAACTGTGTTGGGGTCGGCTTCCAGTCTAACCGGATGCAGCTGAATACCAGTATTTTACATGGAGCGACTGCCTATCTGACCTCCACAATCCAGTTACTGAGTAATATGATACCCCTTGGTAAGACTGGTTGTCAAACCTTCGGGCTTCTGACGACCGGTAACGACTCTCAATGATCCGTGAATGACTGCTTTCCGAGGCATGGAGGGGTGTGGTATATGAAGATGGTTACCCATCCACGGACCAACCGCGGTAAGCGTAACTTAACCTGATCGATCGACCCGTGTGGTTGTAATTACTTAGCCACAAGCCCCTGAAAACGCAACCTGCTACGATCCTTAAATACTTACTCCTTTTGCTTCGTTGACGTTCATATAATTTGCACCCTAATAGCGTAACACACTATCAATCTCAATCTAAATCATTTTGAAGAATATTGCTAATCCATTGCTTCATATGGTTGAACAATGTGTCTGCTCAACAACGTAAATAACGCAATGAATGTTGTTGAACTGTCAAAATGAAATCCATTGCCTACTGTGCGTGTTACGCAATTACCCCGCTCGCACGCACGCCTGTTGCGAGTACCTACAACGCATCTGACTGTTCTGAAGAACATCACCGATAAGGTAACTTGTTATAAAATATGGGAATTTTATTATAATCAGGAACTTACCTTTGTTTTTTCCGCTGGGTTCATTAGATTGATTGTTGCTAAGAAACATAATCCCTGCGTTAAGGTTTCTCATTTTATTTTACCTCCTTATTACTTTTTTTTAATTCATTGACTGCCACCGCGGTCACACGGTGTCCGCCAACAATAGACTTTCTATTGTGTCTGTGGTCTGGCAGTCAACGTTTGCGAAAATACGAAATTTTAACTTTGATCGAGCTTCAAAATCCAATTATTTTCACACATCTCTTCCATACAATTTCATTCTTAATGTTAGCCTGCATCATCCCACTGCTGGGCAAAAGCCTCTCCCCATGACTTCCAGCTCTTTCGATCCAGGGCTAAAGTGGACCACTGGTCGTTTGTTTTGTCCAGCTCGTCTCGCCATGGTCTACGGGGTCTGCCGCGACGGCTTCTAGCTTTGTCCCCTGACAAAGCGAGCACAAATAAAAAAATAAAAACCCAAATAACCACCACGTGGAGCCCTCTCCACGTGGTGGTTATTTTGGACCACAGCTCATTCAATTTCACATTCCAATATAATATAAGTTGAAACTTCTTAAACCGCCTAACAAGACCACACATAATGTATCGAGTTCATCCATGCATTAAGTGTCTATATCATCGCAGCATCACAATGCATGCATCACTCGCGGCACACAGCTAATCGGCTGGCGTCGCCTTATCGCGAGCGCTTTATTGGAAACTGACAATGCATCCGCGTGAATGCCTCTCACACATAGAGATCTATGCAGAAGCTTTGACACGTTTCTCGGTAGATTATACGGTGATATGAGCATAGTAGGTACTCAATTGTGCGATTAAAGCATGAAATTAACCACAGATAATACACTTATTAGTAAGACTTCTAATTTTGGAAATGTGCCTTGCCCACTGCTACTGAAGTTTGGCAATTCTTTGGGCTATGTCGGTTACCTTGGCTCTTTTGCGGATTCCTTTTCTTCTAATTCGATCACGTAGGGAAATTCCAAGCATAGCCCTCTTCATTGCCCTTTGGGTAACATTTCAGTGGTGTAGATAGCTAAGTAGAGTAGCATGTTCCAATTTCTTCACACATCCCATTTTCCGTCAGTAAGCGCAGTACGGAGTTTCAATAGAACTATGGAAACTTCTAATTCTGTACTTCTTTCAATTCAGTCTTTATTTTCTGTTGTTGTAAATGTTGCAACTAACTTATTCTTCACTTATAACTTTAGTGAAGAATTATCAAAATCGGTTTTAGTTTTTGAGAAAATCGCGGACATACAAACATACATACATACATACGGGTCGAATACAGAACCTCCTTTTTTGAAGTCGGTTAAAAAGTTCAGAGTTACATTTTCAGTGCAGGGTAAAATTTTGTTTCTTTTTTTTTATTATCATAAGCATTATTTTCTTTGTTTTTATTTAGCTAAGTGATGTCAAATATTAACAAAAATTAATATCAACAAACACTCACTAGTTTTTACTTAATAAACAATCCTGCTGTGTGGTCACCTCTATCTTGGTATTTCTTCCCAGGAATTTGGTTATTATTTGAAATAAAACGGTACATTTTTTGATACTGTTTAGAAAAGTAATTGTTAGTAAAAAAAATACTACTAAAGGATAGACTGTAGCATTCGTCTATTTAACTTCCGAATGCTACGTAAATAGATTTTTCTTATGATTAACGTTTCAATTGAGGGACCACATTAATTCGATTGTAACTTTTGAATGGCTTCTTTTACAAACTAAAGGTTGAATATACTATCGTTCAAGTACTTTTACTAACGCTAGACCCATATGTAAATTTCAAATTCCATTGTGGTCTCCACTCAAGGTGAACATATGGTGATCGGTTGAGGGACCACCTTCCGCATGCTAGTTCTTTTTATTCCTTGAACAGAAAGGGTTGATATTCAAATAAATTAGTTTTACAAATCTTTTACTAAGAGTAGTAATTTATAGCAGTTGCAAATTTTCACTAGGTTTTGAGATAGGGATGCCTGTCAGTCACGACTGAGGGACCACCTTTAATCGATTGTAACTTTTGAGTGGCTACTTTTACAAATTAAAGGCTGAATTTACAATTGTTTGAGAACTTTTACTAAAGGCTGACGCATTCAAAAGCTCAAAATTCAAATGTGGTCCCTCAATGGGAACGCAAGTAACTTTATCACACAGAATGTCTGACACATTGACAACAATTCATTAAATTGTCTTCAATCTTTCTTCCTTAATCAGAAAACATAGGTATTACACATTTGGGTACTTCATTGTAGCTACACATTGATCCAGTATTATGGAACACAAATTGTAGACAGTCAAATGAATTCTTGTCGATGTACCTATATATATTTTTTAGACTTACTGTAGGTACCTATAGGTAACATTCACCGATATACTCGTTATTCTATCAGGGTTAATCGCCTTGCCTCGGCGCTTTGAGATTGTCAACGTCTATCCGTCTTTCATAGGCAGATAGATTGATTCTCATAATATGATTTTATATTGCGAATCGATGTATATTTTGATACCATTGCCTTATTATTATTATTATCAGCTATTTCTGTCCCACTGCAGGGCAAAGGCCTCCCTTCCCTTCTTCCACTTATCCATAGATATTTTCTATGAACTTATCCCTATCCAGTGCTGTTACACGCCAATCTTTGTGGAAAGAGTCGAGTTCGTCCCGCTATCTTATTCTGGGCCTGCCGCTTTGCCGTTTGCTGCTGTTTGCTTTATTTTAATCTATACTCAATAGCGTGTATTGTGATTTTGGTCACGGTAGCCAATCACAACGGAGATTAACTAGGTACGCACAAGATATTAAGTATAGTGCACTAGTGTGTGCGCAAATATAAGTGCACTCTCTGTTCCTTTACTCTCATAGTCCGATGGGACGGCAATACTTTTTTACCGGGGAGAGGTCAGGCATAGGACCAACGGTATTACGTGCTTTCTGAGGCACGGGAGTTCTATGTTATGGGTTTGGTTTCCGCACTTAGTCCTTCAAATGGACCATTGTGCGTGAGCCATGGTGGCCGTCGGTGGTTATTCCAATCAGCCCACCTCCCTCCAGAAGCTGACTAAGTCTCCTGGTCTGTTGAGAACACCTGTGAACGATCTGGGGAGGCACGGGGGTATCATACCACCAACTTGAAAACTCCAGGCAACTACTGAGAATTTCCTGATGGAAAAACCCTAATACTACTTTGCCCGACCTGGCAATCGATCCCAGAACTACGCTCAGCAGTCTTGCGACCTCGAGTCCAACAGGGTAGTCTGAAAAAAATAATACCTACTCATTGATTATCATTTTTAATGTAAGCAGGATATATGTATATTCCCTTAGTGGTGATAAATAAAATATTCAGCTATTAATTCCAACTCCACCTAATAAATTGTTGCATAAATCCGTATTTTAGCTGCGAATTAGATAAAATACGTTCTTGTATTTTGTAATATGGAAATTATTTCCCTCTGGTGTGCAATTAAATTAGAAAACTAATGCTGTTTACATTCGCATTTCGGATAAATAGATTCGGACGCTAATGTGCGAATCTATTCAAACCGATTTGCGAAATTTTGGCTGTAAATATGCACTTAAAAATCTGCCTAACCTTTTCCCAACTATGTTGGATTCAGCTTCCAGCAGTGGCGGATTTACCAATAGGCTGAGTAGGCTGGAGCCTAGGGCGGCAAATTTGGGGCAAAACTTTTTTTTAATGTCTTACTGAAATTAAAAAGATTAATATTTATATACCTACCATGTTTTTTTGGAAATAATAAACAAAGTGAATGCTCAAATTTAGGCTTCTACCGTAGATTTTATCATACTTAGTTACCGATCCTTACAAATCTCTTTGCAAGTGTTTCGTAGCTGATGAACGAGAACATTTTAAGTATTTTGAAGAAAAGGCGAAGCAGTATACAAAAGACATGGGACATTATTGTAGAGGTCGGTAGGGGCGGCAAAATTTGAATAGCCTACTGGCGGCAAATGTGTAAATCCGCCACTGGCTTCCAGTCTAACCAGATGCAGCCGAATACCAGTATTTTACATCGAGCGACTGCCTATCTGGCCTCAACAACCCATTGACTGGGTAACACTATAGTATATCCACCATATCATCATATATTATAATTATCCATCACAATTAAATAATGACATCAACGCGGTCGAAGCCTCGAGCAAAAGCTAGTCACACTAATATTATAAAGGCGAAAGTTTGTGAGTGTGTGTGCGTGTGTGGGGGTGTGTGTGTGTGTTTATATGTTTGTTGCTTCTTCACGCTCAAACGGCTGGACCAATTTTGATAAAATTTTGTATGGAGGTAGCTGACACCCTGGATTAACATATAGGCTACTTTTTATCCCGATATTCCTACGGGATCGACATTTACGCGGGTGAAACCGCGGGGCGCTGCTAGTGTAACATAAATATTTAAATCACTCGCAGCAGATAATACTCGTAGCGCAACGAAAAAAAGTTTAAAATGAAAAGTGGATTTCGTAGTTAAGGTGTGATGCAGCTTGGCACCAGGCGACAATGCCACAAACATTTTATTTAACGCCTGGAAATCCTAATGACTTACTTTTTGTTAGAACCAACATTTTTTTGTTATTAACCGACTTCATTTTATGAAACTTTTTCTTTTTTTAACCGACTTCAAAAAGGAGGTTTTGTATTCGACCCGTATGTATGTATGTTTTTATGTTATATTTCTAGAGGACACAAGAGCGACTGCTGAGCGTAAAGTTTTTGGGTTTCGATTCCCAGGTCAGGCAAAGAAGGGTCAGACTGAAAGGCAGGCCCGGAGTTTTGAATTATACCCGGTTAATGGCAATTAGCTCGCCCATTAAATTACATGGGACTTAAACATAACTGGCTAAAGGTGTATGTGCTTAGGTGCACCTCTGCCCAATCTTTCGAGGAATACAGATGTAAATCCCCACCGGTGGGGATTCGTCGGTAAGGATTTCTGGAATAAACCATTTGGAGCATCTATACTTGATTCACAGCGTTTTATTCAAGAACTAGCAGCGCTCCGCGGTTTCGCCCGCATAAGTTTCGACCCCGTGGGAATATCGGGACTCAAACTATATCTATACCAAATTTCATCTAAATCGGTTCAGCGGTTTAAGCGTGAAAAGGTAACAGACAGACAGACACATTTTCACATTTATAATATAAGTATGGATAAAGCCTATGAGTATGCATGCGGGTTAGTTAGGTACTACAAAACCCCAATTTAAATAGATGTTACCAAAACTCGTAACAAACTTTGTCCCTGATGAAATGATGTGAAGGGCAAGCAAGCATCCTAAGCTGAAGTACAAGACAATTTAACTTCAGAAGATTAATTAAGAGAAGTCTTCTAATTAACCCCTCAGAACTTTGATCACGGGAAAAATGCGAGAGATTAAGAAGCGTAAAGTTTTAATGCTTTTGTATTTTGCTTCTTTTAAAAATGTTTAGGTATAAATTAGAACATCATCTGCCTCTTTTCCCAACTATATTCGGGTCGGCTTCTAGTCTAACCGGATGCAGCTGAATAACAGTATTTTACATGGAGCGACTGCCTATCTGAAACAAAATCAGCTGTTCCCTTCATTTATGTTAGCATAACTCGTCAAAATGTAGGGAACGGCTGATTTTTTTTTTCGCGATTGCAGCTTAGTAAAACTTGTTCATAGTGATGAATACGATCTCCCATTTCGGTTTGTCGCATGTTTTCAATTTCAACCTGTATATGATGGAGTTATGCCCGAACATACATAAAAAAAACAGAATTGAGATCCTCCTCCTTTCTTGAAGTCGGTTAAAAAACAAAAAATGACTCACAGTAGGTACAGTTCCCTCATTCACAATAATTAAAACAATGTAATACTTTACAAAGGATTCATGTCATTGTGCATTTGTTAGAAATTAAAACGACATTACTTAATCACTTATAAGTCTTCCTCTACCTACAAGACACTTTAAATGAATTGAGTTGAGTTTAAGAACACAGCTGTACCACTTATTAATAAGAAAGGAACACAAACAACGATTAACTTAACCCAAATAGTTTCTTCAAAGCCCAAATCTCTAACTACACCTGTAACAGAATAACATTTAGGTAACATCCATCCTGAAGTTCTAATTTAATAAATTATTTTCGCCAAGTCTGTGTTTTAGTACTCACTAAACGAGTGGTGGAATTAATTGTTCCCCCGGGAAAATAAGTCGAAGAACCTAAAGTTTGTTGGTGATTTTAATAATAAATCAATTTATAAGCACGACGCCCGAGTGGCTTACGTCCTTACAAACGACGGCGTCAGATCGCTGAGGATCCATTAATTAATGAATAAGTACCTAGATTAATACGTAAGTAGGTACGCGTGATATAAGATTATTAATTTTGTTGTTGTTGAGATTTGATTTAATATGGCATGTGTGTTTAGACCCTCCCTCTCACAGAGAGGAGGCCTGTGTCCCAGCAGTGGGAACGTTATAGGCTGATTATGTGATGTATGTGTGTTTAGACCTCAAATATGTAAATATTTTGTCCTTTCCTAAAAATATTATTGAACATTCTAATATGATGATTGCGCTTCTTTTGTGAACCTCAAATAATTTCGATTTTGGGGTACTAAAAATCCAGCTTGCGCGTGGTTGGTTACAGTTCTAACCTAATCTAACCCGTTTGGTTGGGGTACCCTAGGTTGGTTAATGCGACTAACTGTGGGAAAAGGTCAGAAACTTAACATCAACTTAAATCATCATTATTAGAGTGTTCAATAATATTTTTAGGTAAGGAAAATGGGAATTATTTGAGGTTCACAAAAGAGGCGCAATCACTATATTAGATGTTCAATAATATTTTTAGGAACACAAAATCAAAATTTTTAGTGGTTCCATTAAATACATGCCATTAAGAAGCAAATCCACATCGCTAAGAAAGCTAAAATATCTAATAGATCTAAATTCTTCACTTTAACCTAAACCATAATGAATGAACTTGTAAAGCTAATCCCAGCAGCTGTACAGTCGTCGCCACAAGCCTCTCAACATTCCGCTAAAACTTTGTAGCAACCCAGTGAAAGCTATTTAACTTTTTAACTTGTTAAAGTTTTTAACATTTTGGTACATAGTGGGGAAGTTTGGCAGTTTTGGACTGTCTGTGATTTATGTTGGGACTTTAATACTAATTAGTAGACTATTTGTAAGGTATTTTAATATGTTGGGTAGCCAATTAATGCAGCTTTGACTGCTTAGGAAAAAAAAAAACGACTATGAAGCTGTGTTTCTAATTTAGTTTCCAAAAATGTAAACAAATATAATGTTTGAACACAAAGTTTAGTTTGCGCACTTCGAACTTTTTATGGCTTTTTCAATATTAGATATGTTAGTCAAAATGAAATCAACTTCATTTAAACTTACATAAAGTTGACATTTGTTTAAGTGGAAATAATATAAATTGCTAGCCAGGATTTAAATATGAAATAGGTACCTAAAGCTATTTTCCGCTTATTAAAATTACCTGGACAGATTACCTACCAAGAGAAGTCGTAACGGCCCTGACTTACGAGTTGAAGGTTGTGGGATCGAACCCAGGCAGGCGCTTTAATTTGTGTAATTAATTTCTTCACCACTGCTCTCAAAACATCGCGAGGAAACTCGCATGTCCTAGAACCAAAAATTCGAATTCATGTGACATAATATACCAACCCGCACTGGGCTCGCGTGGTAGATTACAGGCCACGCCCTCTCACACAGAAGAGGCTTTTATCCCAACAGTGGGAACATTATGATGATGATGAAAATGACCTACTTCAAAGCCAAAAAGCCTCCACTCATCAATATTTTAAGTCAGAAAAAGCTGCATCTTTATCAAATTGTTCTTAATGGTGTCTCAGACATGAACCCATTTCTCTTTGTGGCGTTTCAACGCGTTATTTTCGTGAAGGGACATAAGATTGATGAAGCCGCGTTGTCCGCGAAGACTTTTCTCGAACAACTAAATCGGAAATGTCAATCGCAAGCGGAATTTCTACCACAATGTTTTACTTTCCTGTTTTTTTGTCAAACATTTATAGTTAAAAGCAGACGTTTTTAATGATTCACATAACATCACATATGTATGTTTATCCCGAAGGGTTAGGCAGACTTGTACGATGCCAACTGCACATCAAGCTACCCGAAACTGTCAAATTTTACCAATCAACTTTGAACCATATGCTTTAGCGATTCTATTCTATTTTTAATTATAGCAAACAAATCCGATGTCGACTATTCTGCCAATGTCGAAAGTGAATTGAAAAAAAGTGAAAAATAAAAAATTAAAAAAAAAAAAAATACAACCGACTTCAAAAAAAGACACTACAAAGTGATGAATAACTTTAATTTCGGAAGTCGGTGTCGTTGGTTCCGCATTTTCGTTTTTTGACACCGACTTCCGAAATTTATTTATCACTTTGTAGTGTCTTTTTTTGAAGTCGGTTGTTTTTTTTTGTAAAAAAGTTTTTATTTTTCACTTTTTAGTTGTACCTACCCCACAAAAAAGTAAACGAAAAGATCGTTAATGTAGACAATGTAGATAAATTTTTAGATTTTTGTTCATTTTTCAAAAACCGCTTGTCCGATTTCGATAAAATTTTCATGAGACCATTTGGGAATTATAATACCCTTTCCAACAAAAAAATAAATTTTGAAATCGATTGGCAAGCGACGGAGTTATGCGCGAACAAACATAAAAAAAAAAAAAAATACAAACATCCGAATTGAGAACCTCCTCCTTTTTAGAAGTCGGTTAAAAAACAAGTGTGCATCATTTTAAATTAAAAGCGATAAAGTTGGATAGACAGATTGTAGTAGCTCAATGTGCTGGCGTATGTACCTATAGTAACCTCCTTTTTGCCAGTTAGGTATGTTTATTTCTCATTTAATAGGGGGTGAACCTATTACCATCAACCAGGCACAAATCCTAGCTGTTACTAAGAAATTCCGGAAAAAACTCTCTCGTCTCGCTTTGCTCGATCCAGGAATCGAACCCAAAACTTGGAGTAGAAGTTTTTGATGAAGTTTTGTGCTATTTGTGTTCAGATAAGAACTGTATATAGAATTTATAATGTTAGTATGGATAAGGAAAAAAAATAGGTAGGTACTTAATTAATCGTCAAAAGTCCGCACTCGGGTTCTGTCAGCGAGCAATGGAGCGCAGTATCCTTGGAGTTAAACTTACTGATCGTATAAGGAACTCGATACTGCGTTCTAAAACTCAAATTGCCGATGTAGGTCACACGGCTGCCAAGCTAAAATGGAACTGGGCTGGTCACATCTGTCGCATGTCGGAGGAGCTATGGGCTAAAGTAACCACACAATGGGTCCCAAACAGCAGCAAACGGCAATGCGGCAGGCCCAGAATGGGATGGCCGGACGAACTCGACTCTTTCCACAAGGATTGGCGTGTAACAGCACTGGATAGCGATAAGTGGAAGGAGGGAAGTGAGGCCTTAGCCCTGCAGTGGGACAGAAATGGCTGATAATAATAATAACTTAACTATACAGGGTGAATTTTCCAAGTGGGCGTGGATGGCCAAATTCTAAACTATGAGGAATAGCGAAAAGTACTCAAAGGAGTCGCGGGCTCGATTTTGATAAAAACTAGAACTGCGTCATTGGATTTTTGAAAAATCAATATTTCTAGCCAGGAATCGAACCTGTTGATTTTGAAAAAAAAAACACACTGTATTATTACACCATTCGATAGTGTCCCTAATAAGGATCAAATCCTAATAAGCATCATTTCGAACAAGGTATGAAAAAAGAAGCAGTTTATTAAAATTCAACATTTTCCCTAAGTTTGCCGTATGTCATTACTTCCCAGAATTTGGTCCTTATCAGCGACACTATCAAATGGCGTAATAATACAGTGTGTGTTTTTTTTTTGCAAAATCTACAGGTTCGAATCCTGGCCAGAAATATTGATTTTTCAAAAATCCAATGATGCAGTTTTAGTTTTCATCAAAATCGAGCCCGCGACTCCTTTGAATACTTTTCGCTATTCCTCATAGTTTCGGATTTGGCCATCCACGCCCACTTGAAAAATTCAGCCTGTATATTTCATACATAAGCAAAATGTCGTGAGGAGAGTTTTGGATATGAATGTCGATGGCTATAAGAGTAGGGGAAGACCAAAGAAACGATGGATTGACTGTGTGAATGATGATATGGTTAGAAAGGGGGTGACTACCGAGATGACGACTAATAGAGAAGTATGGAAGAAAAAGACATGTTGAGAATGATGATGACTACAAAACAAAAAAAACAAACACAAACAAAAAAAACACACAAAACAAAACACAACAACACACAAAAAACACACACATACAAATAATTCCCGGAAAATTGTCAAAGTTAAATGGTTATTTGCAACTAACATATGGGTGGCCATTGATATTTATTTTACGGTTATGAGAAAAGCTTTAATAAAATTGAATATCTATTCAAATTAAGACTATCTTTTGGAATAACACTAAATAAAAGTTCTAAAATGTCAAAAATACCCTTTTAATAATTGCTTAGAACCAAATAGAAAATATCCTCAAAACATAGTAAATTCATCTTTGCCTTGCCCAACCAACTACTAGCGAATACTGATGTTCTATCCAATCCAATCGTAGCACAGTGTGAGCTACGCCATAGCACAGTGTGAGCTACGCCATAGCACAGTGTGAGCTGCGAAGTAGTGTAGTGTCTATAATTTTTGTCATTTCAACGCGGTTTTAACACCCCAATTATTTTGGCATATGGCGACTCTTCCTCACGTCTTGGTGGTTGACTGTCTCCATGCATCAAGATGAGATCTGCATATACAACTTCATTTGCGGTGGCCTGAAATAAAATACAATGATTAAAATATCAAGTTTTATAATATTACTAGCTTCTATCCGCGACTTTGTCCGCGTGAAATTTCACCCTCCTCCCATTCACCCTCTTAGGTGTGGAATTTCGAGAAACCCTTTCTTAGTGGATACCTACTCTTCACAAAAAACACACCCTCCAAATTACATGTCTCTAGGACCAGCGGTTTAGGCTGTGCGTTGATGTATCAGTCAGTCAGGGACTTTGAATTTTATATATTATATAGATATAAATAGTTTTCTTTACCCCTTACTACATTACACTGAACACATACAAATATCTGATTTATTCAGATCAGATCCCTTGCTAGTTCGTTTTCTGTTGTTGTGATTTTGAAGTTACTATCTCTTCTGCCCAATTTGAATGGTTTTTTAAATCAAATCTAATTCTTTGCTCGAACGGTATAACGGAGAAATCGATGAACCTATATAAATAAAACAGAGATGAACGTAGAACCTCCTCCTTTTTAGGGTTTCGTACGTCCGAATGAAAACACGAAACCTTTATGGTATCACTCGTGTTTCTGTCTGTTTGTCTTCGAATTGGCTGAATCGATTCTAATCCGACGTTCATAGCAGGTTTATGAGTTTGTTTGCTATGTCTGAAATGATGTCACTTTCCGACCTCCACGCGCTAAGTCCTCAAAAGTGGTGATAAGAGTAGATTCACGTCTATAGTGCAATGAGTCTGAGTACCGGTGGAATACCAGGCACATGACACATCAAGTTAGTTTCTTTGTGTAATAGACGAAGTAGATCGCTTAACATAACATAACATATATTATGACTTACGTAAGTATTCATTTCCATTGTTTCTACAGGCTGCGATTTTCGATGACAATATTTTTTGACACACATATAAGACACCAATATTGTAATACACATCACTATTATGCATGGTATCACATATATTAATACTTTGCTTTGAGGAGGCTGCTGTTGGTTGTTGGTTTCTGAAAACAAAATACGTTTTGTTAGGTTTAGTAACTAGCTTCATCTTTCTGACTGACCGAACCCTTGATAATTTAAAAGTGCCTGTAATTGGTTTAATTGAAATAAATGCTTTGAGTTTGAGTTAACTATTTTCTGTAACAGATAAGAGAATAGCTCATGCAGTTTTGAGAAAGACAATTTCTACATCTATGGGATAATTTTTTAATCAGTGCGCAAATTGAAACCATGAATTCAGTAAGTACAGACGCCAGCACATCAAGCTATCCGAAACTGTCAAATTTTCCCAATCAACTTTGAACCTTATGCATTAGCGATAAAGTTGAAAATCTATTAAAGAAATTTGACATATTATAGCAGCTTGATGTGCTAGCGTCTGTACATGATTCTGAACCCACATGCGCTGAAATTTTATGTCATTTATTTAAAAAGAATATTTGCTTTGCCATTTTGATCGCGTCGGTATTGCACTTTTCTATGAAACAATTCATTATTATTACTTTTTGAATTGTTATGAGCCTGTGTTATCCCACAGCAGGGCAAAGGCCTCCCTTCCCTCTTTCCACTTTTCCCAGTCTACTGCGATTGTAGGCCAATTTAAGGAGTCCAGCTCATCCTGCCATCTCTTTCTGGGCCTGCCGCGCAGTCGTTTCCTGCCATTGGGGATCCACTGAGTGGTGGCTTTTGCATATTGCTGCTCCGACATGTCGCACGAAACAGTTGTTTTTTTTTTTTTTGATATCCTACAAAATATTTCTACGCGAGCGCCTAGCGGGTCTAGAATCATGTGCTGAGTATAAATCAAAGACGCTTTTCGGAACTGTCTTTGTGTGCTCTTTCATCATTTTCATCCAAAGCCCGACTTGACCCACTGCTGACCATAGGCCTCTCATTTCATGTGCCAATCCCCACGCTCCTGTGCCCGTCTCATCTAGGTTCTAACCGGGATGGCAACAATGTCGTCCGCCCGTTTTATTTTCGCATTCGGAATCATTCACTCGCGCTCCGAATGAACGCAAAACGAGCACGAACATTAATTTTTACCTATATGTATAATTTTGTAGATGTCCATGTGAACGTGGAATGAAACGAAAATTTACTTTGACTCGAGTGAAGCAGAATTTTCTGACTTTAGATAAATATGTTGAACTCACCCGTAACAGGAGCAGTAATTTTGTAAGTCGGTGTTGTAAAAACTATTATTGCATGTGATATTGGAACATTCGAATTATGCGTATTCTTATTATTTTGTAAACTAGTAAAAGGCTTTGCTGTAGTTGCTTGTGTCTCTGAAAAAAAAAAGTAAATAATGTAATTATTTTCAGGATATATAACTATTTAATTATCTTAATAGTTATTAAATGAATCGAGTTATTGAATGTAATTAAAAGTTCAAGTATAGGAGATTCCGTAATACAGACACACAGACTATGTTGATCTCACCCGTATCAGGAGCAGTTATTTTGTAAGTCGGTGTTGTAGAAACTATTATTGCACGTGATATTGGAACATATGATTTATGCGTATTGTTATTATTATCTAAACTAGTAAAAGGCTTTGCTGTAGTTGCTTGTGTCTCTGAAAAAAAAAGTAAATAATGTAATTATTTTCAGGATATATAACTATTTAATTATCTTAATAGTTATTAAATGAATCAAGTTATTGAATGCGATTAAAAGTCCAAGTATAGGAGCTTCTGTAATACAGACACACAGGCAGACATCTATACATCAGTCACATGCATACATATGAAAACCGCCCTTACTACAACAACATAAGGGCCTTGTCACTGTCAAATTGATACCACTAATGTGTAGGGGACTGTTCAACTTTCGTCGAAAAATAACGTCAGTCCTAACACTGTCCCTTGAGGAACACCATGATTGTTTGACTGCGTAGTCTTTTCTTTTTTCATTGATTAATAAGATACTTAGATAAAAATCAGTAAATAAAATATTTGCACAAAAATACACCGTATGACAGATATCTCTCTCTAAATAATGCAAATAGTAAAAAAAAAAATTAAAAAAATCAAAAATCCGACTGCGGTAAAAAACTTAACTTTTTTACCGCAGTCGGGTTTTTGATTTTAATTTTTTTTTTATTTGTTTCTTTTTAGTTATGAGTTGTAAATCCCACTTAAGTGTGATAGTTTTCCTTTAAACTTCGTAATATATAGGTACTACTGCCGTAACATTTACATTTCTAACTACAACCGTTTAGTTGGTAGAGGGGGAGACGGGTAAGTAATATATGATATAATTACAAAACCTCTAATATTTACAAGATATAACAACTGAACCTATAATTTTATTTGATATAATGATCAGTTAATATAATAAAGGATTGATATAATTTTTATGTAACTATTGTTGATTTTGATTGATTGTTTTTATATTGTAGCTGTTTATTATCCCTCAATAAATAAATAAATAAATACCACTCAATAGACATAAAACCTATTTAGTCTAATATGATAAAAACTTTTTTTCATCCTATATCATCCTATGTCGACGGAGCCCCGCTTCGCAGGGTCCCTATTTCTGTGTCAAGTGTTTAAAGTAACCTAACCAAATCGAAACTCGGGGTGCCCTTCGCTTGCTCTTGCATCCTATGTCGACGAAGCCCCGCTTCGCGGGGCCCCTATTTTTGTGTAAAGGGTTTAAAGTAACCTAACCATTTTTTTTTTTAACGTGGAGAAATGCTCGTGCATTCTGCACTACCACGGGGAGATAGTGCAGTTATGTGGGACTCCAACACACTAATACTCCACGGTGTCCTCCTCTGCCGCTTACGTCGGGAACACGGGCACGCGTTAGCACTCATCCGTGAACCCGCCGCGGCTGTCCGTCACCGGAACCTCCTCTGGGGAGTATTCCCCATCACCGGCGCACCAGAACACATAGCACGCCGTGACCACCCCAGGGACCAAACCAGCACATGAGCGCCAGACGACCCCGTGTCTGGGCACCCTTGGTCCCCCTGCGACGGGTCAGGTCATTGGCCCCGCCGACTGCCAATTTTCGGCCGCAGAAGATAAGGAGAGCGGCCAACGTTATACCAACACGCCTCCTCCTCTGTGGCCCCACCGCGTCCGCCATCAGACGGCGGCGACACCGTCAAGGCCGCAGAAGTTACGGAGAGCGGCGCACCGCAATACCGGCACTCCTCTCCCGCCGCGGCCTCCAACCCTCAGCCGCGATGACTCCGATGCGACATCGCGGCCCGCCCTGACGAGCGGCCCCTCGGGTTCCTCTTCGCTTCACCGTGGGTGTCCAAGCCACGGCTACTGAGCTGAGCCCCCCGCCTCGACAATGCGGGAACCCACCGGGGGGAAAAGTAACCTAACCAAACCGAACCTCGGGGTGCCCTTCGCTCGCTCTTGCATCCTACGTCGTCTGTTGCGTTCGTTGAGTTCGGGTGCGGTAACGGTAACGGAAATAATTCGGAAGCCACGAAGCCACGAAGGCTTTCTAACCTAAGCTGTCCGAGTCGGATTGCTCTGAATCGGGACCTGTTAACCATAACGACGGTATCAATATATATTTTAAACGATAGACCTAATGATTTTCGATTAATTAAACTTTATATCCAATAACGTTATTTGAAGTAAGTTTTAGAGTATATAAATGTTATATGTAAAGAAATTATATCAACAGTTGGTATATCTCACGTTTATTATATCTTGTGAACGTTATTGAAATGAAAATAAACTAAATAACTTTATACGATATGAGACGCACCTGGGGGGGACACTTGATTCTAACGAAAATTGGTACTTTAAAGCTTGATAAGTCACGAACGGTTTACTTAATCAAAAAACGGTCTTCCCAAACCACTAATATTTTTGAATTACCTATCCAACGATATCCCACTTGACATAGTTTGTTGACTTTAATTTTTTTCATTTTCACAATATGGCGTCCTGTAGTCGCCATATTGAATTTTCATTAACGTCATGTCTTTAGTGACACTCGCCGGACTAAGAGGAATCGATTGACGTGTAAATAATAAAAATCGGCCCAGGCGTTTGGTCTGTATAGTGCTTCAAAGGAACATACAAACATACATACATAGGCTGATAAACACATTACCACTCCTTTGCGTCGCGCAGTCGGGTAAAAAAAGACAAAAGAGTCAGAGGCTTACCTTTACATGTGATGCCCTGTAAAGTCACCAGTATCGCGCACCGTTGTTTAAAACAAATATTATTATTATCTGAAAGAAAAATAAGACCAATCTTCAAGTTCCCTTTTTAGGGTTCCGTAGTCAACAAGAAACCCTTATAGTTTCGCCATGTCCGTCTGTCCGTCCGCAGCTTAGCTCAGAGACTCTTAGTACTAGAAAGCTATAATTTGGCATGGATATACATAATAATCACGCAGCCAAAGTGGAAAAACAAAATCTTAAAAAAAAAAAATTGTGTACCTCCTGTACACGTAAAGTGGGGATGGTTTTTTTCTCGTCTAATCCATGGTGTGGGGTATCGTACGATAGGTCTTTCAAAAATAATGCGGGTTTGTGAAAACCATTTTTTAATTCAGGGATCCGTTTGTGAATTATTAAGCTTTAAAGTGCTAATTTTTGTTTCACATATCCAAAAGCAACCATTTAGCTAGCAGGGGGAGGCCCCCTGCCAGCTAAATGGTTGCATTTGGATATGTGAAAAAATTCATAGCAGTAGTAATAACTAAATTATAAGGTAAACTATAACAGCTAAGTAATAGGCTTTACAAGTTTACGAGTAATAGTCGACCAAGTTACATTTGCAGTTGCAATGTATAGGAGAACACTATTTTCAACTACAATGTTAAGTCTGTTCTTGGGATAAACTCATTCCAACTACAAAACCCTTCACTGTGCGTGGTCCGACACGTACTCGGCCGGTTTTTTAATCAATTACACGATCTTGCTAATGTCAACTAAAATTATCAGTTGACTGAAAATTTATTCGAGAGCCTCATTATTGTAATAAAATAATATTCTCTTACATTTATATTCCTTTTTGGTTTCCTCGTAACTTAATGTGGAGTTGAGTAGGCTTTCCATCACTTTTATTGATGTACACAAGCCCCTTGATGTATATAAATGCAGATTAATTATTGCTTTAGGGCCGCTTAAAGGATGAACAAACATCAGATCATCTTCACTAGTGGGAACTTCAAAAATCGCCGCCTTTTCTGAAATGTATTAAGAAAGATAAAATTGCACTTTACATCTTGAAATAATTAGGTACACTGAAGTGGGTTACACTCTAGATATATGTTCTTGTAAGTAAATTTGATCAAACAGGTCTTTGAATTTGATCAACAGTTCGTTGAACGAATTCGACGGACTTGTCGAATTTCGTAGTTCTCAAAATTATTCTCAGCATTTCGTCGCATGGATGAGTGTGAACGTGAGAAAGGAAAAGTTAGAAACCAAAAGCTTACCTGATTCAAATTCTACCTTCATCTTAGTAACACTCGATGGTTTGTTAATAGGATTTATTGCCATGTACAACCGATCGCTCGAGGTGTAACTGAATTTCCACGGCAGATCTTTAATCTCAGATTCAGTCACAGGTTGTGCGTAACAAACTAAAAACAATAAGAATATAATATGTTAAAACTAATCAGCTGAATTAACATTTAACTGCACTGTAAAGGTCGATTCAGACCAAACGAGCGAATGTACATTCTATCCCCACTCTACCAAATTCCTTTCGTATAAACAGGGATGGAACATTCCTTCGTTGGTCTATCCCTACTAAAATGTCAAGAATATGAACAAATGAATCATCTTGTTGTTCTGAGTCTACAGGGTGAAATTGAAATCATGCAGGGTTTCATTGTAATCATCATTATGAACAACTTTTACTATCGGACCAAACCTGAAATCGCGAAAACAAAATCGGCTCTTCCCTACATTTTGTCGAGTTATGTAAACATAAATGCAAGGAACAGCAGATTTTTTTTCGCGATTTTAGATTTAGTCCCATAGCAAAAGTTGTTCATAATGATGAGTACAATGACCCCTTAAAAGGATGCCCATGAATTTAATTTCACTCTGTATGTGCGTTTGGTCTAAACCCACCTTGACGGGACACAGATAGTATCTATACTTACCTATGTATAATCAACCTTAACTGTTCAACACCGTATTAGCTATAGTGCGACACCAACATAAATTCATGTGACTATTAAAAAATATATAACGAATCACCCTATAATGTTCCCACTGCTGGGACACCTAGGCCTCCTCTCAGTGAGAGGGAGTGGGCCGAAAAATAATTATAGGTATATTTATTTACGTCGCTACTTTCTTAGTTATATATTTTTTCCTTTTTCACATAATATAACAGAATATGAAGAACTTAAGGCATATATTTCCCGAAATAGTAGGTATTTCCAGCACCTATCCGTGTAATAGTTATAACATAGAGGGACTGCCATCAACCAAGTAAAAATCCAGGGCGTTAACGGAGAAATTCGAATGGAAAAACCCAACGTCACTTTGGCCGACCTGGGGATCGAACCCAACTTCGTCACGCTCTGCAGTCGCGCTTGCGATTACTAGATCAACGAGGCAGTCTGCTGAATTGTGAAAACGTTTTCAAATATAAATCTTGCAAACACAAACCGCCAGACCTTCTCCGATACGTTTGTTGTGTCAATAATTCAGAAATACAATAATGTTACTTACTCGTACATAAATCATTTAAATGAAAAGTGGACACGTCCGTAGCCAAACTCATAGCAAATACTATAAAAAAGTAAATATAACTCTGCATCTTCAGTTAAAAAATATACAAAATTATAATAATATTGTAATTTAGGATAGGATTAGTTAGGTTATATTTATCGCACGAACTATGGTTGTCTTAGATGATTATTTTAAAACACTTATTAACTACATTAATAATATTATTTTATTAATATACGTGTATCCGCAAGTACAAAACAAACAGAAATCAGTAACAAAACCGATTCGTCGTCAGTTTTATAAAACCCTCATTTTGCCATACCTAATTTCCTCTAACATTAGTACACCACAGTAAACGCTAAGCGCTAGCGATGATGATATGGGTTATTTAATTAATTGTATTATTTCAGCCTGCAGACACAATTTATCATAACGCTTGGCAACGTTTTTAGTGGCTTGACGTGGACAACTCGATCTCGACAACTCGACCCCAACAACTCGGCCCCGACAACTCGAACGCGTGACAACTCAAGCTAAACTTGTTTTTGTCATTTTCTGATTACAATAAAATAATTGTATTATACAACTAGGAAAACCACTATTCTTCGCGAATGTCCCCCTAAATGCGGTCATCTTTATATAATATATGTATATAATTTGGTATGATAAACCTGTTTAGGCACATGATAAATGTTACAGGGAAAATTATAAATAAATGTGACGAATTATAATATATTTTATCCCTGTAACCAACTGTCATGACCAATACTTACTCGTTGGAATGTGAATTAGAATAATATGTATATGAATATCTTTCTAAATAGTATTAACGCAAAGTATATATGTTATCTAGAAAATCATGATTTTACAGAAGAGCGTTTTGAACGCAAATCTGTGATGATTAATAGAAGACCAAAGCTATCTTCATTCATTTTACAAAATTTAGTTACTAGGAAATTTCCAAGGAAATGGTTAAGGCCAACTGCAACATATACTCAATTCTAAAATACGGTAGATGTTTTTTGTTGTTATAGTCAACTGCCATATTATATCCGCTTCTACGCGGGACTCCTAAAGCTTAAATAATTTTAAATGAATGTGGTTCAACTGTCAAAATGAAAGCTATTCTTACCGTTATTGTTACACATTGGCTTGGGACCGCAAGACCAATGAAGCATGTATTCAGATAAGCAAAGTATGTAAGTATATAGAGGGTAGATAAAGGACAAAAATAGTGGTGGCCCAATAGTAACGGCCGCGACTTACGAGTGGTCGCAGGTTCGAACCTAGACTGGAACTTTACTTTGTGTAATTATTTTATCACCATTGCTCTCAAAACGGTGGAGGAAAACATCGTGAGAAAACCGGCATGCCCTAGAACTAAAAATTCGAAGATATGTGACATCTACCAACCCGCACTGGGCCCCCGTGTTGGATTACGGCCCACTCCCTCTCACAAAGAGGAGGCCTGTGTCCCAGCAGTGGGAACATTACAGCGTATAATAATTTATAAATAATAATAATATAATTAATAAAGATTTCCTGATTGAAATAAATGTATTGGTTTTGTCTGTTGTTTTTAAATTAATGCGACTTTTCCTGATATAATATTAATTATATATTTAGCCTTACAACTAAGTGAATTGTAGTAGAGGATTTTCAACTTTATCACTAAAGCAAAAGGTTCAAAGTTGATTGGGAAAATGTGACAGTTTCGGGTAGGTTGATGTGCTGGCGTCTGTAAATAACCTATCAGGAAAAAAATTGGGTAACAGACTCAATACAAACCAACCCTATCCAACCATGCAACCAATTAGCGAAATGTGGGTATAGTATTATTAGGTAGGTACACCTCTGCCTATACCTTCTACGTCAACGTTATTTTATGTTTGTAACTATACATTTTACTAGGTACTAATTAAGTTCCATTTTCGCGATGTTGCATCTTATTCTCCCTACGAGGATTAAATACTTAGGTAATCTAATTACCTACAGCGAATATTAATTAACAGGAATTTCGCAAGTTTGATTTTGTACAAATAGGTTTTAATTATCTCTAGCTTGCATGAAATTAGGATACCTAATTAATGAATCGTCCTATTTTCATCGTAGAAAAAACCTTCTAAAATGTTTTTTATTAACATTATTATATTTTTATTGTACCTAAATCTTTAAAAAACGAAAAGTAGGTGGAATAGTTAATCAAAGTTTCATAGCGAACTACCTAAATATATTTTATAACACTGTGTGACCTAAATCCGCATTTAAGTCACTCTTTTCGGTGACATAAGTAGTTCATTTTTACACAGAAAAGCGTCACTTTGGTCAGGCGAGCTATAAAATGGTCTACGCTAATTTCACACCGTGCAATAATAGACTACTTAACTCACACATATCGTAATGTACTATTATAACACTGTGTGACCTAAACCCGCACTTAAGTCACGCTTTTCGGTGACTTAAGTAGTCCATTTTTACACAGAAAAGCGTGACTTTGGTCGCGCGAGCTATATAATAGTATACGCTAATTTAACACCGTGCAATAATGAACTACTTAAGTCATACATATCGTAATGTACTATTATATCACTGTGTGACCTAAATCCGCACTTAAGTCACTCTTTTCGGTGACTTAAATAGTCCATTTTTACACAGAAAAGCGTGACTTTGGTCACGCGAGCTTTAAAATAGTCAACGCTAATTTCACACCGTGCAATAATAGACTACTTAAGTCACATATATCGTAATGTACTATTATAGCACTGTGTGACCTAAACCCGCACTTAAGTCACGCTTTTCGGTGACCTAAGTAGTCCATTTTTACACAGAAAAGCGTGACTTTGGTCACGCGAGCTTTAAAATAGTCTACGCTAATTTCACACCGTGCAATAATGGACTACTTAAGTCACACATATCGTAATGTACTATTACAGCAATGTGTGACCTAAATCCGCACTTAAGTCACTCTTTTCGTTGACTTAAGTAGTCCATTTTTACATAGGAAAGCGTGACTTAGGTCACGCGAGCTATAAAATAGTCTACGCTAATTTCACACCGTGCAATAATAGACTACTTAAGTCACACAAAGCGTAATGTACTATTATAGCACTCTTTTCGGTGATATAAGTAGTCCATTTTTACACAAAAAAGCGTGACTGAAGTGCGGGCTTAGGTCACGCGATCTATAAAATAGTATTCAATACATGTGACTTAAGTACTCTATTAATAATGCTTGTAGTTTCTTGCTCGTTCTTCTCTATAGAGATCTACTTTTTGGAATGGACAACTAGCTTCAACTTTCTGACTAACTGACCGACTATTATTTGACAATTCGAAAGTGCCTGTAAATAGTTTAATTGAAATAAATGCTTTGAGTTTGAGTTTAAATAATGGACTACTTAATAGTTACACATATGGTAATGTACTATTTCAGCATGTTGTATTCGCCCTCGACAATTCCCAATCGTTTTCAGTTAAAGCCATAACGATGTTATATCATTCACATTTCCCTCGCTTCAAACATTATTATTTACAATAATACAAATGAACCCCCAACTGCGCGTTATGTATGGATCATCAAGCGTCATTTGTTCCAAGTTAATCACTTCGATACAGAACGATCATCGAGGATTTATTCATCCGAAAAACACGTAAAGTAGAATAAATAATTTAGTTATCATCCGCCTAGTCTTTTCTCAACCACTTTGGGGACGGCTTCCCATCTTACCAAATGCAGCTGAATACTAGTATTTTATATGGAGCGACTACATATCTGACCTCCACAATCCAGTTACTGGGTAATACAACACCCCTTACGGCCTTGGTAAGACGGTTGTCAGACTTACGGGGTT
This sequence comes from Amphipoea oculea, assembly GCA_945859645.1. NCBI lineage: Eukaryota > Metazoa > Arthropoda > Insecta > Lepidoptera > Noctuidae > Amphipoea > Amphipoea oculea. The sequence goes on along the minus strand of OX243868.1, from coordinate 17,528,849 downwards.
CTGACTACCCGTAACGACTGTCAAAGATATTAATGTGCTTTTTTGATTCGGTATGTAATGGATCAATGAATGGTCACCCATCCACGTGCCGACCTCGGAAAGCGAAACATTACCTTAGATACCCCTGCGGCTATTATTATTTAGACAACGACCCACCAAACAAAGACTTTAGAATACAGGCACAAATATTCATCTTTCCACAAAATTGGTATTTTTTATTGTGTGCGTAATATTTTTTTTATGTTTAAGGCCTTTCGCCCACGGCGACCTTTTGTAGCAATGCTGTCGCGCGTTTTGTAAACGCGCTTCTGCATCGCTACTATCGCGCGTTAGTCGCGTTTGTAACGTGCGACAGAAACGATGTAAACGCGCGGCTCGATACAGCCACGCGTTTGCATCGCGTAAATTACATATATCTGTACTAAATGGGTGTATCCAATATGTTTTACGCTGCTTACGTCGCGCACGCTTCAGCTGGTTACGTTTACGTAAAAGTAGCACCAAACACAACGTAACCAATGTTATCTCCACAGTATCCATCTTACAACTGTAGCGTTCACAGGCGGCGCTTTCACATTTCTGTGTCGAGGCTGAATCGCGTTTGCATCGCGACTGAAGCGCGACAGCATCGCGGCTGTATCGATACAGAATCTGGGCAAAGGTACACAGCCAGCGACAGCATCGCAGCTGTATCGATATACAGTACCCGGCGATAAATATTGCACATCGACCTTTGGAAAGAGACAATCGGCTAATTTCGGCTTCGTAGAGCGTTATCTCTGTCGCACGAAATGCAAACAGTCCGGTATCTATTAGGAGCTGTTAAAACAATTATGATTTGCTTCTTTTGATAATTTTGATAATTATTTTTATTCTTTGTATAAAATACACATATTTATAAACATTGTAGATCATTTCGCGTGACTGACTTCGTAAAGGTTTACCTCTTTTTCCTAAAGATGCCATAGTACAACTTTAAATTATTTAAATTTGGGGGTGTTAACAACTCTAAATATATATTTTGAACTGGACGCGGCCGCACTTGAACAACGACTGAAAAAACGTCACATAGGTAGTGTGCGACAGAGATAACGCTCTACGAAGCCGAAATTAGCCGATTGTCTCTTTCCAAAGGTCGATGTGCAATATTTATCGCCGGGTACTGTACATGCGCGATAGCATCGCTAGAAAAAGTCGCCGTGGGCAAGGACTCTAAAGTGGTGTAAAGGGATGACTACTTAGTTGACTAAGTTAGATGCCCAGTATACCTACTTATATCTTCGTTTGACTGTACATAATGTTGTCGAACAGAAAAATAACTGGCAAGGAGATTTATTTACTTGTTTTTTATTTAGGCCTTCCTAAGGTTTATTAGGTACGGACTAAATAAGAAGCAAGACGCCACGGCGACGACGACGTGGAAATGTCGAGAGTAGCAAATAAAGTGATGAATAAGAACTTCTTTTATGTAAGAAAATATATAGTGGTTTTGGTAAATGTAATATACTGTTCTTGTATTTATTTGTATAGTTAGGTAGTCAGTTGTTTAATTTAGTACCTTTTTTTTTAGTTATGTTAAATAATGTAAAAGTTATGTAGACCAATAAAGAATACTGTTTAGATATTTCTATGCTACTAAAAGTTTTGAGGGCATACAAGATTACTGTATAAAAAGACGGGTTGCACTCCGGGAGTGCCGGCAGAAGTGAAAACTTGAATATTAACGTTGAAATAAATCAATTATTAATTTAATTAATATTACTCATTTTTTTCAATATTTCTGCGTCACTTTTTTCATTAATATATGCACTTTGTTCAATTTCCATATTTTAAACACTTTCGGTCTTATTCATAAAAAAAGCCTATTAAACCATTCATTAGTTAAAATGCTCAATAGGCCTTTAAAACATTCGATAAAAGGAGAAACCCGGTTCTGGGCCTAGCTGTTCCACGAATCAGATATGTACCAAAAAAATCGTCGGTTTTGCTTGATTAACCCATTTAAATCTTAGCTTCATTAGCAATGGCCAAGTGTAGAAAATAAGTAGATTTCTATTTTATTGTTTTAAACAAGCTTTGTAAACTGTTACAACACTTATTTCATTATATGTCACTAACTTCACAAACGCTGTCATTATATCAATAGAGCGTACCCTACGAATATGATCGATGTAGTGGATATCGATACCGTTACAAATAATTAAATAATACTCCATTGTGTTAGTGTGATTGTTTTAATAGGTATTAAAATAAATGTAAAATAAAAATCTGGAATCTATTTGGTTTTTAACGTAACCAACATTTAACCGATATAGCAGCTGCTCCCCACATTGGCGACACCCGGCCCCAACCGTCAGGCAGCGCGTTCGCCGATCGGCGGACGCGGCTTCAACCTCTATTATTACTGCTAAATAAGGTCTAGTGGAAATCGATACTGTTACAAATAATTAAATAATACTCCATTGTGTTAGTGTGATTGTTTTAATAGGTATTAAAATAAAAATCCGGAATCTAATTGGTTTTTAACGTAAGCAACATTAAAAAATTAAAGAAATACAATATTATCGATAAAATCGGCTGCACCACGGAATGCACTGATACTGTCAACGTCTGTCAATTGTCATATTTGATATTTGTCAATGTCATTATTGTCATTCGCTTTTCGTATTTTTGCGCAAGTGAATGTATTTTTCCGTATTTCTCGAGATTTATTATATTATAAGACCTTTGATCGAATACTGGACTCCGAAATTGATTGCCTTCTGACTGACCCTCGCTTGAACATTGGACACCGTACCCTGCCACCCCTGCTGACCTTTGCTGGAAAACCGGATCTGTATTTTGCTCTTTTGACGACGGCCTATAACATCATGAGCTAGCCTGTGCATTAATTGCGGCATAGCAACGGGCCGCTGCAATACAATAGGAAGGCGAAGATTGGAAGACGAAATGATTCTTTCAATTGTACAGGAATGGGTCGCGCCTCAAACGGTTAGTATCCGATATTTCTATTTAACGTAACGCTTTTGTAATATGTAATTATTAAGTGTAATCAAACTAAATAGTGTTATCGCTTACGTTTAGTTGTCTGTTGATAGTTGTATAAGCGCTTTTTATATACCTACTTACCTAAAACCTCACCGTGAGAAGTACGCTGCAGCACAGCACATGGGCCTTCCAGATTTACGTAGGAAACAAAGCCTCGAAAATATCATTTTAATTTACATAAATAACTCAAATAATAAAAATAACCTAAAATGTAAACATTGTCTGATTTTATCAATTTGGCCATTGCTGGGAGACGTGAAAATTAGGCTCATGAAACCTTACTAAATGCCCTAATTTATGGCCAAATTTCAGCCCTGTAACGCCAGGCCCACGTTTCTATGGAGTTTGGGTTTCTCCTTTTGTATTCATAAACGCTTCATAAACGTTCTATAACTAGAATGTCCTACAACTTCTAAATGTTGCCATTATAATGAAGTCATCCAACAAATTGGCCAACACATTAAATCGGCATACGAGAATATCTGTCTACGAACCGAATATTTGTGTCCATAGACATTATTACGTATGAAAAACTAATTTATTGTCTACAGTTTCAACAGTTTTGACGCAACCACGTCATGGTCGTCATGGAAACAATATGAATATGTCAATGAATGAATTTGATATTGTATGTGTCAAACTAAAAAACTTTTGAATATTTTTTTTTTGTATTTAAAATAAATGAAATTAAGACCGGAGACTAGTTGCAATAAAGGGCAAAGAATTGAATATTGGTTGGAGGAGGATAAGGTGTGTACCTACTGTTACAGATAAAATGTGTTCAAAGTAAGTTATGTTTTGTAAACATTCTCAATTTCTTATACTTATGCTTGCTTTTGCTCCTAATCCTTAGATTTTTTGGAAGAATTGGTCAGAGAGAGGTCTCCATAATAGAAAATAAAAACACTGACACAAGCACTAACGCTAAACAGGGGCAGCCTGGCATGATTTACGAATTAGGTGCCTATCCAATTTACAATTTTACGAAGAACTTCGTTTGCCTGTACAAAACTCATTGTAACAAAAAAAAAACCCGCCATATGAATAATAATGACTGTTATTTTGATGCCGCTACTGATTAATTAAATCAGTATAAATAAGATAATGAAGAGAAAGAATTTATAACATTAGTTTTGTATTTCAGGTCAATAGGACTAGTAAGGATGGTGCTTCACTACGAATAGCAGAAAATGAAACGGCCTACAGAAGAGATGGCACAGATGGCAAATGAAAAGCTAACATTTTTAAAATGTTGTTCTGCTTGCAGAAGTTTTAGAAGCCAAATTAGAGTTTAGAGTATTGTTCAGCCGTGAACAGGCAAGAGTTACATACGCCAGCGTCAGCATCAAGAGCGACATACATTCGTTCCACATAAATTAGTAATTAGTAAATGAATAAATTAGTCATCAAGCTGGAGTAGAGTTTGATTCATCTTCCATAATTCCTCTCACTATGGCCAAGACACCTTTAGCCATCACCAGTTCTATGAGTCTGTGGGACCGGCAATGACAAAACTATTTCCTGTGTACACATTGCACGACGTACACAAACCCCTATTCCTACCCAAATTCTATCTGTTCCCGTAGGTCTCCCGTAGGCTTGTATGATAGGTTAGGGTGTTAGGATAACTAGGGTGATAAGTAGTTGCTGTAGGTTTATAATCAGTAGGGTGAGGTAATCATAGATACCAGGCTCAATTGTTACAAACTTAGCCACACTGTATGCATTTGGAATAACAGCCGTACTAAGCTGTAAGTCCCGGTGCGTACAAGTATTATAAAAATAAACTGATATTTGTATACAAGCTTTTTATTAATGAACTACTCGCTAAATTTCTTCTCTTTTTCTTCTTCGTGTCGCGGGCACGAATACCTACTTTAGATCTTGTTGGCTCAAAATATTGCCACTTCCACGTTGTCGTCGGTGGCAGCGCAGAGGTCACTTTGACTGCATGTTTTGGGTAGGACAAATAAGGCAGGATAGGACGTGGAGCATGTTTTGCAACATAGCTTCACAGCCACACCCTACTGGAGCATCTCCCTGCAGGGTGTAAACTTCCGTGGTCGACACGGAAGCATTGTTTTCACACAAAAGCAGCAATGTCCCACAGTATTTCTTGTTGCTATAATGTGCTTCGTTATATTTTTCGTCGCTTCTATTTTGTATTGTAGGTAGGTATATAATAATAAACTAAATTGGTTAAACAGAAGTGCAAAATAAATTAATTACAACTGCGGCTCCTCGAAGTACTATTGTTTACGAAACTGACTTTTCAAACATTTGTACGTCAAATGTAATTTTCTACGGCCATCTTTGTCGTGTCTCACTTGGTTCACTTCGGTTGGCGCCGCCGCCGCTGTAGAAAGAGATGGGGGGAGGGGGGAATCTCTCCTGACGGTCACGTGTCCTGACGCGATGCCCTGACGCGAGTTTAACATTTTTTACCCATTACAAAAAGTGTTCAACGCCGCTAAAGAAGTTTTCACTTCAAAAAGTAAATACTCGTAGATACGTACGGCTTCAAAGTTTTTTAATAAATCGTTATTGCTTCAATTCTGTAGATAAATCTTCGGATTACATCGTTTTTGCGGGTCGCTGCTTGTTGTCCGCTTCAGGCCATTATTATCGATGGCAGGCTACAAGATGTTTAAGAATAATAGCAGGATATACAGGTTGTTACGGAAAGGGTATATCAATACAAACGGGTTGAGGAGTGTATCTGGTCTAGAATCTCTGTACAAAATTTCAGCTCAAAAGCATTAACTTTGAAAATGCTTAATATTTTTTTATTTCGACATCACTGCGCTGCACTGGCGCGCGGCGGCGTGATGTGCGTGTGCTAGGCGCACAGACACACTACAGATAATGGATAATGACCCTCGTAGTGCGGTGACACATTTGTTATGATTTCAATTTAAAAAACTATCGAAATAAAAAAAATATTAAGCATTTCCAAAGTTACTGCTTTTGAGCTGAAATTTTGTACAGAGATTCTAGACCAGATACACTCTTCAACCCGTTTTTATTGATATACCCTTTCCGTAACACCCTGTAGACTACCGAAAAATATACATTTAATTTTACCTCGATATGAAAAAGATAACAAAAGTTGGCCCTATCAGAATACCAGCGCTGCGGTATTTATTTTTAAATATCGCACCACATCGCATTAATGCTGGGATGGGAGCGTTTTGGGCCTCGGAATTTTTTTTTTTTAGTTGTTTTTAATTACCTTTGTTGGTTTTAAATTCTCCTTTTTTCAGTGCCCCAAATAAAATATTTATCTTTCTTTGTTTCTCTTCATTCATTGGTTTATGAGCCTTATTGTAGCAAATAAGTAAACAAGCCTGTTGTATATTTTAAATAACGTAAAAGCCTAGTCGGGCAATGAATCAACGATATAAATTGATAGTTCTCTAAACGATTGATGGAGACTCGATTTGTAAAACGATTCGCATTTACTCGCTCGACATTCAACTCGATTCAACGGTGGATAGAATCTGTCAGTGTCTAGTCACTAGAGCTGTAAATCTGTTTATCTATCTAACGTTGCGAACTTAATATGATCTATACTTACTGATATTATGTAGATACCAATAATAAAGCTGATGAGATATTTTTTTGTTTGATTGAAAGTGCTAATTTCTGGTAAAAAAAATCTTTTTGCATTATTTTGATAGCCCGAATCTTGAGGAAGGCTGTAGGCTACGTTAGACCCTTAGGAGCCGAGCAAAAATCGCGCGGGTAAGCGATGCGATGCGCCGCTGTGAATCAGGAGAACCAGGAATTTCACGCGTGCGAATTCGTGGGCAGTAGCTTGTAACGTTAATCCATACTTCCATACTAATATTATAAATTCGAAAGTAACTCTGTCTGTCAGTCTGTAGGTTACCTTTTCACGCCTAAACCGCTGAACCGACGTAGATAAAATTTGGCATAGAGATAGTTTGAGTCCCGGGAAAGGACATAGGATACTTTTTACCCCGATATTCCCATGGGATCGACATTTGTGCGGGTGAAACCGTAAGGCGCTACTAGTAATTATATATATCAGATTCGGTACTACATTTTTACTGCCTTTCTTATTTAAGCCTTTTCCCGTATACATTTGGAGGCTTTGAGCGGCATGATATTTTGTTTTACAAGCTGTAGCAAAATATTTACACGCAAAGTTTCCCCTCATTCAGATTTAAAGGGTTGCCCCAGTTAAAAAATAATGTAATAAAGTAGGTAGGTACACTTACTTTACTTAATTAAGTTTACTTTAATATAACAGCTCAAAAACAAAATGTTGGAAGATATTTTATTAACCTTTTGAACGCCATTGTCACACGGGTCGCACCATATTATGAAATAAACAATTTAATCATTACTTTTGTGTGTTTCTTATTTATATAATTTAAAAGTTTAGGCTTCCGTCTATATTGTATAATTGTATTGCATGAAACTAATATAAATAAACCACCAATATCGAGAAATTGGTTGTTTTAAGTGTGTGTGTGTGTGTGTTGTTTTGTTAAAGTGGCCTGGCGTCAGGGGTACGGCGATACGTTTATACTCTGGCGTTCAAAAGGTTAAAATAATAATGAATTTATAAAAGAGGTTCTACCACGTAATATTATTTACAAAGTAGGTTTTTGTTCGTGAAAAGTCGAGCAAAAACCACGTAAATATTTAATGGTGTCGCCCAGGAAACCGTCGAAATTAATGACATTCCAATTAACACTTCTCTGAGTGCCCAAATATTAAGCGAATTGTACTTTATCCAATAAATGGTGAATTAAAACGACAGTTAAAATGGCGACGGGCGGGAACGCGCAATATTCGAAAGTCGAATACCCGTCCCAATATCAAATGAATGTACCATTCTGCCAACGACAAAGCATCCGAACAAAAAAGCTAATGGCTTAATTATTTATTCAGAACTGTTCGGAACCCTTTAAGCAAAAAGGCCGTAAATGTTTTGGTATTAATCAAACTTAATTGCCGCGAATCGAAACCTTTTGTCTTTAAAAAATAAAAATATTTCAGGAATTCAAAAAGGGAACGTTTTAAAAATATTAATCTGCAGTAAGCCAAATGACATATTTTTTAAAAATAAATGTGGGTTTTTTATGCTGTGATCAAATTACTATCGAAAAGAGAAATCGTGAATAAAATTTTATATCGAATAAGTAATTCTCCTTTGTTTCTTAGCTAGCTGGCATTGCATTGTTTTATAACTTTCGACGATCATTCATAACTTTTTATTGGTTTACGATCTTATTGTGTCCTGTTACTACTTTGATTAAACTTCAATCTTGAGAACCATTTATCAGAAGTTCTAGAAAGTTCGTAATTGAAGTCAAGAGTATTCGATGACCCAAAATAACATCAATCTAGTGACCCGTTATAAACTCCTCTGTTTACTTGGCTAAAACCCCTATTACACTACACAGTATTTAGGGCCTGATATTTAGGTGAAGTGTTTTTTTAATAGGGAATTAGGGACCTTTCCTTCTTGTGTCTTATTACACCATCCCGATTTACGGAAAGGGTCCCCAAATATCACGTAGTATAATAGGGCTTTTAGTACTTAAAACCGAAAAACATTACCATAAATAGCACTAGCTTTTAAGCGATACACAGGAAAGTTGTGAAGGAATCGGTCTCCCAGGAATGTCATGGCAAGCGTCCAAACGAGGCTTGGTACAGATAACATAGCGGTCGTATCACAAGATTAAGAACGTGACGATGTCAGGTGTTTTATTGGTAGGACGTATTATATAAGCTCTTGTTTGTTTAGTTATTATAATTATACACGGTGTTACGGAAAGGGTATATCAATACAAACGTGTTGAAGAGTGTATCTGGTCTAGAATCTCGGTACAAAATATCAGCTCAAAAGCAGTAACTTTGAAAATGCTTAATATTTTTTTTATTTCGATAGTTTATTAAATTGAAATCATAACAAATGTGTCACCGCACTACGAAGGTCATTATCCATTATCTGTAGTGTGTCTGTGCGCCTAGTACACGCACATCACGCCGCCGCGCGCCAGTGCAGCGCTGTGATGTGTGAAATAAAAAAATATTAAGCAATTTCAAAGTTAAAGCTTTTGAGCTGAAATTTTGTACAGAGATTCTAGACCAGACACACTCTTCAACCCGTTTGTATTGATATACCCTTTCCGTAACAACCTGTATATTTATTTTTTTGAGATGGTTATGTCGCAGGTAGGTATAATTTGTTTGGAATACAAGACAAAAATGTCAGTGGTCAAAGAAAACAAAAGAAAGGAAGAAAATCCCTATGTAAAACAACATCACGGTCCGGCTGTCGAGAGAATCAAACTCAAACTCAAATCATTTAGTTCAATTAAACCATTACAGGCACTTTTGAATTGTCAAAATTAAGTAGTCGGTCAGTTAGTCAGAAAGTTGAAGCTAGTTGCCCATTCCAAAGCGTGCGTTGCTGAGACTTGTCAGTGCGACAATTCTAGTTTGGAGGTATGAGGAACAGGGTGTAAAGTTCACTTGTAGCGGCATCTACACCGCCACTTGCGAACAACGCATCATACTGACGTCACGCAAAATCCTGCATCGCGCAAGCAGAGTTTCCCGCGCAACTATAATATACATACTTATATATACAAAGTCCCGATATCATTCGTCGGGCAGCTGTTGCCCACCAGTCACGGCACCCGTATGGTCGGAGGATCCTCCCTTTTCTATGGAGAATGATTGAACTTTACTTTTTGTTCCTCATACCTCCAAACTGGTGACCCTGAACATGAACGTCAGCGCAGCCTTCTTCTAATAAACATGAAATCAGCAAAACACGTACTCGTTTGTATGAAACTGACAGCTGTCAAGAACGCATTCTCTCGTCATCCATACTTAATATTATAAATTCGAAAGTAACTCTGTCTGTCCGTTTCTCTGTATGTTACCTTTTCACGCCTAAACCATTGAACCGATTTAGATGAAATTTGGTATAGAGATAGTTTGAGTCCCGGGAAGGACAAATGATAGTTTTTATCCCGATATTCCCACGGTATCGACACTTATGCGGGTGAAACCGCGGGGCGCAGCTAGTATGGTATACACATAGAAATTATATCTATGGGTATACATGTTATAGAGTCTTCTATACCATTCTAAATGTTTATTTGACACATGTCATAAGTCCGAAGTGTCGTGTCATTTATGAGGACTGGTTTCCATTAGTAATTTCATAAGTATTATTTAGTATAGCTCCATTACATTGCATTTGTTATGTTCTTTGTTAATTTCGACAAGGTCTCATCGGTTTAAACCTAGCAGAAAGTTTTTGAATGAAAACCTGCTTATAAAAAAAATAAAATCGTAATATTTGGTGCCAAAATTGAAATATCCATCGAGTTTTGCTGCAGGATTTGTACGTTCTACGTCGGTTTATGTCTGAATTAATCTGCCCTTTTCAGACATGAAACATAGTACGTTCTGTAAAAGCAAACATCGCTGGTCTAGTACATAATTTGGAACATGGACGTTATAGAATTTGAGCCACATTTTTGCACAGAAATTCATGAATGTGTCCGTTCTTTTCATGGCTCGTTGAATGTAAGCTGATGTAAGCTTCTCACTTCAACTTGTGTGCTGAAAGACGTGTTTTTACAACGCGATGTTTCTGTAGGGAATTTTATGTCTCGAGGTATTTTTCCGATGTTTTCAAATGTACGGGATAGGAAGGTGAAGTGGACACTTCAACTTATTTCCGACGTTATAAAATATGTAAACGGTAGGTAAACACACTTCAACTTATTTTGAAAACTGAATGTAGCTTCCATTTTATTACAATTTATAAACCTAGTCAAAGTCTTCGTTTCTGATAATACGAACGAACAATTTTCAGTAAGTAGGTACAGATAACCGCACCCTATCACCGAATACCTTTAATAAATTTACAACGGTGTGACGCACTGATGTAATTTTTTTTACTAGCCTGTGCTGTCCCACTCCTGGGCAAAGGCCTCCCTCAATATATTCTTTACAGTAAGTTTATTACAATAAAGAATATATTTAATTTTTGAAGTGAAACTTCTTTAGGCGCGCTTGACTTGGGGAGTAAACTGGCGAATGCGTTACGAAAACGTGTGATCGGGCGAGTAGGGAAGGTAGGAAAACCCGGTCGCATAAATAGGTATTTATGCGACCGGGTTTTTACACCAGGTATTTGCTTCCAAGTACGCACACCAGGTACCGACTCAAAATACTTGCAAGACTATAAAGTATCTTATACGGTTACTCGCTCAAATACGTAGGTACTCAACCGCGTTAGTTTTCGCAAATGCGATTATGCTCCTTATCAGTAAGAGTCTACGGAACAATTTCGTATGCAAGTATTTTTGAAGTGAAACTTCTTTACGCGCGCTTGACTTGGGGAGTAAACTGGCGAACGCGTTACGAAAAGTGTGATCGGGCGAGGTGAACGGGAGTTGAGTGGGGGATATAAGCAAGAGAAAGCAGTGCGCGTGCACATTTTCTTTCTCATAGCCAAATACGTTTGAAGTTTCACTTCAGTCGTGTGGTCATAAGCACACTCGGTTTTTTTTTATATTATATTCAGTGCACTTTTGTGTACTGCCTTAGCCGGGTGTATTGTGTATTCAAACATTTCATCCACATTTCAATAACATTTTAGTGGTATTTTAACATTTTAAGAACAGTTTTGTTTCACTTCAAAAATATCGACACCTTGCCTACCCTGACAATATGGCACCGCTTCTGGAACAAACGTATCCCCCACCTACACCAGCACACTTTCAATACACCCCGTAATTACTTAACAATCCCCGAAACCCATTGTTATATCCGCGACCTGAAAACTGTGCAATATAATCCCGGGTTTACAATAGTCCTGTAAGCGGCAAACGGTCGCTTGCTGCACGTTGGCAGTAACGTAAAATTTTAACGTTCCCCACTGCCCAATCAACACACCGCTTTAGTGTTGAAAATAAGTTGAGATTATGCCACGCCACACACTGTCACAATGTTACATGTGTAATGGTCTTTTTGCAACATAAAATGTCATACGTGAAAAAGAAAGAAAATTCGCTTTTTAATTACAGGAACTGTTTATTCTTTGCCTCAGACATTTTTGAAGTGAAACTTCTTAGACGGCGATTCGATAATTGCACGAGAATTGAGAGTGAAATTTCAAGGACGCGATGCACATTTCGTTACATGAGGAAGAAGAAAGATATTAATCTCTACGTCTCTCACACTAACTCTTTCTTATTCTTTTGTTTTTTAAGAAGTTTTACTTATGATATCATGAGTGAAGGTTGAATACCCAAATAAAAAACAATTACTCGATAGGATAACCAATGGCTTCTCTATTTGAGATGTGGTGTAGTTGGTGGCTTATCAGACCATAGTTTGCATATTTTTGAAAAATCTAATCTTTGATGAGAGCCATATAAAATTTATAACGAAGTAAAATATCAGTATTATACACTATTCACGTTCTCGTTTGACATGCACGAGTAACTTGATTTTTGACACAGCGCCTAAACCATTGATTGGTTTTTGGCCAATTTAGTTCGCTTTTAATTCTGTTATGGAAGTTTTCACGGCATATAGGTACAAATGGAGGGAAATAGGGCAGGTTAGGGGGTTTTAGGGTGGTATTTTTCTTGACTAACGTTCCAAAGATTATGCGTAATGCGTGTGGACTGTTGGTTATGTTAGGTTTGATATGCCAATATTATCGTTCCATATTGTCGCATTTCAGCACGTGGGGAAGGTCGTTGATTTGTTAAAATAATGCTGTAATGAAGCAACACGATATTATGTTATCATAGTCAGCCTATAATGTTCCCACTGCTGGGACACAGGCCTCCTCTCGGTAAGAGGGAGTGGACCGTAATCCACCACGCGGACCCAGTGCGGGTTGGCTGATGTATATATTATGCTATAAGAGAGTGCATTGTTAAACCACCACCTCACTTCCATATTGTACCACTCGGAAAGCGTTAAGCCGTTGGTCCCGGCAGTCAGTCGCAGATCTTTGACAGTCGTTACGGGTAGTCAGAAGCCCAAATGTCTGACAACCTGTCTTACCAAGGCGTCTTACCCAGTCGCTCCATGTAAAATACTGATATTCAGATGCGTCCGGTTAGACTGGAAGCAGACCATAACATAGTTGGGAAAAAGCTAGGCAGATTGATTGATTGTAAGACTTCGGCTATAGGGCCTGCTGTTGATTATATGTTTAACTAGGGGCGGGGTAACTCTTAGGGGTTTAATTTCGTAAAATTATTTCTTAGTGGATACCTACTCTTCACAAAGAACACACCCTCCAAATTTCATGTCTCGGGCCATCAGTTTAGGCTGTGCGTTGATATATCAGTCAGTCAGGACTTTGAATTTTATATATATAGATAATAATGAGGCAACACAATATACAACTGCAAGATAAACCACTACCTCGAAAAGCAGAGAAGGATTGTTTATAAAGGTTGATAGCTTGCAGTCTGCACTACTCAGCAATGTACCTATGTACACAATGTTACCTTAACGTAGAAGTGCTTTTAGCAGCATTAGATTACTATGGCAAGTGGGTTAGACTTTAATAGCTAAGAGTGCGTTCAAACTCATGACCTCGAAATAAGGAGCCCAGGTTTCTTGAATTAACTTGTTTTAAAAAACGTTGCCTAACTCTAAGATGATTTTCTACAGTATCGTAGGTGCGTTTTCCAATCACTAGTCTCACAAAAAAATTGGTAGTTGGACATGGACAGTACATTTTATTTTTGTTTTATTTTTACTGTCCCTCCGGCTTGGCAAATGTCTCCCTCATAGACTTCATAATACACATTTCTATTTCTGCTCCTTTCTCTGGCCAATTTATAGAATTAAAAAAAATCAGACTGGAGTCCATAGGCTTAGAAACATTTTGGTAGGTTAAAGACACAGATATGCAATTAAAATTCAGAGTAGACCTGCATCCACCTCCGCAACTTCGGGGAATCCCTCCGATCTGCGAACACACTGAGAATGCTGCTGGTGCTGCCGCGAACGTGCGTCATAAGGGATGCCCATCTATTCCTTATCCTTCTTTTTCTCTTCTACTTCTTCTACCTTATCCTTAGGTCATTCAAGCGTTTTTTTTTTTACCTGAACTCACACGTGTCACGTTCAAACTTTCAAGTTCAAAGTTATAATTATTAAACTGTTAAAACAGCATCCTACTAACTGCCTGGTTTTTCTTAATAACCGTGTTTAATCTGTAACCCGGGGGCTATAAACTGGGCTTTACAATAGTCCCTCAACTCAGATCGTTGACTATGGAGCAAGGACGTTAAATTTTAATGCTCTCTGCTGCCGAATCACCACGTTGCTCTAAAGCCTTAAGCTGGAGAAAACAACCCGCGGCTACAATTTCATTGTTTACTTTGTATATATTATGTATTTTCTCGTACTTTTAGCAGGTAATACTTTAGATTGTTGGTTTATGTCACTTTTAGAGGGTATGGTACTGTGAGAGTCTTGCAGACTCTAATGTGTCGCCTGCGCCACGGGGGGATTAAATCAAAATCCTTTTATAGTTTACTAGGATATATTTTATGAGTCTTTTTATCATATTATAATAATTATCGACTTATATCTAAGACGTCAAACCTACGACTCTTCTATGACATATGTTTGAATGTTCGAAAGGAACTTACTTCAAATATAACCAGCGGCCTGACCCGCAAGGAGGTCAGAATCTCTCAAAGAGGTCTCTACAGTACCTACTGAAAAGGTTCATTGGTACTGCGTAGCTAATTTTGAGACGTGTAGGCTTATTTATCATTTTGCTGTTCTGCTGTAAATCTCTTCTTATTATGTAGGTACACATCAAGCAATACATAACCAGTATAAACTGACTTCTGATTGTACGAAAATCCTATACAATGCGAGGTCTCCTGAAACTGGATATGTATAGCTTGATATGTAGCCGTGTGTACTCAGTAAAGATAGGAATATTTTTTCCTCCATTTCTTCTTGTTTACTTTTGTATACTTCTTCAGGTGGGGTTAGCATATTTTTGATTGCATAAATGTTGTTTTATAGACATGGAATGGTAGTAAAAAGGTTTGTTTTTACTACTGAGCTTATTTTTCTACCATAAGCCACTGCTTATGTACCTGGTCAAGTTAGTTTCTTCCTCCCCTAAATTATAACTTAGATTCATGAACTATTAAAGAAAAAAAAAAATTTGGAACACGCACAGGAAATACAACAATAATAAAAAAAAAAACATTAGACTAACAAAATCATAAAAAAACAATAAAAAATAACATCAAAACTAACAAGATAGTGAAAACAAAAAAATAGGATAACCTGTGCTAGGTCAAAAAGGCTAGGCTTCTACACATACTAACTACTCTTTTAGCGTCTGAAAACAGTTTAACATTTTCTCGTTCAACTATTTGTGATGTAACATCAGCTAAGAATGCCACATAGGCAGGTTACACACGAACATCATTGTACAGAATAATTATGTGCCGCGTTTCATTAATTTGCGGCGCAACGAGTTTGCGAGCGTATTATTACGTGAACCAGAGGTGTTTCTCCAGCGACCGTCATTTATTTATTTATTTCATCATCATGCTCATGTCATGCTTTCTGTATTGTTGTGGTGCGAATTTTTATTATTTACTAGCTGCGCCCCGCGGTTTCACCCGCATAAGTCTCGATCCCGTGGGAATATCGGGATAAAAAGTATCCTATGATGTCCTTTCCCGGGACTCAAACTATCTCTATACGAAATTTCATCTAAATCGGTTCAGCGGTTTAGGCGTGAAAAGGTAATATACAGACAGACTGACAGACAGAGTTACTTTCAAATTTATAATATTAGTATGGATTTTATTTTTAGTCGTTGATGTCCCACTGCTGGGCAAAGGCCTCCCTATTTTATTTCTACATCTCTCTGTCCAGAGCTGCCAAGCACCAATTTTTATCAAAGATGACATGCTAGAAGATCTCAGCAGGGCAAGCCTAGAGGGCGGACTTCAAATTAATATTTCAAAGACGAATAGCGTGCATCGCAGGATCACCGTGGTGGTTCTCTATCTTGGTAACATTTTTTTTTTGGGTGGGAAATTATCAAATAACTTCTCCCGCTCTGGGCGGAACCGGGCGGGTCAGACATTTACTGATTAAAACCCACCCGTGTTCCTTCAGTTGCCTGTGCCAGGGGCCTCTCGGTCACAACTTCGGTGACAAGTTCACAACACCTAGGTATTTGCAACTTTTCAGGTGCCGCTCAAAAGTTGTTAGACTTCAGGCTACTGCCCGAAGTCTAAAATTGGGCCCAGTTTAAGGCTTGCCCTCTTTACATAGAAAACATAACTGTGAAAATGTGAGTGTACCTATTAGGTATACCAACACAATTTACGCCCTACACCTATGCAAGATAGAAGATAGATCTTCCCTGATAATTCTCTAAAAGTCTACAATGAAAAGAGTTTGGCAAATAGAAAATAAAAATCAACGTACACGTATAAACAAAGTCAAGATATTGCTCCTTCAATCAATTTCACAGGGAACATATCCCAGAATATTCTAGTTTAGCTGTTGCCAAGCTATTCCTAGAGGGCGCTAGTGTCGCAGGTGGATAAATGTCACACAACACCCGGATAACTGCAGTGTAGTGTCGGGTAATCCCCCGGGGGATCAGAAAGGGATCGCGTGGGGAATTAAAGAGCATACGAATGTAAATACTCGTAAGCCTATCCGATGTACGAAACTTGTGAAGGTGGAAGATATGCGTTGAATTGGGAATTTGTTGTGGGTTTTAGAAGTGATTAATGTTTTCGTTTTTACTTGTTTTCTTTGTCATTGTATCAGTACTCATTGTTGTTTTCGTAAACTATGTATATTTAGACGAAGTTTTAGCTTTATTAAACCTATTAGCATACCTTTAGAATTAACAGCGTATAATATTCCGTCTGCTGGGTCACAGACCTCCTTTTTGTAAGAGGGAGTGGGCCGTAATTCACAACGCGGGTCCAGTGCGGGTTGGCAGATGTTCAGGGGCGTAGCTACCGCCGTATCTGCCGTATCAATTATACGGGGCCCTCGGGCCACTGGGGCCCCAACGTGCGTAAGCAAAAATTAATAAAAACTTCCCATTTTTTTTTTTTGTTTCACAAATGACAAAAGTCAAAAAAAAGCAAATCAGCTATAAATGATTTAATAAATCAGTTTGCCGACAAAAAGGCAAGGAGTAAATATACACTTATCATCATCATCATCATTTCAGCCGAAAGACGTCCACTGCTGGACATAGGCCTCCCCCAAGCACCTCCACTTCGACCAGTTTTGTGCTTCTCGCATCCAACGAATTCACTTATATTTAATTTGAATTGTTTGTAAAAAAAAATTGGAAAAAGTGACAGATAGATAATCATGATGAATAAATATTTCTTTTTATTTTATGCAATATTTTTTTTCTTTTGTGAGAAATCCTTACCCTTCCTAAGGGCCCCCAAACAAATTATACGGGGCCCCGCCAAGCCACGCTACGCCACTGCAGATGTTAGCACATGTCTTAGAATTTTTGGTTCTAGGACATGCCGGTTTCCTCAAGATGTTTATCTTCACCATGTTGAAAGCAGTGATGATGAAATCAACACAAAGTAAAGCGACAGTCAGGGTTAGAACCTACGACCTTCATCTCGTCAGTTGCGGTCGTTACTACTGGGCAATCACTGCTCTCTCATCATCTGCCTAGCCTAGCTATGTGGGGGTTGGCAGTCGCTCCATGTAAAACACAGGTATTCAGCTGCATCCTGTACCTATTAAATACCTAAAATATTTATATTCGGTCTGTTTAATAAACCTCACTTATCATTTCTAAACATCGATTGAAAAGGCAAGTTATATGTTTAAGCTATTGGAAAAGTTCCTGCTGTATATTTGAACACAAAGGAAAACATAAATAGACGGTCTTAAGGTATTGGACTTCTGCTCTAACAAACCAGCTGCTTTTGTAATTCTTTGTCATGACTACTGACCCACTGAATACATATTTTGAAGGTTGTTTAAAGGTCTATCTTTCAATTATATTTGTCAGTAAAACCAGCCGAATGTTAACAAGAAAAGCGATATTCAAGCAAATTGTAACAGGGTAGATAGGAAACGCCGACCTCGTCTAGTTTTTAAAATATGATTGACGTGTTTAATTGTTTGTACAAACCTAAGTAGGTACTTGCAGAATTAAAATCATTTATTATTCACTTAGGAAAGGAAGAGCAGTGGTGGCCCAGGTGGTATCGGCCGCGACTTATGAGTTGTAGGTCGTAGGTTCGAACCCAGACAGGCGCTTTACTGTGTGTAAATTATTTCATAATCACTGCTCTCAAAACGGTGAAGGAAAACATCTTGAGGAAACCGGCATGTCCTAGAACTAAAAATTCGAAGACATGTGACATCTACCAACCTGCACTGGGCCCGCGTGGTGTATTTCGGCCCGTCCCTCTCACAGAGAGGAGGCCTGTGTCCCAGCAGTGGGAACATTATAGGCTGATTATGATTATGATAAGAAAGGGAAATCTCTCCGACATTTACACAAATGTTTATTCGCTGAGTACAAGTTTTCATGTAAAAATTTTTATTTTGTTACTCCGTCGGTGACGTAGAATATCACCGAAGCGTCTTGCTATCAACGATTTTCTCGCTCAAGAAACGTAGGTAGGTACAAAAGATCCTAGTTGATCGCCGACTGTTCACACCGCCGCGCCAGCGAGTACCCGCTTGTCGCAGCGACAAGAGCTATCAAAGACAGTACACGCTCAGCGAGGCTCGCAGAACACTCGCTGAGAGTGTCAGGCTTGATACAGTCGCCAGCATATCAAGCTACCCGAAACTGTCAAACTTTCCCAATCAACTTTGAACCTTAAGCTTTAGTGATAAAGTTGAAAATCGATTAAAGAAAATTGACAGATTGTAGCTTAATGTGCTGGCGTCTGTACAAACGTATACTAGCGAGTCCCTTCCCGCACTCGCTGCTATACTTGCTCGCCAACTCGTTTTTTAATTGATAGCTCTATTTGTTTCTCGTTAATCGTTGGCAGTGGGACAGGTGCCTTCAGGCTGAAAGAATAATTATCTTTGCTTCGAGGGACAGCGCGGGAACGCCTCGCGAAGATTGATTATTAGCTACACAAACAAAATGGCGCGAATAGAACAAAACTTTTTGTTGTTCGCCACCGATTCAGTTGTTTTTGTGAGACTATAACACTAGCATTGTTAGATAAAAAGTCGCATGGATTTAGTAATCTTGTGTTGTGTTTTTCTTTTGTCACTTTGGGACTTGTTGACTTTGATTCATGTCGACACTTTGAAGTTACTTATAGAAGTTGGAATAGGTTAGAAATCGAGCTTGTAAGATATAAATACCTATTCCAATCTTATTGGAACTTATATGTTCGAGCCGTTTGAGGTTGAAACTCTAGGGCCAAGGGGTCCGAGTGCCCACTTAGTTTTTTGAGACATTGCCAAGCAGTTGTAGACTCTTCACGTGGCTGACCGGAGGGCTGGCCTATTTTTTGGCCAAAGAATCAGCATTGCCATCAACATTTCAATGCTGCCAGTCTTTTGGTCACTTTTCCTGATGACAACGATTCGGACGAATTTTTTGATGCCCCATGACTCTTTACTTTTTACATAATTTTAAACTTGTAAGATGTTAAAAATATCTGTAGGTACTCCAAGTGTTACTACCTATTATTTGTCTATAGGTCGTCATTTAGCGTTGCAAGTGTGTGTGTAAAATAGCTCCTTATAGTGAACTATACTAACGTGTTTTATTTTCTGAATTGTTCCAAGATCTAAGTAGACATTACTTCTCCCGTAATTAAATTATATCAGACACGATACCTGAAGAAAGAAGAAATTCCTTAGCAATCGAATAGAAAGTATAGAATTAACATAATATCCCGATTATTCAAATAAGACTCATTTAATTTTATTCCTCCTCGTTTCGTTGGAAGTTTCTTGAAAATATCAGATACAATCTTCTCAATGTAATATTGCAGTCTGAATAAATAGCTAGGCACTCATCTTTTAAAGTGAAAAAGTACTTAGAGAATGTCGACATCTGTGCCTCGGGGAGCACGGCTAGCACCTACTATTTGCCCTCGAAAAAAGTGCCCGAATAAAATGAAATGTGATGTTTCGTTTTACTGAATAACATTTGGCCGCGTTTTACGGTATTTTATGTTGTTTTCTTTTTGTTAGCTTTATTGCAAGTTTGTAAATCATCATCATTTCAGCCGAAAGACGTCTACTGCTGGACATTTAGGCCTCCCCCTGAACCCGGGTAGGCGGGCCTCCGGGTGCTAGGGGGGTTATGTGTTTTCTGTGCTTCTCATTCTTATGGGTTTGCCATAATCGCCACGCTTGGCAGGTGGTGGTGAAATGCATAAAGAACGCTGCTGCCCATTCTTCGGTACGACCCTAAGTCGCCTTTTACGACATCCACGGGAAGTATGGGGTGGTGATATTCATATAGTCTATAGTCAGACAGTGTAGATCATAGATCATGAAGATTATTGAGAAAAAAGCTTATTTATTCATCGTCATCATCATCATAAGACGAAAGACGTCCGCTACTGGACATAGGCTTCCCCCAAGCACCTCCTCTTGAACCGGTTCTGTGCTTCTCACATCCAGCAGATTCCCGCGGCCATCACAAGATCATCAGACCACCTTATTTTTTTTTATGCAATTTATTTATCAAAGTCAGCCTGTAATGTTCTCACTGCTAGGACACAGGCCTGCTCTCTGTGAGAGGGAGTGGGCCGTTATCCACCACGCGAGACCAGTGCGGGTTGGTACTGGAACTTAATTCTTTGCCTTCTAATTGATTGATTACTGTTTTGTGATCCACCATTAAATATCCAATGATGATGATAAGCCATTTGTAGTGGTTGTAAGAAGTTGATCATGCAGTTCCAATAGTTCCTCTCTCTCTCTCTCTGTAGTCGGTCCCTCATGTCTGAGGATCGTGTTCAGCTTCGGAGTTGCATATGGAGCGGATGATCCGCCTCCACCGGTTTCTGTCCAGCGCATCCCTTAGCACCGTGTAGAATTAAGAGGACGATGATTCCTTCACCTGATCGGTCCATCGTATTGGTGAACGACCGCGCGATCGTTTGCCTTCAATAGTTCGTTTGCAATAATTCCTAGAAAAGTAATATTTCTTACTTAAATCAATGCACTTAAAGATTCTAAAACTAGAAGTAATCTCGCAAAGTCACATTAAGAGACAGACTGAGATATCGCTCGAATTTGTACAAACTGTGGCTGAGAATGCAGGGATCAGGTGCATAGATACTTATTTTGGGAAAAAATACTTATGTGTTCAAAGCTTGAGGAATAGAGAGGTATTCCACGGCTATCAGGATAATCTCAAAGCCCGGAAGATGGGCAAGATCCCTGCCAGCAGTTACTGCATAGCTGTTCACAACCATTCGGCAGGTTATCGAATCTACAATGTCTCATTTTCAATTACTAATTTGCTTTGCCCCCGACCGTAAATAGTTGTCGGTAGAATGGCGATCGTCTATTAGACAAAGACAGTTTAAGATTTGTGAACATCGTTTAGAAGACGCATTTGTTTGATAACATTGATTGATGTTCGATTCGGCACCGAAGCGCAAAGAATGGTTGAATAAATAAGCTGGAATACTTCCTTTCTCCGTTTGCTCTTGCGAATCTCCACTCAATCCGGCCAATAAAGGCAAGAAAGAGGCGGGAGCTCTGTTCTTCGTCAGTGTTTACTTCAGCCGGTCAATAAAGGCAAGCCAGAGAAGAATTGAAATGTAAGTCATGATAGTGGCTTCATTAAAGTTAAGTGACGTAATTATCTCTATTGGAGGAGGAACTCATTAATATATAGGTACTTAATCAATTCATGGAGGACCCCCACTAAGATAAAATTACCTCATAGGATGGTACAGACATCAAGCTACCCGAAACTGTCAAATTTTTCCAATCAAATTTGAACCTTATGGTTTAGTGATAAAGTTGAAAATCTATTAAAGTGACAGATTGTAGTAGCTTGAGATAATTTGTTCTTAGTAAGCTACACCTTCTACCGTCTTCTGTCATGTTGCCAATTCGATTGTCACTATAGTCAGGATCGACCCAAGAAAGATGGATTTATTCCGGTTTGATTCCCTGAGACCACCCCCCTCCCCCCACCCCTCCCCCCCCTCCCCCCCCCTCCCCCCCCCCCCCTCCGTCCCCCCCCTCCTCGATCCCCTGCTAGTTCGTCTTCTGTTTTAAACTCTGGCTTATCCACTTTTTAGGTTACTCTTTTTGACAGGTAAGTACAGTCAAGAGAAAATAAACGTTTCATGTTTTACAAAATTAATGAACGAATTTTTTTTTAAGTCCGGGTACCATGCGTGCTCGATGAGATTACATTACAAGAATGTAAATGCCAAAAAAAGTGCTTTTATGTAAAATAAACGAAATCCTCTTGCTTCTTCTTGATTACCTATATTTTCCATTTTAAACATTCACGCTTTCTGATTGAACATGTTTAACATAATCCTTCAAGTAACCGCACACGCGAAGAAAACCTCTCAGAAAAAGACCAAACATAAACGTAATATTTCAAATAATATCCTTCCATAGAAAATATTCCCAACACGCACGTCAGTTAGAAGAATATTGATAGACACTTTATTTATCAAAGTCAATCCTCTCGAGCATTGGAGCTCGTGTGAGCTCGCACCAGTCGATATTTCATATCGACTTCTACTTGTGATAATAGATTTATGTGACATTAACGACGGAGGTAGACTTACGTGTGGTAGTGAGAAAAATAGGGTACGCCGTGTTTCAATGGGTATCTTAAAATGTGATTAAGGAATTAGGTTCGGTCATGTAATAAAATATTTTAAGCACCTTGTTAAGAAACTATGTTAGGTTATAAACCATTTTGGCGCAGCCATGAGACACCCACTATTGTTGTTAAATATAACGTTCCTACTTTTACTTTTTCATTTAGTTACTAGCTTCTGCCCGCAACTTCGTCCGCGTGAAATTTCACCCTCGCCCCAATCAACCTTTTAGGGGTAGAATTTCGAAAAACCCTTTCTTAGTGGATACTTACTTTTCACAAGAAACACACCCTCTAAATTTCATGTCTCTAGGACCAGCGACCAGGAGGGATTCTTTTAATGTTCAGACAAAGGGTGGGAATAGCTAAAAAGGTTAAATTGTCCAGTAAACGTCACATTTCCATTCTAAGTCCATGTCATAATTACATCAAACCATTCAAGCTCTCAAATCGGATTATTCCACTTTTCCCCACCGGTCGACCCACTGGTAGGGCAAAGTGGAATGTCTAATCATGACAAATCCAAGCAAAAAACTGATCACTTCTAAAAGAGCTAGTTAGAATCCTTGCCATGCAGTTGTTGCATCACGTTGTTAGTTTTTCATTAGTGTCCGTCTGTATACAGGCAATGAACAGCCAATCAAATAGGAAATAGCTGTGTTCAACATTCATTTGTTTGCACTCGTATTGCCTCGTAAATGGGTTAGATAAAGGTGTTAGAGTGTTTCGGGTTCCGTATTTTGGTTGGGAGTATAAAGTCTCAAGATTCTGTGGCTTATTCTGTCGGGAGCCGGGTTCAAGCTACCGGTGGTTAGGGCTCCAGAG
The DNA here is from genome assembly GCA_945859645.1 of Amphipoea oculea. Lineage (NCBI taxonomy): Eukaryota > Metazoa > Arthropoda > Insecta > Lepidoptera > Noctuidae > Amphipoea > Amphipoea oculea. Next base: position 17,505,106 of record OX243868.1, on the reverse strand, counting down.
ACAGGAACCTCCTCGCAATACGAGCCGTATCGAGAAGTACTGCCTTCTGAATCAGGCCCTTGATCCAACCGCCTAACGAGAGCCTTGACAGATGTTGGTCGAGGCTTTCGGCCATTGGCCGATACGACAATCGGCACAATGATAGCCGAGCTCACATTCCACATGTCAACAACCTCGTGTGCTAAGTCAAGATATTTAATTTGTTTCTCTTTCTCAGCTTTCACGAGGTTCCCGTCATGCGGGATGGTAACATCGACAATCATGTGCGGCGCGCTGATCGATCTATCACCACTATATCAGGCTTATTGGCGACAATCGTCCTGTCAGTAATGATAGACCGATCCCAGTACAACGTGACATGGTCATTTTCAAGAACTGGGTCAGGCACATACTTGTAATACGGTACCTCAGAATCCACAAGATTGTAGAGACTGCGATTGACAAAATGTGGTTTTCGCAAATAGAAGATACAAAATATTATCCCACTGTCGGCGATTAACGAGTAGCGAGTGCGTGACGGCGACGAGCAATTACTCTCGTTGATAGCCCTTGTCGCTGCGACAAACGAGTGCTCGCCGGCGATGTGAACAGTCAGCATTAATAAATGTATCTCTTTTACTTACACACGGTACCTAAAATGTTTTGTACAGACGCCAGCACATCAAGCTATTCGAAACTGTCAAATTTTCCCAATCAACTTTGAACCTTATTCTTTAGTGCTAAAGTTGAAAATCTATTGGTGTGCTGGCGTTTGTACGTTTCTTAAGCAAGAATAATATAGTTTATAGTCGCTTACTCGTCGGCGGTGAGACGTGCTTTATGCAGGCAATATATTATACATAATTGTGATCTGCATCACACTAGATAATTATGTATCATATTTTTCTTTAATCTTGTGGCTAAGTTATAACAGCCGCACGGGTCAATCGATCAGGTTAAGCTACGCTTGCCGCGGTTCGTCTGTGGACGGGTTACCATATTTACATACCAAGACCCCTCCGTGTCTCAGAAAGCACGTTAAGCTGTTGGTCCCGGCTGTCATTCGTGGATCTTTGACAGTCATTACGGGTAGTCAGTAGCCCGAAAGTCTAACAACCACTCTTACCAAGGGGTTTTGTATTACCCAGTGACTGGGTTGTGGAGGTCAGATAGGCAGTCGCTCCATGTAAAATACTGGTACTCAATTGCATCCGGTTAGACTGGAAGCCGACCCCAACATAGTTGGGAAAAGGTTAGGCATATGATGATTTTCTTTAATTTGCAAGAAATAAAACGTTCAGGTGAAACTTGCTGGGACTGTTGCATGTAATTGAACCTCTTTGCTCCAACTTTAATTCATAAAATTACTCTTGTTGTCAACACTTTAATGCTTGTTTGCACCTGTTAGCTTTCAGAATTTATACTTTTAATATCACTTGCAGTACAAAACGAACAATGAACTCAAATTGTCTTAACCATCACACTTAGCAAACCGACTGGTGATCAGCAAATATTAAACTACCACTACTCAAAAACAGGCTTTATAAAATATACATAACATCACGCCTATAATGCCTAAAGGGTTAGGCAGCCTTATAGTAACACCCACGTACACCCATTAGTAGTGTTTTCATTGACATGGAATAGGGGAAATCCAGACTCTAGGCTGCTACAAAAAAAAAATATTTCCTCAAAACCAAAGGATTGTAGAACACGTTAAAAATACAGTTTAATAAAATAAGTACTATTTCTACAAACGTGTGGGTGAGCACTGCTCTCCTAGCTAGGTTATGAAAACCTGTGTCAAGGAGAAGCAACCCGGTCCCCTAAAATCCAATAACACTTTGTCTGACCTGGGAATCGAACCCAGGACCTCGTACATAGCAGTAGCGCATGCGTACACTAGACCAAGGCAGTCTATAAAATATTTCCAACAAAACTACATTTCACTCTGCAAACCTTACTTCTTTCCCACCATCTTTCCGCATAAAATATTAAAAATCTCGAAGTTCAGCATTATCGATACCGGGTTTAGCAAAGCAAACACCAGCTGACGGTACGGTCAGCATATAAATCAATGCTAATTGGACTGCGGCGGTCGTGTCAACAGTACCAGCTACCTGTGGGTCCAGCACGAACGCGCGACGTAAACGTAACGTAAATTACGATTATTGTATCGTCCTATAGCATTTTGGTTTAAATGTTTGCGACCAGTTCAATAAGTATAGTTTAACCAGGATAAGTGGGAACTCAAAGGACCTAAAATAATTGAACACTTAAGACGGTTTACATTTACCCATTTTTCCCAAATAATCAGGTTTAATGACAGTTGTCTTTTACAAAAGCAAGATACTCGTAGGTCGAAACGAAATCACACACACACGGGTGAACGGGGGAACACGGGTATGTTTTAGTCAGTAAGAGTGTGACACTCCCTTCCGCTCCACCCAGAGCGGGAGGAGACATTTGATGATTTCAAACCTCAAAAAAAAAAAGAAAAAAAAGATAGGTCGAAATATACAGTTTTTCATTTATAGAGATAACCTGTCCAGACCAATATTCAAAATGATAAATTATTATTAGTTGTATAGAGGTATGAGGAACAGTGTGTAAAATTCACTCATTCTACATAGATTTATTCATAGATTGATTCTCCGGCCAGACGGGTGTCGTCTCTGGTTACTGCCCGCCGATTGATGTCGGGACGTTGTAAATATACTAGTTGTGCGGGAAATTCTGCTTGCGCGATGCAGGATTTAGCGTGACGTCATTATGATGCGTAGTTTGCATGTGGCGATATAGATGCCGCCAGAGTTGTCGCAGAGTCCTAGTGTCTAGAAACGTCGGATAGATCCGGCGTTTAGGTTCAATCATAGAGGTGAAAATCGAAAAAATCTAGCTTGATGCATCTTCAGTTAAAAAGGTTTAATTATTCCGAGTAACAGGTATTTCAATGCAAAAGCATCGGGACCTCATTGGAATTATCAGTAGTAGAGGTTTCTCACATACCCAGGGCTCACTTAACCAGGTTATACTGTATTACCCATAGATATAAATAAAGTCCTTAAACTAAATAAACATTTTGTGCGTAACAAGTATTTTCAAATTTAAAATCGTTCGCGCGTTTGTGCAAGGCCCACAGTACCTGTAAACTTTACCGTTTCATCTTTTCTGTCGACACTACGAATTGGTGTGTCAATGCGCAAATTGACAATTTGTTCTCTGATAGTGATGTTGATAATATATTTTGTAAATATTTTCGTGATTTTTTAATTGGTATTGAATTTTTGTGTCACGTTTGCCGTAGACATTATTTTTGTTTGTGTTAGAGCCCCGATTCAATTTTTTATTTCAGTTTTTTAGCCTTTTACTTTTAGTTTCGCATTTGTCTCGACTTTTGTAGGTGAGCGTTAATGACTGCGACACAGTTTTATACTAATGCAGTTGTTATCGAACACTGAGTTTCTGTAAACTGAGTTTTTCGTTACAATAAAAAAAAAATATTACTTATATTAAAAAAACAAAAAAAAACATTTAAATGTATTTTGACATTTTAAACCACGCCAACTTCGCGTTCAATTAAAATATAAAATTCCAACTTCTAAAAAAATATTTATTTCTTTTCGAGAACTGTTCGAAAAGAAAATCATTTTAATAAGTAATCATTTTACTAATCATGTTATTAAATTCCAGGTTTTACTTTTTTTTAAATAAAAGTGTCAGGTAGTTACCTATTCTGCCACTGTAATCGATTATTCTAAATAATTAAAGCGATTTACTCTTTAGTTTTTATTTACCACCTCACAATTGTCTTTTATTATTATTATTTTTTATCTAAATAATACGTTCGTCGTGTTTATTAAAATACATTTATTATTTTTTAAAGAATATTAGAACGAAATTCAAGAAATCGATTTTCCTGATCTGTATTCGATAACTTAATCGACTTGTAATGGCAACCAGCAGTTCGCCACAAAAAAAAAAAAAAAAAACTAGCAGTTCTGTCAAAATCGCGCTCGCCAGTTCAAACATGTTGTTGTTGTCGGTGTTTTTCTATGTGATTGTGTACGTTTGGTTCCTTCTCGAATTCATCTGCGTTTGCTTTATAGACTTATTGTGTTATATTCATACCACACATTTTGTGACAATGTACCATCAACTACGTTGTATTAATTGTGGTATAAATGTGTTCCGGATGGAACGGCATTTACTTGAATCTGACGATGTCCATTCATTGTTACGGCAATGGACTTCACTTTCTGAGGTAAAGTACGATTTTTATTAATAGAATGTCAACTGTTTTAACTAAGCTAAATGTTAATTTGCAACACAACCGTATTTTGTTGGTTTTAGATTCCAAATGTCAGTGTTGTTTGTCATTACTGTTGGTTATTTATTAAACAAACAAGAAATCCAACAAGTAGCAATGCGCCAACTGAATCAATTGTGCATCGAAATCTTTGTATTGGTTGCGGTCATTCATTGCATCGTGTAAAGTCTCACGCCTTAAATAACAGTACAGAAAGAGAAGATGCTATCAGACGCGTGATAGAGCAACAATAACCTCCAATTTAAAATGTCTGAATAACTTCTTCTTTAGAAGTTCAGTGTAAAAGTGGATATTACAGAAAATCTTTTCACATTAAACTACACAAAAAAACGTAAGAATTTTCACTGTCCATGACAAATTAATATTGAGCCAAAGTTACTATGGACATCTGACATTGTTCTTTGACAACTATTAATGAAAAAAGAAAAACATGGGGACACAGTATACAGGGTGAATTTTTCAAGTGGGCGTGGATGGCCAAATCCGAAACTATGAGGAATAGCGAAAAGTACTCAAAGGAGTCGCGGGCTCGATTTTGATGAAAACTAAAACTGCATCATTGGATTTTTGAAAAATCAATATTTCTGGCCAGGAATCGAACCTGTTGATTTTGAAAAAAAAACCACACGCTGTATTATTACACCATTCGATAGTGTCGCTAATAAGGATCAAATTCTGGGAAGTAATGACATACGGCAAACTAAAGGAATGAGCTCATTTTTATCAAAATACTTTTTTATTTTCTTATGCTACCTACCTATTACACCTTAACTGATTAATTGTTCAAAATTATGACAATTGACAACATTTCATATTTTTAACCTGCATGTATTATTACGTTATATAAAAGTAAATTCAAATCTAGGGCACCCATATTTTTTCGTTTTTCGAAATTATGTACTTTTCATTCATAATTTTAACTTTGAAATTCGGTGTATTCTAAAAAGACGTAAGTGCCAGATGACGGTAGAATGGCGATATTACCTTTGCTTTATTGTGATTCGTCAAAAAAACTGTTAGATGTCACTTGTCTCAGTCGTTGTTTTGGTTCCGTCATTGGCGTATATTTTTCATTGGGATCCATTTTATTGGCGAAATATCAATAAAAAATTGATAATATTAACAGTAAGCAGCGTGTCGAGTTGATAGGAAAAAATATTGTTGAATTCAATTCAGTTTTTTAGTTGTTTTCTAGTTACACTTCTTAGGTGACATTGACATGTCTTGTTTGATATAATGTTTTCAATCAAAGACATTGGAATGCGCAAAGGTAACTACCTCATTCCGCCGTTTATGTGACGTCATCACATGTTTTTTGATTTTTATTTTTTTTTTCTCAGAAATTTAGAAATAAAAAAATAAAATAAAAATATATTTGAACTCAGGATACGAAAATAAAGAAATAGTATTTTTGTTTTAAGGTCGTGTCAGGTTTGAAATGTTGTCAATTGTTTTTGAATACATAGCTGGATTCGACGTCTCAAGGATTGTACTGCAACTAAAAATTTGAATTTAGAACATAATTTTGTGAAGGTGACTGCGCTACGAGTGTTTCGGGTGTAAAAATATTGAGCATCATTTCGAACAAAGTATGAAAAAAGAAGCAGTTTATTAAAATTCAACATTTTCCTTAAGTTTGCCGTATGTCATTACTTCCCAGAATTTGATCCTTATTAGGGACACTATCGAATGGTGTAATAATACAGCGTGTGTTTTTTTTTTCAAAATCAAAATGTTCGATTCCTGGCTAGAAATATTGATTTTTCAAAAATCCAATGACGCAATTTTAGTTTTTATCAAAATCGAGCCCGCGACTCCTTTGAGTACTTTTCGCTATTCCTCATAGTTTAGAATTTGGCCATCCACGCCCACTTGGAAAATTCACCCTGTATATCCTTCTTATTCAGTTTATGAAATATTTTTTTAATTGGTCCAATATTGGAGGAGGAAATAGGCGAGAGCCAAACCTCGAATTACGACTTTTTACTTAGGATTTTTCAAAAGTCTCTCCCACCGCATTTCCTCTTAACTGGTCATAGTGAATTAGGGCCCAGAAGTTACAAACTTAACCACGGTAACGGTCTGTCCGTTATGGGCTGATTTTTCCATCGCCATATAACTTTTATTCGAATAATAAAATTGACGTTTGACAGTTTTTGTATGAAATAACTGTCAGAACAATGGTCAGATTTCTATAGGAGCTGGACCTGACTTTTGTTTCTCATGTCCCAAAATAAGATTTATTTAGATTGGTTTGTTCTTATGCTGTAAACATCATCCCGTTTGAAAATCATATCTAAATAGCCACATTTTTTTATAAAAACGACCACTATACTTTTCATCCATGTCCATCGGTGTCCAGAAATCAAAAGCACAGAGTCGTCACAAGTGTAGTTATCAGTCTGTAAAACAATGCCAAGGTCAAAACAACAGAAGGAAATCCTAAATAGTATAGCACGTATCACAATTCACAACAAGTGAAGCGAAGCGAATAAGATGCGTATATTGCCGGGTGTCAATCAATGGCGCGAGTCGATGACCACAGATCAAGTAACTTGTCGATGACAAATGACGTTCCGTTGTACGCAATTGAACAAAACGCTTTCACTTAATTATTTTTTATGACAAGGTTCCAATGCATAATAAATCAGCATAGTAGTTGATATGATGCCTAAATACTAATTTAATTGAATAACAGTTAACAACTATTCAGAAAAACTTGAATATTTATAGTCTATGAATAAAAAGTCATTTCATACGCGAAATGAATCGTCAATAGGTGCGTTCTGAAACTATTATACGAAAATAATTACAAAAAACTAAAATAAGAATAACTTTTTTTTGTGGCTACTTAAAAAGATAATTCTTGTGTTTTTTATGACCTTAAAAAATAAGGGTATTTTTCATATATATGGCATATAGGGACGCTATCGTTTCGTTGCCAGGTACGTTTTGACCGACCTTCTTTCAAAATTATTCCTGGGATAAAGTTATCAGATGATTGAAAAATCAGCCCTAAGTTTTTTTTTTTAAAAGGCATCTAATTTGTCTCAATAAGTTAATACAAACTTATCCATTATCCTTAATTTATTATCTAACTAAGCAGACTGTTTGGAACTCTGCAATGAATTGTCAAAGTTACAACTTATAAGAAAGTAATCAGCGGCAAACTTATGTACAGACGCCAGCACATCAAGCTACCAAAAACTGTCAAATTTTCCCAATCAACTTTGAACCTTATCTTTTAGCGATAAAGTTGAAAATCTATTAAAGAAATTTGACAGATTGTAGTAGCTTGATGTGCCGTCGTCTGCACCTAAGCACTTTAATTATTATGACTAAACTGATTACTACTACAAATTAGTAACACGCCGAGTCTTTATACAATTCAGCTAAATTGAAATAGTGTTGTTCGACAAATTTTCGGCAGCTACCATTTAATAACTCTATTCATGTAATCAAGTAGACATTTTAGCAACCTAATCGAGTTTAGTTGTGTTTAATTTACTCTAAAATACCTACTGGAGAAGTGGAGACGCCTAAAAGCTGTACCTAATTAATTGTAATGTAAATAATACGAAAATTACTAAACGAGAAAGTGATTTTTTTTTGTCTTTTAACGAATTGCGAAGGAAAATGAGATTGCAAAACTCACGAGGTGCTATAAACTTGCCAAATGTAAGTTTAACCCTACACTGCATGATTTTTTTTTTTTAGAAAAAAATCTTACTACATCATATTTGTGGTCTAGAACACGGGAAGTACAGGTAAAATGAATAAATAAACAAATAGAAAAAATATATATTTTTGAAGTGAAAACTTCTTTAGCGGCGTTGAGCACTTTTTGTAATGGGTAAAAAATGTTAAACTCGCGTCAGGACACGTGACCGTCAGGAGAGATTTCCCCCCCCCCCCCCCCCCCCCCGCCTCTCTTTCTACGGCGGCGCCAACCGAACTGAACCAAGTTTAGTGACACACGACAATGGATGGATGGATGGATTGGATGGAGTGGAAGTGGAAGCGGAAGTGGAAGCGGAAGTGGAAGTGGAAGTCGAAGTCGAAGTCAAAGTCGAAGTCGAAGTCGAAGTCAAAGTCGAAATCAAAGTCGAAGTAGAAGTCGAAGTCGGAGTCGAAGTCAAAGTCAAAGTCAAAGTCAAAGTCAAAGTCAAAGTCGGAGTCGAAGTCAAAGTCAAAGTCAAAGTCGAAGTCGAAGTCGAAGTCGAAGTCGAAGTCGAAGTCGAAGTCGAAGTCGAAGTCGAAGTCAAAGTCAAAGTCAAAGTCAAAGTCAAAGTCGAAGTCGAAGTCAAAGTCAAAGTCAAAGTCAAAGTCAAAGTCAAAGTCAAAGTCAAAGTCAAAGTCAAAGTCAAAGTCAAAGTCAAAGTCAAAGTCAAAGTCAAAGTCAAAGTCCAAGTCCAAGTCCAAGTCAAAGTCAAAGTCAAAGTCAAAGTCAAAGTCAAAGTCAAAGTCAAATTCAAAGTCAAAGTCAAAGTCAAAGTCGAAGTCGAAGTCGAAGTCGAAGTGGACGTGGACACACTGCTGTGTATTCGTAACATTCGTGTATATAAAGTGTTTAAAATATGGAAATTGAACAAAGTGCATCTATTAATGAAAAAAGGGACGCAGAAATAGTGAAAAAAAATGAGTTATATTAATTCTATTAATAATTGATTTATTTCAACGTTAATATTAAGTTTTCACTTCTGCCGGCACTCCCGGAGTGCAACCCGTCTTTTTTTTTATTTAGTTCCATATGTGGCACAATATGCAATGACCTATCTAAATTTACTAATCTAACTAGAGGTGAAACAGACGGAAGCAGTTTTTGTCCATGTTTAAACAAAGTTAGACTCTGCATTTTCCATCTAATTTCAACGAATACACTAAATAGGTGCCATTGATTGTTGTCACTTTCATTACGTAATCATAGATGTCACTACTTAGTTCAAATCAGAAAAAATATCAATTATATTGGTTGTCCCACATAAGGGACTGAATACAGTGTAGGGTTAAGACACATTTAAAAATAATTTAAGTATTGTTTTAATTCCGCAATAACTAGATTCAGGCTTGACTGTCACACTTAAATTCGAAGTTTAAAATACCAATTAAAGTTTAAAAGTACGATTTATGTGAGTTAAAAGGTACGCTATGACAACCCGATTAATTGAGAATGTTCATCATCGCGATGTACGGAACCTCAATAGCTTGCTTCTTGAACTTACATGCAGAAATTTCGGATATTATGATACAAAGAGCCTCCATCCAAGCCAGCACCCTAATTGCGTAAATCTCAATCTGAATTATTTTGAAGGATATTGCTGATACACTGCTTCATATGTTCGAAAAATGTGTCTGCTCAACAACATAAATAACGCAATGAATGTTGTTGAACTGTCAAAATGAAAGGCATTCATACTGATAGCGTGTTACGCAATTATTTTACCCCGCTGGATCGAGTTATTACTCATATAAACTCACGCCTTCTTCCCATGGGGATGGGCACAAACTACAGAACGCTACCTAACGTAAACAAAGCAAAAGCTAGTTATTAGGAGTCTAGCACCTAATAACTAGCCTTTGCTACGTTTACGTTCGGATCTATCCTGCGTTCGCGATTTATTTGCCAAAAATGTAAACAAATATGAATTAATGGAAAAATTACTTTAATTCGTACACAATAAAGTTCAGTTTACGCTACAACTTCAAACATTTTTATAACTTTTTCAATAGTGCTATTCACTCTGAAATCAACTTAATGGTCATTGAAGTAAAGTTGAAATTCGTTTTACTTGTAAAAGGGTCGTGGTGTGCAGTACTGCGCACTTTTACTATAGTTATTCTTACATACAATTTAACTACGAGACTTATTAATAGTCTACCGTCAGAAATAAACAAATGTATTACACAGAAAAATATCAAATGTAAACTTAAGCCATAATACTTAAGTATTACGTAGGAATGAATGTAACTATTTAACGCATACATATAAAATGCTTCATTGAATGATAGCACAAGTTTAAACCTTAGTGGTTTTTGGTTGCTATTTAATACGAATAATCCTTATTCTTTTGTATAAATGATAAATAAATAAAAATAAAAAAAACTATCATGGTTTTCCGCAAAGTAATGTCTACTGCCACTAAAGAAGTGGATCTCTAAAATAACCAATTACGGGTAGGCGTCAAGAACAAAATCAAAATTTAGATTTCTAAGGGACAATTTTTTAATCGACGGATAGTTTTTATTCCTAGAATAAAATTAACGTCTGACAGATTTTGTATGAGATAACTGTCAAAAATTCAAAATTATTCCTCGGATAAAATTATCTGGCGTTAGAAAAAATAGCCCTAAATAACAAAGCACATAATAACAACCCCTCAAAATTTAGAAAAGCGCCCTTCTCATTCTTCTTAGCGCACAACAACGCACTAGAGTAATTGCATTCATTACGGCGTACTGTTCGGGGCAGGAGAACAATGTAGGAATTTGCAGCGCACAGGCAGCGGCATTTGTCAAGTGAATCTCATAAGGGATGCCGGAAAACCCTGGGTTGGTATGTTCTTTGTTTTATGGGACGTTAATAATGATGCTAATTTGGTTTGGGAAAATATTAATCATCAATGTTAAACAATATACAATTAAAAATACGTAATTCAGGTAGCCATTACTTTGTTTCATTGGCTTGTAATACTAAAATCATATCAGTTAACCGTAATAATTCACAACTGTTCGCTATTTTAAAGCGCCTTCAGTTTTTTTTATAGCAAAATCATAATCCATATACTTAACGTTTAATGGTACTGTTTACGTCTAGTCTGTTGTAATGGCAAGTTCATTGAGTTTTTTATTTAAAGCAATTTAATGTGCTAATATTCACGAATATAAAACACCAAAAATAATTGATGTACACTAAATTCGATAACTATGCTGACGTCCATACATAAATTGGCCATGTATTTTTAAAAGTAGAGACCTAAAAATTCGCCAAGCACTTTCTACAGCATACAATACCGAAACGCAGAAATATTTTGTACATAGCATAGACATTTTTCAGTTCCAGGCGTTGTCATAAGTGTGTCTGGCGCTTTTATCTTCAAAGGTAGGGCTTGGAGCAATATCAACTTGTTTATCTGAGGTACGTTGTGAAGATGATTTTCTTCGAGAATTGATTTCCTAGTGGAATTGAACTATAAAACGAAGATATTGTTAAACGTAAATAAAGAGTGGAGTCTTTTTATTATTTTGTTTATCGTGTACCTATATTGCTTCTGCAAACACAAGACATACCTACTTTTGAACTGATGGTATGGAATAAAACTTAGCATAACCAGCCTATAATGTTCTAATTGCTGGGAGACAAGCATCCTCGTAGTGGACTACGGGCCACTACGGCCCACTACGGCCACGCGGGCCCAGTGCGGGTTTGTAGTTGTCACATGTCTTCGAATGGTTCGAAATGCCAGTTTCCTTACGAAGTTTTCCTTCACTGTTTTGAGAGCAATGGTGATGAAATAAATATTTAGACAAAGTAGCTCGAGTTCAAATCCACGACCTAGTTATAAGTCGTTACCATTGGGCCACCACTTCTCTTGGAATATATGGAATAAAACTTATGTAAAACTATCTATTTTTATAAAATTCAAAGTCCTGATTGACTGATATATCAACGCACAGCCTAAACCGCTGGTCCTAGAGACAAGAGATTTGGAGGGTTTGTTCTTTGTGAAGAGTAGGTATCCACTAAGAGAGGGTTTCTCTAAATTCCACCCCTAAGAGGGTGAATGGGGGGAGGATGAAATTTCACGCGGACGAAGCCGCGGACAGAAGCTAGTAGTTTTATAAAAGAAAACAGTACTTAATTGATTATCGTTTTGCTGCGTTATTTCTGTAGCAACAAGGTATTCGTTTCTATAAACTAATTAGTGTATTAATATTTTAGTTCCGAACAAAAAGGGTCCAGCAGAAAATTTGTGGACCGAATGTTCTTAGTTCTTACTATATGCGCTTAAAAAGTATCATTCAACTCAGCCTATTGTAATCCCCTGCTGGACAATATAGGCCTCTCACAGCTACGCCAAAACATTCTGTACTTTCCTTTAGCTTTTGCAAAGGAACTACTGATCCAAAAATTCTCAGTAGTTCCTTCAAAGGAACTAGTAAAGGAACTAGTGAGCACAAAGCCGCCTTTTGCATCCGATCGGTCTCAGCCACCTTCATAAGGTCGCCGGTCCATCTAGCTGGAGGAGTTCCACACTACGCTTTCCGATATGCGGTCTCCACTGTAGGACTCGTTTGCTCCACCGGCCATCGGTCCTTTGACGAACATGGTCAGCCCACTGCCACCCCAATACTCAATTTATTTTTATTGCTTTACCATAATGTGTACTTAGGTGGTAACTATATAATTTAGATCATTATGAACCCTGTAGGGCACAGCAAAAGTTTCAGTTTGCTTACTCTGCAAGCTACGAGTATGTCATAAAGTGTGTACTGAAAGAGTATAGCGTGTCTCACTGTAAACGTTTGCATTTTACTTTACTTACCTACCCGATAAAATCTTCCTACTGAATTTTATCTCTTGGTTTTAATCCGTCTTCTCGCCTTTTGTCTGATGTCTCTAAGATCGAACGAGTTAATTCAGCCGTTCCCTGAAGACTACATTCTTAAGATTTCACCAACGTTACCCCAGACGAAGTAACATTTCTTTCAATACAATGTAACAGGGAAAATGCAATTTCTTTTTCGTGACGTCACTTTATTAGATTTGTTTGGTGGAGGCTCCGAGTTTGTGTTGCCATCGAATAAGGATGGACAGAAGGTTGGCTTTGTGAAATTCCCAAAAAAAAAAGGCACGAAAATGTGTCTATTCTGTAAAAACTCACCATGAAAGATGGACAGAAGGTTAGCTTTGTGAAATTCCCAAAAAAAGGCACGAAAAAGTGTCTATTCTGTAAAAACTCACCACGAAAATTAAGGTGAAGAGAGCTTGAAGTGAGCTGTCATTCCACCTAATGCTAGGGATTAACACAATTGACAGTTCACTTCACCTGAGTTTTGACGGTGATATTTGTAAAGAATAGAACGTCAGATCTTCGTAAAAGAACTATTTGTAAACAGTTATTTTAGAAAGAAGTGGATACATACTACATTTACATAAATATGGAAGCGCTACAGATGGAATCAGTCTACAATCATGAAATCCAGTTCGCAGAGCATACTTTTGACAAGCCTATAGATTCACTTTTGTTAATTTGCTAAGGTCGAATATTGCATGCTTAATTTTTAACCTAACAAGAAAATTATGACTATGAGCAGTGGTTACACTGGTAACGGCCTCGACTTACAAGTTGTAGGTCGTGAGTTCGACCCCAGGCAGGCGAGGCGCTATACTTTGTTTAAATAATTTCATCACCACTGCGCTCAAAACGGTGAACGAAAACATTGTGAGAAATCCGGCATGTCCTAGAATAAAAAAATCGAAGACGTGACATCTACCAGCCGCACTGGGTCCGCGTCGTAGATTCTCACTCCCTCTTGAACAGAGGAGGCCTGTGTCGCAGCAGTGGGAACATTATAGGCAGAGTATGCTATCAAGAAAGCGAATTGTGTTTTGTTTTTTGGTTGTGTGTTTTTGTTCCATGCCGATGACAATACATTTTATTACAACGTAGTCCATCGTAGCTATTCACAACCACTCGATATCTTCCGTACCGTATCGAACATCAATCAAGTTATCGTAGGAGTCCTCTAAATGCTTTTCACAAGTTCAAAACCCGAAAATTTTGTCAGTTTAAATCAAATAGACGACCGCTATTCTTCCGACACCTGTTTCCTGTCGGGGGCAAGGCAAATCAGGTTATTGAAATGTGTCATTTTCGATACGATAGCCTGTCGGATGGTTGTGAATAGCTATGCAGGTATCCTTACTCATATATTTTACACACACATACAAAGGATTGGACATATTCCTACTGTATATTTCTGTCTTGTCTGGCCCGAGGGGTCGAAAGTAAACGAAAGGAAAAATATGATACTATTGCGTGAAAGCCTTCAAATGCCACAGAAATGTTTGGAAGTTAAACAAAAGCTTGCTAAAATAAAAAGTAGGTAATCTGAGCCTTTGTATGGTTTTCGAATTACTCCCTACTTTCTTTCTTTTGGTATTGATACTTTTAAATAACTTAGTTACTTAACTGCGCCATGTGGTTTTATTCGGAACTAAAGAAATATTGATATTAGGGATGAATCTTGGAAAAACAGCAATTTTTTTCCGAAATAAAATAAATTATTGATGTTAATTTCTGTAAGTAGATCTTTTATGACAATTTTACTCACGATGTTTTCCTTTACTGTTTTGAGAGCAGTGGTGATGAAAATATCGCACGCTGAGAACGAAAGTGACCGATTTCAAAATTTTGGTTAAATGAGTTAAGTATACAGAATGACTTAAAAAAGTATATTCTATCATAATTATATTAGTAAACTGGCCAATAAAGGTAAGAAAAGGATAGAGGTAATTACCTCTATCCTTTTCTTACCTTTATTGGCCAGTTTACTTAACTCATTCAACCAAAATTTTGAAATCGGTCACTTTCGTTCTCAGCGTGCGATATGTACACGAATTTAAGTGCCTGCCTGAGTTCGAACCCTCGACTCGGAAGTCGGTACCGTTGCCACTCTAAGCTACCACTGCTCTTGGCGAACGCCTAGTAGGTACCTACTTATCTTCTCTTTTCAAGGCACTTTTATTGCGTTCAATTATTTTTGTAGAATTTTATGAACCTCAAAGAAAATTACATTACAAAGAAACCAAAGTTCGTGTTAGTATTGTCGTTGAACAAACCTGTGGACATCCACGGTAGAATCACGTCATAATTGAATCGTTTCAGTCCACACCGGATGCACTTCTACGGGAAACTTGCAAACAACGAACAGTATAGACGTAAGGATGTAACCTAACCGGATGACAAATCATCCGGAATGACTACGGCATTAAGTCCGCCTTTGTACCTTTTTGTGCTAAAAGTTTAAATAAATAAAAGGGTACGCCGATGATGATGATGATCCTCACTTTTTACTTTAAGTATTGTATTTATACTTACTTATTTTTTTTTCTAGCTGCGCCCCGCGGTTTCACCCGCATAAGTCTCGATCCCGTGGGAATATCGGGATAAAAAGTATCCTATGTCCTTTTCCGGGACTCAAACTATCTCTATACCAAATTTCATCTAAATCAGTTCAGCGGTTTGAGCGTGAAGAAGTAACAAACATATAAACACACACACACACACTCACAAACTTTCGCCTTTATAATATTAGTGTGATAGTGTGATTATTTATGTATACCTACACAGTAAAATTTATACAGATGCGATATATTAGTATTGAGTACAAAGGTACTGCATATTTAATAATATATGACTGTGCGTTATTGGCGCAAAATATTAATGTTCATCGTTACCTGAATTTGTTGCTCTAGGGACCACAATGAAATTTCATTAGGTACATTCATAATAAAAAAAAAAAAAAATATCCAAATAAATATTGAAGCTTACAAAAATATTTGTAAGCTTTATGAAAAAGATAAGTACATAAAATTGGACCTCATCTGAAAAAATCATTGAACTGTACAATCATATCTATTCTATATGTAGGTAAGCCTCTTACTGAAGATTTCCGTATCTTTATTTTTTGCGACAAATTTTCAATGTTTTATTTATTCACGCTGCTATGTATAAGTGGTACATAAGGTGGACTCAATGCCAAAAGGTATTCCTTGTCGTATTAGTTTGTCGAAATTCAGTTGTTAAGTCTCTTTGTTAGTGTTTTGGGGATGCCTGGCGTACTTAGCTTACTGGTCCCGTCACGTAAAAAGAGCGCTGGCGTTTACCTGCGCACTGAGCGATTTAACGATCAAATTGTTGGTATGAAGGGAGCGCGACGCTATTAAAGTAACTATTATGATTCTACAATAAAACAATTACACTTATACACATATATGAAACAATAGCCTAGTACTTTGGGACAAGACTGTACCCGTGCGCAGACACACCCCCTCCACTGTCGCACAGCGTTCTTTTTACGTGACGATAGGTGATAGGTGTAGTTTTTTAGGGCTTAGTTTACCCTGCTTGAAACCTGCAAGTGGATCGGTACGAACTATACTGGCATATGGGTTGATATTTTTCAGTCATCAACTTGTTTTGTTAAAATACATCCCCCAGTTTAAATAAAATCCATTCAATGGTGACCGTTTATAGTTCATCCATTACCACAAATTTTAGCCTTGGAACCATCAATGCTGAATAGAGGCTTCTTCCAAAGATATTAACATATCAAACGGGTTTTAGCGTGCATCCGTTGATTTAAGCCATCAATTCTGACTATGCGGGTACTGGTTCGCACGTTTGTATTTATATGAAGCACTTTTGAACACTGACAGGCAGGCTTTAAGTTCGCCGTTGTACAGTATTTTTCACTTGCATGAAGTAATCCATACTAATATTATAAATGCGAAAGTGTGTCTTTCTGTCTGTCTGTCACCTCTTCACGCTTAAACCTCTGAACCGATTTAGATCAAATATGGTATAAAGGTAGTTGGAGTCCCGGGAAAGGTCATAGGATAGTTTTTACCCCTATATTCTTACGGGATCGAGACTTATGCAGGTGAAACTGCGGGGCGCAGCTAGTATTTTATACGGAGCGACTGCATACATGTATACCTATGTAGAATTTGAATATATCAGCTCTGGGTTTTAAACAAAGAGCATATTATTTTCGTATTGTCACCACAACAGCTACCAAGGCGTGATTATGGCAGTTTTGCCGCAGTGCAATTTATTGTGGTTGGGCGACCTTATCGCTTTTATCGTATTATGGTCAGCAAACCATCCCCTGTCTTCCAGAATAAAAATGCTTTTGTTTTTTTTCAATGATTGGTGCCCAGTCAATAATTTCCTGTTAACTACGTTGTCTATTGGGTGCAAAATAATTGGGAGTAAAAAACAAAACCAAAGGTTTCATTAAAATTTTATTTGAGTTTCTGTTACCTACAGAATAACCCCTTTACTAATAAACGTATTATTTCAGATGAATAGTTACACACCAGTTTCTCTCTTTCAGTCGTCAGTAATTTGAATTTCGAAAGAAGGAGACAAAGCGTTGTGTAACTATACAGACGCTATACAACGTTGTTAAGTGAATAAGTATTTAGTCACTAGAAGTCTGCAGTAGAGAATAATTTAGTGCGATAAATAGGCTTAGCCACTAAACACAATTCTTACACGTATAGAAATATGAGGATGTGTAGGTACAGTTTACACATCCTCCGAAGAAAAAGGAGGATCCTCCGACCAGACGGGTGTTGTGTCTAGTAGATTACTACCCGACGATTGATGTAAGGGCCTTGTATATTATATGCTAGTTACGTGCGTTGCATTGGTGCGTGTTTCTTTGGCAAATAAACCTATTTTTCTTTTATTTATTTATTTTCTTTCTTTTCTTTCCTTTATTTTTCTTTATTTTCTTTCTTTCTTTCCTTTCTTTCTTTCCTTTATTTCTTATCTTTATTTTCTTTCTAGTTGCGCGGTAAACTCTGCTTGCGCGATGCATGATTTTTGCGTGACGTCAGTGTGCTATGTAGTTTGCATGTGTCGATGTAGATGCCGCCACACACGTCGTTAAATAATGTATTACCTAGTTCTACTACATATTTAGTAGGCCCCTACAAAAAGTAAGTACCTAACCCTGAATTTCATGCATACCAATGAATTATAAAAAAAACGGTGCTTAAATCTTTTACCTAATTAATTATTAATGAGGGGCCAGAATTAATCTTCTTAAAAGTAAGTGCTTGATCTTCCTGAGATGTCTTAAGATTAGCACTGTGGAATATTAATTTCCTGAGATGGTATCAAGCCAGGAGGAAAGTATACGATATTAAAACCGCTGGCAGTCCAGAGGCGGCCAACCTTTTAAAAAGCTAAATTAAAAGAGTTCGTAAAATAAAATACAGGAGGAATTAAAAATAACTTCAGGTTGAAATCATTTTAGCTGGCTCAACCGGTTTGACTTTATAATTTGGCACGATTTTGACCGGTTCATTATATTAGAAGTCTAGAAATTAACATAACAATGCTAGGTCAAGCGTCGCGGTTCGCCGATCGGCGACGAAACAATAGAAAATCAATTGTGTCTCATTAGCGGCGCTTGACAGATTAATTTTGAACCTAAAAACAGTGTAATAAGAACCACTTTTCGAATAAGTGTGTTGAATTTCATTATAGAGGCATAAGAAATAGGCACGCGTAGGCATCGCGCCGCATGAGTTCTTACCACATGATACATACTCAAGATGTTACAATATTGATGATAGGAATAACAGGATATTTAACTGTAACACTACATCTAAGATATAGAAGAGCGGGGTCTCCTAACACAGGCATTGTTTGCCTAAAAAGAGGCTCCAAACACATTTCATTTTACATGAAGTTTTAGTGAAAATAAATAAATAAATAAAAAAGTAACGGAAAATAATATTGTGGCAGTTTCGGGAATATTAGGTACACTGCCGCAACGTTGCGATTGTCGCCGGTTAACTGACGAATTATATAATGACATGATATTACATCAGATAATTAATTTATATGTCATGGTTTCGTTTTTAATTCTTTTACCAATTGTGGTATATTAATTTTATTTTAGGTGCATCGTCCTCACATTTTATTATATAATTAATGTACCCATGCAAAATATTGTACCTAAAACATTTTAAAAGAGTAACGTTGGAGTTTCTTGCCCATTCTTCTCCATACGAAAACTACCTTTTGGAATGGGTGACTAGAATCAATTCTATTTAAAGATAATTTTTGACGTTCAAGAGTGCCTTTTATGTGCCTATTTGAAATAAATGCTTTGACTTTTTTTTTTGACTTTTGACTTTTTATATAATTCGTCGCCTCGATGGTCTAGTGGTGAGCAGGAATATTCTGGGTTCCCGGGTCAGGAAGTGTTATTGGGTTTTCCATTTGATACTTCTTAGTGACATCCCGGAGTCCGGATTTGTGCAGTTGATGGCAATATTTCACATCATCATCTGCCTAGCCTTTTCCCAATTTTATTGGAGTCGGCTTCCAGTCTAACCGGATGCAGCTGAATACCAGTATTTTACATGGAGCGACTGCCTATCTGACCTCCACAACCCAGTTACTGGGTAATACGATACCCCTTGGTAAGACTGATTGTCAGACTTTCGGGCTTCTGACTACCCGTAACGACTGTCAAAGATCCACGAATGACAACCGGGACCAACAGTTTAGCGTGCTTTCCGAGTCACGGAGGGGTCTCGTTATGTAAAGATAGTCACCCATCCACAGACCAACCGCGGCAAGCGTAGCTTAACCTGATCGACCTGTGCGGCTGTTATTATTTAGCCACGGGCGCCTCCCAATATTTCACATATGGGACTTAAATATAACTGACAAAGTGTAGGTGTAATGTAGGTGCATTTCTGCTTAACCCTTTGAGAACTACGGGCGTGATGTTTTATTATACAGGGTGTTACGGAAAGGGTATATCAATACAAACGGGTTGAAGAGTGTATCTGGTCTAGAATCTCTGTACAAAAGAAGAACGAGTAAGACCGTGCCCAGAGACAAAGTTAATTGTAGCATTATGGACTATGTCGGTATTTGTTGACCTCATGGAGTAGTTTAATTAATCCTAAGACAGTGTCTGAATTCACTTGGAGAAAAAAGATATTTAAGGAAGTTTAATTGTTTTTGAGAAGACCGTACCCAGACACAAAGTTAATTGTAGCAATATGAACTATGTCGGTATTTGTTGACCCCATGGAGTAGTTTAATTAACCCTAAGACAGCATGTTTGAATTCACTTGGAGAAAAAAGATATTTAAGGAAGTTAAATTTTTTTTGGGAAGACCGTACCCAGAGACAAAGTTAACTGTAGCATTATGAAATATTTCGGTATTTGTTGACCTCATAGAGTAGTTTAATTAATCCTAAGACAGCAAGTCTGAATTCACTTGGAAAAAAAAGATATTTAAGGAAGTTAAATTGTTTTATTAAATAGAATAAAATAAAAGAATAGAACGTTATTTATTTTCATTAATTATTATTTTAACTCCTTTATTTTATTATGCATGTTTATACAAATTATATTTTTAAATATTAGAACATAAAAACATTTAAAAATATAAAAAAAGTTGTAGCCCACCGGTATCGGGAACAGGTCCAAGCTATCGGCAATCAGGGCTCCGGAGAGAAGAACCTCCTAATAATGTGGGTCGTGTCGAGAAGTTCCGCTTTCTGAATCAAGTCCTTGATCCAGCTGCCCAATGAGAGCCTCCTCAGGTGCTAGTCGGCGTTTTTGGCTATTAAGCCACAGGCTGTCACGACTATCGGCACAATGATCGCTGAGTCCACATTCCACGTTTAACAACCTCGTTGTTAATATGTATATGTAGTCTATTTAAACATACTTCACCAGCAGGTTTCAATTACTCGACATTCAATCACTTGCGCCATATCTCATATTAGGACTTGGTTCTACGCATACCTCTATAGGGTACCTACATGACTCTTCGCAAATGCTCTGACACGTATGATGTTGCGAGTTTTAATTGGTATGTGCCTAAACTAAACAAGATAAGTTCCTCCTCATTGAGGCTAGGAAATGGTACATCGCTTTCTTCCATCGCTGTGAAACGTACCCTTTGGCGGTTGATATTACAGTCCACAACATATTAGTCACCAAACCTGTTGGAAACGTTAATTCTGTCTTCTATTATTTCGACAATGTTGTTAGCGTGTGGATTATTCTACAATAGATCACGGAACGTGTTCAATAAGGCTCCAGCGATTTAGAAAATTAATAGAACTTGATTAAAAATTAATTAAAGTTGATTTAGAGCTTGTATTGTTTTGTTTTTATTTCTTTTTTGTATCTAATTTTATGCTGCATTGTCGGTTGCCAGCAGACATGCTCCATGAGGGCAACGAATACCGACATAGCTCATAATCTCTCCCCGAATAGCAGAATAGCTATTAAAACATGAGAAAAAATTAACAAAAAAAAAAAAAAAATTAAAGTCGGTACGAAGTTGCCGGGTCAGCTTGTATTGAATAAGAACCAATATAAGTATGGTAATTACAATAATGAATAAAGACAATGAACTTTCCTATTATTTTATTAAAACAATTTAACTTCCTTAAATATCTTTTTTCTCCAAGTGAATTCAGACATGCTGTCTGAGGATTAATTAAACTACTCCATGAGGTCAACAAATTCCGACATAGTTCATAATGCTACAATTAACCTGGTCTCTGGGTAGGTACCGTCTTCTCAAAACCAATTTAACTTCCTTAAATCTCTTTTTTTCTCCAAGTGAATTCAGACATGCTGTCTTAGGATTAATTAAACTACTCCTTGAGGTCAACAAATACCAACATAGTTCATAAAGCTACAATTAACTTTGTCTCTGGGTACCGTCTTCTCAAAACCAATTTAACTTCCTTAAATCTCTTTTTTCTCCAAGTGAATTCAGACATGCTGTCTTAGGATTAATTAAACTACTCCTTGAGGTCAACAAATACCAACATAGTTCATAAAGCTACAATTAACCTTGTCTCTGGGTACCGTCTTCTCAAAACCAATTTAACTTCCTTAAATCTCTTTTTTCTCCAAGTGAATTCAGACATGCTGTCTTAGGATTAATTAAACTACTCCTTGAGGTCAACAAATACCAACATAGTTCATAAAGCTACAATTAACCTTGTTTCTGGGTACCGTCTTCTCAAAACCAATTTAACTTCCTTAAATATCTTTTTTCTCCAAGTGAATTCAGACATGCTGTCTTAGGATTAATTAAACTACTCCATGAGGGCAACGAATACCGATATAGCTCATAATGCTACAGTCATCTTTTTTTTTGGGTACGGGGCCCATACACCTTTACCCATTGTTCTTTCAGCTCAAAAGCAGTAACTTTGAAAATGCTTAATATTTTTTTATTTCGATAGTTTATTAAATTGAAATCATAACAAACGTGTCACTGCACTACGAGGGTCATTATCCATTATCTGTAGTGTGTCTGTGCGCCTAGTACACGCAAAGAAACACTACAAAGTGAAAAATAACTTTAATTTCGGAAGTCGGTGTCGTTGGTTCCGCATTTTCGTTTTTTGACACCGACTTCCGAAATTAAAGTTATTTTTCACTTTGTAGTGTTTTTTTTTTTTGAAGTCGGTTGTTTTTTTTTTTGTAAAAAAGTTTTTATTTTTCACTTTTTAGTTGTACCTACCCCACACAAGTTCAATTAACACTAGTGCATTGAAGAATTGAAGACACGACTCGAAGAATCATCAAAATTCCCATAGAAATGCCGGAGATGTAGTACATTTATGCATATAACTTCGTACATAAGAACAATTACCTAATGTATTATATACTAAAACCTTCCTGAAAGTACGTAGATCACACTCATGAAAAATTATCAAAATCGGTTCAGCGGTTTTTGAGATAATCGCGGACATACAAACATACATACATACATACGGGTCGAATACAGAACCTCCTTTTTTAAAGTCGGTTAAAAAAGAGTATAAATACAAAAAAAAGGTATTTACTCATCACAATTACGTATAATAAACAACAGTAATATGGCAATGAAACTATTGCTCATTGTTACCTACAATACAATAAATTTTACTTGCTATGTAAAATATCAGTGACAGGAAGCCATTATAACATCATCAACATAAACTAAGAGGCAAAAATACGTATTATTGAGGCTAACTCAAAAACTATCCAAGCAAAGTTAATAAAATTTATATGGGACCAACCCTGAGGCATACCCTATCCATAATAAAAAAACAAACAACTTACAGTCTAATTGAGAGCCTATTCCTTTTTGAAGTCGGTTAAGTTGCTCTACAGCGCTTTTATTCGCCACAATTCAAAGCCAATCGTCAGCCACTGTGACATACAGCATATACAGCGTTGTAAAACATAATAGCTTTATCATTCCAATAATAAAACATAATCAGCCTATAATGTTCCCACTGCTGGGACACAGACACGTCTCATCGTTATCAGATGTATAAATTCAACATGAATGATGTAACCAACGACCTGACTGGATGCGGAAGGCGGAGGACAGGGTGTTGTGGCGCAATCTGGGAGAGGCCTATGTCCAGCAGTGGACTACGATAGGATGAGTTGATTGAATAATTGGTTGATGTAACCAATGTTTTGTAAGTATTTTATAATATGATTTAAAAGAGTGTCCGTGGAGTTTCTTTCCCGTTCTTCTCCATAGCGTAATAGGTAATTACGCTTTGGAATGGATAACAAGCTTCATCTTTCTGACTGGGACAAGCTAAGGCCAAGCTTTTGATAATTCAAAGCTGCCTGTAATTGGTTTATTTGAAATAAATTGTTTGAGTTTCACAGGCCTCCTCTCTTCGAGAGGGAATGGGTAGTCTACCACGTGGGCGCAGAGCGGGTTGGTAGATGTCACACGTCTTCGTTATTTTGTATCCTCAAGATGTTTTGACCGTTTTAAGAGTAGTGGTGATGAAAATAAATACACAAAGTAAAGTGCCTGTCTGGGTTCGAACCCACGACCTACTCGTAAGTCGAGGTCATTACCACTGTGCCACCACTGCTCTCCTCCAATATCACATCACCCCACTCTACTCCAATATTGATCGAAAACACAAATCAAACTTTACGTAGGTACAAACAAATATTAATGACCTTCTGACACAAACATTTTATATCTTCAGATTTATAGCATTGTTAAACAAAATCTTCGACGCCGCTGAACGCGTTGGCTCTTCGCCACGTTTACATTTATGACAAGTTAACAGCCAAATCCTCTGGAATTCGTTAGCTTTTTATATCCAGACCTTTTAGGCATTAGTCTCTTATTATTCTCCAATTTTCGCTAGACCGACAAAAAATAAGGAATATATTACGCATGATGTATTCGTAATTTCTTGTCGCTATTGTACCAGTTTTTTTGGGCTAGAATATACAGACACAGTTTTCACGAGCGCGGTCCAATTTTCCGATAAAAAGAAACTGGTTTTCTAGATATTAGGAAGCGCATGGTTTGTTTTTAATTTAATTTTTAAACGTTAACAGAAAGCTAATTCTTCTATATAAATCTTTTAGCAATCACAACGACAATTAACATATCAAAAACTTGACAAGGTGTGAGTAAATTAGAGAAATTTTTGACAGATTTCGACTGAGATTAGAATGCAATATAATATACTCAGCTAATCTACCACTGACTCTTAAAAAGAGACATGGAACCCAATTTTTCAAACTGCCTTTATTGACCTCTAATCGAGACAAGAAATAACACAACAATGACACAACTTAGTAGCGGGCACCTACTTAAACTCAAGCTTACAACTTTATCGACTTGAAACTTAATAATACCCAACAAACCTCAAACGGCGCAAATACTCCAATCTCTTTGGAACTTATATATTTGAGCCGTTTAGGGTTGAAACACTAGGGCCATGGGGCCCGAGTGCCCACTTAGTATTTCGAGACATCGCCAAGCGCTTAGTCGACTCTTCACGTGACCAGAGGGCTGGCCTATTTTTTGGCCAAAGAATCAGCATTGCCATACAACGCGGCAATGCTGCCAGCCTTTTGGGCACGTTTCCTGTTGACAGCGATGCGGACGAATTTTTTGATGCCCTTTGATTATTTCCCTTCCTCCTTTTTATAAACAAATATTATTATTTACATTGTACATATTATTATTTTAAGATTGTTAGCTTTTTATATTATGTATTTGAATCTCTCGAATAATTACAAAAAAGAAATTAAAATTCACGACAAAGAACAGACTTCGTGTTGAGCACAGCACACGAAACAATAATATTCTCAATAACCTGCGTGCTGTGCTGGGGGTGAGTTTACACTCTGTTAGGCGGGGGTTATCGTGTTCTGTCTACAGGATGCGAATTAAACAGACAAAAATAGAATTAACACTTATAATCAGCAACAGAAGTACACGTACACATAAATCACAGTTACACAAATACACAAACAAAGGACTTACGCAGCACTAATTTACATTAAATGACCGAATTTACTAACATACTAACATACACGCGACTCTATAGGGCTCCGCTGACCGAGCGTTACATATTTATCGCGACTTGTTGCTCGCTCGGTGGATTATTCTGACTCACTAATAAATTCTACAGCGGGTATATTTATACACAAGTGGCCACGCCCCCAATTCTTTGCTATGACTAGCGTGCAGGCTGCAACCTGACGAGATTCCGACAAGAACAAACTCGTTTTGATGTTTTCTTTGTTACAATTGGTGTTCAGGTTGCAACCGGTCGACATGCCACGAACAAGCATGAACTAAGTCTATTATTTCGTAAATATGATGCAATAATTCTCACGATTGCATAGGACGCAGCCTATAGATAATCAGTACTTACTTACGCTAATGGTAAACGGAGCTAGGGTTATGGTGCTTCTTCTACATTCCACCCCCTGTAAAAGGGTTCAACCGGCTTACATCCATTTCCGTGGGAAGCACAATAATCTTTGCTACCGGTCGACGCAGGACCCCGTTTACTGTTTTAATATCTATAACACGGACGATTCCGTCGTTACGTTGATACACAGATTGCACTACACCTTTTGACCACGCATTTCGCTCTCTATTGTTATCGACTATCACTACCACATCACCGACACGCACATTGGGTACACTGTTTGTCCATTTCTCGCGACGTTGCAGAGTCGGGAGGTACTCCCGCAGCCAGCGGCGCCAGAACATGTCGGCGCGTGCATTCACCCGCCGCCACTGCCGGCGGGAGTCGATGTCCTCGTGGTTGCTCGACGTAAACGGCGTACTCCCGGACGCAGTGCCCAGGAGCAGATGGTTCGGCGTCAGGACCTCAGGTTGCTCGTGGTCGTCGTATACATAGCTCAGCGGGCGACTGTTCAGTATTAGTTCTACCTCAGTGAGGAGGGTGTAAAGGACCTCCTCACGAGGGGCCCGCATGAAGTTGGTACCCTGGTCTGAGTACAGGTGTGCTGGTTGCCCCCGGCGCGCTATCAGGCGCCTCAGGGCCAATATTGCTGAGTCGGCGCTCAGCGTGGCGGCTAGTTCCAGGTGGAAGCTGTCGTTTTGGCACAACCTCATCAGGTGGAGGTGTGCCTCTTCCAGGTCGTGTAGACGCAGCTCCGGTGTCGCTCTACGCTGGCGACATAGCTCGATGAACATCAGCGTGCGCGCCATAGTACGCTGCACGCGTTTCCAGCTTGAGTAGCGCTCGTACACCAGGAGTGGCCCTGCAGGGGCGACGGCTGTGTGGACCCGTTGGATGCGCTCAAGGTCAGCCTCTGCCGCCTCAGGCTCGTGACACGCTGGCCACCGCTCCTGTGGATCACACAAAAACGAAGGGCCCGACAACCACGCTGCATGGTCATTAGGCCAAGACAATCTGGTCGCCTTGTCAGCTGGGTTGTCCTCCGTGGGGACCCAGCGCCAGTTGCCTCTGGTTGACAGCCTATCTATCTCCTTTTCGAAGGGAACCTTATCGGGCATGTCTACCTTAAGCTTTTCCCTAAGTTTTGACGAGTTAGTGACCCACCCCCGTATTACATATCCTCCGGAGGCGTGTATCTTGGTCACTTGCTCGATTAGACTGTTGGCCTGCTCGACGGACCATGCACTATCTAAGTAATCGTCCATGTAATGCTTGTCCCTTATGGCCGCAACAGCTTCAGGGTAGACATCAACCCACTCACTGGCATTTTTGTTGAGTATATAAATTGCCGTGGTAGGTGAAGAGGCGGCGCCAAATATCATCGAAGTCATAGCGTACGTATCTGGCTCTCTACCATCATCCGCGCCTCTCCATAAAAACAACTGCGCGCCCTGATCTTGTGCCCTAATCTTAACTCGCAAAAACATATCAGCTATATCACCTGAAAACGCTATGGGGCCTATTCTGAATCTAATCAAAATACCTAACAATGAATTTAACAGATCAGGTCCGGTCAGTAAGTTATCATTCAAACACGTACCTTGAGACGTAGCAGCTGCGTCGAACACCAGGCGAAGCTTCCCCGGTTTGTTCGGGTTTACAACACCGAAATGTGGTAGGTACCAAACCGGTGAGCTATCTACCTTGCCTTCTACCTTGCGCGCATAACTTTCATCTAATAACCTATTGAACTGGTTCGCGTACGTCTCAGCGAAACGAGCGTCCTTACGCATCCGTTTCTCGATACCGTATAATCTCTGCCGGGCCTGTTTGTAATTATCAGGCAACAGGATGTTGTCCTGTTTCCACAAAAGACCTACTTCCCATTGTGTCTTATCGGGCGTACGTTGACTTGTACTTTCTAATACTTGTACAGCCCGTTCTACGTCCTTATGTTTGCGAGTTACTTGAGAAATGCCTATCGATTCTAACTCAAATTGTGACTTCACTAAATTATGTAAATCTGGAAGGGAAACTGTCGTGCAATTGACTGCTTCAGTACTACTGGCATTATCAAATGGCCCATGTATGACCCATCCTAGCTTAGTTAATGAGGCAACTGGCTTACCAGATCGTCCACGGCGGATGTCCTCAGCGACGAGCAGCTCCCAGTTGTCCTGCCCGACTAGCAGCAGCGGCTTGGCTCCCCTCATCTCTGTGCAACCCAAGTCGCGAAGGTGCGCGTTGTCACTGATCACTGAAGAGGTCACTGTTTGTGTAGGCAAGTTCAAGTTCACTATTGTCCTGCACTTGATATTATGGTACTGTCCATTTGGGCCTTTCACCCGCACTTGCACTACCCGCGAGGTAAGGTCCGACACACCATGACCACCCGCGGTCTTTAACATTAATGGCACACGTGGGCCCGTTAGGTTTGTAGCGAGCGAGCTGTCTATTACCGATACGGTTGCCCCGTCGTCTAACAACGCATAGCACTGATCGTTATTGCTGCCTTTATTACACACTGTCACTGGCACTATCTTCAATAACGCTGTGGCTCGCCACTCTCCTATGTTCGATACACATTCCGATTTCACTTCCTGTTTCGGTTTGTCCTCGTGTAACAGCACGTGATGTCTGTAGTCGCACTTTTTGCACTTTTTCGCGCGACAGAACCTTTTCGTGTGTTTTACGCTTAAACAATTAAAACACACTTTTTGTTGTTTGATCAGTTCCCAGCGTTCTTGTACATTCAGCTTTTTGAACTGGTCGCAATCTTCTATGACGTGCTTTCCGTGGCACATCACGCATTCCTTCTGTGTGATAGCTTCGTCGCTCTGTGTATTCACACGATGTGTCATCTGCGGCTTGTTGGTGACTGGGCGTGCAGCGTTTGCAGGTCGAGTCCGTCCGCCGGTCTGCTGCTCCTTCGCAGGGGGCTTAGAATGTTCTGTTTCATACACAATCGGCTGTAGGTAATATGAAGTAGAGCGCGTCACGTGTATGAGAAACTGTGACAGTATTTCCAAACTGGGTGAGATTCTCAAGTCCACCCCCTGTGAGTTGTCCAGGCCCATCGCGAAGTCACCGTACTGCGCACGTTGAACTGGTGTCAGCTTGTTCAGCAGTTCGCTTACTATTTGAGGGTTATTCAGATACCCATCTGCCTTGATATTCTTCAGCAGCGACACGCAGTTCCTTACAGTCGATGAGAATTTCCTTAATTCCTGGCCACTTTCAGACACTTTAGGTAAATCTCTCACCTTCTTTAGAGCATATTGAAGTACGACGGTCGGATGGCCGTACTCTTCTTCCAATGCGCGCATTATTTCAGTGGGGTCTCTCGAAGACCGCAACAAATCCTCCACTGAAATCTTTGCCTCCCCATGTAAAGAAGACTTCAAACGCGCTATATTCTCATGTGCTCTAAAGTTATACAAATCAGTAGTGTCCCAGTACATATTCCTGTAAGATATCCAGTCAGCTGGGTCACCGCTAAAGTGTGGTAGTTCGTAAGCCTGTCTAGGTACCGGGTGCGGGCGTGCCATGTTCGTGATCGCCTCCGCCAGCTTGTCGATCTTCCTGTCTCTATCGTTCGACGATTGTCGCCGCCTTTCTATCACGTCCACTCCGCTATTTCCGTGCCGCTGTGGGACCGACTCGAGTGTCGATACTTGAGGTCCGCTTGCGACCGGAGTGGTAAAGGTGGGATAATTGTCAGGTAGACTGAATCTGACAGCTTCGGTATGAGCTAGCGTCTGCATAGGCTCCGCATTGCATACTGGGGTTCTATGCGGACACGACACATTATTCTCGCTTAACATAGCCGGCACACGGTACATATCAGATTCAAGATTCACTTTACTTACATTTCGGTCTTGAATCCTAGATGCTTCATACGGCGCGGCGACTTCAAGTGGCGCCTGCGACGCCGTCCGCGCGCGCGACTCAGCTGACGTAAACAGTGCCGTGTCTGACTGCGACGCTTGGGGCGTTGTCTTTATCCATTCTTCAACGCGGTGCGCGGTATCCACATCTGAATTTGAGTCATTACTTTCTGCATTCGCCTCAATCTCTGCTATTTCTACCTCCATTCTTTTCTTCACCAGACTCTCCCTGATGTGCACCAGATCGCGCTCAGCTTCGTATTCGGCCCTTTTCCTTAAGAATTCGACGCCCTTGCGACTATTCTTGGACGAAACTCTGCTGCTACGCGTCGATCTTGCGACTGTCTGCCTTGATACTCCCTCTGCCGGCTTTTCACTGTAGTCGATTACTCGACCACCGGTCAGTGTTATATTGGGGGCAGCCGCGGATGTTACAGTAGGTGCTACTGATGGTGAGCCCGGTGCTGATTCGGACAGTAAGCCCGAGTCTGAGACGATGGTGGCATCCCTGCGCCGCGCGTCTGATTCTTCAGCCATTTTACGTACTTTGCTTCGCGTATTTACGGCACTTCTGACACTCATTTTTGCTGGTTAATTCGCTTATGAACGTAATCCGATTCCGAACGCTAGTTTGTAAGGCTACGCTCGGGCAATCGGTTATCCAACTTGCAAGGATCAATGTTGAACACAATCCGACTCCGAACGCTAGTTTGTAAGGCTACGCTCGGGCAATCGGTTATCCGACTTGCAAGGACCAATGTTGAACACGATCCGGCTCGAAGGACCAATGTTGAGCACAGCACACGAAACAATAATATTCTCAATAACCTGCGTGCTGTGCTGGGGGTGAGTTTACACTCTGTTAGGCGGGGGTTATCGTGTTCTGTCTACAGGATGCGAATTAAACAGACAAAAATAGAATTAACACTTATAATCAGCAACAGAAGTACACGTACACATAAATCACAGTTACACAAATACACAAACAAAGGACTTACGCAGCACTAATTTACATTAAATGACCGAATTTACTAACATACTAACATACACGCGACTCTATAGGGCTCCGCTGACCGAGCGTTACATATTTATCGCGACTTGTTGCTCGCTCGGTGGATTATTCTGACTCACTAATAAATTCTACAGCGGGTATATTTATACACAAGTGGCCACGCCCCCAATTCTTTGCTATGACTAGCGTGCAGGCTGCAACCTGACGAGATTCCGACAAGAACAAACTCGTTTTGATGTTTTCTTTGTTACAATTGGTGTTCAGGTTGCAACCGGTCGACATGCCACGAACAAGCATGAACTAAGTCTATTATTTCGTAAATATGATGCAATAATTCTCACGATTGCATAGGACGCAGCCTATAGATAATCAGTACTTACTTACGCTAATGGTAAACGGAGCTAGGGTTATGGTGCTTCTTCTACACTTCGCATGAAATATTAATTATTACCTAAGTGCTTTACCCAAATGTGTTTTCTTTGGTGTGGTTCGTCAAGTCGTTGAGCTCTGAGCACTTGAGCTACACGATTATTGACAAATGCGTGCACTTGATGGCAGTGGTGGCATAATGGTAACGGAAGCAACTTATGAGTTGTAGGTCGTAGGTTCGTGCTCAGACAAGCGCTTTACCTTGTGTAAATAATTTCATTACCATTCCTCTCAAAACGGTGCAGGAAAACATCGCGAGGAAACCGGTATGGCCTAGAACAAAAAAATTGAAGACAACTTTGACATCTACCAACCCGCACTGGGCGTGCGTGGTAGATTACAGCCCACTCCTTCTCAAAGTGAGGAGGCCCGTATCCCAGCAGTGAAATAAAATAAATAAATAAAAAGTTTTTATTGTTTCTCAACAAGTGAGAACATAATACGTGGATTATGCGTGCCCTGACTAGATAGGTCTACTGAAATCTGTGGGTCAGTGACAACTCGGCCCGTGTCAACTCAACTCGAATAATAATATCAGATATTTCACTCCCGATTACGGTGATTTGTACGACCAGGCAGAAAATCGATATTTTAAAATAAATCATTACTTACGAATATTTTTTTTTTCGAATATTTTGGTTTTCTATTTACATACAAACCAAGAAAACATATTTATCTACAACGCTTATTTCAATTATTATTATGATACCTATATAAGAAACCTAAAAAAAAGACATCAATCTACATGGTCCTCATTTAGGTCCTCTATTTCAACTTATCCTATCGAGTTACCTTACCTTTCAGGTAACACAATCGTGGTTATCCACAGTTTCATTTGTGACGTCACAAGATATACGAGTACATATCTAAGTTGCGAATGCGGTACTCCAGTAACCGCTGCCCGCACCAACAACAACGTCTTCATAAACAACGTATTGTTCAAATATATACGAGCTTGAAGATTTCTTGAGTAATGTTCTTACCATGTTCTTACATTTAATTTTGCTTTCTACAGCAAGTATTTTGCTATGTCGTCGTTCTGACTATAGCTATAGATAGCTTCTGTCAAAATATTAACAATGAATAAAAGGCGCAGTTAAATACAGACGCCAGCACATCAAGCAAATAAAATCTGTTAAATTTCTTTAAGAGGCTTACTAGACCTAAGTGTCCTTGAAAAACGCATGCACACATATGCAGAATCGACGCAAACGCCATCTAACGACGACGCCCATCACAATTATGACATAAAGCATACATGAGATTTAGAAGTAACGGTTTTGTGAGATTACGCCCTAGTATTCTAATAGATGGCGCGGAAACGATGTGCAAATAAGTTAAAGATCTAACAAACAAATTATGTAGTCATGTGTGACAACATAATAAATTTTATTCGTTTTGAGTGTGACTTGAAAAACTTAAGGATGTGGGTGATTTTGAAATAAAACTGATTCAATGAAATTTAAAACATTTTTAACCGACTTCAAAAAAGGAGGTTGTGTATTCGACCCGTATGTATGTACCTATGTAATGTATGTATGTGTGTATGTTTGTATATATATTTGTAGATTTTCTAAAAAACTGATGAACCAATTTTGATCATTCTTTCACTAATGTGATCTACCTACATACTTCCAGGAAGGTTTTAGTATATAATACATTAGGTAATTATTCTTATGTAGTATGTCCGAAGTTAATATGCATAAATGTACTGCATCTCCGGCATTTCTATGCGAATTTTGATGATTCTTCAATGCACTAGTGTTAATTGAATTTTTGTGGGGTAGGTACAATTAGAAAGAAAAAAAAACAACAGACTTCAAAAAAAGCACTACAGCGTGATAAATAACTATTAATTTCGGAAGTCGGTGTCAAAAAACGAAAATGCGGAACCAGCGACACCGACTTCCGAAATAAAAGTTATCACTTTGCAGTGTTTTTTTCTAAAACTATGAATTTTGGAAACATCTAAGAAAGTGCAGTCATTTCGAATAAGCTAAGTATTTTCGACTTCACGTGCAACTGTCACAGTGGCGTATGTGGACGACGTGTAGATTTGTATACGAGAGTCCCCGGGTTCGATTCCCAAGGTTACGAAATCGAATTTTCTATTTAAATGTCATTTTGAATTTTTAAATATATCTATTATATATTTTTATAAATAACTAAAAAAAAGTCTACAGGAGAAAGAAAGTCGAAAATATCAACACGGAAGTTAGGTATTTCTAATGCGCAAGTACCTACACGTTTTCTAAGCTATTACATAAATAAAAAAAATTCTGACCTAATGTTTTTATTAACAGACCGCGACTTATTGATAATGGGCATAATGAAATAGGTAACAGTTTCATCTGAAAATTGCGATGAAAATTATCAAAAGCATGAAATTAGATTTAAAATAGATTTTGTTTATAATAAACTAGCGGCCCGCCCCAGCTTCGCACGGGTGCAATTTTTTTTTCGAATTTCCAAAATTTTCTTTCATACAAACCTTGTCCCGGCAATACCGATCACAACAAAAAAAGAATTA
The DNA here is from genome assembly GCA_945859645.1 of Amphipoea oculea. Lineage (NCBI taxonomy): Eukaryota > Metazoa > Arthropoda > Insecta > Lepidoptera > Noctuidae > Amphipoea > Amphipoea oculea. The sequence continues at coordinate 17,471,442 of OX243868.1, read as the reverse complement.
GCGAAATCGGTCCAGCCGTTTTCATGTTATGTCGTGACAACGGAAAACGGGTTTCATTTTTATACATATACATATACAGGGTGAAATTGAACACATGCGACAAATCGAAATGGGAGATTGTACTCATTATTATGAACAACTTTTACTATGAGACCGAACCTGAAATCGCGAAAAAAAATCAGCTGTTCCCTACATTTTGACGAGTTATGCGAACATAAAATGTAGGGAACAGTTTTTTCGCGATTTCAGGTTTATGCACATTATCAATAAGTAGCGGGCTGTTAATAAATTTAGGTTTTTTTTATTGTTACAATGGCTTAGAAAACGTGTAGGTACTTACGCATTAGAAGTAACTTCCGTGTTGATATTTTCGACTTTCTTTCTCCTGTGAAAGATAATTACATTGTAGACGTTTATTTAGTTATTTATAAAAATATATTTAAAAATTCAAAATACATTTAAATAAAATTAAATCGATTTCGTATCACTGGGAATCGAACTCGGGGACCCTCGAACACAAACCTGCGCGTCGTCTACATAAGCCAATGTAACGGTTGTGTATGTTGTCGAAAAAACTGAGCTTATGCGTAATAAGTGCATTTTCTTAGACTACCAAAATTCATAGTGAAAAAAAATATTCAGTAATAATAAAATGCTCTTACTTTTTAATTTCGTTCATATGTTCGGCGTTTGTTTTATATGAACGTTTTGTAGTCCTCCTAAGGGAATGTTTCACTTTATTTCCCATATTTACAAATTATATAATTGATAGCAAATTATTACGCTATTTTTACTTAAAGTATTTTATATTTACATGAAATAAAAATATTTACAGAAAGAAGATATGCAAATAGTAATAATAAACAATGAATGTATGTACAAATAAAACGTTACAAAAACAACAATCTTGACGGAAATAATGCGGCGAAAAGAGCGACACGTCCGTATAGTAGGTATCAGGCCTCGGCCGGCATTATCGCTACACGGGGTGACGGGGGTTTACCGTTTACGTACACATGCGCACTTATTATGTTCGGAACTATGAATATGCTATTTACAATAAAACTATTGTTTGAACTAAAAAATTAAAACACTATTATTTTAGTATGTTGCTTGTAGAATGATCTGACAAAAAATCAGAATGATTGTATGTATATTAGTATGGTTTCTATTGTAAAAAGAAAGTTTTTAGAGGTATCTTCATGATTTTTTTCTATCGTACCAAATTAGTTGTATTATGTTTTCAAAACACTATCTATCTAAAAATTCAAAATACATTTAAATAAAATTTAAAAAGAAAGTACGTTTTCGTAACCTTGGGAATCGAACCCGGGGACTCTCGAATACAAATCTACACGCCGTCCACATGCGCCGGTGTGACAGATGTACGCGGAGCCGAAAATGCTTAGCTTATGCGTAACATAATGACTGCACTTTCTTAGATGTTTCCGAAATTCATAGTTTTATTGCGAAAATAAAAATATTCAGTTAAAAATAAAATGCTCATACTTTTTACTTTCGTTCATATTATGTTCGGCTTTTGTTTTATATGAACGTTTTGTAGTCCTCCTTACGGAATGTTTCACTATATTTCCCATTTATTTACAAATTATTACGCTATTTCAACTTTGTTAGGTAGTACGCGGACCGCTGCCGGGAGACACAAGTGAAACGACCGGGAGTTGGGACTCGCCGTACAATAGATGGCGCGCGCCTTGCACCCATACATAACAAACTTAAAAGTATTTTATATTTACACGAAATAAAAATATTTACGGAAAGAAGATAATGCAAATAATAATAAACAATGAATTTACAAATAAAACTTAACAAAAACATAACATTTTTGACGGAAATAGTGCGGCGAAAAGAGCGACACGTCCATATAGCATCAGGCCTCGGCCGGCACTGTCGCTACACGGGCGTTCACGCACACATGCGCACTTTTTATGTTCGGAACTATGAATATTCGATTTACAAAAAAACTATTGTTTTAAATAAAAAAATAAAACACTATCATTTTAGTATGTTACTTGTAGAATAATCTGACAAAAAATCAGAATGATTGTATGTATATTAGTAAGTATGGTTTTTATTGTAAAAAGAAAGTTTTTTAGAGGTATGTTCATGATTTTTTTCTATCGTACCAAATTAGTTGTATTGTGTTTTCAAAACACTATCTATCTAGCATATATCCTGAAGAATATCATATATTTTTCTGATTTTGTTTACTGTAGGCGATCATATACTTTTATTGTTTCGAAAACTACCGTTTTTTTGCGTTTAGGTCCTGTAAGCCCCTTAATAGATTTTCAGCTTTATCGCTAAAACATAAGGTTCAAAGTTGATTGCGAAAATTTTACAGTTTCGGGTAGCTTGATGCGCTGGCGTCTGTACATTGGTAGGTACACCTCAGCCGGAAACTTCCGGGAAATCAGACGTGATGTTAAGTGTATTCTGAATGAATGAGTTTTTGAGTTTTCTTTCGTCTTTTAACGAAGTTAGCAGGAATTTCCAAACTTTAAATGTTGATTGATTAAATGTAGGTGTACTATAATAGTACCTACATCCACATTCAATCAATCATTCATTCAATTCAGAAGATGTACATGCGCCAGCACATCAAGCAACTACAATCTGTCAAATATCTGTAATAGATTTTCAACTTTATCGCTAAAGCATAAGGTTCAAAGTTGATTGGGAAAATTTGACAGTTTCGGGTAGCTTGATGTGCTGGCGTCTGTACATGATTATCGAAAACACAACTAGACCAAAAACTTTCTACTGTAATAATAATATTTTTTAATCTTAAAGAAGTACGGTGGTTCATTAATATTAAACATCACCATTATAATATAAAAGTAGAAAAAGTCAGGGATCAAGAAGAATCCCGATTCTTTGCTAGTTCTTTGGAATTAATTCCGCTTGAAACTATCTTCTTAGTTTAGTTTACAACTTGCATTTGAGTTGAAACCGATGAATTCTGGTCTGGAATACAAATGAGTCTGTGGCATTTACCCCCGTACCTACTATTATTTTAACATAAGTTTACGTACAGCCAACAAAAGAGATAAGTACCTATGCAGGATCGTGGGATATAGTAGAAGTTTACCAAGAAACCGATGGATGTTGTCGACTGAAATTTAATTTGATAAATGAGCTGTTTGTTTTCTATTAATGAAATTAAATTTTATTCGAGAACATCCATCGGTTTCTTACTAAACTTCAACTATATCCGACGATCCTGCATACTGTTCTCTTTTGTTGACTGCACATGTAAAGTTGCGTGTGTAGAGAACCGAACGAAAGAAAATACGTTAAATTTGGCACATAAAAATCAGTCAACTAAACAAGCAGTCTTATCTAGGGTCGTTGTGTTACCCAGTAAATTCGTTGTGGAGGTCAAATAGGCAGTCGCGCCATGTAAAATACTGGTATTCAACTGCATCCGGTTAGACTGGAAGCCGACCCCAATATAGTTGGAAAAATGCTAGGCAGATGATGATGATGATGACGCATAATAATAAAAACAAAGGCGCTAAAAATTTATGATAATCACACTATCACACTAATATTATCACACTTCACACTAATATTATAAAGGCGAAAGTTTGTGAGTGTGTGTGTGTTTATATGTTTGTTACTTCTTCACGCTCAAACGGCTAGACCAATTTTGATGAAATTTAGTATAGAGATAGCTTGAGTCCCGGGAAAGGACATAGGCTACTTTTTATCCCGATATTCCCACGGGATAGAAACTTATGCGGGTGAAACCGCGGGGCGCAGCTAGTAAATTAATAATGTGTAATTTAAGCCTGTTACTATTAGTCCTTACATATGAAATTGGCGTTTTTCGTACTGGCCACTTTAATCACGAATTTCTCCTCTTTGGTAAGGAATTCCAAATTCAAATTTGTACAGCTATTTACTCATGTATTTGTGCTTCGATGACCGTCATTCATTTGTTTTTTTTCTTCTGTTTTTTCTGTTTGCGTCACTCATTTTACAAAATGGAAAATTTAAAATATCGCATTATTTACGAGTACGAGTTCCGCCGTGGCACTAGTGCTGCGGAAACGACTCGAAGGGTGAATGATGTGTATGGCGGTCATGTTGCAAAAGAAAACACAGTTCGTTTTTGGTTCCAACGTTTTCGTTCTGGAAATTTCGACCTGCAGAACAAGCCCCGTGGACGGCCTGAGACCCAAGTTGATAATGGAGAATTGAAGGCTATTGTGGAAGCGGACCCATCGCAAACCACGTCCGAGTTAGCTGCAGGCTTCGATGTTAGTGATAAAACTGTTTTAATTCACTTGAAGCAAATTGGGAAGATTAAAAAGCTTGAAAGCACGACAACGCCAGATCACACACTGCGCAACAGACGGCTACCAAATTAGAAGAGCTTGAATTGGAATGTCTTAGACATCCTCCGTACTCCCCGGACCTTGCTCCAACAGATTACCATTTTTTTCGCAATTTGGATAACTTTTTGCAAGGGAAAAAATTCAACTCCGATGGGGCAGTCCAAATCGCCTTCAAAGATTTTATTGATTCCCGTCCGACTGGTTTTTTTAGTAAAGGGATCAATGAACTACCTATAAGATGGCAAAAGTGCATTGAAAACAATGGTTCATACTTTGATTAATTAAATATATTATATTAAAAAATATTCGACTTTTTGTTCCTTCCATACAAAACGCCAATTTCATATGTAAGGACCTAATATATAAAAAGTTTTACACTAAAAACTTTGCCATTTAATTACCTTCAAAACTTCTACGTTTATAGGTATATATATCTACATACTACAAATTAAATCCACGTACCTTATCCGTGCTTCAATATCCTAAAACGTCTAGTGCGATAAAATCTACCTTTTACGTTTAACGATCAGATCGAACCCGATACGAAGTTTCGAGACATTTCCAGACGTTTCGAGATCTTTCAAGATTGTGTAAGAGCTCTCCTAACCCGCGATAGTAAAATCTTCAGGCATCTTAACTTTAGTAGCTGTTAAATACATCTAATATAATGTACAAGTTCGGAGACTTATAACATAAATAAACAACGCAAACAGTGTTGTGTTAGCTGAAGTGATTTATTTTGGTGGTCTTGTAATTGTTTCAGAACGAAATCTTATTGCGTTCGACGCATTTCTTTATAGGTTTGTTATTCAGCCAAGATGATATGGAAGAATCCTTCTGTCATCGTCTGATTCCGTCAATAAGATGGAAAACCAGTCAGTCTTCAAAAGGAAAATCAAATGTTCGATGCGTAGATAGAGTATAGCAATAGACAAGTCACTAAATAGTATACAGGGTGTCCCTGGAAGTATGGATCAAATCGAATAGGGGCGTAGGCAAGGTCATTTCCAAACTTTTTAACCCTAAGAATGTCGGTGAATTTTTGTACGGTTCAGAAGTTATGACCAATTTTTTTTTTTTTTTTAGTCACTTCGTTAGTGCTCACAGACAAATTTAAAACGATTCGATTTCTCTTCTCTTTTTTTTGTTTTTTTTTTTTTTTTGTTAAAACGTTTGGAAATGAACTTGCCATCGTCCCTATTCAATTTGATCCATACTTCCAGGGACGCCCTGTATAATACCTAATGAGACAAGGACACACTTATTAGGTCCAGCACTAAGAGTAAAAGACTCGGAACTCCTTCACACATGTAGACTTATTGTCTGACCCCAGTTGTTGCCAACAACTGATGCCCAACAAAACGGCTGTCATGTCACGATTTCTTTGGAATGTATTACCCGAATATATGTGGGATAAATAAGGTCCTCCAGACCGAATTTCGGCTATGGCGGCCAATCTCAGCGCAGACCAGCCTTCGGTGCGGAAGATGTTATAGTCCGCAAGTGTGTGCGCAGACACAGGTGCACTCTCTCTTCCCTCACTCTCGCAATCCGACATGATCGGAGTGAGATTAAACGTAGGACCAACGGCTTGACGTCATTACGTCAGCGCCGGCTGTCGCTGAAAACCAGCGCTGGGGCTCTGTCTTGCATAGTGTCGTAGCATATAAATGCTGAGCGATAGCCGTTTTGCGTGGATGTGACACATGTTTCCCGCTACCTTTTTAATTTATTTTTTGGGTTTATGTTTTTTTTGCGTCATTTTCACCGCAAATAAACGTATTTTCTTTCTTTTTCTTTCATTCCGAGGTAGGGGGTATCGCACCGCCAACTTCAAAACTCCCGGCTATTACTAAGAAATTTCCATTGGAAAGAACCAATAACACTTTTCGTCCGACCCGGGAATCGAATCTAGGACCCCACGCTCAGCAGTCGCGCTTGCGACCACGAGACCAACAGGGCAATTGAAACTACTTCGACTACTACATTAGTACCAGTTTACAAGTAATTCTTCTTCTTCTTAGCGTCTCGATAGCAATCTAAATGGACTCGGCCCAGAATTCGGCTACTTGTTTGGCGCCATCACCAGCGTCCATCAGTTCCTTTAACGTGCAGCTGACAGGACACGCAGGTTATTGCCAAATATTGCTTAAGATACAAGTATATGTACGCTGATAGCTAATTTAAGCAATACTCTATAGCTACAGTCCTATGGCTGCGACAAGACTACATTAGACTTAACATTATTCCGGGAAACGTGACGTTTAATTAATTTGAATCATTTACATATAATAATGTCATAGCGGTTTCGCGGTAATATTCAATGGCAGGCAAATTGCCACCGATTGTCATTCAATTAATAATAATGAGTTAATTAGTTAGAAGCACTGTGTTAATAAGGTTCGTGTTCGCTAACATTCAGTCAACCGAATACATAACGGGTGTACTAACGAAGCTGAGAGTCATTTGTACTCTCCGTCAATGTGAATATTTTGGATAATATTGGACTGGATCATAGGTCAGTTGAAGTTGAATAGTTGAAGGTCAAAGTTCCAACTTTTTTTCATTAAAATAAGTTTTTAAAGGGACTACACGACCACAGAATACTTAAAGTACTACGTACAGAAAGGACACTCCCTTCCCCGCACTAACATCAGTTACCGCACCTCACCCCGCACTCCGAGGTTACCGGCGCAGTTCTTTAACAAGAGCGCTCGCTAACACAAGTACCTCACGCACACATTCATACGTATACAAACGTCATTTTTTAATGTAGTAGTAGTAGGTAATTATTTTGCGAGCGTTGTATGGAGTGTCCGGGGTGTGACACGACCTAAAGCGCGGTCACTGTCGGCATGCATAGAAAAGAAAGATAAGTGCGATGACACAACGCTGGTAATTTATTGCAAAATATGAAGCAATTATTTATCTATTTACAAAAATCTATTGTTTGGACTAAAAAATTAAAATACTAGTGCTTCAGTATGTTGCTTGTAAAATAATTTGACAAAAAATCGTAATGATTGTATCTAAATTAGTATGGTTTTTATTGTAAAAAGAAAGATTTTAGAGGTATCTTCATAATTTTTTTCTATCGTATCAAATTAGTTGTATTATGTTTTCAACACACTATCTACCTAGCATATATCCTGGAGAATATCATATATTTTTCTGATTTTGTTTACTGTAGTCAATCATATACTTTTATTGCTTCTAAAATCTTCGTTTTTTGCGTTTAGGTCCTGTATTCCCCTTAAAATTACAAACTAACTTTAAATACTCGCATAACTCCGTACCGGTAGGTGAACTCATAAGCTCAATGTTTTGCTTGCGTTTCATTACGCACTGTCGTAAAAAGTGACATTTCACACTAAAAATAAGTGTAACTTATTGTAATAAAAACAACCGACTTCAAAAAAAAACACTACAAAGTGAAAAATAACTTTAATTTCGGAAGTCGGTGTCGTTGGTTCAGCATTTTCGTTATTTGACACCGACTTCCGAAATTAAAGTTATTTTTCACTTTGTAGTGTTTTTTTTTTGAAGTCGGTTGTTTTTTTTGTAAAAAAGTTTTTATTTTTCACTTTTTAGTTGTACCTACCCCACACAAATTCAATTAACACTAGTGCATTGAAGAATTGAAGACAAGACTCGAAGAATTATCAAAATTTGCATAGAAATGCCGGAGATGCAGTACACTTATGCATATAACTTCGTACATAAGCATAATTACCTAATGTATTATATACTAAAACCTTCCTGAAAGTATGTAGATCACACTAATGAAAGAATTATCAAAATCGGTTCAGTAGTTTTTGAGATAATCGCGGACATACAAACATACATACATACATACATACGGGTCGAATACAGAACCTCCTTTTTTAAAGTCGGTTAAAAAAAGTTGGAACTTTGACCTTCAACGTTTCGTTTCGTTTATTTAGTTTGATGTACAACATGCGTAACTGACGATGATAGAACGGTTATGTGATGGGTATTTTTACAACCTGTATTCAAACAGCGTTTTTTTGTCTTTCCTTAGGAACCCACAACACACAACAAAACACCAAGTAGGTATGTGTCAACTGTTCGATTGAAAGCAAAAAACAGAAAGACATTTCATTATATTGACAGTAGTCTATCTCACAGTTTTTTTCATTGCAAAAAGTTACATTTATTTTCCGATCACAAGGTTAGAAGTCTTCTTCTTAGCGTATTGATGGCAAACATCTTTGGATCAAAATTTAGCAGCACGAACTCCACTCACTGACGCAGTCATAAGATGATCAAGTACTCAGGTGACATGCAGGTGATTATACGGTGCAGGATTAAAGGTGGGCCATTTTATACGCACTTGAGATCTAAAGGATCAGGTGTGGTACTGACAGTGAAATTTCTATTAGGTACAAGTCCCTTATCAGACCTAAATCTCTTTGGTTAAGACTTACCCATTACACGTCGTTGACAACTACGGCAGGGTCTCTCACAGTGGTAGGCACTGTGCAAAAGGTTAAAGGATATTTTGTTAACGTCAAATACCTAACAATAAAAGGTTAATGGATTGAAAAAGGATAAAAATCCACCACCTTGTGGGAGGCCTTCCTTTTTACGTCAGCACATTCCAAATAAACCTACTCGAACTTAGTACTTAGTAGGAGGGTATCTACCTTAAAAAAAAATTCACGTTCAAAATTGCAATGAAATCTAACCTATTTCAAAATCTAAACAAAAAAGGTTTCTGAAGTTTGTCAAGATCATTGATTTGATTATTGTATTTTCTGAGAGTTACTCCCCTTCTCCTCCCCGCCTTCGATCCCCTGCTAGTTCTTATATGAGTAATGTGTCTACAAAGTTATTTACTCTTTCTAGATTGTTTTTGAATTTGTAGATTATATTATCTATAATACTGTGCAGTCTCCTTTTATCATATTTGGTGCTCAATAAGAGTATCTACATACAAGGTGGGGCAAAAGTAATGTTATAATATGAAATGGCTGCCAATTTGTTGAAAATTAAAAAACCGGGCTCTGTTTTCACAGAAACTTTATTTAAAACTGTAATATTGATGACATTAGTAGAAAAAATGATATCGTTCAAATTACCACCTCCTGATTTGATGCAAATTATACTCATTTTACGGTATTTTTCACTGTTGCTCGTAAAACATCTGTTTCCAAATTGGCGATTTCTTCTTCAATATTAGCTTCCAAGACTTGTAGGGTTTCTGCTTTGGTTGGTAAATGTGAGATTTTAAAAAGTCCCAGAGGAAGAAGTTGGCGCTGTCAGATCTGGTGATCTGGCTGGCCAGTTCAAATCGCTAAATCGGGAGATTACATGGCCCGGAAATTGGTATTAGCTAATTATCTATCTAATTACAACATAAGTTTCAAATCACTCTGGCATTTTGACGCCATTTGCAAAAATTATGGCGCACTAGCTGCGCCCCGCGGTTACACCCGCGTAGGTTTCGAGTTTCTAATATACTTCAATCATGATTCGAAACACACGTGGCGCCATCTATTATCATAATAACGTTATTGTTGTTTTCCTCGGGAACAGCGCTTTTTTTCGGGATGAAAGGTAGGTACTCTATGTCCGTTTCTGTACACCTGACACCGTATGATGATCGCTTCAGTGGTGTAGGCGTGAAAAGGTAACAAACAAACTTAGATTCGCATTTATAATATTAGTTAGGATTCACATTATGACATTATCTGTGCCCCACTTTGTATTAATCATCTATCAAAATACATAGTACAACCACTTCCAGACTAGCGGACTTAATTAACCGAATAAACATTGCAACGTACAGACGCCAGCACATCATAAAGTGCATTATGTAGATAACAACCGAATCGCATACAAAGGAAAGTTGAACAATAAATGTAAAACTGGAGTTCAATGCTAGATAAATTGTGGCTGACATTTGGCGCTGCTGTTATCTCGTAGAGTTAATGGCTCGGTTGCTACTTCTGGATCTAAGGCACGAGAAGACGCGGGGATTGACTTTTGTTTGAGAGGAGAAATACTCTTGTATATTCCCGAACTTTAAAGGTGAAAGATTATGTCGGACCTTACCACATAGTCAAATAATATTTAACTAGCAGCGCCCCGTGGTTTCACCCGCATAAGTTTCGAAAGACACGTGGTGCCATCTGTTATCATAATAACGTTATTTTTGTTTTCTTCGGGAACAGTACTTTTTTTCGGGATGAAAGGTACCCTATGTCCGTTTCTGTACACCTGACAACGTATATGCAAAATTTTAGGATGATCGGTTCAGTGGTTTAGGCGTGAAAGGTAACAAACAAACTTAGTTACGCGTTTATAATATTATATAGTTAGGTTTATAATATTAGTTAAGATTAGGTACATAAAGCCATCCTTAGATGATAGGTGGTAAACAAATACTCATACAGACATAGCGGACAGTCCTCTATGCAGGGCTTGCATGGAGGCTGAGAAAACCGTCTACCTACACAGAATTATCAGACCGACATAACATAAAGTAGAGTCGACATATTTAAATTACAACCTAAATGTTTCAGAATTACCCACCTTTATTTGCAGTAGGTAAGTAACCAGAGACAAAGGAGAATCGTCAAAGGATTCGCGCAAACGACAATTAGATATTATTCCCACAGAGTACATAAGACCAGAGAATTCACTTTGTTCAAAGTAATACATGCAGCTGGTTAGTGGAAACTTGATAGTTTCAGTTTTGTGACGTGCTTAAACTAATACATAGCCTCACGCCATTTCTACATAGGAGTAAGCAGAAAATACAGAAAGCCAGGTACTACGATCTCAATTTTTTTTGCTTTTTTTGCTTTGGTCGCGATTATAGTTACGAGCCCTACGCACTAGAGGGTCTCGACAGTGTGAGATATTTGACAAATAATGACAAAATTGCGAAATGGTAAAAAAGTCAGCCGGTATATCTAATTTGGGGAAAGGTATGCTCGAAGAAAAAGTTCCCTCTGAACCGAATTCGTCCTAATTCCATTTTCTTTTTACTCAAGCGAAATAAAAACCTGAGGAATAGCAAAACATTTTTCCGCGGCCAGTGTGCGCGATGTAGAAATTATAATGTACATTAGTCTTGGTATTTGCATCGCTTCTATTTAAACAAAATAAACGATTTCTACATTTATCTTTTAGATAAAGTAAATATTCCACGATCCTCTCTCGAGCATATTTACTTACATAATAGAATTAATATTATAGGTACCTATATATAGTTATAACTATATAAATGTTTGTATGCCAGGAACTACCACGTCATTTAGAAAAAATACTTTATAGGAACTCCAATTTCGACCTACCTTTTCCTGAGAAGTGACGGAACGGATTTGGATGCAATTTGGCACACAGATAGACCATGAACTGGATAAGGACATAGGCTTTTCATCGTGGATCGTAGGCAACTTGAAATCTCTTCCTTGCTTTTGTCAGCTTTGCTCAGTTCAGGCCGGCTCACACATTTTCTTGACACATCTAGTTTTACTACCGCTATCTTCTCCTATTTGTACCACGCAACCAATATCGAAGTCAGACTACAATATTCTTTATAAGAAACCCGACTCACATTGTAGCACGCTGAAAGTTTGATGGCCGCGTGCCATGCAAATATACATCGCTCGATATATTGCCGATTTTCTTACTTGGAGCAATACTATCGATCAAATAGATGGAATGGAATTTTAATATCGATTATGAGTGATGGATGCATTAAGAATTAATTTTGTAGTTTGGTTTTCGGTTGAAAGTCTTCCAATATCGTTTTAGCTAAGCGTCCTTACGAGATCACACGATTATTCGAAGTCGAACTAATTTAAAAGTCGCTCTTTGACGATTCATTTTCCGTTTTCCTTTTGATTAATATGAACTTTTTTTTTGACGCCTACATTTGGGACGTTTGATAAGTAATAACATTAATAATTTCGCTACTTTTTAATAAATGTTCAGTTGAAATAACTTTTTTTATTACAGTTTTTTCATGGGAACAAATGTTTTGATTACCTAACGATTTAAATTCTTTATCTAGAGGACAGTATTTGTCTCATTTGAGGACAATTCAACAAGTTTGTTCAGCAGACGATGCACAAATTGTATTGTCATTGTTCGTGACTATAGATCGTATACTATGGCCACAGAATACTTAAAGTACTACGTACAGAAAGGCCACTCCCTTCCCCGCACTGACATCAGTTACCGCACCTCACCCCGCAGTACCTCACGCACACATTCATACGTATACAAACGTCATTTTTTAATGTAGTAGTAGCAGGTAATTATTTTGCGAGCGTTGTATGGAGTGTCCGGGGTGTGCTATGGCCTAACCCTAATCAGCCTATAATGTTCCCACTTTGCTAGGACACAGGCCTCCTCTCTTGTAAGCGGGAGTGGGCCATAATGCACCACGCGGGCCCAGTGTGGGTTTATAGATGTCTCATGACTTTTAATTTTTGGTTTTAGGACATGCCGGTGTCCTCACGAAGTTTTCCTTTACCGGTTCGAGAGCAGTGGTGATGAAATAATGAAGTTATGGAAATCTATGCCATAAGACACACGAAGGACAAATATACTGCCGAGATTTCCATACGTTCTATCGTCGCGAACAAATTGTCCCAAATTTGCTCAGCGCCTAAGTGTTGAAACACACGAGCGCCACACGTCAACGGCAGAATCAACTGCAGTCGTCGACGATGCGTCGACGGCCGCCGCCGACAACGTGCCGCTCATGTATGTATTTGAGCACCGTAGTAAATACACGAGCGGCACATTGTCAACGACTGCAGTTGACTTTGCCGTTGACGTGTGGCGCTCATGTGTATGAACACTTTAGGCGCTGAGCAGACGATGGACAATTTGTCCGTGACGATACAAAATATGGAAATCCCGGCAGTCTATTTGCACACAAAGACTTCGTAATGAAAACATGAAAATGTTAATCATAATGGCCACGGAAATCGCATTTGTAAGTCTCGGAAGAAATACCAAGTAGAAACTCACTAAACCCTTGCTTGAAACAACATAGCAGAAACAATTTGCATCTGAATAAAATGCTCAAGACCGCTATTTCAACTAGAAGCCTCTTGATAATTATTACCGGGACATTTCCGACTCGCTATTGAACTGGCTTCAAAGCATTTAGTAAGAAAGCTGGCTTACTGTTTTTAATTTAAATTGATTTTGTTGCACTTCAAAGGAGTGGCGCATTAAAGCTTTAGAAAACCTTCAACTGGGAAAATGATATTGCAGAAAATTTGCAATGCAGGTATCTTTTAAAATCGGATTGATAAAATACTTGAATAAAGTTGGAGCATCTAAAAATTCAAACGGTGAAGGAAAACATTGTGAGGAAACCGGCATGTCCTAGAACCAAAAATTCGAAGACATGTGACATCTACCAACCCGCACTGGGTCCGTGCGGTGTATTATGGTCCACTCCTTCACACCGAGAGACCTGTGTCCCAGCAGTGGGAACATTATTGGCTGGTTATGCTGAAACGCAATAGGTACCTACATTCCTTTTTCACTAACTCGGGCCTGTTGGGGAGATGCACGACTAATATGATAAGACTATCAAGGCTTTAGGTTAATATCTGTTAGATGCATGCTGCACATTGCCCGCAGAACAGATGGCCAATGGGGCCGAAAGGTTCTGGAGTGGCGACCGCGTACCGGAAGACGTAGCGTTGGAAGGCCTCCCACAAGGTGGACCGACGACCTTGTGAAGGCCGCAGGAACTCGTTGGATGCGAGAAGTACAAAACCGGTCGAAGTGGAGGCCTGTGTCCAGCAGTGGACGTCTTTCGGCTGAAATGGTGATGTTGATGATGATACTGAAGTACCCTATGGAAGGCAAACCTGTGCGTTCTACCAGTGCGAACTTTTCTACGTATGAAAGAACAGTCACACTGGAGTAATAGTGAGCTCTTAACTGCCACGTTGGTCACTGGTCGCAAGCATTACTGCTAAGCATGAGGTCTTGCATTCGATTCTCGAGTCGCGCAAAGTGTTTTTTCCATCTGGAATTCCTTGTAGCAGCCTAGTCTAGATTCGTGCCCGGTTGTTGGCAATAGGCTCAAACACTATTACATAGGACATAACTGGCGAAATGTAGGTGTAAAAGAGTGACGTCATGTTACGTTATCTGATATCATCTGAATAATTAACTAAGTCTTAAAAGGTTCTTTACATCTTTTGAAAGTCACCGCCTTAAAATAAAGTTCCAAACACGCATCAAGACTTCTAAGCTGGGTCCACACTTGTATTATCATTAAGTTAAACGTTAAAATCAAAAACGTTAAAGTCGTGTAACATGATCGCGTATCATTTTGCATCCATACTAGTGAAAATGATACACGTCGATTCTACGCGTCGGAGATCTGTTACACTATGGATACACTATTGTATCATTTTAGTGACTAAAATGATACAAGTGTGAACCCAGTTTAATAAACCTGACGTACAAACATCCATCAAAACTAAAACTAATAAGTTTTTCAGCGCTCCGAAGGCACAATAATACCACACGATGCAAAAGTTCGTCTTTCGGTTATTTACCGAGGTGCTCAAGTTGCCAAGTTTCGTCATTCCGAAGGTAAGTAAGGATTATAAGAGACGTGGCACAACTTAGACGTGGTTATGTTCTTATGAACTTTCCTACTTAGTGAAGGTGGAATAACTTTTATTTATAGCTCAGGTTTCGAGTGAAAGGGTGCTTTCTTTATGTTATAGGTTGCAATATAGGCTGGAGGCATTCTGGAGGCCTGTGTAATGTTAATTAGTTAAGACCTTCTTAAGTTTGGACACCTGCTACATTCAAAGATAAAGCTGGAATGTTTTATGTTCTTGTAAAATTAAAATTACTCATGTCCATCAAACTGAATGATTGCATTGCTGCTTCGAGGCAAATGATTTTCGCCAGCGAATAGAATAAAATATATCGCACCTTCAGAACAGTAGTGACTTATCTCAAAAAATATTTTTTTTGGGAAGCGAAAGCAAAGTTTTGAAACTGCAAACTTTCAACTATCAATCAATACCAAATTCAATAAAAAATAATTAATTAAATCAGTTCAAAGTTGAAAGTTTGCAGTTTCAAAACTTTGTTTTCGTTTTCCCAAAAAAATGATTTTTTAAGATACGTCACTACTGTTCTGAAGGTGTGAAGTGTATTATACTCTTGCGCTGGTGTGATGACAAGCACAAGAGCCAACGGAAAGCTTGTTTTGGCTTATGCCAAAACTGGCTTTCCATTGGCTCAACGCAATGCTGCTACACTGCGTTCCTAAATTAGTTTCCAATCATGTAAATAAATATATTTTTTGGAAAACTAACTTTAATACCCATACGTAAAGTTCCGTTTGCGCTACAACTCAACATTTCATAACAATTCTTAAAACAGTCATATCATGGGAAATGAAGAGACAGTTAAACACAAGAGCTCAATGAAAACATTTCAATCTCAAAGAACAAGAGAAATGCATTCAACGTAAAACTTTTATGACAGTCCTGAGAACTACAGTGCACTTAGCCTTTTGTAGTTCTGTTTCAAGTACTACTACTTAAGAACGCTATGATGCTAGGTAATATAATTATGTGTAATTACATATTTTATAGGTTAGATTATTAACATGAATGTCTTACGAGCATTTAAAGTAAACAATTTACAAAATCCATACTAAAATTATAGATTAATGTTTCTGTCTGTTTGTCTGTAAGCTTTTCACGCCTTAAAAACTGAATAGATTTAGATAGAAATTTGGCACACGGATAGATTATGATCCGTATTAGGACAGAGGATACTATACAGGTTGAAATTGAAAACATGCGACATATCGAAATGGGAGATTGTACTCATCATTATGAACAACTTTTACTATGGGACCAAACCTGAAATCGCGAAAAAAATCAGATGTTCCCTACATTTTGACGAGTTATTTTAGCTGATGTTTTTCTAGTTATCTCGGAGATTTAGACGAAAGCAAACATTACTGAAAATAAATATTCTTGTGTACCGATTTTATTCAATTTCGGGCGGCCATTTTTGTTTACTTCTTTGGCAAATTTAGAAACTATTCATACAAACCCACAAACTGCCACCCATACAAACATTATACTCTATAGTATAAGTATACATATTGATTAATTAAAGTCACTTCTCGTGTCTGTGTGACCGCGTTGTTCTCCTAAAATACGCAACTTATTTTGAATTTGATCCGGTTTTCATCATCATTAAGAAAATTTATTCCGGAAGATTTATGCGAATAATCCATTAACCCATTGAATGTTGTAATTACAGACACAATTAAAAAGCCATTGTGTCTCGCGTAGATCTACGTTCCGACAGACGAGAGGTTAATATTCAACTTACATGTAGTACCTAAAGAAACCTAGATGTTCTGTCAAGTCCTCAGAATACAGAATAAACCAGAAGGAGCCTACAGCCGATAATGCATGCCAACCGCTGTGTCCAAAAATAATTTGCAACCATTCCTCATACTTCCCACCCGTACAGTGTTGTCAACTTAGTGAGAGTTTGTCTCTTTTAGGGTAATGAAAAATCGCGCATAAAATATGTAATGCAATCAGATTTTAATGTTTTAATTTCAACATATTACTATTATACTGTATTATACATATTTAATTTTAATATGTTATATTAACATTATTAATTTATATTAACATCATTAATGTTAATATGTTATCATCATCCGAGCGTTATCCCAGTTGCGCTTGTTTTCCAGTCTAACCAGATGCAGCTGAATATATCAGTGTTTTACATGGAGCGGCTGCCGCCAGACCTCCACAACCTAGTAACCGGGTAACACGATACTCCTTGGTCGGTCGGTCGTCCACTTTTCTCTTATAATTTCATCAGCGGGGAACCTAAAATTCCACATTTAATAATTAGTTAGACTCGTTTTTACACATTTTTTTTATCCACATACTAATTACACAATTTACTATGTGCAGACTATGTACAAGAAGATTACTCCATAACAGTACCTAAGTAATAAATAGGCAGTATTTACATTAAAAGATCTCAAATTACGTAAACAGAGTCATACGAGCCTACCCCAAAACTAAAAAAAGCTTTATGTAGTTACAAATTATAATAAATCAAACTATTTTTAATTATTTAACATGCATTTATTAATTATTGTCATTAACTCATCAATGTCAACTTTCTAAAAAAGAAACCAGCCAAAGTAGGGAAAGAAACCAGCTAAACTGGCAACATTATCAAAATGGACTCGCCCAAATAGTTGACATTAGCAACGAGTAAAAGAAATTCATTATTTAAATAAATATACATGTAAATACACTACTTACACATGAAATGTTATCCCATCTTGTTTCTTTTTCCTTCCAACCGCATTCTTGCAGGTGGGAACCGCACACGACGGCATAATTAAATAAAAACTGACAGAAATTTTTACGCGTACGTCACACGGCGGCCACAGATAGACTAGTCATCCAAATGTCAAACTACACTCTTCGAGACTAGTTTTAGTGGACACGTTTTAGGGCGCGTTCACGGCTTCTGGTTTGTTCTTTATTCTAAGGTCAAGTCGTAAAAAGCGTCTAAAGCAGGGACGGGTCGCTATAATATTATAAATGAGGAATTCTTACAAATAACTTGTTAATTTCATTTGTAAATAAACTCAGACGTTGATTAAGTTACAGTAATAAATAAAGCGCTGAGAGAGCTGTTTACAATAAATTAACAAAGTAGAATAAAATTAATTAAATTGATAACAGTTTACTGCGGCCACGGGTTTATTTCCCGCCGAAGCAAAGTTAATTAAAATTGGACCTTTTCAATGTTTTATGTATGCACTTCTATTTTAACTACAAACTGGGCTTTCAGTAGCGAAATTTAACGGAAATTGGATGTAAATAGTTCGTAAGGTAAAAATTGAGAGATTAGACGTCGTCGTTGTAAATAGTTACCTGCCCTGACATCAAGCAATGGACAACATTGTCAAACTTATAACTTTTAAGGTTTCGAATACGAGGCATTTGGTTACTTTATATTAGTGTGTGTATGTTGTCTATTTTTTTTTGGAATGTGCGTATAGTTTGTGCAGAATAAACATTTTTAAATTTTTCCTACTCTTCATCAACCACAAGCAGCTCCGTTTAACAAGGAATTTAATCGCCAAAATCAGATCGTCAATATCTTTTATTTTTTTTAAAGTTGCTTGGACTTTTCCACAGACCTTGGATACTGAAGGCGATTTTTACTGAATAAGCTGGGTTTTGTTTCCCGCGGTTCACAGACCTTGCAGCCTTAGTACATCTTCCTTTACGGTAACGCAAAATCAAATAATATTGATGCACTCGTGAACTGTTATTTACCCACAACTCTACTGTGCAATTAATTGCGGCTTTCTAGAAGGACTTAACAAAACTAAGCCCTGCAGCACTCTCACTAAATATTTTCTAACTAGCTCCTGCCCGCGACATCGTCCGCGTGAAATTTCTTGCTCCCCCGACACACCCCGTCGCCTGCCCGCGCTTTTACTTTGTTTTCGCCCAACGTTCTTTCTGACTTTTATTTTATTTTGCTCGGCTCTTACGGGGACTACAGGACCTAAACGCAAAAAACGCAAAATAATGCCTAAAAGTATATGATCGACTACAGTAAACAAAATCAGAAAAATATATGATATTCTTCAGGATATATGCTAGTTAGATATTGTGTTGAAAACATAATACAACTAATTTGATGTGATAGAAAAAAAATCATGATGGTACCACTAAAAACTTTCTTTTCACAATAAAAACCGTACGGTTTTAAAAATCAGTATTATTGTATGTATATTAGTATTAATATACATACAATAATTCTGATTTTTGTCAGATTATTCTAAAAGTTACATACTTAAGGTGAATGCGTAGTTGTAGCCCGCGAAATTCAATTTTTCTTACGTTTTTTGCAGTTTTCAGGTCAGTGTCAGGTTGTATCTTGATGAAAATTTGATTCGCGACTATAACAGGTACGTATTCACAGAATTATAATCATCAGAATCATTAATACATCTGTTTAAGTTAGATTTCTACCACCAACACTTTTCCATACGAGATTTGTTCTTAACGGTAGAAATCTAACTTAGAAAGATGTATTAATGATTCTAATTATTATAATTCTGTAAATACGTACCTGTTATTGTCGCGAATCATATTTTGATCAAGATACAACCTGACACTGACCTGAAAATTGCAAAAAACGTAAGAAAAATTGAATTTCGCGGGCTACAACTACCCATTCGCCTTAAGCACTAGTGTTTTAATTGTTTTGTCCAAACAATAGATTTTTTGTAAATAGACAGTTGCTTCATATTTTGCAATAAATTACCAGCGTTGTGTCATCGCGCTCCGACAGTGACCGCGCTTTAGGTCATGTAGACCCCTTAAGGGTCCTAGTGTGATGTTAAGAAGCTTATCAAGTCTAGCTTCAACAACCTAACTGTAGAAAGTTGTGTGTAGTGGATAGTAGATAAAAAGGAAACAGCCAGTTCTTGATCCAGATTGTATTTCAACCCAAACACGTGGAGTTAAGGTAAGCGCAAGGTCGGAGCGTATGTCCTATCGCGGACGCGGCTTGTGAGGAAGTGGAAGAGACGCGAATGTTTAATATGGCGACCAAACTAGCGTTGTTCGCTAGTGTTGTTACCACAGACATTATTACTATTTTAGTGTTGGGATTCTAACACTAACTCTTCAACTTTATTATTAGTTTATATAAAGATCCACTTATGTATGAATATACAAGAGAAGAGCTCAAAGCAGTGTAGCACATTACTATACCGTTTAGCCTTAGTAGATAATGAATAAGAATTTAATCTCCATGTTTCCTCATCATCCATCACGGAAAATGAAAGTGTGACGTAGCTATGTAATTAATTAAAAGCGTTGTGCAGGGTCGCGGTTAAGTATACAGGGACAACTAATTTAGAAGTTTGCATTATACATATAACGCGTAACCGTGGAAATTCCTACATCTATCGGTTTTGTTGAAGTGTCACCACATCTTTTAATTACTGTGGTTTTCGTAAGAGGCGAAGAAGAAATACTTTTAATTATAATTTTCCTCGCTTCAATTTTGCATTGTAGGTATATAATAATAAAGTAAACTGTTTAACACTCTCCCTGCAATGGAAACCGCCATCGACCCCCAAAAAATTTTGTTCAGTTGGCCTAAGCACATTTTGAATACTTTTATCACATTTTCCATAACAGAACGCCAGTAGCTGCAAAAACTATTTGAATCCGGGAGGTCAGGGCGGATTCCACGGCGTCCTGATATGTTTTTTTTTTGGACCAGCCGGCGTATCCCACGGCCTCTTGAACTTAAAAAGTTTTATATATTGTCGGCAGGGAGAGTGCTACAAAAGTCCAAAATAAATGAAATACAACTGCAACTCCTCGAAGTACGATTGTTTACGAAACTGACTTTTCACACATGTTACATTTGTGCGTCAAATGTCATTTTCTTATTAATCAGCTGATGTAGAGTCGGCCATTTTTTCCTTATAGTACTATTATAATAGGGTTCTGGGTTTCATAACTTTATAGTAGGTTTAAAGAACGTTTTGGTACTAAAATGCTTTTATGTATAATAAGTTTTGACGACCAGATTTAGCAAGCCTTTTAAGATGTTCGATAACTTTTTATGAATAGGACCGTAAGAGTATAATATACATAGGAATCGCAGAAGTTGGAGTCCCAGATATAGTAACAAGTAACTAGGGATGAGTGGTCAATAGTGTCAATACCCAGCCTCAGGTGAAATGACAGCTCACTTCACATAAGTTTTCACGATAGATGTTTACAGAATAGACCGGCTTTTTATGCATTTACTTAGGAACCCTTACCTTGGGAACCCGAAAGGCAAGTCTCAACTAGTTTTACAAACATGTGAGTTCTGAATTCTCCGAATTTATTTGAATGTATTTCCATCAAAATAATATCCCATCTCTTATATATAAAAATCTCGTGTGACAGTGTTTATTATCGAACTCCTCCGAAACGGCTTGACCGATTTTTAAGATTTTTTTTGCGTATATTTGGTAGGCCTGAGAATAGGTCGCAGGCTATTTTTTTTTTGCAAAACAACTTTTGCGGGGTCAGCTAGTTATCCTATAATGTGCAAGGACATACTAATATGACTTGTATCGGTATCTACAACGCCACATGCGAACAACGCGTCATACTGACGTCACGCAAATCCTGCATCTCGCAAGCAGAGTTTACCGCGCAACTAGCATAGATACAACGGCCCGACATGAATCATTGGGCAGTTGCCCGCCAGACACAACACCCGTCTGGTCGGAGGATCCTCCCTTTTCTATGGAGGTTGAGTGAACTTCACACCCTGTTCCTCATACCTCTATAGACTAATAATCGCCTAAATAGGTGGCCAAAAATTTAATCTTACAACTATGTTGCCTTATCATCCATCATCATCTGCCTAGCCTTTTCCCAACTATGTTGGGGTCAGCTTTCTTATCATCCATCATTGAAAATGAAAGTACACTCTACGTAATTAATTACGAGCGTGGTACAGGGTCGCGGTTAGATATACGGAGACAACTAATTTAGAAGTTTGTGTAACGTGTAACCGTACCCCCTTACTAATAAACGTAGTATAGCGTCTGTATAGTTACACAACGCTTTGTCTTCTTCTTTCGAAAGTCAAATTACTGACGACTGTAAGAGAGAAATCGGTGTGTAACTATTCATCTGATATAATACGTTTTTTAGTAAGGGGGTTTTGAAAGCAGTGGTGGCACAGTGGTAACAGCCCCCTCCATACAGAATTTCATCAAAATTAGTCCAGCGGTTTGAGCGTGAAGTATTAACAAAGATATAAACACACACACACTCACAAACTTTCGCCTTTATAATATTAATGTGATCAACACAGAATTTTGTGACGTTGTGACTAAATAAGTTATTAACATTTATTAATGTATTTTGTGAAAAGCGCGCGCCACGCTATTTTCCTAAGGTCACATTTTATAACTACCAGCGGATAAGCTGGTGATATTTCAGATTTACTTTGCAGACCAGCGATTTATAGAAGTAGCTTATTTTGATTTTAATGTTGAAAGTCATTTGAAATAGCAAGACGTTGGACCTTCTCCAAATAGGTCTTATAGTTCCTACTGACTTAGATATCTTTAGTATTTTTCCATTATTTTCTTTGGCAGAATTTAAGTGGAATATTTGATATAGTTCTGTCTAAAATATTAATAGACTAGAGGCCACAACGTCGCTTGTATGCCAAGTTGAAAGGCCAAGTTTAGTAGAGTTATTGTTTTTGTGAACATCATTGGTATAGACGCCAGCACATCAAGCTACCCGAAACTGTCAAATTTTCTCAATCAACTTTGAGCCTTATGCTTTAGCGATAAAGTTGAAAATCTATTAAAGAAATTTGACAGATTGTAGTAGCTTGATGTGCTGGTATCTTTACATTACTGAAATCTAAACCTAAATCAAAGGCTCTTCTGCCTCTGTTCACTCGACTTTCACTATGCCACGATCCATTACTATTGCTAATTATATTAAGCAGCCCGGTCTAACTATAACAATGTTACAACCAAAAAGGACATCTTAAAGGACAAGAAACAACCCGAGAGAATCCACCATGATGAATTGCCGTCATTTGTTCCCTGTACACGCGATCCCATGTAAGAAAAATAACCCCTGTATTTATGGTATCTATGTCAGTGTAATAAATAAAGGCTTCGGGATTACAAAGACATAGTACTGAGGTGTAATTATTGCTGGAGATTACTGCGGAAGGATGAAGAATATATGGGTAAAGGGATACCGTGTAATGAAGACGGTATCTGTAGGCTAGTGGTCGACTAACTATTTGTTAGCGTCAGCGGTAAAGCCGCTTTATTGCAACTCATTTACAATTTCTACCGCTCGCTTAGTGGAATTGTTGTGTTCTTAGTGAATTTGAAGGATGTCAGAAGACCAATTCTCGTAAATAAACGTTCAAAATCTAGTCGCAGTCTCATCTCAGCGACAAACAAATGTCAAAAACTTGTTAAAATGTAGGGAAATTAGAAGTATTTTTGACAGATTGAAACTGAGATCGGACTGTGAACGTTCTTAAAATTACGAGAATCGCCCCTCTGATTTCACTGGCACCCTCGGCAGTCTCAAGCAGCCAGCAGTGCAGCAGTGGCAGTCGGCAGTCAGTCAGTTGGCAGTCTCGGTTTTCATCACGGATAGACAGACGAGTCATTTAGCTTAGTTGCTATTATTGTTAGGCAATGGGATATATAAAACGTATCGCTTTTTGATCTGAGACAAATTACCTATGCTATCTTCATAGCGTGTCGAAGGCAAAAATAACAAGAAAAAAATATCGTTTTTTAAATTAGTTTGTTCCAAAATTCAGCAACGCATCCGCGTCAGCGACCGTTATCCACCGGTCGCTGACGCAGCCATTAGTTCATCACGTGTGCAGGTGACAGGGCATGCGGTGAAAGATGGGAGGCGAGCTATTGTCTGTGGAGAGACGCCGCATACACACCGGAGGTCTAAGCCTACATGCTATTAGAGAGGTAGAAGTAATAAAAAAAGATAGAGATTTCAGCATAAAGGAAGGGGCCTGTCAGGGCCGAAGCCTGCCGGGAATGCGGGATTGTCCGAAAGGGTTACCGCTACTCCGGAACATAAAGGGCTAAGGAAGGAACACGGATGGGTTTTAGCCAGTAAGAGTCTGACACTCCCTTCCGCTTCACCCAGAGCGGGAGGGGTCATTTGATGATTTCCCATCCAAAAAAAAAAGAAAAAGCCATTACAAAAGAAAATGCTATTACAGAGGTAGAAGTAATACAGAGGAATACATCACTAATGACAACCTAGATACATAATTCCAATCACCAATTTCCATAGTTGGTAGACTAAACCCTTTCTATGTAGCTTATAGAACCAAAAAAGAAAGTTGGCCATAATTTCATGAATTAATGCTACAATTCTCGTTGGATACAACACTGATAGTGGCACAATTTATCGACGTCGTCGTCTTCAAAAATTAACCCCAAAAAGCAACAGTTGCATGTTGTGTCAAAAATCTCACAGATGGCGCCACAAAGAGATTCGGCGCAAAGACTCAGCCACTTGCCTGAAGAGGCTTTTTATTCTTCTTCGAGTATGCGCCAGCTTCATACCCGGCATAAAATGACGCTTTTGAATAAAGAATCCACTTTCATGACTGCTTTGATTCTCGTAAAAAAAGTTGAGACGTAATTTGAATGAATGGGCAGCTTTATTTGTCTGATATCACCTATCAAACGAATATACCTTAAGGGCCCATTCTCGTAATTTTAGGAACGTTCTCAGTCTGATCTTAGTGTCAATCTATCAAAAATACCTATAAATTCCCTACATTTTGACATTGACATTTGTTTGTCGCCGAGATGGGACTGTGACTAGATTTTGAACGTTTTAAATTAGGTAAGAGAATTGTCTTTCTGGCTATTAAACTAACGGCCGCATCTTACGAGTTGTAGGTCGTAGGTTCAACCCAGACGGGCGCTTTACTTAGTGTAAATTATTTCATTACCACTGCTCTCAAAACGGTGAAGGAAAACATCGTGAGGAAACCGGCATGTCTTAGCATCAAACTATCGAAGAGATGTGACATCTACCAACCCGCGCTGGGCCTGCGTGGTGGATTATGGCTCACTCCCTTTCATAGAGAGGAGGCCTGTGTCCCAACAGTGGGACCATTATAGGCTGATGCTATTATGCTTTATGTTTTTACTCTTATCTCGTTCTAAGTATTACGGTCTACAGGAACAGAGTTTTTTATAAAGTCACATTAACAATATTGCGAAAAAGCTATTTACTTGTCTCAGACCAAGAAATAATGACTTTTCTTGCAACTTAATATCTCGGAATGATTTATATATTTTATTTTGATTTATGATGATACCAGTAAACATTTTAGGCCTTGTCTTGACCTAAATCTAAGGCTGGAAATACTGTTACGTCGACTTCGGTCGTCGACTTCGGTCGCTGACATCGGTCGTGTACCGGTTTATATGGACTCGCGCTCGCTGACCGTCGGTGCTACAATAAACACGTCCATTTATTGTACGCGTGTCCGACGGTACGCGATCGACGTCAGCGTGAGAAGAATTCAGGCCTAAAGTGACGAGAAGTGATTTATAGAGTACAATGTGGATGAAGAAAGGTACGGGAGAGATAAAGCGGAAACTTTTTTTTTTCTGAATGGTCCCGCTCTTGACCTCGATCACGCCTGATGAAAAGCGATGGATGAGGTCTATGATGGAACGAGCGTGCCCAGAAGATGCCTCCTTGCATGAGATGAAACTCTTGATAATGTAAAGAAAGATATATATCTACTTGGCTTTGGCACGTCCTTTACCTTGCTGTATCTTGTACCTTGGCGGATAAGCGGACACAAAATTATGAAATCAAAAGTTTTGAAAATCTACAAGAAATAGACAGACTTGTAAAGCCAAAGGTTTGAAAAATCTAGAAGGGGTAGGTACGTAAATCAAAATCTTGCTGAACGAAAATCTAACGTTGTGTCTGAATAGAATTTTTACGTAAGAAGGCGAAGTCACAAGTGAATGATGACAAATCCATCAACACCGACACCTCATTTTTTTTAATCGTATGAGTAGTTACTACTACACGTTCTAGTAGGTATCTACTTATTTATTTATTTAACTATTAATGTACACACATATAAACAGACAAGACAATATAAAATATAACATAATTTAAATAGTGATTCTATTTTCAATTATGACTATAGTTCGTTTTTTAATCTCGCAGACTAATCTGACAGGTGTAATGTCAAACTTCTATACTAAAAAAACGCAAGTAAACACAAAATACCTAAATGTCACATTAGTCTCCGAGATTAAAAAACGAACTTTAAGTGGAAAGATGGTGTTCTTTCTTACTCGTAATTAGGTTACAAAGTTAGTTTGCAAAGAGAGCCTGAAAAAATCAGAACCTTTTTAACTTTGCCAAAAGTCAGACACGAGACCTTTCCTACACCAAAAAGTTTTGTTAATATTCTAGAAAAAGAAAAAAGAAAACAAAATTACATTTTCCAATTTCAAACTAAGAACTACACATAAATCTTTGCGCCAATACTGACGCCATTCGAAAGAGGTTTCGCACAATTTTATGCCAGACATAAACAAATTCGTTGTTCGGAATTGACGCAACGTTTTAGTAGCCCGACAGTATTTCTTTGAGCCATTGTGGAGACAGTTCCTGAATGAAAGATTAATGAGAAGAGTGAGGGGAGAAAGACAAAAGATGCCTTCGAACTATGTTGAGGCGTTTTAGACAGTCATCTGTTTTTTTGCGGTTGCGAACAGCCCTTTGAGGTGTGAGATTTGTTTACGCTTAATTTGGTTGTGGTTTTTTGGTCTTTTGTGATTAGTGATTAATTTCCACAAGCTGAAGCCACAATCTGAACATAGAGATTTTTTGAGTTTTACGAGTTATCTTGGTGTAATTCATGTCAAAGTTTTCATTATCTGTTAGTAGGGATCATTACATAGTTAGGGCCTCTAAAATAGAAACTATGAAACAATGTTTTAAGATTATTTCTGTTCAATTGACTTAGGGCCCGTTCGCCGTTCTGTATCGCCCACACGGTTGATTTTCACGGCCAAACCTGGTCCGTGTGAATTGAATATTAATTTTCATACAAATTAGCGCCCGTCGACGTGGTGTCGTTGTGGTGTGGCTGTGGTACATGTGATCGAGCCCTTAGTGATTTTTTTTGAAAGTTTTGTTAAAAAGATTTTGCTTATTGATAACTTCTGCCCGCGAGTTCTTCTGCGTGACATTAAAATTTATTGCTGCCCCCGTCGCATCGCATCAACTACCCGCGCTGTTACTTCGTTTTCGCTTAGCGGTCTTTCTGGCTTTTTTTTTGCTCGGTTCCTAAGGATTATAGCGTGATATAAGCCTTCCTCAAGAATCACACTAATATTATAAAGGCGAAAGTTTGTGAGTGTGTGTGTGTGTGTTTATATGTTATTTACTTCTTCACGCTCAAACGGCTGGACCAATTTTGATAAAATTTTGTAAAGAATTAGCTGACACTCTGGATTAACATATAGGCTACTTTTTATCCCAATATCCCAACGGGATCGACACTTATGCGGGTGAAACCGCGGGGCGCAGCTAGTTGTTCTATAAAATGCAAAAATAATTTTTCGAATCCGACCGGTACTTCAAGAGATTAGCGTGTTCAGACAAACAAACTCTTCAGCTATATTCTTAGTACTTGTAGATATAGATATGCAAGGTAAAACAGCAAAAATACGTTTAAAGTAATTTAAGCTTCATTTCACGGTACCAAACTAATTTAAATCGCAGCATTTCCTCAAAATAGAATAAAAATCCGCTCGCTCCGAAATACGCGGCAAAAACAAAACGTGGAGGGAAGCGCACCGGCTGCAACAAAATTACTTTCCGACTCACAATTTATTTTGGACATCTCTAAATGTTAAATGCATTCTATTGCAAAATTAAAATTAAAACTACTGATACTGTGAAATAACGAACTTAAAATAATAATTAAGAAGAGCTCTGAGCTTTTTATCAACTTGCCAATAATGAAGGTATTCATTTTCTTGACTTGTTTGAGACCAAGATACCTACAACTGATGTTTAATTTGAAATAATCTTTATAGATATCAATACATACATTATATAAACTCACGCCTTCGTCCCATGAGGATAGACAGAAGCTACAAAACGCCACCTGCTACAGTCCTTATGTACAGTCACGTCTAAAAGTATGTATACACTTGGCTTTATTCAAAGGCGATGTTCTCCTTTATTTTTGAATGAAATTTTATGTTATTACGAAAATAGTATTTTCGAACCCATAGGTTTATGTTAAGTGTCGTATTTCAACGTTGCATTCGTTATTTCACGAAAAAATCGCAATTGAAAATTGCCAAGTGTATACATACTTTTAGACGTGACTGTACAGACGCCAGCACATCAAGCTACTACAATCTGTAATTTTTTTTTATAGATTTTCGTCTTTATCGCTACAGCATAAGGTTCCAGGTTGATTGAAAAAAAATTACAGTTTCGGGTAGCTTGATGTGCAAGCGTCTGTACATTATTTTTTTGCTTTGTTTATGTTCATACATCTACTCACTCATATATTTACATATTATGCATATTCATTGAAAATAGTTATAAATAATATATAACTTTTTTTTGCTTTCTTTCTTTTAGCCTAGGTGCTGTACTAAACTATATTTATCATAAACTTAAAAATTTTTAGAAACACCATACTAGATCAAACCTTATCATTTTTCTTAAAAATATGCTACACTGTCACCTAAAAATGTTACGTGAATATCTGAAGTTGCCTAACATTGACCTACTTCTGGCGTCTATTCTTGAACTCTGAGCTCCAAAATTAATATCGAGCGATATCCACCAAATAGATAAGTACAGAATGTCTGATCTATACAATGAGCGAAAACGCACGCGAACATAGAAACTTTCCACGTACAGCGAATGCAAGCGCACGCACGCACAGACATGCTTCACGTACAGACGCCAGCACATCAACCTACCCGAAACTGTCAAATTTTCCCAATTAACTTTGAACCTTATACATTAGTGATAAAGTTGAAAATCTATTAAAGAAATTTGACAGATTGCAGTAGATTGATGTGCTGGCGTCTATACAACGAGCGAAAACGCACGCACACATAAACACGCTTCATGTATAACGAGCAGAAACGCACGCACTCATAGAGTTAGACACGTTCCACGTACAGAGATTGGAAGCGCACGCACACAAAGACACGCTTCACGTACAACGAGCGAAAACGCACGCATACAAATACACGTTCCACGTACAGCGAGTGAAAGCACATTTGCGTCGACTGACATTCATTTGAGATCTCTCTGCGTACTCGTCTATGTGTGCGTGCGACTGTTTTCGCTCGTTAAATGAAGCTTACCTTCTGTAACTATCTACTTTGTGGATATACCGTGTTACAGGAGGATCGACGGGACGATCAGATTAATAGCATCGTCTGCCGTCGACGCGAGAGTGCTCGTAAATCACTAAATGCAAGTACTGATTAAAATACAAGGCGATGTCGGTAAAAGGGATCTAGACGATGCCGATGTCAGGCTTG
The DNA here is from genome assembly GCA_945859645.1 of Amphipoea oculea. Lineage (NCBI taxonomy): Eukaryota > Metazoa > Arthropoda > Insecta > Lepidoptera > Noctuidae > Amphipoea > Amphipoea oculea. The sequence goes on along the minus strand of OX243868.1, from coordinate 17,441,859 downwards.
AGTGAACGAAGATGAGACTATTGAGAGTCACTTGTTTATTTTGTAAGATAGGGCTCTGCGGCTGTGAAGTATTATTTTGTGAGATGGATGGAACCGCTTGGACGATATGACGGATGAAGGAATGAGAGCTATGCCAGTAAAATTCTCGATATTCACAAACTGCAGTGTCCGTCGTTTATCATGATACTAGCTTTTGCCCACGATTTCGTGCTTGTGAAATGTATTGTTCCCCCGACCCCTGCATCGCACCGCATCGCCCGCGCTCACTCCGTTTTATTTTTTTAAATTATATTCAGCTCCTTGGAGTCGTAGCGTGATGTTAGATATATTATATAACCTTCCTCAAGAGTTGAGCTGTCAAATCCAAAAACATTTTTTTCATCCGACTGGCACTTCCACAGATTAGAGCGTTCAAACAAACTTACGTTTTATTATATTATTATAGTAAAATATAAAAGGCAAGCAATTTAATATTGAAAGGTAACCACGTTTACTAAGTACTTACTTTGTATCTTATTTACTAGCACGCTACCTAAGTATTTCTTAGGTAGCTCTTTGAGAAACATGTAGGTAATTCATTTGCCTTGCTACTTTTCCACCGTACGGAACCTAAGGTTCAGGCCCAAACTCGTAAAACCTGCCTGGATTTATCACGTTAAGTAGCGTGTCGCACCCTTACCCAGATAGGTATTTGACATTAATGAGTTAAGTCGGCTTTTGCTACCCTCTCACCGATCCACCGTGGTACACATTTTCGTATTTTACCTAAGGCTGTAGTTAGTTTTAGCGTTTATTTTTTGGCAAAAAACACTACTTGTCACAATATTTGTTTTCAGAATATTTTTTTAAACTTGTGGACTGCCTTCCCTTTTTTCTTTCTTTAACCACAGATGTATTACTTAAAATTGAATTATCACAAAAAAAAACTTCCGAATTGAGAACCTCCTCCTTTTTGAAGTCGGGTAAAAACAGAATTATCTCACTAGATATTATCCAAAGGGGCCTTTTTTCTTTCTTTAACCACAGATGTATTACTTAAAATTGAATTATCACAAAAAAAAACTTCCGAATTGAGAACCTCCTCCTTTTTGAAGTCGGGTAAAAACAGAATTATCTCACTAGATATTATCCAAAGGGGTATACTCACTACCCAGTGATAGTAGTGCAACAGGACACTAACCCTAGTCCTTTAGTTCTAGATAGGGTTGGATATAAAAATAGCTACGCCTGCCTGACTGCCTTGTGTTACCAATGTTCCAATTATAATTATACTAACTCTTCGCCTTTTCTTATAAAGGATGCCAGCCTGAAAATTAATTAGTTGCCGTCTCGCGTCTTCGAAATAATGAAAATCATGCGAACGCTATTAATTATCACTGGGTAAGAAAAATATTTTCTATTCTTTGGATATGAAGACATTGTTCGAGTATAATTACTCTGCTTTTAACAACGAACAAAGTAACTTACCTTCAAGAAATACATAAAATAAAAAACTGTTACTTTAAACGGGAAATAATAGAAAAAGTTACCCAAATCATAATCTCATTTCCACTGGTAGAATTAAAATCAAGATCGTCATAAGTACTTACAGAAACCTTTTTATAAAGTGCCACACTTCATACAAGTCCCTAATTTCCACGAACATCATTGAGCCGAAATATCGCCTTATTATATTTAAAAAAAATGTTATACCCCGGAACCGAGTACCGAGATTGTTCCTTTAATAAGCTCTCGTCCCTCATCAGCCATTTATACATAGTTATTTTACCCTGAGAATATTATACCTATATCACTACATTATATACATATTATATAAAACTAAGTCCTCCCGTCGCGTCTGTGTGTCTGAACGCAATAAACTCAAAAACTAAAGAACGGATTTTCATACAGTTTTTAGTAATAGATAGAGTTATTTATGAGGATGGTTAAGGTGTATAATTTTTTAAGGTTTTGTGTAAATTGGCTGAAATATAACGATGATTGTTGAAGATGTCAGAAACAAATATGCTGACTGGGAGCTTTACTGGCGTGCACCGCGTAAACCGCGAGAGTTATATGAAAACAATGTACAGACGCCAGCACATCAAGCTACTATAAACTGTCAAATTTTTTTAATAGATTTTCAACTTTATCTCTAAGCATAAGGTTCAAACTTGATTGGGAAAATTTTACAGTTTCGGGTAGCTTGATGTGCTTGCGTCTGTCATTCTGTCATTTACAACTTTCGCTATGAAACTCATACCCGAATTGTAAAAAAATTACGGATGCAGGTAACTTTTTCGCCAGCCTGTATCCAGTCCAAAATCAAGCGTTGTGTCATCAATTTAAATTCTTCGTAAAACAACATAAAACGTTCATAACATTAAACAAAAACTAATAATTTCCAATGTTTTTGAAGTAAATAGTTCAACGCGTAGTTTACAAAATGTGCACTTGATCCGACGTTTGTGTGACTGCAAGGCAGCGGCTTAGACAAAATTAGAGGAAAAAAAACCTATATTGAGCTTCGAATCGATGTCAAGATGTTACCAATACGAATCCACGTTAGCCTATATTCTGTAGGTACCTTCTGCCTGCAGACTAAGCCGACAGTTGGTAACCAAATTATTCAGAAACGAGGAACAAGTTGTGAGGCGAGGCAGCAGATAGGTGCAGAGTTAAATGGGGCATCAATTTGACGCTTGGTCTGAACTTTGTCTTAGCCGCAGTTAACATACGTGGGCCCATCAGAAAGTTAAGCGGGATAAATTGTCTGGTTCTGAAAATGTTCTAGGTCATTGGCATTAAGTATTTTTTAATTGGTAGTTTTATTTAACTATTCAAATTTTAGACGCAAGTAAATAATACTGTACAAAGTCGGACTTAATGCCTGGTGGATTCCTGCGACCTTCATCAGTTCATCGCTCCACCTTGTGGGAAGCCTTCCAACGCTACGTCCATCCAACGCTGTCTAGACGTTTAGACAGAAATGAAATTCGTTTAAAAAGATTCCATAAACTTTTTATTACCAGAGGAGAAAGTAGTGCCTCACTACCCAACCACTAGAGATAACAACATCGTTCAAAAATATCGATAAACAAAAATAAACTAAAACTTCACAGGTTTCACATTTGAATAATGTACGAGTTTCGTTTAACCGATAAAGGAATCGAGAACAGTTTTCAAACTCAATTGCTTTCTGTCCGTATGCTAACTTGTTTCGGTATTTCGAAATACCATTTTTCTCGTTTAAAATAATGTCAGAATTATTCAAAGACAATCTTACATGTTGTATTTATAATATTTTATCTATATATTCTTTCTTATCTTTCTATATCAATACTAATAATAATAAAGCTGAAGTGTTTTTGTTTTGTTTGAATGCGCTAATCTGTGGAACTGTCAGTTGGATTTGAAAAATTCTATATGTATTTGTTAGCCTATTTAACATCATCATCTTTACATACCAAGATCCCTTCATGCCTCGGAAAGCACGTTAAGCCGTTGGTCCCGGCTGTCATTCGTGGATCTTTGACAGTCGTTACGGGTCGTCAGAAGCCCGAAAATCTGACAACCAGTCTTACCAAGGGGTATCGTATTACCCAGTAACTGGGTTGTGGAGGTCTGATAGGCAGTCGCTCCAGGTAAAACACTGGTATTGAGCTGCATCCGGTTAGACTGGAAGCCGACCCCAACATAGTTGGGAAAAGGCTAGGCAGATGATGAGCCTATTTAACATCAAGCTAGAACTCTTAGAAGTCAAGCAAAAAGAAAACAAGTAAGAAAGAACGGTAAGCGAAAAAGAAGTAATAGAGTTTCACGCGAACGAAGTCGCGGGCAGAAGCTAGGTTTATAATATAAATAAAAAAAGCAGCAAAATCCTTTTTGTTGCTTAATACCTTAAGTTTTAAGAGAAAATGCGGTCAGAGAGACTTTTGAAAAGCCTAAGTAAAAAGTCGTAATTCGAGGTTTGGATCTCGCCTATTTCCTCCTCCAATATTGGACCAATTTAAAAGATATTTCATAAAGTGAATAAGAAGGATATATAGGTACTGTGTCCCGATGTTTTTATTTTTCATTAATACTTGTCAAATTTGTACACTAGGCCTCTGTTGACAGAGGTTTATGTCGGCATTTAAACACAAATTACTTTCAGATAGTCAATTTGGTTTTAGACCAAAAAGATCAACCTGCCAAGCAGTACACAAATTGACAAATTATATTACTACAAACAGATTTGTAGTCAAGCCATTATCCAGAGATAATGGCTTACATTGCATGGGAATTTTCCTGTATCTCGCCAAGGCTTTCGACACTATTTCTTGCTCTAAACTATTGCACAAGCTTGAAACACTTGGGATAAGAGGCACACAACTCCTACTTTTTTCTGACTACCTTAGAAATCGTCATCAGTGTGTAAAACTCGGTCAATATAAAAGTTCAGAACTTAAAAACAGCGGCTACGGCATTCAACAAGGAAGTATTTTGGGACCAACGTGGTTTTTAATTTACATAAATGAATTGTGCAACCTAAAATTAGCAGACGGTATCATAATGTCATATGCAGATGACACAGCCCTATTGTTCTCGGCTAAATCACGAGAATAAATATGCTCAGAATGGCTTTAACATTGTGTCAAATTGGCTTCGTATGAATCTACTAACATTAAATGCAGATAAAACCAAGTATATTCTATTTAGAATGAGAAACACTAATATACCACTTACTAACCTTACCATTTATGCTCATAACTGTACGACAGACGCTGACGCTGCTTGTTCGTGTCCTACTCTAGTTAAAGCTGATCACATGAAATATTTAGGTGTCACAATTGACACAAATCTAAATTTCCGTACACACATTGATTTGCAATGTACTAGAGTACGTAAACTCATATATATTTTTAAGAACTTACGCCACATTGCTGATTTTAAATTAATTAAACAGGTATATTTAGCTTTGTGCCAATCTGTACTTACATACTGCATAACTTCATGGGGCGGTGCTGCAAAGTCTATTTTACTCCCTCTAGAACGTGCTCAAAGAGCAATTCTAAAGGTAGCCACCTTTAGGCCTTTCAGATTTCCTACACACCAGCTTTACATTGCATGTGAGGTGCTAACAGTACGCCAATTTTTTATACTGCAATCATATTACAGCAGCACGTTGAACTCGCTTACAAGCCAGTACCTTCTGACAAGCGATGGAAGGACTTGGTCTGCATAAAGTCTCAAAGTAGACATGCCTTTGTAAAACGATTCTATGTCTATTTAGGACCCGATTTATATAATAAGCTCAATAGAATACTTAATATTTATAGTGCCAGTTACAAACATTGTAGTCTGAAGATACGCGAATATTTGGGTACACTTGATTACACAGACACAGAAAGACTTCTAGAAGTACTTCAATAATGATGTAGTTATTAAATTGGTATTTTATTTTTATTGTAAGTATTTAGTACCTACTATAAATAGGATAGTATTATTAAAAAAAAAAAAAAAAAACTAACCATGGACAAATTATCAGCTAATCGCTTAGTATGGGGATGGCCTGAAACACAGGTTTTTATTAACCTAGCTCAGGCAGGTCGCCACAAGTTATTATGTCAGTATCAGCGCACTTTTCATAGGTAATTAAAAAACAAGTAAATTAAACTAGCTTTTATATAAGTATTTAAGACCATCTGTTAAGAACTTGGTACGGTCAGCATCAAAAGTTGATTAACACTTCAGTTTTTTTAATCTTAGTTATTGAGCAAAATAATTGTTCAAAATTGCAGCAGAAGAATTTTTTTTACAATATATACTCATGTCTATTATGTGAAAAGCTAAAAATCAGTTTATTGAAAAAAGTGGCTGTCAATTTAATAACATGTAAAAATGATAGTGTTAATCGACTTTTGATGCTGACTGTACCACTAAGTATTTTTAAGTTTATAAATGTATTACTTTGTAAAAGGACCAAAATAAATTATTATTATTATTATTTATTTTTGAGGGCTCTAGTGCTTATAAAAATAATGTATCATCAAAAAGGAAAACATAGGGACATACAAGTACCGTACTGAATATTTATTATTTTGTGACAAATCATTGCTTTATGGTCATTAACCAGAAAGAAAACAGGCGAGAGTGTTTCTATGGAGAAACGACTACCCGCATTTCCGATATTTATCTAACTTAGTCAAAACATGAAAGGTAAGGTAACTTTTGGTCCCTAGCTATTACGCGACCGAAGAAATTCTGAGGCCCAGCACGAACGCGAGACGTAGGCGTAACGCATATTCGAACGATTTTGCCATTGAAAATACTGGTTTCGCACATAATGTTTACTACGGATGAGACTCTGGATTGAACCTATATTCATTTTAGATACTCAAAATTTCGAAAAGGTTTCCTTCATTCCTTCAAGTAACAGAGGTACCTACTTTCCACAATTTGCATTATTAGATAAACGTGCCGCGAGAAAATTGCCGAATACGAATTGGTAATACTTAAAGTTAATAACGTCTGCTCCGAGCAACGTCACCGAATTTTGTGAAACTCCGACCTCTACAGTGACATTATTATATAAATTATGTAAGTTTGTTAATTTTATGAGTGCCGTTTTGAATAATGAAGTGTATTTGTTTATTTATTTATATTTTATGAACTAAAGTACAAAGGATGGCTTTTTTATGGATGGGAAATCATCAAATGACCCCTGCCGCTCTGGGTGGAGCGGAAGGGATTGTCAGACTCTTACTGACTAAAACACATCCGTGGTCCTTCCTTAGCCTTTTATGTTCCGAGGTAGCGGTAACCCTTTCGGACAATCCCGCACCCCCAGCAGGCTTCGGCCCTGGCAGCTTTTTGCTGACGACTCCCCGCCACAAAGGATGGCTTGACGGATAAATATATTAGGATTCTGAATAATAAAATAACCTATTATAAAAAAGGTTTTAAATCGTGAAGGTGCTTGTGGAAGATTAATGTAATCTAGACATTAACGTACAGCTATACTGGACGAATTAAAAATATTAGTTAACAGCTAAGAGTTTTCAAGAGAAACATTCCTATTTTCGACAGTACCACTATAGCGTGATGATTAATAACTTTATCATCAACAACAACCATTTTCTTATTGTACCTTCTACCTAATCCAATGTAATAAATGGCTGTACACGCGACAGTAAAATAGGGCAAGATCGCGAACATCTCAGTTCAGTCAGTTCAATCAGCTCACTATTCACATGCAAATACATTCAATCCGCGGAAGAAGCTGGGTTCTGTGTTCAAATACCTTTTGTATCGTGATAAAATCCTGTTCGATATTGAGCCTCTCTTTTTCAATACTGATACAGTATGCTTTTTTTGTTCCCTTTGAGTGTTAGCTTGGCTAGGCTGCATAATCAGCCTATAATGTTCCCATTGCTGGGACACAGGCCTCCTCTCATTAAGAGGGAGTGGGCCGTTTTCCACCACGCTGGCCCAGTGTGGGTTGGTAAATGTCACATGTCTTCGAATTTTTGGTTCTAGAACATGCTGGTTTATTCACGATGTTTTCGTTCACCGTTTTTAGAGCAGTTGTGATGACATTAAATACATAAAGAGAAGGGCCTGCCAAGGTTTGAAATCACAACTCGTATGTCGGGACCGATACCACCACTGGGCCACCACTGCTCTAATTTTTTTTACAAGTGACTTTTCCGATTTCTATGTGTATAATTGGCGTTTGAACTGTTGTCAAGTAATTTAGTTGGGTGTAGTGTAATAAAAACCGAATGCTGTAAGTAGATATACGCTAAATTAATTTTTCTTCCCAAAAATCAGAGAGCATAAGTCTGTTTATCTATGTTTGGCACGTTTTTGTGAAAACGATCAATTCAATTTTTCCAATTTCGTTTTATCAGGTAGTTTTGTATGGAGTTATCTGACACCCTGGATTAACATAATATAGGCTACTTTTTTCCCGATATTCTCACGGGATCGAAACCGCGTGACGCAGCTAGTATTTAAATAAATATTCACTCCTTAAGCTTCCTCATTGCTCCTACCACGGGCAATGTTGGTAGATTTGTTTTATGATAATAGCGTGTCTACTTTCCAATATAAATGAACGAGTTCAATTTCACGATAGTATAAATATTTTGGCTCTTTTATAAAAGCGAAAACCAATTTTAAACTTTTTTCATTTGTATTGCACAACTGATAACAAAAAAGAATGAGACAGTAACATTTATTTATTTTTAGGATCACAAAATCCAATTTTTTAGTACTTAATACACAACTTCAACAATAGTGTTAGTACATCCATAATAATTGTTAGATAGAGATATTCTTTATTAAAAGCAATCTAGCTAACGTAGGCAAATACAGACTGAAATTGAAGGCTAGGCACATTAAATCAGACAATACTAACTATCCGAAAAAATATTTTAGTGCCCGATTAAGATTGAAAAGATAAAAAAATGATTATATATATATGATTATTTAACCTTGAATATAAAAGGCTGATAATAAATAGTTCTACTCAGCCCTAATAGATTGTCATATGTGAATATATTGCAGATTGAAAAGGGATTGGAACCCCCAGGTATTTGATATTGATTTCAACTTGATATCTCCATTCGTTCCGAAGAAAAAGGGTCTTGACAGACGGACAGACACGGACAAGGAAGTGTTCTTATAAGGGTTCCGTTTTTCCTTTTGAGGTACGGAAACCTAAAAATGTGCACAATGCTTACAACTTCCCTTAAAATAAAATACATTTTTCATGAGACCCGTTAAAGTATTCGTGGCACGTCACCTCATAATTTAATGTCAACAGTTTCCGTCGACAGTCGACTGCCTAAACTGTTTATACCCTTGAACTCAATTCCTTCTCTTCCTCACGAAACCCCCAAGACTTACGACTTACGGTCATCGATTTTCCAAAATTAAAGATATACAGGATCTTTTACCTTATTTTAAACTTGAGGGGCTAAGTAATAACAGCCACACCTGTCGATCGATCAGGTTAAGCTACGCTTTTGGTTGGTCCGTGGATGGGTGACCATTTTTCATTATAAAGACCACTCCGTGCCTCGGGAAGCACGTTACGCCGATGGTCCTTGCTGTCATTCGTGGATCTTTGGCAGTCGTTACGGGTCGTCAGAAGCCTGAAAGTCTGACAACCAGTCTTACCAGGGATATCGTATTACCCAGTAACTGGGTTGTGGAGGTCAGATAGGCAGTCGCTGCATGTAAAATACTGATACTCAGTTGCATCCGGTTACACTGGAAGCCGACCCCAACATAGTTGGGAAATGACTTGGCAAATGATGATGACGACCTTATTTTAAAATTCGCCTACTGGTTGGATTATGATTAAAGAAATAGAAAGATAGACAATCCACAAGGCTATTGCTGATGATTTTCTTTCATAAAAAGTGCAATGTTAATAAACAGTTTTAAAATCTTGTACAAATTACCTTTAATATCTATATTCTGTAAGATGAGAATAAGTATAATAATAATACAACGTCTTTCATTATTGCGCTCTCCATTCCCAACAGGGAATTCATGAATCTCTCCGAATTTATTATTAAACGTTTCCGTCAAACCCTCTTCCGTTAAATGTACAGACGCCAGCACATCAGGCTACTACAATCTGTCAAATTTCTTTAATAGATTTTCAACTTTATCGCTAAAGCATAGGTTCAAACTTTATTGGGAAAATTTGACTGGTTCGGGTAGCTTGATGTGCTGGCGTCTATACATTTGAAGTAGATTGAGACGCTTCATTGATATACTAAATACTAATACCACCTAAATAAAATCGTAGCATAATAACCTGTATTACTAGGAGCACACAATTAAGTCCCATAATTTATTTTTAACCGCTTCCGTCTAACCCTCTCATAATGTTCTATGTACACACAATTGTACACAATTACAATTGTACTTAAAACGCTGTTCCGTAACCGATCCACTGAAAACAGTTAACCCTGTAAAGTAGCCTGTAATTTGGTACTGAGCCCGACTTGTACGAGTAATTATCACAAGTTCTTTATGTTTTCCAAAGAGACTGCTACATTGAGTTGTCGGGCTTTTAGGGCATCAACTCCTCTTATATGAGAAAAAGAAAGAAAGAAAGAAAAACGTTTATTTGGACACAGTTCGTGAAACACAAAATACAAAATTAATAAAATAAAAAATAATGTTTCAGACAACAATAGTGTGTGCCTCACGGCTGCGCCAAAAAGGTTCATTTCAGCATTAATGCCAGACAGATGCTATCTGCCGCTGGTTTTCTAATGAACCTTTAGGGAAAAGTGACGGGGAGTACACACAGTTTCAAAATACCTAATACATACTTATAAATAAATAAATAAACTAGTAATATCACGTAAATATCATTACAAATAAGAAAAACAAAAACAAAACAACAAAGTCTCGGCAAAACCTGAGCTTGAGCTTTTAGATATCTACTAGTCATCATGAGTGGCATCGTAAAGTGAAAGCACAAATAACTGACGAAAATGCCCCAAAAAAAACAACAATCGGTCAATGGAGACCATTCTGACCCATAGATGAATTTTAAATACGACTTGGGGCCTGTTTAATAAAACAGTCAGGTGACAGGCGACAATCCGACAGTTGTAAAAGTTTCTTTCAAACATTTTCTGCTATATTATAATAACGACACAAATCAACCTTTTATCGTGGAATGCAAATATTCCTCACAAACCACAGTTACATAAAAAACAGCACGTATCGCGAAAATGTGACAAATGTGTAATTTTTTAACAAGTAGGTCGCAATGTCTATTAAATAAAATAGGGCCCTGATCAGTCGGTCGATTCTGCCGGTCCATTCTGTAAAAATCGAGCCGTGAAAATATACACAGGTGAAGTGAGCGAGCTATCATTCCACCGGGTACTAGGGATTGACACCACTGACAGCTCACTTCACCTAAGTTTTCACGGTGAGATTTTACGGAATAGGTCTGCTGTAAAAATCTTACCATGAAAACTTAGTTGAAGTGCAAGTTTGTATTTTGTATTTTGATGCTAGGAATTGACACTATTGACAACTCACTCCATGCTCACTTATGGAGTGAGTTGTCAATAGTGTCAATTCCTCTCATTTCCACTCATTTGCTCACTTCACCTAAGTTTTTACACTGAGAATTTTTACAGAATAGCGCTGCTAGTGATGTACTGAATGAACTTACAGAAACAGTAAAATTATAATATATGTACAACATCCTTAGAATCCCACACAATTATACCAAAATCAACTCTGCATTATTCATAAAACCGACTCATAATTTCTTTTTAACCGTTTCCGACCAACCTCGTATACAATTGTTCTTAAACGTCGTTTCGGGAATGCCCGCTTGAAATACGTAACCCTATAAAATAGCGCTGTAAAGACCCTCGAGTGACATCGCCTTTGTTCGCCCTCTCTGTGTATATCTCGGCCGTTCATAACTTGATATTCGAAGTTAACTGACGTCTTTGTATTTAAATGTGGTGGCTTTTAATTAAATGCATTATCTTATCTTTGTGATGTTTTCATGAAATGCGGTGATTGCTGGAGTTTACATAAGCATAAACCCACAGGCCTCCTCTCTGTAAGAGCGAATGAGCCGTAATCGACCACGCGGGCCCAGTGCGGGTTGTTGCTTGAATTTTACAAAAGAATAATAAAAAGTCAAATAGGGTGAAATACAAAACTACAGATTTGTTTTGAAATTAGATTATTAAACCAATTCAAATCAAAGATCATTTATTCATAATAGGCAGCCGAGAGTCAGCAGTTTTTGAAAGTCAAACAATATAAAACTGTCCCCCAAAACACCCACCCTACACCTCTTCCTAGTGCCGTAGCTGGGAAGAAGAACTGGTGCCACGAACTCCTCAGCAGCACAGCTGTCTGTTGTCTGTATTGTACGGTCAAACAAGCTATTTGGTATACAGGCAAAAATATTCATCTTTTCACTACACAGCCAATATTTAGTTTTATTTTGTGCGTTATAACTTTTTCAGCTTATGGCATCCTTAATTAAATAGAGTGGTATAAAAGAATTGAATAACTCAGCACACCATTGTTTAAAAGTAGTTGCAAGTTAGCTGCCTGTATACCAAATAGCTTGTTCGACCGTACCTACAGTTACTACAAGGTACTACCAGTGGCAATTATAACAAAAAAATAAGTTTAAATTGAGGTATCGCGATAAACGTGACGTCATCTGCACATATTTTCTCCCTCACCTCCGGTAAGTATTACATCAGCACCACTTTATTTCACGTCAACTTGAAAACATACTGAGAATGCCTCGTTTACTTATGTACTTACATTAAATCTATAAGAACGGATATGGGTGACGTCATACATCACGCTTGACAGGAACTCCTGACGCTACGTAAGATATTCGATCAGGGGATGTCTTTCACGTCCCCTTATGCGACACGGTTTGGCAGAAACTAGAGATAAATCTTCAACGTTTTGTTTTTGTATTTTAGCATCAATTTTTGGCTATTTTCGATGAATCAATGAAAATAATGTTTTCAAGTTCTCTGATAACAGCTATCGTGTTACTGGTGAGACACAATTGAGTTTCAACTTTTGATCGTCAGCCGACGTTTATTAGATACTAGCAGCGCCCCGTGGTTTCACGCGCATAAGTACCGATCCCGTGAGAATATCGGGATAAAAACTATCCTATGTCGAGGTCAAGAGTGTGCCCATTCACCAATAAAAATAAAATAAATAAATAAATATGTTCTTTCCCGAGACTCAAACTATCTCTATAACAAATTTCATCTAAATCGGTTCAGCGGTTTAAGCGTGAAGAAGCATCAGCCAGACAGATACTTTCGCATTTATATTATTAGTATGGATGTTGGCGTTTTGACTGCCCCGTGGTCTTGTGGTCGCAAGCGCGACTGCTGAGCGTGGGGTCCTGGGTTCGATTCCCACCCAGGTCGGGCAAAGTGTTATTGGGTTTTTCCATTGGGATTTTGTTAGTAACAGCTCGGAGTTTGGAAGTTGGCTGTGTGATACCCCCATGCCTCGGGAAGCACGATAAGCCGGTGGTCCTGCGCCTGATCTTGCTCCGGTCGTACCGGATTGCCGTCCCATCAGACTGAGAGAGTGCACCTGTGTCTGTACACAATTATTATGCACTATAATATCTCCATAGCCGATATTCGGTCTGAAGGACTTTATGTTGGCGTTTGTAGAGACGCCAGTACATCAAGCTACCCGAAACTGTCAAAACCCAATCAACTTTGAACCTTATGTCTTAGCAATAAAGTTGAAAATCTATTAAAGAAATTTGACAGATTGTAGTACCTAGCTTGTGCTGGCGTCTGTGCATAAAACACAAAAAAATATACAAAAAACATTTAAAAATCTTAGTGATAACTTGTACCCAGGTAGTTGTGAGCATATTTATTTATCATCTGCAGAATTGCAATCAGCACCCTAATTGCGCAACACACTATCAAACAAACATAATTTGAATCATTTTGAAGGATAGGTACTTATTGCTTTTTATGTTCGAAAAATTTGTCTCCTCAACAACGTAAATAACGCAATGAATGTTGTTGAACTGTCAAAATGAAAGCCATTGTTACTGTAAAGGCTGACCCGATATTTACCTAGTGTAAATAGTAAGTAGTAGTAGTGTAATAGTAAGTAGTAGTAGTGTAGTAGTGTCAGTAGTAGTACTACTGACTCCAAATTCAATTTACAGTAGGTAAATATCGGGTCAGCACTGACTTGTCTCGAGTTTGGAGTCAGTTACTTACTCTGTCTAAATCAGCCTTTTAATTAGTGTGTTACGCAATTACCCCGCTGGGGAATGAAAGACATCATTATTGTTTACCCAAAATTCAACTCATCACATATAAATGAACTTCAACAAGTCTTTATAAATAGAATGAAGCTTCTAGCACTCACCTTTCATACCCCATAAGAGTTTACCTGCGCACTTCCATCTTGTTCTGCGCCAGTGCAGTTGAGTGCATTGCGGTAAAGCCAAATGCGGTAAAGCCAAATGCATTTTCATCATCCGCGCTGGTCATAAATTTCAACCAAATACTGCAGTGTTGCTTGAAGGAGCATCTGTAAATCATCCTCGTTGCCGTTGAAATTACGCTCGCAAATGAAAAATAGTTCACAATAAAGAGTACCTTCTGCTAGGTAAAATAAAGGGTTAAATTTGCATTTTCATAGTTTTTTTTTTTTTTTCCTTTATTAAAAAGAACCAGGTTCTAAATAATTAATTACATACAATCTAGCCTATAAGACTAATAAGCAATTTTAATCTGACTTAATTTTTTACGTGATAATTGTTTTAGAACTTAGGATAGCGTTGATTCCCGTGCCGGACGGCGCGTACGTGTTCCACGCGCGCCTCAAAGAGATGTCAGCATAAGCCATAAAGGAAGGTGCCTGCCAGGGCCGAAGCCTGCCGGGGGTGCGGGATTGTCCGAAAGGGTTACCGCTACCCCGGAACATAAAGGGCTAAGGAAGGAACACGGATGGGTTTTAGTCAGTAAGAGAATGACACTCCCTTCCGCTCCACCCAGAGCGGGAGGGGTCATTTGATGATTTCCCATCCATAAAAAAAAAGGATAGCGTTGATTGTACTTTTTCATAGTATGATTCGCGATGAAAGGACAAAAACAATTTCGACTATACACCGTGTTCTGGACGATATACATAAACTTCGACCAGATATTCAGACCATAGAAATAAGCAATTTTCATTATGGACACATTAATGAATTCTTATTTTTTGTTATTTTCATACAAACTAAATACCTTGACGTAAATCACCCGATATGCATGCCTCTTTATCCGAATTGGCAACGACGTACTTTCAATCATAAGATTTGGCAGGCTGAAACTTGTCAAAACTAAGTTAAGACCCTTTCTTACTGCATAGCTCAATTAAATTTCATTAAATAAAATTACAAATATCTTTGTAACGAAGCCTTTTTAATTAAGTAATACTTTCTGTGTTAGATTTAACTTGTAAAAGCTACAGAAGCGTTTGACAAAGTTTATGGATAACGTGAAGAACACGGTTGGTTTCTTTTAGATAGCCACAAAACCATCACATTATACATTCTAATGTATATAAACCCTGATGTAAACCTAACTTTTAAACCTTCTAAGGTTTGTGGGATTCTTGGCTATATTATAGTCTAGGCTACAGATTTCCGACTTTCCGGTAACTTAAATTGTTACTGTACCCTTTTTTGGTTCCCATTTAAGGCGACTACACGACCTAAAGCGCGGTCACTGTCGCACTGAATAGAAAAGAAAGAGAAGCGCGATGACACAACCGTGGTAATTTATTGCAAATATGAAGCAATTATCTATTTACAAAAACTCTCAAACACCAAACAAATAAAAACCGTATACTAAAATTCGGGGAATTAAATTGTCTTTTAGATGGTGAAAGTTTTATGAAAATACACCCGATAGTGTTTGCGTGATTATCGTTTTTATGTCCGCGGTAGACATTACTTTACAAATTAATTACACTATGTTAAAAAAATATAATTGCAAATATTTACATATCAAATTACGAAGCAAATGGTCTAGTATAACATTTATTTTTTTCAAAGAAATCAGTCCGGTCGATTAGACGTGATGTTGAATTTAAAATCATTAGAAGTCGTATATCTGCGCCTTAACATTAAACCCTACTGAAGCTCTAGTCTTATATCAAACAATATATTCAAAACCAACAAAGCCTTGCCCACACACTTCATACGAGAGTGTGCCAATTATTTCTCTATTAAACCAACACATGGTTAGTTAACGGTTATCACTAACACACAGTTTAAAAGCCTACATGAGAGGCCCCTCTTAAGTAGAGGGCCTTGAAACAATATTATCTCAACTCACGCCAATGCTAGATGACTTTGTAAATATTTGGTTTGCATCAAGCGCCGCGTTGATGGGAAAATAAATGTAAAGTTTAATTTCAAAATGTATCTTAAATTAATAAGGATTATTGTAATAAAATAGGATGATCAAAGAGTTGTTTGAAAAAATCTAACTTTAAATTAATTGCAACTACCGTAATTTGAGTTTCGGTGTAATTGTTTCCGTTCAGGGGCAAAATGTCTAATTATCAAAATGTCCAACGGTGTCAAAATGTCCAATTCGCAAAATGTCCAACTCCCAAAATGTCCAATCTTTGAGGGTCGGATAAAGCATATTATTTTGAGGTTTCATTCCTTGGAAATAAAATACGCCGTTATCCTTTCAAATACTCACCAAACAGCGTTGAAATGTTCATCAAATTAAAAGCCATTGCTATTTTGGTCCATGCTCAGATAGCTGGCACTGGAGATTTGATCTTTTGGCGATAGTATTTTCGATGATCGTACTACAATAATTATACTATGTATTATGAAGGTCCAACTAAAATATTTGGAACATAATTTAATACAAATTGTGTGTTTATTTTTCATTTATCTAATGGATAGTGCATAAGTATCCTAGGTGAAACAGGATCTCAACATTCGACAAACTATTAATCACAAGAGCAATACTAACCAAATCGTGTTTCGACATCATTTACAAGTTCCATCACGTTCCTTAGGTGTCTACTTCAATGAAATACCGTTTGAGACTACGTAATTTATTACCCTGTATAAAGTTAGAGGCTGTAAACCGTCGGAGTATTACTGATTTAATTGTAGATTGGTGAAGCGATAATGTGGGTTTCGGGGATATTATTTATATAGTAAACGTCAATTGATTTATGTTTTTTATTTCTAGTTTGCGAACAAGCTGGCGACATAAAATATGATGCAAATTGAATAGATTTATAGGATTATAACTAAAAATATGGGGAGAGTTCTGAATAAGTGGCTTTTGATAGAATAAAATATATGTATGCTATTTTTTTAGTATACATTATTAAAGATATATTTTTTTCTTTAGTTTTGAAAAGAAATGCTTACAACAAGCTCATTAATTTATATGATTAATATTATTAAATTAAAATACAATACTAAAATCTATACTAATATTATAAAGAGGTAAAATTTGTTTGTAAGTTTGTATGTAGGGGGTAATCTCTGGAACTACCAGTCGGATTTGAAAAATTCTTCTTGCATTTGATAGCCCAATTCTTGAGGAAGGCTATAGGCTATTTAACATCACGCTATGACCCTTAGGAGCCGAGCAAAAAGAAAAAAAGTCAAAAAGAACGTTAAGCGATAGCGCGGGCGGGTGATGCGATACGACGGGGTGGCTCGGGGGAAACAAAAAGTTTCACGCGAATGAAGTCGCGGGCTGAAGCTAGTATTAAATAATTTTGTGGGAGAGATCCGCAGGAGAACGAAGGTAACCGTCATAGGGCACATTCCTCGCAGAACAGATGGCCGATGGGGCCGAAAGGTTCTGGAGTGGCGACCGCGTACCGAAAGACGAAGCGTTGGATGGCCTCCCACAAGGTGGACCTATGACCTTGTGAAGGCCGCAGGAACCCGTTGGATGCGAGAAGCACAGGAGCGGTTGAAGTGGAGGTGCTTGGGGGAGGCCTATGTCCAGCAGAAGACGTCTTTCGGCTGAGATGATGATGATGAAATAATTATTTAATGAAAGTTACATAATTTAGGGTGGAATGGCATTATTAGGACCCTAAGCCTGTCTCTATTTTCATTTTGCAGATGGATTGATAAAAGTAAATAAATAGAGGAATTCTAGACACATTCAGCGACAAAGAAATCTATTTACCACATAAATGAAGACTTTTCTTGTACGAAAGAAAAGGTATCTTTTTGAGTAACATGTGGCCTTGTCTGTTCACAAAAGAAAAATTCGTACATTCTTTATCTTTTCGAATTGATGGGTCATATCACACTGACCGAAAGATCAATGTCGGATTCTCCAAAGATTTCAACTTTGTGTATCAAAGACCAACTACCAACATACATTGACACATCTTCTATATTTAAAACTCTTTTAAGACAAGTGTCACAAGGTTGATTATTGAACGTTTTGGGTTAAACGGAGGGGTCATGTAAGATAGTTTTTGGGGTTTTCGAAGTTACTGAGGGGATTCAAGGTCGGCTTGCTTTTATCTCGTGTAAGCTTCAATGGATCGAGTAATATTGTTTTAACGTCGGTATTACTTTTTTTCGGACATGTCAGTGGTACTTAGATAATTATTATTGCTTTATTTAGGTTTACCGAACTATTATTTCATCATCATCAGCCTATAATGTTCCCACTGCTGGGACACAGGCCTCCTCTCTGTGAGAGGGAGTGGGCCGTAATCCACCACGCGGGCCCAGTGCGGGTTGGTAGATGTCACATGTCTTTGAATTTTTGGTTCTAGGACATGCCGGATTCCTCACGATGTTTTCCTTCACCGTTTTGAGAGCAGTGGTGATAACTATTATTTATACAGATGGAAATGAAATTTTTGGGTGAATGCTATTGTTAGTAAAGTAATTTTGACGTTCGAAAAGTGCTGATTCTAGCCTTGTATAAATAAATTTAATTTTGAATGAAATCAAAATCAAATTCCCACGGGATCGAACCTAGCGGGTGAAACCGTGGGCGCAGCTGGTCCTTTATAAACAACATTTTCCGTAGATTAAAATGGTCAGATATTAAATTGTTTCAATAAGAAGACCTTACCGAAATGTCGGTGTACTAAAGATACGTGCCTCTGCTTTACCCTTCAGGGTCACATCTAAATCTTACTACCACTTCAAAACATGACAAAATCTCAATTTAACCAACACCAGTTCAATCAAAAACTATTACATTTTTAATCAAGAGCCAACCCTATCGTAATTGGATGTGCAGGTGGCTATAGTGATGGGCCGAATTGCGTCGCTTCGGCTTTCGGCTTCGATCGGGGCCGGGGCCAGAGCCAATGCGTAATTGGCTTGGCATTGTCAATGAACATGCAAACTGCCCTAGTGTGGAAATTGGGAATGTTGTCAATCTGCACTTCGTTTTGGTTTAAGCGGGATTGAATGAGCTTTCAAGTTTCATTTGGGCTACTATGTAGACTGAATGGGATTGAAGTTTTAACTAACACATAAGATTACTTTACGCTTGTATTTTTCGTAGGGTTACAAGTTCCTTTATTACACCGACATTTCACCAGTGGTACGGTCAGCATCAAAAGTTGATTAACACTTCAGTTTTTTTAATCTTAGTTATTGAGCAAAATATTTGTTCAAAATTGCAGCAGAAGATTTTTTTTAGAATATACAACATTATTTTTAGTATATGCGAAACCTGAATATAGTTTGTTCAGAATAAGTAACTGAATCGATTCCAATAATTTTTACCCCATGTTATATTTTGGCCCAAAAATATTTAAAAAAGGTTAATAGTTGGACACCCCGAGTATATTATATTGTGCCCCGAGGAGCGGCTAAGTAGGTAGTTATCTACCATACGCGCACAATGGCGCGGCGCCGGCGCACAGCGAGCGGGGCGACCGGGGCGGGGGTGCAGCAACCTCAGTCACCCGGGTACCACTGGTTGGCGCGCACGTGTCGCGTGGGTCCAACTGCATAATCGCGAGCGCGCGGCCGCCGAGTTGTGTTTCGGTTGATCGTGTACTTACCTATCGTATGTAAAAAGTGTCGTGTAACCATGACTTTCTCATACACAAACGTCCAGTACACAGAAACAACGATAACAGTGATAACGTATTCCTGGCAGTGCGGCGGTACGAGGAGCAATCAGAGTATCGTGGAACACAATGCTTTGCCGTGATGATTAAATTTTTAAACACGCCAAGATGGTTAATTGTAGAAAGTTATTATTTGTACCTACAGCCTGCTGTGGTTAAGTAATGCGATGTTTAACACTTTTCATCCACTTTGAACAAATCGCATTGACTACATTGTATCACTTACGGCTTACGAATAAGTAATTACTTATTCGTAGCTTACGGCTGCATTTATTTACGAATAAAGTACATTATAATAACTACCTACACTTGACCATTACGACAGTCCAAAGCCTGCAAGTGTGATGGAAAATGTTATCACCAGTTAATTACAATACAATCGCCGCGCTGTACCGAACGGCACGCGGTGGGGGAGACCATGTTTTTGGACGGACAAACAGGTAACATAACAAGCTTATAACTTGGTGATTATTCATGATACAGTTTTGAAATTTTGTACATAGATTCTTTACATAAAAATACTAGACACGTGTTTCGGGTTTCGCATATACTAAAAATAATGTTGTATACTCTTGTCTATTATGTGAAAAACTAAAAATCAGTTTATTGAAAAAAGTTGTTGTTAATTTAATAACATGTAAAAATGATAGTGTTAATCGAATTTTTATGCTGACTGTACTACAGGCCGACCGCTTAACTGAGACGTTGCCTGAGGTAGCTGCGCGGTGCGGGAGAGGTGATAGTTGTCACAAGTTGACGAATAACTGAGCCTTCGCATCACGTCACCACACCCCTCCCGCACCGCGCTGCTGCCTCAGGCAACGTCTCAGCCTATAACTATTTCGTTTTATTTTCCGTAAAATACTGTAAGGTCCCTTAGTCATTAACCAGACGTTTCTCTTACTATACACATACACTAATGTTACCTCTACTTAGAGAAAAGCACTATACTGGGTGGCAGGGACACCAACGCGCCACCTGTAACCATGGAGTCAGTACATGATTTTGAACCCCTCTGATTACCGACGAAACGGCGTCTAGAACCATGTGTGTTACAGATCGCACGTCGGTGCCCCCCTGCTACCTTGTATACACATTTACACAACCCTAATTACGTTTTAAATAGTTTAAATATCTGGGCCACTGGGTCATTGAAGACCTAAAATTCAATTGTGACATTGAAAGGGAACCTAGGTCGCTGGCTGTCCGTTGTAACATGCTGGCCCGCAGGTTTGCGCGATGTACGAAGCCAGTTAAAGTAACGCTATTCAAAACTTACTCTCAGTCCTTTTACACGTGCAGTCTGTGGGTCAATTTCACTCAGCGGGCATACAGCGACCTACGCATTCAATATAATAATGCATTGAGAGTACTGCTGCGGCTGCCGTCGCGTTGTAGTGCATCGGGGATGTTTGCGGATAATAATATTAATGGTTTTGCCGCCATTATTAGGAATAAATGTGCATCTCTGATGACTTGTGTTGGCGGCGGCACCAACAGTATTCTCAGTGTGTTCGCAGATCGGTGGGATCGCCCGAAGTTGCGGAGGTGGATGCAGCTCCACGCTGAATTTTAATTGTTTATCCGTTTCTGTAACCTACTAACACTATAAGTTAAATAAAATTGTTGCTAACCCAATGGATTTCTGTCTGAAATAAAAGTTTATATTCTACTAGCTGCGACCCGCGGTACCACCCGCATAAGTGCCGATCTCGTGGGAATATCGGGATAAAAAGTATCGTATGTTTTATTCTGATGTACATATAAGCTATATTACTTTAAAGTTTCATCAAAATCCGTTTAGTAGTTTTTGCGTGAAAGAGTAACAAACATCCTCACAAACTTTCACAATATAATATTCTATTCTATTCTACTACCTACATACTTAAGCTTATGATAAATATGTATTTTCACAAAACTGTTAACCATGAGGATTAGTTTCAGTATCGGCTTATTGACTAAAGAAGATATATTAAGGTCTTTGGTCAAGCTTAAATTGCCTCGTCTACAATAGATGTGTTTACTTATACCACATAATAAGCCAAACCCCAAAGGCCTAAACACTCAAATCGAAGGGACCGAAGGCCAAAACCCTTCTGTTCCAACAAAACAAATCACAAATCTATTTCCAGACCGCAGCACATGTGAGTCCATACTTTTGTTCTGAGGCCACTGATACTGGCCTCACTAAACAAATACAAAGCACATGAATGTTGCAGGGAATTGAACTGGAACCGTTTTGGCAGCTGTCTAAATCGCTTAAAAGAATAATACTCGAACAGTTCTCATTTAATAAATGGGCGAGTGAACACGTTTTTGAAATAGATGAGTTATTTTTAGAGGTGGCTGTCTGCTGCCTTTTAATTTAATTTTGGATATATCCCACTTCACATTGAGAACAAAAAACAAAGTTACTGAAGTAGGTATGTAAGTAGGTAGAGTTAGGAAAATTAATTGTTTATCAAATCGACACACTTCGTCAATTTGCCGTGTTTAGGCCATTTCATACAACTACGTTATACCTATGGATAATTTAAGTGGCGAGCGGTGCTGGGGCGGCTGCTGCAGGAGCAGAAAACCTCAAAAGGCGCAAATATAACCACCTTATTGGGAGCTATATGTTTGAGGCGTTTGGGGTTGAAACTCTAGGGCCTTGGGGTCCGAGTGCTCATCGAATATTTCGAGATATCGCTAAGCGCTTGGTTGACTCTCGCGTGACCAGAGGGCTGGCCTATTTTTTGCCCAAAGAATAAGCATTGCGATCCAACGTGGTAATGCTGCCAGCCTTTTGGGCACTTATCCCATTGACAGCGATGCGGACGAATTTTTTGATGCCCAATGAGCTCGTCTTTTTTTATTTGTATATAGTACGTGTATATTTTAGTTTGTGTCAACATATGTAAGTAATTATAATCAAATAAATACATTTGATAATTTAAGTTGGTAATCAATTTTCATGGCTTTATAAACAAATGATCCAAAAAATTGCGTGCATTGATGGTTACCAAAAAAGCGTAGGGAATAATCTATAAATCGACAAAATGAGTGTAAAAATATTATTATTTATTAGTATCGGCAAGTAATTCCTGGTTGTTCAGGGGGGCTAAAAACGCCACTTTAAGCAATTCCTCTAAATGAAATTCATTTCCCGAATTCCCAGCAGATCATTAGCAATTCCTCTAATTTTCGTAAAATGGTGACACATAATAGCAGAATCGCCTACAATTCAATTCATATTACAAATCATATTTGGTGTAAATATTACCGCATGAAAAAAATAAAAACCGTAATTTTATCGGTAAATTTTTCTTTACAGTTTTTATGAATTAAATTGGTTTTTAATTTTTTATTTCTACAGTTTAAATGTTATTAAATTATAATATGCCTTATAACTGCTAAACATACCGCAGATAAGCCCTGAAAAGGGAAATTAGAAACAATAAAAACTTTTTAGGCTGGCAACGCGTACAAAGAAGTTTTCAGGCCGCATTCCGAATTAGCTATAATCGCTCACAGCACTCACATCATGTCACATGAGTTCCGATTTAGATATTACGATTATTTATCCATTTATTTCAGGCATCAAGGCCCATATAAACACATACAATACAATATTAATATAACTTATAAATACATACAACATTATAATTACACTAAAAACTAACGTATACGCAGTGTCTGCGTCGTGTTTCGCTGACTGGCGTCATGTAGCCGGCCACGAAACCGGCGGTACACAACACCCTTCGGCCAGAACTCTTACGTTAAATTAATTAATTAATTATGATGGCTGAGAGCTGTTGACAATTCGGAACGCTCGTGAACGCGCTCACAGTGCTTACTCAATGTCAATACGATATTATTTACAGTATTTCTTTGTATAAACACCATATTTCTTCTTCAGTTCTTCTTTGGTTAGGTGGCGACTGTCAGCCAGAAGCACAATTTCGAAAATGCCACGTTTGTTTTATATAAAGATATGATGCAACACAAAACACACTGACACATCCTCACATTTCTCACACACTCAGTCATTTTTGACAGCGCTCACGGTGATATTATTATAAGGCATGGCCGGCATTATCGCAAGATGGCGCATGTCATGACGTCATCTATGAAGATTCACTGGACATCGTTTTCGCGCTCACACTAATTCGGTACGGAGCACGCTCAAATCGATTACATCCCAACTCGGAACGCACCCTAAAGTTTCTCCCTTGAGTTATGTCAACTATTGTCATTATTGTCAACATTAGTCAACATCAAACTGAATCTGCTTCTGCTGATTGCTGCAGCCACAGAGTACTTTTTGATAGACTGGCTGCAGCCCCATATTCCAGGATCTAGCCAGACTCGTGCGTCAGCCCCTACCACTGCCGAATTCGATGCTACAACAGTGCCTCTGCCTCGACGAACTCGGCAAGCGAGATACCCCAGTGAGTGGATTTTTCTAATCCTACAGCTATTCATATTGGGGTTAAGACATAATGACTATTGAAAACTATTAAGTAAGGTATTTTCATTACGTTTTTTAGGTCACCCTCTGGCTGCACTAGATGAGGCTCGGAGAGTTTTACCTCAGGTGATGAAACAGCTGATATGGCAAATGAATAGTGCAGAACCTTCAGAGGCTTGCTGATGCAGTCAAAAGACTATTTATTGGTGTCCTATAGAGGTAAAGTATGAGTTTTTTGTACATGCAATAAAAAAAATAAGTATAACATTCATATAATATAATTATAAAGAAATACAAAGGAAAAAATACTATATTTTAACATTTAAATACCACAAAAACTTTAACTTTGCATCCGGTTAGATGGAAGCCGACCCCGACATAGTACATAGTTGGGAAAAGGCTAGACAGACGATGATGATGATTTGACTTACTAAAACCCACAAATTTTTCTTTTCAGCCTGGTGGAGTTGTTCCAAGTGGGTCTTAAGTGGATGGTGATTCCATAAAAAGGAGACATGGTTTGCCCCTCCGCAGCTAGCATCGACACAAATAAGAGTCGCAAACCTAAATGAATGAAAAAAAGGCTAATTCATTATTATGTTTTGTATTCGTTTTTTAATATTAGAAGATGAGATTGTTAATATAGTAAATACAATATTTTTCATATCACTATTGTTTTATTTTAGTGAAAGGTATAAGGTATCCTCTTCTACAGTCCTCTTATATACAGTGGACCCCCGGTAATCCGGCCCCTGTCTAATCCGGCACCCCCTGTAATCTGACATGGTCCATTATTTATTATGTAGGTATTGACATTTTTTTGTAAGTTCTATAGCATTCATGACATTTATTTTATAATAAACCGTAAGCTGTCTATTGTGTTGTTTAATTTACTAAATTTGACATACATAATGAAGTATGATTTGCACTTCAGAGTAAATATATACATATAACATATGGGATCTTATCATTGGGTCTGTAATTTGTCGGATTACAAGGTACTCTTTTGTAAACATTTCCGTACTATAGGGGGTCTTAGGCAGTACTCTATAATCCGACAAATTCGATAGTCCGACACTGCCCTGCAAAATGTTTGTCGGATTACCGGGGGTCCACTGTATACTACTTAATAAAATTGAAATAAAATATGACAACATAATAATATCACACCTATATATCCCTGAAGGGTTAGGCAGAGGTGTACAATACACCTAAAATGTGAATAGAAGATTGTAGAAAGTTGTCCTTTAGAGGCAAAGCACACACGCTACTTTTTGCATCGCCGTGCGGTGTGGAATGCTTGGTCGCTGCATTTAGCTTCTAAAAAGCAGTTGAATCGCCGATCGCCGATGCAAAAAGTAGCGTGTGTGCTTTGGCCCTTAAGCATAAATATGATCAATGTTTTTATTTCATCGAGGGGGTGGTACAGAGTACCTAAACGTCTACAATAATAAATGATAGTCTATCTAGAACTATTTAATTAAAACCAGGTACAATCCTTTTACTTGCCTTGGAGCTAGTAATTATGCCACCTCGGCGGGAACTTAAGTACGGCTCCAGCTCATGGATGAGGTCGCGACACACACTTTTATTTAGTAGCCTGTATAAGCCAACAAATTCGAGATCCGGCATTTCGAATGCTATGTCTATTTTCCGAAGAGCTGCATTTCGTAGGCGATATAAAAGGGTCTCCGAAAGCCGCGCGTGCTCCAGAAAATTTTCATATAGGGCTAAATCTGCCATTATAACAATATTTCTTCACAAAACCTCCAATATGATTTGTGAAATGTGGCATTTGACTCACTTCTTATGATTCTGCTATTTGACACTAAAGCAATTCGTATTTTGTGGACCATTTTACGAATCTTCATTCAAAACTGTCAAACAGATGAATTGCGTGATATGAATTGTGCGCAAATAATATTATGAATTGTCGGTTTGTGACCATTTTACGACTTTTAATATGATTCATAATGTTATCCTTTTATGATTCTGCCAAAGTGACCTTTTTAGGCCCCCAGGACTCCACGACACTATATAAAGATAAGGTAGGTAATTAGCGAAACTTTTAATGAGTTAGAAAACTACAGTAACGAAGCTTTTGAGGTGTCGTGTACATGAACAAAAACTAATTAACACTTTGTTCTTTGCTTGTCCAGTTATAACAATGATTCCTGTTAATTATTATTAATAACACATAAGGGATAACTAGAAAAGTTAGATAATAATTAAATAAGAAATCAAGAAGAGTGGATACTCACTCTTCTTGATTTCAATTACAAACAGTTTTTTTCAGGTTGTTATACAACAACCTGAAAAAACTGTTTAGAAAATACAATATTAATAAGCCACTTAGAAAATACATATTATAATAAAGATATATTACAAAGTCAAACAAGAAAATGAACGAAACGAACGAATGAAAGAAGAATGAACTTACTACAGATGTAGTAAGTTCATTTTCTCGTTTGACTTTGTAATGATGTGTGAAATGGTAAAATAATTCTATTTGCTGCATAATCAACCTATAATGTTCCCACTGCTGGGACAAAGGCCTCGTCTCTGTGAGAGGAAGCGGGCCGTTATCCTGCACGCAGGACCAGTGCGGGTTGGTAGATGTCACATGTCTTAGACTTTTTGGTTCTAGAACATGCCGTGTTTCCTCACGATGCTTTTCTTCACCGTTTGAGAGCTATGGTGATGAAATTATTCACACAAAGTAAATCGCCTACCTGGGATTGAACCCACGACCTACAACTCGTAATTTGGGGCCATAAAGACTATCATATAACATCTATTTACTGGTACATACACACATGTCCAATGTACAAGGAAGTTCGAGAATAATAACCCTAGTGGACGTGTAGTAACTGCTACGACGGCGTAGCAGCTGCTACGACAGCGTAGCTTGCGTAACAGTTAAATTGTCCAGTAAACTACAGTCGTAGCAATAGGACTATTTTTATTTTGAACTAGCTGTTGCCCGCGACTTCATTCGCGTGTATGGATGAATGTGAAGGACATTCATTCCAAGTCCCGTTACTTATCTTTTAAATTTCATAACGACCGATTCAAGACGGAAAAGATAATAAACAGACAGACATACTTTCATATTTATACTAATGATAACGTTGTAGTACCAGTAAAACCCATATCGTGGAAATTGGTAAAGTTGTCACTATAGCCAAGCAGGATATAGCTATTTTTTCATTCCGAGATAATCTAATGACTGAGCATTTTACCCTACGGAAAACAAAGTTTATAAAGGACACACAACTAAACTCATTCAAAACCGACTTTGCAGACAAAAAGCGGGTATTGTATAAAATTAATAACGACCCGAAACACGTACATAATTTGTACCGATTAAACAAAACGTTCAGACTTTAGTAACCAATAAAGTTTTAAACAAAGGTTTCCGTATGTTATTCCAAATTGCTATCTCCGAGTATTTCAAATGACCAACAACTGGCTGAAGTTAAGTTTAAGTTAAATTACAGAGTAATCTTTGTTCGATATCTTGGAGTTTTGTCTTGTGCATGAATTGTGTATTCAGGCCGCGGCGTGTCTTGTTTCGCTCACAAGATAACTGGAATTGAATACATTATTGTACATGGTTGTTGTTTGCTATCTGATTTTGTTGTTGCGTTTGAAATAGGTTGGAACTATACTTCAGTCATGGTGCGTTTGTGCATCTTTTTTAGGGTTCCGTACCCAAAGGGTGAAAACGGAACCCTATTACTAAGACTTCGCTGTCTGTCCGTCCGTCCGTCTGTCTGTCACCAGGCTGTATCTCAAGAACCGCGATAGCTAGACAGTTGAAATTTTCACAAATTATGTATTTCTGTTGCCACTATAACAACAAATACTAAAAACAAAAATATTTAAGGGGGGCTCCCATACAACAGACGTGATTTTTTTGCCGTTTTTCGCTCGATATTAATAACGGCAACAGGTAGACGCTTGAAATATTTACAGTATAGCTACTTAGTTGTTTATTCACTTTAAAAATAAATAATGAAATTAAAATAAAATAAATTAAGGGGGCTCCCATACAACAAACGTGATTTTTTATATTATGTAGTGTTAAATATTGTATGGTGGTACGGAACCCTTCGTGTGCGAGTCCGACTCGCACTTGGCCGGTTTTTTTACGTTCTTAGGACCGTTGTAGTACAAAATATTGAATAGAAAAACTAAGTAGGTTTCTATAATTTGACCTGAATTACCTGGTTACCTGTAAAAACCTAACTAGCCTGTAATGTCCCACTGCAGGGCAAAGGCCTCCTCTCCCTTTTCCATACCAGAATTGTGTGGAAAAGGGAATGGAAGCCTTTCCAAGCAGTAAAATTGATTACATATTAGTATTTATCCAATGAAGTTCTACTAAGATGCTTAGTAGGTACTCGAACAAGTCAAAATAAACTTAGTTATCATTATTTTTCTAAACAGTGCGTTGCGTAATGTTACCCCTATAATCACACTATCACACTAATATTATAAAGGCGAAAGTTTGTAAGTGTGTGTGTGTGTGTGTTTATATGTTTGTTACTTCTTCACGCTCAAACCGCTGAACCGATTTAGATGAAATTTGGTATAGAGATAGTTTGAGTCCCGGGAAAGGACATAGGCTACTTTTTATCCCGATATTCCCACGGAATCGACACTTATGCAGGTGAAACCGCGGGGCGCAGCTAGTAAATAATAATAATAAAAATAGTTAATTTACAAAAGGGACTTATCCATACTAATATATATTATTATAAATGCGAAAGTGTGTCAGTCTGTTACCTCTTCACGCTTAAACTGCTGAAACGATTTAGATGAAATTTGGTAGAGATAGTTTGAGTCCCGGGAAAGGACATAGGATAGTTTTTATCCCGATGCTCCATCGGGATCGAAACTTATGCGGGTGAAACCGCGGAGCGCTGCTAGTAACCCATAAAATCAACAGTTTTCCTAGTACATTCCTACTAGTAGTAGTAGTGCAAGTGCTGTGTGCGGGTGACTATAACTATTTACATTGAATAAAACAAAGATATATTCAAACTCCAAGCTCACTACACGTGTCCCCTGGGTAGAGCTAAACGAACGACGCCTCACAAAGCACAAAGGCTAAGAACACTTGAGTCAATTAAAACTGCAGCAAACAGAATACAAGTTCTTTTTAGCATTCTGTACCGACATTTACAAAAAAAACAAGCTTATTCTTCTAAGAATCGATTTCCTCGTTGGTCTAGTGGTCCAAGCGTTACTGCTGAGCATGAGGTCCTGGGTTCGACTCCCGGGTCGGACAAAGTTTTATTGGGTTTTTCGACCTGGAATTTCTCAGTAGCAACTCATAAGTCTGGATTTGTGGTCGGTTGATGACAACAGGCTCGCCCCCTGTTACATGAGACTTAAACATAACTGGCGAATTGAGGGTGTACTTTATGCTTAATTTTATGTTAAACTAGCTGCGTGCAGTTTCACCCGCATAAATGTCGATCCCGTGGGAATATCGGAATAAAAAGTAGTCTATATGTTAATCCAGGGTGTCAGCTCCCTCCATACAACATTTTATCAAAATTGGTCTAGCCGTTTGAGCGTGAAGAAGTAAGAAACATACACACACACTCACAAACTTTCACCTTTATAATATTAGTGTGACAGTGTCATTATTCTTCCAAGGGCTGATTTTTGAATCGACAGATAATTTTTATTCATGGAATAAAATTGACGTCTGACACTTTTTGTATGGAAGAACTGTCAAAAATTCAAAATTATTCCTCCGATAAAGTTTTTTTTTATTTATTTTTATTTATTCACTCCAAACATACAAATATCCTTACAGGCTAGACCCAATGCGATATTGTAGGACACTTAAAAATTAAATAGTTCCAATGCTTGTACCATAACAAATTCTATAGGTACAGTAACCGGCATGAGTCGTGAGCACAAACTGACACCTGCGCAGTAGTGAATTTTTCGGTCTCTTTGGCGGAATGAAGAAGGCAGGGGGCGCCGAGGTTGCACGCGATTGGTTCGTCAGTCGATGCTCGTCGTCTATTGGTCCCTCGCGTGTCATTCGGCTACTATACACTTTCGTGCAATTTTAGTGACTAACTTTTGAGATTTTGAAATAGTTTATTTTTGTTATTTCGTATGTGTTATGTGTTTTTGTTTTAATATACTTAGTTTATTTTTGTTATCTCGTTTTATAAAATTGTTGTTTTTAATTTTTTGGTTTTAAAATCGTAGTCACACGAACTCTTAAAATATGCCGAGGAGAAAAAAAAGCAAAAGTGGTACTAAATAAATTTGGCCGAAAGTGTACATGCGCGAGCTTGCCCCCACTACTGCCCATCTGTGCTCACGACTCGTGCCGGTCATTATAGCTATTCTTTTAAATTCACCCAAAGCGCAACAGAATATAATTATCTACGTCATCAGCAATGAGGTTGAGAATGCGGAGTGCGCTCGTCAGCGGCGCCTCACGAAGCAAGTTAGTTCGTGTTAGTTAGTTATCTGGTGTTGGAAAAATCAGCCCTAAGAAATCAATATCGACCTGTTCTAATAGCCTCTGCTCAAACCTTTATCGCAGTAACATTTCGTATTCCGCCTTTCACGATCTGTCTACCCATATCAATTCTTTATCGACAGATTCAAACTTCAACTGTTGACGTGGTGAATTATGGTGGTTATTTCCCTGTGGTATTTTTTCACTTTACGACATCGATACCAGCCAACTCCATATGAGCAAATTTTTCAGGAGACACTTAAACCTGTATAATATTTTTTGTAGACTCAAATCAAATCAAAAAATATTTTTGACGAAATTTGGAGTTGGCTGGTTTGCCAATTAAGGTATCGATATGAATATTTTCAAACAAATCTATTACCTTTTCTCACCGAGAGGAGGTCTGTGTCCCAGCAGAGGGAACATTATAGGATTATTACGCTAATGCTATTTGCCAATCTCGAAAAGAAAATCGTAATGCCAACCCAGCCCAAACCTGAGGGGCAATTCTCGTAATTTTAAAAACGTTCACAGTCTGAGGGGCAATTCTACTAATTTTAAGAACGTTCACAGTCTGATCTCAGTCTCAATCTGTCAAAAATACCTGTAATTTCCATACATTTTGACAAGTTTTTGACATTTTTTTGTCGCTGAGATGAGACTGCGACTAGATTTTGAACGTTTTAAATTACGAGAATTGGCCTGCTGATCTCAGTCTCAATCTGTCAAAAATACCTCTAATTTCCCTACATTTTGACAGGTTTTTGACGTTTGTTTGTCGCTGAGATGAGACTGCGACTAGATTTTGAACGTTTTAAATTACGAGAATTGGCCTTCATATCGATGACGCATTCTTAAACTGGCAATGCCTAAATGACTCCTGTCTCTCGAGCGTATATACCGGTCGGTATATTCTGTAAAAATCTCACCGCGAAAAACTTAGATGAAGTGAACTAGAGGTGAAAAAAAAAATACATTTATTCCGCACAAACTAAAAGGCACGCAAGTTACAGCACACACACCACAACAGATCACCGCAGCTCACCGTCCAATCAGGACCAGGCCCGTGCCGGACGGCGCGTACGTGTTCCACGCGCGCCTCAAAGAGATGTCAGCAAAAGGAAGGGGCCTGCCAGAGCCGAAGCTTGCCGGGGGTGCGGGATTGTCCGAAAGGGTTACCGCTACTCCGAAACATAAAGGGCTAAGGATGGAACACGGATGGGTTTTAGTCAGTAAGAGTCTGGCACTTCCTTCCGCTCCACCCAGAGCGGGACCCCGTCATTTGATAATTTCCCATCCATAAAAAAAAGGTAAAAAAGAAACTGTAAAGTGCGTTGTGTGTTGTCATTCCACCTGATTCTAGGATTGATACCTACTAGGTATTGACAGCTCACTTCGTCTCAGTTTTCAAGGTGAGATTTTTAGAGAAAAGATCAACTGTAGTACCTCAGTCAAGTCACAAAACTGGTTCTAAATTATTTCTAAAAAGCTAGGTGCTTTTTAGAAATAATTTAGAACCAATAAACTAATTTAAAGTTGAGGCTATTAAAATTGTCCTGTCGTAAAGTCCCAAAAACGTAGACCCAACAAAGCCTCTTAAGAAAGTGTGTCAAGAACGAATTTTTTTTCCTGCATAATATTAGGTCCTTACATATGAAATTGGCGTTTTGTATGGAAGGAACAAAAAGTCGAATATTTTTTAATATAATATATTTAATTAATCAAAGTATGAACCATTGTTTTCAATGCACTTTTGCCATCTTATAGGTAGTTCATTGATCCCTTTACTAAAAAAACCAGTCGGACGGGAATCAATAAAATCTTTGAAGGCGATTTGGACTGCCCCATCGGAGTTGAATTTTTTCCCTTGCAAAAAGTTATCCAAATTGCGAAAAAAATGGTAATCTGTTGGAGCAAGGTCCGGGGAGTACGGAGGATGTCTAAGACATTCCAATTCAAGCTCTTCTAATTTGGTAGCCGTCTGTTGCGCAGTGTGTGGTCTGGCGTTGTCGTGAAGCAGCAGTGGCGTGGAGCGATTGACCAGCCTTGGTTGTTTAGCCGCTAGCTTTTCCAACATCGAAGCCTGCAGCTAACTCGGACGTGGTTTGCGATGGGTCCGCTTCCACAATAGCCTTCAATTCTCCATTATCAACTTGGGTCTCAGGCCGTCCACGGGGCTTGTTCTGCAGGTCGAAATTTCCAGAACGAAAACGTTGGAACCAAAAACGAACTGTGTTTTCTTTTGCAACATGACCGCCATACACATCATTCACCCTTCGAGTCGTTTCCGCAGCACTAGTGCCACGGCGGAACTCGTACTTGTAAATAATGCGATATTTTAAATTTTCCATTTTGTAAAATGAGTGACGCAAACAGAAAAAACAGAAGAAAAAAAACAAATGAATGACGGTCATCGAAGCACAAATACATGAGTAAATAGCTGTACAAATTTGAATTTGGAATTCCTTACCAAAGAGGAGAAATTCGTGATTAAAGTGGCCAGTACGAAAAACGCCAATTTCATATGTAAGGACCTAATATTATTCTGGCCACATTCCAGGAACTGTATTATGCAGACGATTTGTTAATGGAGGGAAATATGGTAAGATGGCTGCCAAAAGAGAGGAGTGCTTTGTTCACGTTTTTAATGCGACTTCATAGAATCCAATGAACCTTGTTAAGGACGCACAAGCGACATTGTTTTTTGTATTTATGTAAATATTTTGGGCAGCATTAACCTGTATCTGCAAATAGGTAATGCTGAAAACTTGCCAACTCTACTAGTGAAAGTAAAATTCATAATAATTACTTATCTATGTTTTTGTCTGACTCGACATTACACGTTAGCTTACAAATAAATAAGGCAGAAACGAAACAACAATTTACAAAACAGAAGCATAATCAGCCTATAAGGTACCCACTGCTGGGACATAGGCCTCCTCTCTGTGAGAGGAGTGTCAATTTACAATAATGTTATTGATTAATGACTTTAAAGTAATCATTTCAAAATAACCTTATATTAGGATTAGCTAGTGAAACTCTGTAGAGTTTATGTGAATCGACAACTAAACAAGACCAAATTAAATTAAAGAAAACAGATTTCCGTAAACACTACCAACGGTCATTGACTCCTAAAAAAAAACCATCAAACCTTTTTATTTTCATGTTTAGATATCGATAAGTACGGTCAGCATCAAAAGTTGATTAACACTTCCGTTTTTTTAATCTTAGTTATTGAGCAAAATATTTGTTCAAAATTGCAGCAGAAGAATTTTTTTAGAATATATACTCTTGTCTATCAAAGTTCTATTTTTTATTCTTTTAGAAACTAACTATATACACTAGATACTAAAATAAATGACTAACTAACTTACAATACAAATATATAAAAATAAAAAACTTAGGCGTCGAAGTATTCATCCGCATCGCTGTCATCCGGAAACGTGCCCAGAAGACTGGCAGCATTGCCACGTTGAATGGCAATGCTAATTCTTTGGCCAAAGAACGACCCAGCCCTCTGGTCACGTGAAGTATCGACCAGCCGGCGAGAAATTTCCTTAAAAAGGAGACGCGCGCTCGGGCCCCATGACCCGAGCGTTTCGACCCCAAACGGCTCAAAGCTGTAGTTGCCCACAAGGTTACAGTATTTGCGCCGTTTGAGGGTCTCAGCAGCTGCAGCAGCGGCGCCAGCACAGCCCGCAGTGCTAGGAACATGAGATGGCGCAAGGGTATCGACACATGTTGCGTCCCACACCAGAGGCCTACCCACCTTCCAAGGCAACAACGTCATGCCGTCTGGTCTCTTCCCATCATCACGTACCAAGCCGTTTGGTTCTAGCACCGCTGGTACGCCGGCGGTGACAAGGGCTCGACGAATAATATCGTTGATGCTGGCGTGCCGTGCTATGCGACCTGCGCTTCTGCAGCAGCACAGGCCATGGTGTCCGAGACTGTCGACAGCTTCACCGCAGTGACATCGATGCGGAGCAACACAAGGTGCGCCCAAGCGGAGACACGTAGCGAGCCGAAACGATGAGTCATCCATCATTGTGCCTATGGTGGATGACGGGATTATGTACAAAACTTAAAATTAGGTTATTGAAAAAAGTTGTTGTCAATTTAATAACATGTAAAAATGATAGTGTTAATCGACTTTTGATGCTGACTGTACCGATCATGTCTGCAAAGTTTTACTAGCTAATTTGATTTGACCCTGTATAGTAAATATGGACAACTGTGTCCACTCAAAAAATCCTAAGCTTCAATTTAATATTCCGAAAAAACAAAAGAAGTACAATATTTACCATCTTACGTCACCATAAAAACCTCCTAAGGTGACGTAATGTCAATGAGAATTACTATAAAAACAAAACACACTTATGTAAGTCCTGTAAATGGACACAGCAACAGGCCAGCTTTACAAATCATGGCCACTTAGCCCATCGCCAGTAACTATTACCGTTACAATAACATTGCCTCGAGTGACTCGAACGTGCCTTGAATACAACCGAGGAACAATATAAATGAATTTCAACTAATACTCGTAGTAATCATTGTTAGCAATTTTCGAAATTTTAAGAAGGTTTACAGTCTGATCTCAGTCTCAATCTGACAAAAATACCTCTAATTTCTCTACATTTTTGACAAGTTTTTGACATTGATTATCGCTGAGTTGAGATTGCGATATGATTTT
This sequence comes from Amphipoea oculea, assembly GCA_945859645.1. NCBI lineage: Eukaryota > Metazoa > Arthropoda > Insecta > Lepidoptera > Noctuidae > Amphipoea > Amphipoea oculea. The sequence continues at coordinate 17,406,570 of OX243868.1, read as the reverse complement.
GAAAGTTTTTGTACGAAAATTAGCCTTCAGGTCTTGCTATATACTTGAATGACTTTCGCTTTGTTATCCCTTTATTACTTGCATGAAAGAAATCATGTAATTACAGCCCAAAGTGGGGTCTGCAGAGACCTCAATTTGTAAGGACCAATAATAATGATTTAATAGAATAAGTGAAATAATTTAATGGTTCTTAAGAAAATACTATATTAAAAAAAAACTAGGTAATTGGGGCTGGTGTCCGTCCGTATTAAAACTATCAAATTAATATAATAAATGCAACTTGAATTAATATACAGGGTCAAAGGGGGTGTCGGTGGGGGGTTCTGGATCAAATAAAACAATAACGTTCAATTTAAAGCACTTTTAAAATATTAAAATATTATTATTCATATGTGCTATGTGAACCTACAACGGAAAGGGAGTTATTAAAGGTTATCATATCGACTGTCGACATCATCTTCACTTATATCGGCACAAACATTCACTTAAAATAATGGCTGTCAATGTTGCCTTGCAGTTAGCCAGACAGCTAGACTCAAGTGGGGTGGAAAACCTCAGGTGCATCTGTCGTACATTTCACGTAGGTACTCGTGGAAGCTATTTTAATCGACATCGATAAACTGTAGGTTTGGAAACCGCACCTCTATCTAACTAGTTTGGATTTGAAAGAGTAATGGTTGTGTATGTATCTAGATTTAGATGGAAACGAAAAACACGAGTTTTTAATGGGAAATATTTAACCGATCCTATAAAAACTTATTGATCTTGTGAAGATGGACAGTTTTTTTAATTAATGAACGCCAAAAAACTTTTTGCGCTTCTAATGATGTACACTTTTTTTAAAATAAATGAGCCTCTTTTTAACTTTCTGGCCTATTCTCACAGTTGGTTGCAGTAACTAAGCAAGGGTAACCAAAAAAAATGGATTAGGTTAGGTTAGACCTGTGACCATCCACATGCGAGCCGAATTGGTCGAAGTAACTAAGCTTGGACACCCTGACCAAATGGGTTAGGTTATCTAGGTTAGAACCGAGCCGAGCAAGCAGTACATTTAAGACCCCGAAATAGTTATTATTTGAGGTTCACAAAAAGAGGAGCAATCATTATGTTACTGTTCAATAGTGTGTTAAGGAGCGCAAAATTGAAATTATTTGAACTTCAATTAAACATAACCCTTTTTAAATTACGAAAAAAAAAACAACAATTATTATTCACACACGACAATACTCGTAATTATTCGTACACGACAATGATTTAACTTATTAATAACCGGAAAAATTACGCTGAGATGAACTCGATTTCGTCAAGCATTTTAGTTTTAATATTCTCCTTTCTTCGAAGCTCATTTTATTTGATACCTAGAACAAATCTGTTGTTATGTTGTTTTTTAGTTTTCCATGAAAACTTTCCATACACTTGCTTTTACTTGTTTCGTTTTTACTGGTAATAGCTAAATTCTTAATAGCTTAATTCTTACACTATATTGTTATATCCTTCTAGGGCGTTTCCATTCACATAATCTTTGTCAATAAGTATTTGTATTTGTTCATTCATTCATTCTATTAACATATCTAAACCATCTAAGACAGCATTAACCTTTCCACTGCTGCGATACAAAAGCCTCCTCTCGGTGAGGGGAACCATTTAAGCATACTCTTTTCAATTTTTGTCACTACATCTTCTTTCTCATACTTTTTGAACCAAGTTTAGGTTGCTAAGGATTATTACTTCAAGTTGCTTTGCGAAGAATTTTTAAAGACGTTGTACCTGGCATTTTTTTATTATTTTATTATTCGGTCCTCAGCTTTTCGCTAAGTGAACATAAATTCTCATCATTTAGAAAAGTCTTTCCTTCATATTTAACGAGCGTAGTTAATTTATAAATTATTCAGAATAAATTCTCTTATCTTAGAATTTATGTTTAAGTTAAGGCTAAAAGGCCTAAATTAATGATTTATTATTTTGTTCCTAGTAGACGCAAGGGTTAGTGGAAAGATAGATTTAATAGCTAGGACAAAAAAATACAAATACAAAAATGTTTATTTCTTGACCATAGTTGTTTTCTGAGTCTAGCCATCGGCACGGGAGATATTATAGTGCACAGGTGTGCGCGCAGACACAGGTGCACTCCCTCTTCCTTCACTCTCATATTCCGCTGGGACGGCAATCCGACACGACCAGAGAGAGATCAGGCGCAGGACTGACGGGTTAACGTGCTTTCCGAGGCATACGCCACGATAGTGGCGGTAAGACCCCTCTTTGAGGAGTGGCTAGAGAGGCGTCACGGCGTCCTCACCTATCGCCTGACGCAGGTCCTCACCGGACACGGATGTTTTGGGAGGTTCCTGCACATCATCAGGCGGGAGGAGACGCCCGGGTGTCACCACTGCGAGGATCGCCCAGAGGACACGGTGGAGCATACGGTGGAGGTATGCCCCGCATGGGCGGAGCACCGCCGTGCCCTCGTAGAGGCGATCGACAGCGGCGGCGACCTCTCGCGTCCGGCCCTGGTTCAAGCCATGGTCCGGGGCGAGAGGGAGTGGGAGGCCGTCACCTCCTTCTGCGAAGCAGTCATGTTAGCGAAGGAGGTGGCGGAACGGCTAAGGGAGAGAGCCTCACACCCCAGCCGCCGCGGGAGACGCTCCGGGCGTCGGGAGCCGCGTGACGACTCCCGGCCACCGTAGGCGCGGGCCTGCGGACGGAGAGTAATGGGTAGCTCACCGTCCGATCAGGACCAGGCCCGTGCCGGACGGCGCCTACGTGTTCCACGCGCGCCTCAAAGAGATGTCAGCATAAAGGAAGGGGCCTGCCAGGGCCGAAGCCTGCCGGGGGTGCGGGATTGTCCGAAAGGGTTACCGCTACCCCGGAACATAAAGGGCTAAGGAAGGAACACGGATGGGTTTTAGTCAGTAAGAGTCTGACACTCCCTTCGCTCCACCCAGAGCGGGAGGGGTCATTTGATGATTTCCCATCCATAAAAAAAAAAAAAAAAAAAGGGGTATCGCACCGCGAACATATAAACTCCGGGCTGTTACTAAGAAATTTCTAATGGAAAAACTCAATAACACTTTGCCCGACCCGGGAATCAAACCCAGGACCCCACGCTCAGCAGTCGCGCTTGCTACCATGAGACCAACGGGGCAGTTTAATTAATACTAAGAAGTTCAGGGAGAGCTTTTAAAATGTAAGATTATAAAATACGGAAAGATAACGCTTCCATTCTTCTTAATTAACTTCACAGGTGCACTTTTATAAGTCCCAACTTTTGTACCAGCATCATTAGGAAAACCCTAGTTTTAATTTTCAATATAAAATCGCATAGCAAATTACTCTCAATAAAACTGAACGTCGCTTTATACGAGCTTTTAAACGAGCTGTTCGAACAATTTACCAGCTAGGCGCCAGATTTTCTATAAGAGATTGTAGCGACACTAGCGAGGCGATTTGCTGATTCGCATTTTTGATATCGTAAAGAAACGTCAGAGCCAGGCTCGCCAGTCGCTTACTTACCTCCGCCCAGCCACGTCCTATTTATTGTAGTAATAATATAATATAACCGTGTAATTGTGAACATTTATTAAACTTCCATAGTATTCAGTATAAACCAAAGTATATCATTTCTGGACCCTAATAACACGCACAACAAGTGGTGACCCCGAACGTTTGAGGAAATAGTTTAGTGTTTTGTTTTTTGCGACGTAAGCGACTCAGTGACGGCGTGGCAAGGGCGTGTTAAGAAACTGCGTGTGTGCAAGTAACGGTGAATAGACTCTAACTTGGTCACGATGACTTCAACGACACCCGGAGTGGCAGCGGTATCGGTGCAGACAAGGATACCAGATTTTTGGACAGATTTGCCCAAATCATGGTTCTGTCAGTTCGAGGCTATATTGGCACCACAAAAGCTGGGAGACGCGCAGTTGTTCGACATAGCAATCGCCAGGTTGACCCAAGACACAGTGCGGCAAGTTACCGATATAATCGAAGCCCCGCCAGAGTCAGGCAAGTACGCAGCATTGAAAAAACGTTTATTGGCGATTTATGAAGAGAGTGCGGACAAGCAATTCCAGAGGCTAATGGGAGAGACGGACCTGGGAACACAGAAACCATCGCAGCTATGTAGAGCGATGGCGGCCCTAGCTAAGAATTGCAACGTGACAGACGAGCCACTAAAAAGGTTGTGGCTGAACCGATTACCCCCGGGCGTGCGGGCGGTCCTGGCAGTGACCAGAGACACGAAGCTTGAGGACCTTGCAGCAACGGCAGACAGAGTCATGGAGAACATAGATACCGGCGAGGTTGCGTCAATATCACCGAGCACATCGGAGGTGACAGGCGACACGAAAACGGAGTTGGTGAAGCAGCTCAGCGCATTAACGGTGGAAATGAAGGAGTTACGCGGAGAAATAGATGGCATAAGGAAACGAGACGGAAATTCATTACAAGATCAGAGGGGGCGGCGTTGGCAGCCGAGGGGCTACAGGCCCAGAAGTCAGTCGAGGCCGCGACGCACACCTAGTTCCTCGGATTGGCTATGCAGACACCATTTTCGTTACCGGGAAAACGCGCGAACGTGCGAGTCACCGTGCAATTGGTCCAGGAAGCAGCAGGGCGCGGGAAACTAGAGGCGGTGCAGTCATCATCGGTGGGAGATTGTACCGCGGGAAACCACCGGCTCTGCGTGCGAGATTTAAGAAGCGGTATTGTATATCTAGTGGACACAGGAGCTAACGTATCAGTGATACCAGTGGGAAGAGTGAGAGCCACCAAGGTTAAACGTGAGTGTTCGTATAAGCTGTTCGCGGCGAATAACACTGAAATAAAAACTTATGGGGTAACTAACATAGAGCTTAACTTAGGTTTAAGAAGGAGTTTTAAATGGACATTCATTATTTGTGATGTAAAACAACCTATATTAGGGGCAGATTTCCTAGAGGCGCACCAACTTATAGTAGATTTACATAAAAAGCGGTTGATTGACGGTTGTACTAAAATAAGTAGGGAAGCATCCGTCGTAAAGTATACGGAACCGTCGGTTTCAAGCATACAGTTAGATAACCCATACCGAGAAATACTAAAAGAATTCCCGGGCATAACAAAACCAGTATCTTACACAGAGCCATCTAGTCACAATGTTTACCACCATATAGAGACAACAGGCCCACCAGTATTCACGCGCGCTAGGCCATTACCACCGCATAGATATAAATTAGTACAGGAGGAGTTTAAGTTAATGCAAGAGTTAGGTATTTGCAGACCATCCAGCAGTCCTTGGGCGAGCGCTCTACACGTCGTGCCAAAGAAGGACGGACAGATCAGACCCTGTGGTGACTATCGTGCACTCAACGCGATCACGAAGCCAGACAGGTACCCCATACCAAGACTGCAGGATTTCACATATGGTTTAGCAGGTAAGACAATTTTCGGGAAAATAGACATAAACAGGGCCTACCATAATATTAGTGTAGCACCGCAAGATATCGAAAAGACGGCAATCATTACTCCGTTCGGGCTATTCGAATTTCCGCGAATGACGTTTGGTTTGCGAAACGCAGCGCAAACGTTCCAAAGATTTATGAATAACACAGTGTTGCAAAACATAGAATATCTCAAGGACGGCCAAGAAAGCTCATATTTATTCAATTATATCGATGACCTTGTCATAGCTAGCACCAACGAACGACTTTTCAAAAAACACTTAAAACTAATTTTCAGTAGGTTCGAGCAGTACGGAATAACAATCAATTTAGCGAAATGTGATTTAGGAAAAACCGAAATAGAATTTTTAGGCTACAGCGTAAATAGGGACGGAATTAAGCCACTACAGAATAAGGTTGAGGCTATACAAAATTATCCGCGGCCGGAAACGATCGAACAATTGCGACGGTTTCTGGGTATGGTAAATTTTTATAGGTCACATTTAAAAGGGGCGGCCGAAAGCCAGGCGGAGTTAAATAAATATTTGCACGGAGCCAAAAAGAAGGACAAGTCGAAAATAGAGTGGACCGATACAGCATTGGCTGCGTTTGAGCAGTGTAAGGCAAGCCTAAAAAGCGCCATTACACTAGCATACCCGGGCGAATCAGGCAAATTAGCATTAATGTGTGATGCATCGAACACTTGCGTGGGCGCGGTGTTACAACAAGAAACAAACGGAAAGTGGAAACCGCTAGGATATTTTTCAAAACGGCTATCAGCGGCACAACAAAAATACAGCACATACGATCGCGAGCTAACAGCAGTTTATTTGGCAATTGTTCATTTCAGGAACATGGTAGAAGGTCGGGAATTAACCATCTATACCGATCATAGGCCTTTAACATACGCGTTTACTAAAATAGGTACGGATCGAGAAACATCCATGCGCACACGGCAGTTATTGTACATCAGCGAATTCACGAGCGACATACAATACGTCACCGGCGCCAAGAATGCGGTTGCTGACGCGCTATCACGGGTAGAGTCCATAGTTTGTAACACAAACATCGATTACGACGAAATCGCGCGAGCACAGGAAACAGACCCTCAAATGTCGCACATGTTAGCAAATTCGCGAGGCAACATTGTTCTAGAACAGATTCAATCACCATTATGTAAAAGAAAAATCTATTGTAATATAATAAAAAACCAAGTAAGGCCATACATCCCATTACAGTTTAGAAAAACAGTTTTCGACAAAATCCATAACATAAGCCATCCAGGTGTTAGGGCCACGCGAAGGATGATCACAACACGTTATTTTTGGCCGGACATGAATAAGGACATCGCCACATGGGCGAGAGCGTGTATTCAATGTCAGAAAGCAAAGGTACACAGACACACAGTTTCAAAATTAGGTACATTTCCGATAACAGAACGATTCGAACACATACACGTTGACATAGTAGGGCCACTACCGACTACACAAGAAGGTTATCGATACTGCGTCACCATCATAGACAGATTTACACGGTGGCCGGAGGCATTTCCAGTCTCAGACATTACTGCTGACACGGTAGCTAAGGCGGTCTATGAAGGATGGATATGTAGATTTGGGTGTCCAAAAACTTTAACCAGCGATCAAGGTAGACAGTTCGAGAGCGAGATTTTCAGCAGTTTGATGAATATGTTGGGTATAAAGAAATTACGTACGACAGCATACCACCCACAGGGGAATGGTATGGTAGAAAGAATGCATCGCTCACTTAAGGCAGCAATAAAGGCTAGGCTATTAGAAAATAGATCATGGGTTGACGAATTACCTACGGTATTGTTGGGACTTCGTGCAGTCTGCAAAAGCGATCAAAATGTAAGTTCAGCAGAATTGGTTTTAGGACACACGTTGCGTTTACCTGGCGACTTTTATCACGAGGCAGAAAAAACGCAAATTGGACTTTTACCGACATTTGTAAGCAAGCTTAGGAATATTATAAACAACATGCGGCCACAGTCACGAGCGGATAGCGGTTCGCGAAAAATATTCGTTCATAAAGATTTGAGCACCTGTACACATGTATTTATTCGGAACGACATGGTAAGAAAGCCATTGACACCGCCGTATAGTGGCCCACACCAAGTTATTAGCAGAAACGAAAAGACATTTGACATACAAATAGGCGATCGTCAATCAACCGTGTCCATCGACAGATTAAAACCAGCGTATATTATTAACGAAGATACGATACCAGAAAGTTTAGGAAATAATAGCAACAGTGAGGCATTACCGAAACAGCAGGTTGAGCAAAACTCGCTACCGCCTATGGCTACGACCACGCGCTCGGGCCGAGTGGTCAAGAAGCCCGTGCGATTTTTGCTCAACTAGCAAAATTAGTTTAAGTATCTATATCGCAACTGTAAGAACACCTTGTACAATTCACTAAATACAGTAGTCCATACAAGCAAAGAGCATACAGAATTATAAACATGTGTCAATCACAACATAAGGAATATATATCAATAGCCCAAGCCCAGGTAGCAGCTGGACAACAATTAGAACACAAACTGAATTATTTTGGAATAATACTAATCATTATCGCGGTAACATTGGGAATTATGCTATGTTACGCTATAAAAAGGGGCTGCATGGGCCAACTGAGAGGATGGCTGAGACAGGAGGTGACGTCACTGACTGGGGCAGCGGCAATGCCCAGAAACACGGGTAATCCGGCAACCGTTGCAGGTTACGCGTAAATAGTGTGCGAAAAGTGAATTGTGCAAGAATCATCTAGGTTATTTTGTGGGTTATTCAGTAAGTGTTCGGTGACGTAACAAGCGAACAATGTATTTGTTATTGTAAACTATTTACGGTTGCATCAGTGCTGGTATCGTTTCATGGTAAAGCTTATGTGGCTACCTATTGTGATTATTCGTATTTATTAGACTGGCGCTGTCATAACGGAAGCTGCCGGCCCCTAGTGGTGTTTATTAAATATTGCAGAGCGGACGTTATGACAGCTACCCTTAAATATTTTGATGTTTATATATATCTTATAAAGACGGCCCAGACAACTGGAGACCGCAAATGTATCAGGATTTTGCGTATTTAAAGATTAAGATAGCGTGTAAGGAATATTACGCGACATATTGAATTGTGTAAGTGATGTCGTACAAGTAAAAACCAGTGTATATGAAAAATTTGTATTTAAGTTAATAAAATTTTTGGAGAAAGGGGGGGTGTGATGTAGCGACACTAGCGAGGCGATTTGCTGATTCGCATTTTTGATATCGTAAAGAAACGTCAGAGCCAGGCTCGCCAGTCGCTTACTTACCTCCGCCCAGCCACGTCCTATTTATTGTAGTAATAATATAATATAACCGTGTAATTGTGAACATTTATTAAACTTCCATAGTATTCAGTATAAACCAAAGTATATCATTTCTGGACCCTAATAACACGCACAACAAGATTTTTTTAAAGATATTGGTATTCTCACGGTTGCATCACAGTTCATCTTTGCCAACATCTTATATGTTAGGCAAAATATACACTTGTACACTAAAAACAGTGATACTCACAATGTTAACACTAGAAATAAGGACAAACTACGTGCTCCCTTTCACCGGCTTCATAAGGTTCATAACTCATTTGTTGGGCTTGGTATAACCTTTTATAACAAGCTACCTTCTTCCTTGCTAGATTTGCCTTTTAATACGTTTAAAGCTCAAGTAAAATCCAACCTTTGTTCAAAAGCATACTATTCCATCAACGACTACTTAAACGATAAGAATAGTTGGTCGCCCTGATTAACTCAAGACAATTTTTATGTTCTTTCTCCAGAATTAGCTTACTGACAGGTTATATGAGTTCATATAATTGTTTTTATTTTATTTATTTATTTTGTTTTTTTTTTTAGTTGAGAGTTTTAGTCAATTCGGTTTAATTTTATTGTAATTTATTATTGACATAATCTACTCATTTCAATGTCTTTTAATGAGTTGATTGCAATATGTGGTTAGCTAGCGACCTCTACGAATGATCATATTATTCTTGCTTGAGCAACCGGCAGCAAGTTCGTCATGCTCCCTTAGATGTCATTGCTTGCGGTAGCGTTGGGGGTCGGGTTGCCTCCTTCCCTCAAATATGGCGAGGGGGGTAATGGCTGATCTTTGCGTTATGCTCGTGAACGGGTGCTGCTTGTGGTGACTGGTCGTCTTGCTGACCATGGTTTTATTGTTGTTATTAGTAGTAATAACTTGTTTATTTATTTTACTTCGATGGTCCTAGTTTATCATTTGTGACTTCAAAGTGACAGCTATGTAAACAGAACCCAGCATTGCATATATATGTTAGCTGTCACGCCCTTTATACCTGGAGGCTTTTATTTGGTCAGTAAGTTTTTTTTTGTTTGGTTATATTTTTAATTTTTTTTTTTTGCTTGAGTACGTATAGTGTTTATTGTATTTGTTGGTATATTGGCGTGGCTAGTTAACCTATGGCAAATAATTTAATTTAAGGTTCTGTGTCCTGTAATGTTAATTACTTTGCATACTTAGTATTGTATAAAATTAATTATTTTCTAACAGAACAGACAGCTGTGCTGCTGGGGAGTTTGTTCCGCCACTTCTTCTCCCCAGTGAAAGCACTAGGAAGTGGCGAAGGGCGGGCGTTTTGGGGGACTGTCTTTTGTAATTTTGACGTTCGAAAAGTGCTGATTCTCAGCCTAGTTTGAATAAATGACTTTTGATTTTGATTTTTATAATTTGAAATTATTTTATTATAACTAAGACAGCTTTAAATTAAATTAATTTATTTCTGAGACAACAATGATCCATATTATGTTAATGTGTTACAATTATAACTAAATATTAAGCTACCAGAAAAACACTATTTATATAAATTCAACTTGAAGAAAATGAATCACTCCTGTGGTTTGTGGCATGCAAACTTTTTGGTAATCATAAGATAATGGCATAACATTATAAGATAAACAAATTGAGAAGGCAGAAAACAGAGGGGCAATTTTCGTAATTTTAAGAACGTTCACAGTTTGATTGATTTCAGTCTTAATCTGTCAAAAATACCTCTAATTTCCCTAAATTTTTGACATTGATTGTGGCTGAGACGAGATTGCAACTAGATTTTGAACATTTTTAATTACGGGAATTGATCTTTTGTAGGCGTAAGATTTACCTGACGAGCCAAGTGAGAAGGAAAAAGATGTAAAAACCCGGTCAAGTGCGAGTCGGACTCGCGCACCGAGGGTTCCGTACAAAGTAGGTATGTAACTACAAATTTATGGTTTTCGTAATTTTTCCTTTATCTGTGCTAGAAGACGTTGCTTCGTACCAAATTTCAAGATTCTGAGTTCACGGGAAGTACCCTGTAGGTTTTGATTCCCTTGCGAGTGTCGAAAATTTGCGGAAATGCGGCATAAACGGCTTTATCTTTTGATTGCGTAGGCTTAGAATTTTGATTTTTTCAGGGCTCTAAGGAACAGTAGACCTGACTATTTGATATTAATACCAGCTTGATACCTCCACGCGTTCCTGAGAAAAAGGGTCTTGACAGACAGACAGACGGACGGACGGACAACAAAGTGGTCCTATAAGGGTTCCGTTTTTTTCTTTCGAGGTACGGAACCCTAAAAACGTAAAAACATTCCGAAATAATCATTTTTCTGAAAGATATTGTTTTATTAATATACGACTCCTACACTATTCCACCAGTTAAAAACCCGACATTCACTTGTGGCACCATTGCAGCACTGCTAGCTTTAATAAATGATTATCCCGACAGATTTTTGACAAGGCTACATTTCAGACTCCACTGTACAGCTATTTCTTAAAAGTTTCTTAAAAATAGCCCGCACGAACCCGCTGATATATGAAACGAATTGGGGCCAGCTGTAGAAATATATTGCGTTTAAATATTCCAACAATGTACTAGTGGTTGGACTCCCAAGTAATGTTATAGTACTGGTGCACTGAACAGTGGTACAGTCAGCATCAAAAGTCGATTAACACTATCATTTTTACATGTTATTAAATTGACAACAACTTTTTTCAATAAACTGATTTTTAGCGTTTCACATAATAGACAAGAGATTCTAAAAAAAATTCTTCTGCTGCAATTTTGAACAAATATTTTGCTCAATAACTAAGATTAAAAAACTGAAGTGTTAATCAACTTTTGATGCTGACCGTACTTGCTATAGAAATTATGTTTTAATTATCTTGTAACACGCTTTTTAAATACCTACAGAAGTTTTTTTAAGTCTGAAGACGTTTTGTACTGGAGATAGGGCTCCTCGAAAAGTAACACGTAATCTGTGAAAAGTGCAACTAGCTATTACACTGGTCAACAAAAAAAAATAAAATTGTTTGTTCCCTGTGATTTTTTTTTTGGTTTCTATCTCAATTTGACGCGTATTTTTTAAATATGGCAATAATTTTTCTCTAACAGCTTTTCATTTTGAGTTACAGCTAACTATCCTCATTTACTATTTTTACTTAGATTTGCGTTTTTTATTGGACACTGAAATATATTTTGTTGTTGTTTTCGAACCTCGAAACCATCATGACGATTGCTACTTCTGCGTTGTGAAAATAAACGGAATTAACCCTGGAAATCGAAATAAGTGGTCATATCCTAACTTATCTTCTGCTCAACGATGTCAATTAAAATTTTGTTAACATAGTTAACCGGTCAAGCGGCGCGGTTCGCCGATCGGCGACGAAACAATAGAAAATCAATTGTGTCTCATTAGCGGCGCTTGACAGATTAATGTATATTAATACATACATTCTGTATTTTTTTATCAATATAATAAAACTGTATATTTCAAAAAGTAAAGCTGTTAGCCATCTCCCAGTATTTTTTTCATAGTTAGGGCCACTGAAATACCCAATAACAGAAAAAAAAAATAAGACTTGTATTGACCAGTGTTATTATTATTAAAAACTTTGCGTTTATAAGAGGTATACAGAGATGTGTGAAATGTGAAAATTAAAAGCACAAGAAACTGACAACGCTGGAATACCAAAATAAGGAACTATATTAAAAAATACCATTCCGGCACTCACTGTCGCAAACTGCCACCAAAATATTTCAATATAGCAGTACAGTTCAACCATGTGTATTCTACGTACCTTCCATACTAAACCGCCAATGTATTTGGAACACGTATTAACCTTAAAAATGTAGCATTACTGAGCAGTTTAGTTACCCGCCAGTGAAGCACACGACGGTGCTTCGTTTAGACGGTCTGATGCTGGTTTACTAGCTTCAACTCTCTGACTGACCGACTCTTTGACAGTTCAAAAGTGCCTGTAAAAAGTTTATCACACTAATCACACTATATCACACTAATATTATAAAGGCGAAAGTTTGTGAGTGTGTGTGTGTGTGTGTGTGTTTATATGTTTGTTACTTCTTCACGCTCAAACCGCTGAACCGATTTAGATGAAATTTGGTATAGAGATAGTTTGAGTCCCGGGAAAGGACATAGGCTACTTTTTATCCCGATATTCCCACGGGATCGAAACTTATGCGGGTGAAACCGCGGGGCGCAGCTAGTTTGAAATAAATTCTTTGAGTTTTTAGGGTGGTAGTTGTAGCATAAGAGAAGAAAATAGGATTCTTATGCATCAAAACTTTAATTTGGATTTCGATAAGGAATTAGCCGAAGTGTAAGTAAAGTGTGGCTATAAGTAATATCTTTATCAATACTTTTAAGAACGAATTTCAAAAAAACTGGTCAAGTGTCAGTCGGACTCACACACGAAGGGATCGTACCAGAAGGCAAAAAACGCCGAAAAAAAAAGGTTTTATTTTTTTATTAACTTTATTTATTACTAGCTGCGCCCCGCGGTTTTACCCGCGTAAATGTCGATCCCGTGGGAATATTGGGATAAAAACTATCCTATGTCCTTTTCCGGGACTCAAACTATCTCTATACCAAATTTCATCTAAATCGGTTCAGTGGTTTAGGCGTGAAGAAGTAACAAACATATAAACACACACACACACACTCACAAACTTTCGCCTTTATAATATTAGTGTGATTTGTCATTATAGCGGCAATAGAAATACACACTCAGTGAAAATTTGAACTGTCTACCTATTACGGTTCATAAGACACAGCCCGCTGACAGACAGATGGACAGACGGACGGACAGCGGAGGCTTAGTAATAGGGTTCTGTTGGCACCCTTTGGGTACGGAATCCTAAAAAGATGCTTGTTAGCTACTACTCACAAAAACCTTCCTGAAAGTATGTTGATCACGTTAATGATAGAAACATCAAAATTGGTTCATTAGTTTTTGAGAAAATCGCGGACATACTTATACAGACATACATACATACGGATCGAATACAGAACCTCCTTTTTTGAAGTCGGTTAAAAATAGATAGTAAGGTGTGATGAAAAAAGTGTTTGTTTTACCTTTTCAACTGTTAAAAAAAAACAATTAAGTAAATCAAACCATTTCTATGGTAAATAAACTTAACATATTATAATTATTATTCTTAGTCATCATTAAAATTCAGCTTATCACAAACTTGAAATGCTCATATTATAAAATTGATTTTTCATCGATGAGAAAAAAAAAAACAGTGAATTTGAAACACGTATGTACCTGAAGAATGCAGCATTATTGAGCCGTTTAGTTAGCCGTCAGTGAAACACACGGACGGTTGCTATTTCGGACGCTTCGATGCATCAATCTGCCGCAGCCGGGCAGAGGAGCGATAAAACTTTATACGGGAACCATTATTCTTAGATATTGACTTAGATATATATACTGGGAATGTTTTGGTTTAAAGTTCAGTTTCATATTAGTAAAATTGTGCATACCTAAAATTTTATGACGCATATGCAATGACATCGCTGAAGGATACGGCTTAAAATTGTTTTTCATGTTTTATGTGGTATGGAGATTTAATCATAGTCATTATCTTTAAACGTTAAACGAAAATCGCATGTAAGGTATCACACTCATATTATAAAGGCGAAAGTTTGTGAATGTGCGTGTGTGTGTTTATAAGTTTGTTACTTCTTCATGCTCAAACGGCTAGACCAATTTTGATACAATTTTGCATGGAGGTAGCTGACACCTTAGATTAACATATAGGCTACGTTTTATCCCGATATTCTCACGGGATCGACATTTACGCGGGTGAAACCGCGGGGCGCAGCTAGTTTGCTCATAAATGCATTATAAAACACACCCCTATTAAATCGTTGCTCCCAGTAACAACGCTGTTAAACTGGAAATTTATTCCTACTTACATTAAACATACACATAAACTTAAACTGGATCCTCCGTCAAAGATGCTACGACTTGTAGTATCTCAAGACATCAATCGTAGCAGTGAAGTGTCTACGCCGTAGCAGTGTCTACAACGTAGCAACGTCTACGCCGTAGACAGCGCAGACTCGCCGGCTATCATTCGTCTTTACTTTAAGCCCGGGATTGTCAACCTTTTCTTACTGCGGGTCCCACATTATTTACAAAATATTAAATTGATCGCATAGTTATACATTTTTATAATATTTTTCGCAATAATATTGGTATTTCGTCCGGTCCATTTCCAATTATTTTTGACGTACTTGTGTTAGTGAGGTCAAAAGCTCTGCGGCTCGAAGGTTGAGTACCACTGCTCCACACCAACGTTTCACTCCACTAGAATATTTTGTTTTCAATTCCTTTAGACGAGGATGTATCGTGTGGTTTTACTGAAATATACATTTTACGTTTTAACTTTATCTCAATAACTGGTTGGAGTATTTACGTTAGTGTTTCCACGTCGATTCGAGATCGTTTCACTTTGAAGTGGAATTTGGAAATAAACATGAAGTGTGGCAGATTAAATGTTTATTTTTCATGTTTATTTTCGGAACGTTTGTCTCCTATAGATCTGTGGCTAGGTACAGAAAAGTTAACACATTCTATTATATTTTTATTTTTATTCAAAATTCAAAGTCCTGACTGACCGATATATCAACACACAGCCTAAACCGCTGGTCCTAGAGACATGAAATTTGGAGGGTGTGTTCTTTGTGAAAAGTAGGTACCCAGTAAGAAAGGGTTTTTCGAAATTCCACCCCTAAGAGGGTGAATGGGGGGGGAGGGTGGAATTTCACGCGAACGAAGTCGCGGGCAGAAGCTAGAAATATTAATAACATGTTTTGTGGACATAAAATATTTTCAATTGAAGCCCTTAATCCTAAGCTAGGTCCCACTTATGTTGCAGGAGTCTAGTTATATTTACAAGAACATAAAAAAAATTAAAGCATTAAAATATAAAAATAATAAGTAAATTAAAAAGTTTATCTTATTGACATTTCTAAAGACGTTTACATAACCATAAACTCAGTTTATTGAACCATGTGCCATGTACATGTACTCAAACCCTGGATATTGATTATTCTCGACAGTTCTACCTATAAATAACATTTGCCCTCCATTTTTCCTTGTAGTTGACATCAATATCTTACTACTTACTTATCTTATACAGACAGGCATTACCCAACATCGATTGACGTCACTAATTGGTCGCACTAATGAATAGACTACGACATGCGGGGTAATTGCGTATCACACTATCAGTAGCAATGGCTTTCATTATGACAGTTTAACTACATTCATTGCGTTATCTACGTTGTTGAGCAGACACATTTTCCGAACATATGAAGCAACTAGCTGCGCCCTGCGGTTTCACCCGCATAAATGTCGATCCCGTGGGAATATCGAGATAAAAGTAGGCTATACGTTAATCCAGGGTGTCAGATACCTCCATACAAAATTTTATCGACATTGGTCCAGCCATTTGAGCGTGCCTGCCGGGGGTGCGGGATTGTCCGAAAGGGTTACCGCTACTCCGGAACATAAAGGGCCAAGGAAGGAACACGGATGGGTTTTAGTCAGTAAGAGTCTGACACTCCCTTCCGCTCCACACAAAGCGGGAGGGGTCATTTGATGATTTCCAATCCATAAAAAAAAAGCCATTTGAGCGTGAAGAAGTAACAAACATATAAACACACACATACACTCACAAACTTTCGCCTTTATAATATTATTAGTAGTTGACATCAATATCTTACTACGCCCACAGGCCCCACGTTGCTCAACACTGATATAATTGGAACTAATTGGTCCTACTAATGAACAGACTACGAACTGGGTAGATACGCTACCCAGTTTAAACAAAGTGCTTCAAATGGTCACAAAAAAAAATCACAGAACACAGTCATTATTTTTCATCGAGAAGCCCATTTTTTAATGTTGAAACTATAGAGGTATGAGGAACATGGCAGGGTGTAAAGTTCACTCAACCTCCATAGTAAAAGGAGGATCCTCCGACCAGACGGGTGTTGCGCGGTAAACTAGTTGCGCGGTAAACTCTGCTTGCGAGATGCAGGATTTGCGTGACGTCAGTATGACGTGTTGTTCGCATGTGGCGTTGTAGATACCGTTACAAAACAAAACACTATCTACGCAATGATTAATGACAATAATGACTTTAGATAGTTTCATTTCACTGTGGATTTTAGAATATCTAACGTGACGATATTACTGTCGACGTCTACAGTACCACGATAACACAGGGAAGTAAATAAAATACATAAAGTCCTCCAGACCGTACTTCGGCCACGGCGGCCAATCTCAACGGAGACAAGCCTTCGGCACGGGAGTTATTATAGTGCACAAGTGTGCGCGCAGACACAGGTGCACTCCCTCTTCCCTCACTCTCATAGTCCGATGGGACGGCAGTCTGACACGGCCGGAGAGAGATCAGGCGGACCGAAGAGACACAAGGAAGTAAAATGTATGGAAATATTATGAAGACGTTTTTAAACATCCGTCCGCGACAACGTTATAACGCGTAGGTATTTATATACATTTTATGGACGTGACACGACGACCTTGACGTTATGAATTACAAAACCGTGCAATATCTGTTTTCTGTTGAAACTAAAAACAATTATTTTTTGTTATTTATTCAACCATTTATGTACTTACACACATATAGAAAAAGACAAGAAAAAAAGACGGGTTGCACTCCGGGAGTGCCGGCAGAAGTGAAAACTTGAATATTAACGTTGAAATAAATCAATTATTAATTTAAAAAGCTAACAATCTTAAAATAATAATAATAGGTTGGGGAAAAAGTTTCTTCGCATTTTTTAAGAAAATTCAAAACATTTTTTAATATAGTTTATTTACATTTAACTAAAGTATGTAGGTACCATTTTGTTCGATAACTTTTTGCCATCTTGTAGGTAGGAACATGATCCCATTGCTATAGAAATTTTGGGACTTCTGATCAAAATACCGCGACAAGTGGTTTTGGCAGTCCTCTCGTGAGGTTAACCTGACACTGCCTAAAGAATTCTGAAGAGACCGAAACAGGTGGAAATCTGAAGGTGTAAGGTCAGGACTATACGGCGGATGCATTAACACCTCCCAGCCAAACTCTCTTAATTTTTGCTGAGTGGCTAAAGATGTGTGAGGTCTAGCGTTATCATGATGAAAAACCACACCCCTTCTGTTGATTAATTCCGGCCGCTTTCCCTCAACTTCTTGCTTTAATCTCATCAGTTGTTCGCAGTAGAGTTCAGAATTGATGTTCCTGCCTGGTGGTAACAGCTCATAATGAATAATGCCCTTCCAATCCCATCACACACACAGCATCACCTTGTTGCGAGTTAACCCGGGTTTCGCCACAGTCTGTGAAGCCTGACCGGCCTTTGACCATGACCTTTTTCGCACGTTCTTGTCGTACGTGATCCACTTTTCATCACCAGTTATCAGCTTCTTCAAAAATGGTTCGGTTTCATTACGCCGTAATAAAGAATCACAAAAGAGTACACGGTTCATTAGGTTTCTTTCAGTGAGCTCGTGAGGTACCCAAATATCGAGCTTTTTTGTGTACCCAGTTTTTTTCAAATGCGCCAAAACTGTTTTGTGGTCGATTCCCAGTTCTTCAGCTACGTCGTAACTACTGATATGCCGATCTTGCTCCACTTTTTCAAAAATGGCATCCATTTTATCAGTAATAGGGCGACCAGAGCGACGTGCATCTTTGACATCAAAATTTCCGGATTGAAAACGCTTAAACCAAATTTGTGCTACTCTCACAGACACTGCACTAGGTCCATAAACATCGCAAATTTTTTTCGCGGCTTGCGTTGCATTTTTACCTTTTTTGTAATAAAATTTTAAAATGTATCGAATTTCTTCGTTAGATTCACTCATCTTGACAGTACGAAAAACAAATGAAAATCACACATTTTCCTAATTTGAATTTGGAATAATATTCTTTAAAATTTAAACTTTCAATGATACCAAAACCAGCCAGATACAAATAGTGTAGCCAAAGAGATTTTATTACAAGTTCATACATACTATAATGCGAAAAGACTTTTTCCCCAACCTAATATGTACAAGTATATAAAAAGGGAAAATCCACCACCACCACCATCACCATCACCAGCACCAGCACCACCACCACCACCACCACCACCACCACTACCAGCACCACCACCACTAGCACCACCACCACGACCACCACCACCACCACCACCACCATCACCATCCCATCCCCATTCCCATCCCCATCCCCATCCCCATCCCCATCCCCATCCACATCACCATCCCATCCCCATTCCCATCACCATCCCCATCCACATCACCATCACCATCCATCATCCATTATCGTGTCTCACTTGGTTCACTTCGGTTGGCGCCGCCGTAGAAAGCGAGGGGGGGGGGGGGGGGGCGAAATCTCTCCTGACGGTCACGTGTCCTGACGCGATGCCCTGACGCGAGTTTCAAATTTTTTACCCATTACAAAAAGTGTGCAATGCCGCTAAAGAAGTTTACACTTCAAAAAGAACAGAAATACAGGTACAAAGGTGGTGCTTATTTCAATAGAAATCTCTTCCAGCATACCTGCAATAGGAATGTAGATAAAGAGATGTAGACAGCGTGTGTAAGAGTAAAAGAGAAAATAAAACACATGAAATCAAAAACCATTCACTAAAGGCTGATTTTCCCATCGCCAGATAACTTTTGTTCCAGGAATAAAATTGATGTTTGGCAGTTTTTGTATGAAATAACTGTCAAAATTTCAAAATTATTCCTCGAATCAAGTTCTGATGATTGAAAAATCAGCCCTTAATAAAATAAAATCAAATAATATGAGAATAAACTTACATATAACATAGTTCTAAAATAAATATCACTAAAGCATATCTTAGTATATTTAGGGTAATCTACTTTCATTTCAATATTTCTTTCATTAGGGGATCGAACAAGAAACTTTTTACTTCTTCGATACATAACACTGAGTGTTTTTGTACAAAACATGCTAAAACTTGACTCTAAGAGAAAAGTTTTTCATAAATTGGCAACGCGACTCCGTGTCTGCGCTTTCACTTAATGTATTGAAGGATTAAAGTTAGGACACTTTCAAGTATTCCCCTTGGGTACTAAGTTATTGAAGAATCTTGTTTTTCAATGCGAATCTTGTTTTTCAATGCTAGTATGGAAATGAGGTTGAAATTAGATTTTATGTGCATCTTTGTGTTTTTTTCTTTTTTCACATCTTAGCGAAAGTACTAAATGTATCCAAATGCAAATTAGCCTATACTAGCTGCGCCTCGCGGTTTGGCTCGCATAAGTCTCTAAGTAAGGAATATCGGGATAAATGAAATATTATGCCCTAATCCAGGTCATGGTCTACCCATATGTCATCCAAATCAGTTCAGCCGTTTTAACGTGAAAGCGTAACAAACAAACATAAAAAAATCAAATCTGTTCCCTTTTCTATTTATTACTAGATGCGCCCGGCGGTTTCATCCGCATAAGTTTCCATCCAGTGGGAATATCGGGATAAAAAGTAGCCTATGTGTTAATCCAGAATGTCAGCTACCTCCATACCAAATTTTATCATAATTGGTCTAGCCGTTTGTGCGTGAAGAAGTAACAAACATACAAACACACTCACAAATTTTCGCCTATATAATACACACATCAAAAGTGTCTAGGGATCAACATATATTTTTGCAATAACTTTTCTCCTGATTGATATTAATTAAAATTTTCTTTAAGGATTCATCAAATAAAGTGTTTTCGTTTGTCACAGTAACGATAAACCAAGTCACCTTTGCATTAATAAAGAAATTTGCCATTTTCCTAATAAAGGGATTTTTGACATTTGAACCACTAACACAAAAGTTCGAAAAAAAGACTGAAATAACAGTTTTCTTTAAAATTTTATTGGGTAACTTAAACAATTAATAATCCGTGTTTCTACCGCGAACACTAACAACACAAGAACATCGGTTTGGCATACTCAAAATGAGTTCATCCAAATCACGCTGTGGAATGGCCACCCATGTTCGTTGCAACAACAAAAAAAGGTCTTCTTGCGACTGGATACCCTCCATATTCGGCAGAGCTCTTCTCTGTAGCATATCCCATGCATGCTCAATCGGGTTCAAGTCTGGCGACTGAGCAGGCCAGGGCAGGACATTGATGTTAGCTGCGGCGAGAGTCTGTCTTACAACTCTTGCGGTGTGCGGTCGTGCATTATCATGCATTAACTGAAATAAGGGACCGATTTGCACTTGTAGAGGAACGATGACGTCTGATACAATCGTCTCAGCATAAATTTGAGCGCTGAGGTTGCCTCTGATCCAAATCAACTCAGTTCTTCCGCCGATCCAAATACCCGCCCATACCATGATGGTTCCACCACTATAAGGATGGACTTCCTGGCAGGATTTTAATCGCTGTTGGCGTCCAGGGGTTCTCCAGTGTCGTATACGTCTTGTATCCGGTCTCATACCAAAACGAGACTCATCAGAAAAGCACACGAAACGCCATTGTTCTTCTGCCCAATTTCTGTGTTCAAGAGCCCATTGATATCGAATCCTACGATTGTGCATTGCTATAGGTGGTACCCGTAGCGGTCTTCGGGAATGAAGGTTCACTTCATGCAAGCGGTTTCTGACTGTTTGGTCGCTAATTAAGTTCCCTGAAGAGTGATGAAGCCTCACGGCTAACATCATGGCGGTTATTGTTGGAGCTCTTCGAGTTAAGATTTGAATGTATCGGTCTTGTCTCCGTGTGGTGCAGCGATACCGTCCTCCATGGCGCCCAGCCACGGTACCAGTGCTTCGGTAACGTGTCCAAAGTCGACTGATAACACTCTGACTTGTATTCAGAGCTAAAGCCACAGTACGTTGCCGGGAACCAGCTTCTATCATTCCCACGGCTCTGAGCATTTCTTCCCTGCTTAAATGACGTCGCCGCTCCATAATAACGTTGGTTTTAATCAGTAGTAGGGAAACAGTAGCACTAATAATGTCTTCAATGCGTTGTATGTTTTTATAGGGAAAATATTGACAGCTGATTTTCATCTTTTACTCGAATTTGATTCACAGTTCCTGATTCAAATTATGAAATGCACCAAAAAGGATCCATATAAATTTATAAAATCATAAATTTATTACAAAGCCACATCTCAATCTCAAGAAATCCGCATAAAAATGCTTGATCCCTAGACACTTTTGATGTGTGTATTAAGTGTGATTAGTTTAGATTTTAATACAAGTCACCAATGTGTGTGTGATCTACCTGTGTGCCAAATTTTATTTAAATCCATTTAGTCGTTAAAGTTCTCACAAACATCCAAACTTTCACATTTATGTAATATTCAAACTCAACTAAAACTCAAAGCATGTTTTTTAATTAAACCATTTACAGGCACTTTTGAATTGTCAAGGAGTCGGTCAGACAGAAAATATGAAGCCTATATTTAGTATTATGAAGAAGGATTTATAGTAGACTAGCTGCGCCCCGCGGTTTTACCCGCATAAGTGTCGATCCCGTGGTAATATCGAGATAAAAAGTATCCTATGTCTTATTCTGATGTATAAGCTATATTACTGTAAAGTTTTTGCGTGAAAGAGTAACAAACATCTTCACAAACTTTCGCCTTTATAATATTAGTGTGATTAATATTATAATATTATTAGTAAGAGTAAATTTTATGACGGTATGAAGGCATTGTATTGATTTAGTCGTCGTTTCTGGTCCTATCATCGGCCGATTCACTTGGTCCTATCTCAATACCAGCACTGCAATATGTTGGTTGAAAATCAGTGTTGCATACTGAGACACGGGCCTATTTGGGCATGTGCGGATAATACGACAAAAGTTGCATACAGCCTAGCGATAAAAACATTGCTAGTACTTACCTATTTAAAGGTTTTAAGTTCAAACTACTAATCTGAAATTATTGAACTTTGCTATCCTGAAATTATTTAATAATAATATTATCAACGTCTGTGTGCTTTTATAATATTGTTTTGTCCATGTCCACGTCCACAAAATACAAGGAAGTACGTGCACGTTACTAATAACTAATTAATTAATTAATTAGTTAATTTTATAGTCATTTCCAAGCTAGTTATTCTGTATCTTGCACCTGCCATGTTTTGTCTCTGCATCACCCTAAGGTTGACTGGTAGAAAATGCCTCAGGCATTAAGTCCGCCTTTGTACAGTATTTTTTTACTTGTGCATAAAGTTTTAATAAATAAATAAATAATAACGTTATCATGGACGGAATTAAAAGTATTTTCATATATTTCATATATTTTACATCTATGTGTTATCATGTTTTTTTTTAGCCTATTTTGTGTCCCACTGGGGCAAAGGCCTCCCCTTTTTTCTTCCAAACCTCCCTGTCTTGTGCGATCTCTAGTCATGTTGGCCCTGCGAATGATATTAGATCGTCACGCCACCTTCGTCTTGGTCTACCTCAACGGCGATGTCCTGCCTCAGGCGTCCAGTGAGTGACGTTGACGAGTGACGTTATAGTGATAATGTTAGAAATTATAAAAACACACAATAGCAGCCCTTCCAATTAGAACGGAATATAAAGTACATTACTGACATTTATTTCCCGATAATAAGGACACGACACTTTGCAGCCAAGTCTTAGTAAAATTAGGTTACGTACAAGAAAAACTGGGGCGGTCGAAGTAACTGATACATAGACAACAAAAAACTTTAAGTAGCATTTATATTACTTTAGTTTGACAGGAATATTCGAGATAATAATGTGTGGAGCAGCAATTGGTCATCATACATTTGCATACCACTGCCACAGTTTGCGGAAACATAAGTCATGGTAGCAGCAAAATGTGTGCAAAATTTCGCATTGGTTCTGTGGTAAACGTTGCAGTTGATGTGGTGACGTAAATCTTTATGTTTTAGTACAGTAGATATAAATATAGCGCGGCATTCTTTTCACAAAATGCATTTCGAATCATTTAAAAATACATTTCAAATACAAAACGCCGTATTACATTTTTGCCATTGGCATCGACAGACATTTCCAGGTACCCACAACATTTTTATCTCTATCAATACCATATCGAAAAGTGCACCGAGAAATAAACAGCTGACACTCGTGTTATTCAGTTCACAACACGTACACTTAAAACTGTCAAAGGTCGTAGTAGGTATTCATAAATTTTCACGAATGCTACTATTTATAACACGTGCACAAAAGCGGGCACCCGAATTTATCTGTCGTCGGGCGCTGAGCAGTTGGCAGAGTGCCCAGTTTGCGACCCGCGGGTTGACGACCTCTGCCAATAAATATTTTTTGTTTACGCCACCCAATTACACGAGCGGCCTGTGTATTGACCGCTGTTGGTCACTGTGCCATTGTTTTGGGCTTAAGCGTAATCGCCTGATTATGTACTGTACTAATTTTATGTAACATGGAGAAGTGAACAAATTGCTTTGGATTTTTCTTCCTGGAATTGTAGGGAATGGTTGAAACTGTGAAGTGATATTTACTTGTGTAGCATAATATAGCCTATAATGTTCCCACTGCTAGGACACAGGCCTCTTCTCTGTAAGAGAGAGGGGGGCGGAATCCACCACGCGGGCCCAGTGCGGGTCGGTAAATGTCACATGTCTTCGAATTTTTGGTTCTGGGATATGCCGGCTTCCTCACGATATTTTGTTTTAAATATACTCAAAGTAAAGCGCCTGTCCGGGTTTGAACCTACGACCTATAACTCGTTAGTCGTGGCCGTTACTACTGGGCCACCACTGCTCTCGCGCTTTGCTTTGCTTGCATGCATTTACAACATTAATATAATTTGGAAATTCAGGAATCGATTCGTTTATACCTACCAGGTACCGAATAACTAAATATCAATTAAAAAACACAGAAGCTAGGTACATTCTAATTGGTTGCGCGTAAAATCCATTTAAAAAATTGTCAAAAAAAATATTGATACCATATTTCCCGTTGAATGTCCTCATCCTAATACGTTCGAGGATATTTTAACGTCATACATTCAACTTTGTCTGACTCTGCAGTTGATATTGGGAGAGCTATAAATTACGAATAGGCAAGGCGCGGGCGGGGCTGCATTCACTGAACTATTGAGCGATACAACATCCACTTCCGAAGTTTTCTGGTCGTACTCAACCACTGACAGTGACTGAAACTGTTTCGAGAATTTATTTGTACATACATTTTAGGAGTTATTCAGGTCTGATCTAGGCTTAATGTGAGGAATAGCTCAATTTTTTAATTAGACTTTGTGGTCAGAGAGGTGTCAGGTTATTGCAAAAGTTTATTTATTTAATACTTCAAGCACATAAATGTACAGAGGCGGACTTAATGCCATAGGCATTTTCTACCAGTCAACCTTTAGGTGATGCAGAGACAAACAGTTGTAGGTGCAATTATGAAAATTGAGGAATAAATATTTTAAATATACGCATAAACCTACTAAAACTATGAATATAATATATAACTAATTACACATAAATATAAGCACAAATAAATATATATAAAAAAATATATAAAAAGTTTCCATTGAGGGTTCGACTATAAAATATTTGTTTTCCTTTCTTGGCCAAGCTTGTATGAGACAAAAATTCAGCTCATTTTTACCACACATTTCACCACTTAACGTGCCTATGTCGGGGACTTTTGATCAAACTCAAATCATAAGTGTCAATCTGTCAGGCTGCTACGTTAGTGACAGTCCGCCACAGATGTTATAACGGGGGATGTACACCTTGGATGAACACCCTTTTCTAGTTTGGTGGGCTCAGTTTAGCGAACGCGAACGTTTAGCAAGGTGCCAAAAAGGGTACCTATACGCTGAGTAATACAAGATTTTAATTTGCCTTGTTAGTTAGTATGTATGAGTCAAATCTTGCAACTGAATTTTATAACAGTTATCCCCAACTGATTGAGCTGAAATTTTGCATACACGTTTGGTTTGGATGACAATACACGGTTAGCTAAGTAACATCGTTCTAAATCCAATATGGTGGACTCCCAACGATGGCAGACCAATTCATTTTAGTACAACTGAAATATCAAATTATCGTCTTGTTTTTTTTTTTTTTTATTTATTAATTTTATTATTTTTCCCGCAACTTGTTTCTTTGCGTCATGTTTACCTCAAGTAATTGTATTTTATTTCTTTTATTTTCGCAACTCAATATTCGTCGCCAAAATAACTTTACATTAGCACGGTTTCATACAATATTGCAGTTAGTTCTATAAATAAAAAAAGCCTTTTATTCTACACACTTAACTTTTCATATTGTTACAGTTTGCTCTATACGCAGCGCAAAAAGTGTCCAATCGAAAGCAAAGGTCAAACGTAGATTCGAGCTTCAATTATGAATCAAACGATACATTTTGTTGGCACCGTTGGTCTGTTGCTAGCCAAATGTGGACACCAGTGCAAGCTGCCCTTCGTTTTTATTGAGTACTGGCTTCAGACCGCAGCTTCGCCCGCGTGGTATGTCGATAAAAACTAGCCTATGTCCTTCTCCTAGGGTTTAGGGTCCTAGAGTTCAAAGTATTTCATTATCACATACCCGTACTAAATCTCATCAAAATCAGTCTAGCCGTTTCGGAGATTAGCCAGAACAAACAGACAGACAAAAAAATATAAAAATTGTTTTTTTTTTATGTGCCGTAGGTATACAACATTATTTTTAGTATATGCGAAACCTGAATATAGTTTGTTCAGAATAAGTAACTGAATCGATTCCAATAATTTTTACCCCATGTTATATTTTGGCCCAAAAATATTCAAAAAAGGTTAATAGTTGGACACCCCGAGTATATTATACTGTGCCCCGAGGAGCGACTAACTAGGTAGTTATCTACCATACGCGCACAAGGGCGCGGCGCCGGCGCACAGCGAGCGGGGCGGGGGTGCAGCAACCTCAGTCGCCCGGGTACCCTGGTTGGCGCGCACGTGTCGCGTGGGTCCGTGTCGCGTGGGTCCAACTGCATAATCGCGAGCGCGCGGCCGCCGCGGGCCACAGTTGTGTTTCGGTTGATCGTGTACTTACCTATCGTATGTAAAAAGTGTCGTGTAACTGGACTGGACGTGGACTTTCTCATACACAAACGTCCAGTACACAGAAACAACGATAACAGTGATAACGTATCCCTACAATGCTTTGCCGTGATGATTAACATTTTTAAACACGCCAAGATGGTTAATTGTAGAAAGTTATTATTTGTACCTACAGCCTGCTGTGGTTAAGTAATGCGATGTTTAACACTTTTCATCCACTTTGAACAAATCGCATTGACTACATTGTATCACTTACGGCTTACGAATAAGTAATTACTTATTCGTAGCTTACGGCTGCATTTATTTACGAATAAAGTACATTATAATAACTACCTACACTTGACCATTACGACAGTCCAAAGCCTGCAAGTGTGATGGAAAATGTTATCACCAGTTAATTACAATACAATCGCCGCGCCGCGCGAACGGCACGCGGTGGGGGAGACCATGTATTTGGACGGACAAACAGGTAACATAACAAGCTTATAACTTGGTGATTATTCATGATACAGTTTTGAAATTTTGTACATAGATTCTTTACATAAAAATACTAGACACGTGTTTCGGGTTTCGCATATACTAAAAATAATGTTGTATACTTTCATAAGCATTTAATATAAAGTTATTAGTTTGATATTACTAACATACACTTTAATTTTATTTATTTGTACATAAATTATGTAAGAAGATTGTGACGTAACTAGTGGTCTGTAATCAGCAGTACCTAAGTCACGTCCACACAATAAAACAAAACAATAACATAATCAAGCAGGCTTATGATAAACGATTCAATTAGTGTCGAAAGATACTGCTTCAATCGACATCCATCATAAATATGTAGTGGACAAAAATGGACGAAATTATGTTCGGTTGGCCGCCGGCCAATAATATCACTCCACTGATGCTTAAGTTTTTAATAAAATATTGTAGAAACGAAATCTTCCTCTGAAGTCAACTTAAGGCTTGTGGTTCCCAGTAGCGAAGTGTCGGATTTTCTTTCCACAGGTATCGTTAATCAAAGTATCTGTGGGCTGTAGCTTAAGCGTCCTTTGAGTTATTGTAACTTTAAGATCTCACTTTATAATCGTGTTATTGCTAAGCTTGTTCTTCGTCTCATGTCAGAATTTAGCGATACTTAAATAAATTGAGTATCACTAATCTATATAAATAAAACAAAGTTGGGTTAGTTACACCATTTATAACTCAAGAACGGCTGGACCGATTTATATGATCTTTGATTTGTTAGATTTATCTCCGTCCGAATAGCAGAATAACTATTAAGACATGGAAAAAAATCACAAAAATATAATAATTCATTGTTTTTAACGGCTTTTTTATGATATCTCGAGAACGGATTGACTGATTTCGATAGCGGTACGAAGTTCGCCGGGGCAAAGATAGTTCTGACACAAATAGATACGCTTATGTAATTGAGGAGTGTTTTTTTAAAAGGCCGTGTTTTCGTTTCGTTAGCAACAAATTTTTACAAACCGTAAAAAATGTGTCCTTCTTCAAAGACAGTCTAGTAAGGAAAATCCTTATAAGTTCAGACGATTTCTTTAATATTATGAATCAAAATATACTGTGGGACGATCTGGTACAAATTTGTACCGCTTGTGGTACACATATGTACCAGCTCGTCCTAATGAAGTTAACTTTGAACAACAATTGTTTCGAGTAACATTTACTTCAGCAAACGTTAATAAGATAAACGCTTCCAAAGTTACCACGAATTTATACTGCTCGAAACTTCCACAATAAACATTATTAAGAATTCCTGTACATTAAAATCTTTACTTGAGCATTTAAATTAAGCCAGCTTTACTTTTAGCAAGATGTCGAATGGAATTGGAATATTAGTAAGTTGAATTTGAATATTAGGAATTGGATTCAGAATCGAATAGAATCAATGAAGTCGTCTTTTCGAGCGGAAAATTTCTAATTCGTGTTCGGGATTTGGATCGAAAGGCAGCAGACACTTCGTTTAATACTTTATGATATTTGCGATAGGAATTGGTGTAATCGGGTTTTAAATTTGCGTGTCTAGTTGAATATTTGGGTTCGTGGCTAAGTATAATAGCCGTGCGGGTCGATCCATCAGGTTAAGCTACGCTTGCCGGGTTGGTCTGTGGATGGGTGACCATCTTTACATAATTACCGAGATTCCTCCATGCCTCGAAAAGCACGTTGGTCCCAGCTGTCATTAGTGGATCTTTGAGAGTCGTTACGGGGAGGGGGTGTCCGGGGGATCTTAGATGGGTATGTACTAATTTATGTTTTTTTTTTTTATTATTACTTTTTGCTCTTAACTTCAAAAAGAGAAAGAGTCAGAATTTTATGGAATCTTTTTTTTTGTTTAAATTAAAACAAAAAGCGACAGCGCGAAGCAGCTTTAGTAGAACAATTTCTATGATAACTTCATGGAAATTGTTCTACCAGAATCGCGACACACCGTCGTCGCGTCGCGCCATTCTGCGGGAGCTTTAATCTTCGTGTGACCTACCACATGTCCAAAAATACTTATATACTTACTTCTAGAACAGCCTATTTAAAAATCCTTCCTTATCCTCTTTTGGAATAAATCTGGTATACAAATACTAAAATAGAGCTTATATTCATGCCGGAATTAATTATATTCGTACTCACCAGACCGTAAATTACAGAATTTATGTTATGTAAATTAATATTATTAAAGTGACATCATTAAATAGACAAAGACTCAAGGTCTGCGGCTGGTAGAAGACTCGCGTCGGTTGCTCGCACTAATTATTTTACAAAACTTAGGGCGCGTTTAAATTGGTTGAGTAAGCATTCAAGTCCGAACAGAAGAGTTCTACATAATTTTCTGTCTAACTTAAGCCTAGTTGAAATTTCGTAAATTACAGTTAATTACCTACTGTCTTCACTAGCGCAATGCTATAAAATTAAATGAAGAGTATTTAACTCGGACTCTAAATAATGACAACTTTTATAGAGAACTGTTTGAATGTCAGAACATTGTGGAAGGATTGGGCAGCGAGCGTTATCGAGCTGGCACTCGATAACGCTCTCTGCGTCATGTATACCGCAAATAAACGAGTTTTGTTTCTTCCTTTTCTTCATAGTTAGTCGAGGGTGTGACAGACGTTTCATATCACAGTACCGCCACCGCCGCTGAACGAGTGCAAACTAAATTCCTCCTGCTGAAAAATGCAGCCATAGTGACCTCTGCGCTGCCACCGACGATACCGTGAAATTGGCGATGTTTTGTGCCAAAATAATTGAGTACACTGTCGTGCCATCGACACGACGAAGAAGAACGAATTACTCTACCAATGTGAACGCGCCTTACTACGTCTGCCGGATAGTTTCGCATATTTGGCTACGGAAGTTTGCGTTATAGACATTCTTTAAATTATCCGTATACGGTGGAGTTTTAATTAATATAGTCGGGCAATTAATTGAGATGGCTGAAAGCGTTAGAACTAAGCTGCATTGTTTTAATTGAAATACATTTTTGTTCCAAACTTTAGTTTAAAAGCAAATTAATTTTCTACCGTTATATTCCACATTTTCTCTTAATAAGAAATCCCATACCGTATGCTGTAATAATTTTATTGATGTTATAATATTTAAAAAAAAACGTCCTCCTATTTTTGTATTCCTTTGTTGGTCTAGTGGTCGCAAGTAGGTACTTCATCTGAGCATGAGGTCCTGGGTTTGATTCCCGGATTGGACAAAGTATTATTGGGTTTTTCCAGGATTCAGGCATCAGGATTATTTCTGTAGCAGCCCGGAGGATTTGTGTCCGGTTGATGCCTATAGGCTTGCCCCCTATTACATGGGACATAAATATAACTGGTGAAATGTGGGTGTACTATAGGCACACCTCTGCCTAACCCATCGGGAAATACACACGTGATGTTATGTTATTTGTTTACTCTTATGAAAAACGTAGAGGAAGTCCGAGCCCTCACGTATGTGGTGGGCCTATGCCAACACAAACTATCGTTGATAAAAAAAAAATCAAAGTCCTGACTGATATCAACGCACAGCCTATACCGCTTGTCCTAGAAACATGACATTTAGAGGGTATGTTCTTTATGAAGAGTAGGTATTCACGAATGCTTATGCGAATCCCGCACCCCCGGCCATAGGTAGAGGTTCTCACCGCGGTGTTTTTAGCGGGTAAGAGTCCGGCATGCCCCTCTGTCACTCCGACGATAGAAGAGGTCCATGAGGATTTCCACCGCGAAAAAAAAAAAAGAAGTTGTTCACTACGAAATGGACGGACGACCTAAAGAAGGTGGCTGGGGTAGACTGGATGCGGAAGACGGAGGACAGGGTGCTGTGGCGCAGTCTGGGAGAGGCCTATGTCCAGCAGTGGACTGCGATAGGCTGAGTTGATTGATTGATCACTACGAAAGGGTTTTTCGAAATTCGACCCCTAAGAGAGTGAGTGGGGGGAGGGTGAAATTTCACGCGGACAAAGTCGCGGGCCGAAGGTAGACGTTGATAAAATCGTATAAAGAATATGAATGTTTATAAATATTTTAGTATCATGTCTCAACGTCTTATCTATAGTAATAGGTATATGAATATCGTATGTTAGATCCTTTGATCCGCAGCGTTCCTTGATCCTCTTTTAGGGTTTCTTTTCTTCCACTTTAATCATCTTTTCTGTTCAAATATTATTTTATGTTCGCATTTTGTTATTTCGTCATCCATACTATATAATATATAATCACACTAATATTATAAAGGCGAAAGTATGTGAGTGTGTGTGTGTTTATATGTTTGTTACTTCTTCACGCTCAAACGGATGGACCAATTTTGATAAAATTTTGTATGGAGATAGCAGACACTCTGGATTAACATATAGGCTAATTTTTATCCCGATATTCTCACGGGATCGACATTTACGCGGGTGAAACCGCGGGGCGCAGCTAGTAATATTATAAATGTGAAAGTGTGTCTGTCTGTTACCTCTTCACGCTTAAACCGCTGAACCGATTTAGATGAAATTTGGTATAGAGATAGGTCGAGTCCCGGGTAAGGACATAGGATAGTTTTTATCCCGATATTCCCACGGGAAACTTATGCTGGTGAAACCGTGGAGCGCTGCTAGGAAGTATGATTAAATTACAAATTTTATTGTAGGTTTTAGAGTTTTTATGTTTTCTACATACATTAGTTAGAGAGTCAAAGAAATACGGCCCCCTATTACACGGGACTTAAACATAACTGGCGATACCTATGCCTAACTCTTTGGGGATTACAGGCGTGATGTTTTGATGTGTTATGTTAAAAGAAAATAACTCTGTGATAGACAGACAAAAAAGTAATGTAATAAAAAGTCAGAACTCTAAAAATATTTAATTTATTGCTGGTGCAAAGACTGTCGATTAGACCACGGTCTATGCTTTAATAACTTTGCAGGGTAATTTATGATAGATAATAATAAACGGGACAGGATAATTATACCCGTACATGCTTATCATTTTGCCAACGATAGCTTATGATTAATTATACCGATACCCACGGAATGCCGTTACCCAAAGTTAATGTTTTGCCCGATAGACAAATAGACAAATAGACAAATAAGGAAATAAAAGCTTATTGTTTAGTTGGATATCAAATTGTTGTTTTGGTTTTGGCTCCTGAGATTACGAGCAAATAATTTTATCATAAATATCTGAAGGGATGGGTTGCTATTCATATTTGGATTTATGGCGGAAGATATAAATATAAAATAGATAGACATTATATAGCAAACTAACTGAGATTTGGTCCTTCGAGCCGGATCACAAGATCGAATTTTCTTGCTTCAAGGAAAATGAACTCAATCTCAAAGCATTTATTTTAAATAAACCAATTTTAGGCAATTTTGAATTGTTATGAGGTCGGTCAGTCGGAAAGATGAAGCCGATTCCAAAGCGTACAATCTTTTCAATCAAAATATTGGTTACATCACTCATGTTGAAATTATCATGCGCGAACGATGTAGGAAGACGTTCACGTTTAAAGATGAAAATGTTGAATATTTATCTTCCTATAAATATTAGTTTTGTAGTGGCTCTTTAGACAAAGAGAAAAATAAATACCCAATTAGTAACCTGCTGCGTTTCAAAACAACTCATCATCAGAAATAGTAATGGGAAAGGCCTCGGCTGTCATTCTTGGATATTTGACAGTTGTTACCGGTCATCAGAAGTCCGAGAGGCTGACAACCAGTCCTACCAAGGGGTATCGTGTTACCCAGTAACTGGATTTTGGAGGTCAGATAGGCAGTCGCTCCATGTAAAATACTGGTATTCAGCTGCATCCGGTTAGACTGGAAGCCGACCCCAACATAGTTGGGAAAAGGCTAGGCAGATGATGACGAGTAATGGAAAAGTAAGAAACTTATAAAAAAAAATATGGCGCAATTTCCAATAAAGTAGGTAATTGCCACTCGTAGTATAAATCGTGTAAATGGCTTTGTTCTGTAATAACGATAATGGCTTAAGTGAATGTTTGTATCGTTAACAGGTTACTTAATATTAAATGGCGGTACGTGTGTTTTGGTAACACAAGATAAACTGACTTGTTACACATTCTTTTAATAGGTACTAAAAATAAAACAAACGTTTTTTTTTATTATATTTTTCTTAATATTGTAATTAGTAAGTATGTAGGTGGTAATCTCCCGAACTACCAGTCGGATTAAAAAAAAAACTTTTTGCATTTAATAGCCTAATTTTTGAGTAAGGCTATAATAACACACGCCACGCTAGGATCTAGAAGAACGCTAAACGAAGTGCTAGCGCGGGCAGGCGATGCGATACGACGTGGTGGATCGGGGAACATCAACAGACAAAGTTGCGGGCAGAAGCTATTTTTATATAATTTCAATTTTAAGTATTTTAAAAGACTGTACAAGTGCAATTAATACTTTACGAAAATATTATTTTTCTTAAAAAAAACCTCGATAATTATGGCGATGATGTTGTTACCTATAAGAATTGCTTTTTTAAAGAATTAGATCATCCTTACGCTATTTTTTAAGACAGCCCTGTTATTGTAACTATTGTGTACAGAAACCGATAATAAATTAAAAATATTTACCCGTTGAAATGCAATCTCTTACCGACATTTCTTTACTAAAGCCGAGATTAATAATAATTAATTTTCATAATTTACTCGAGATATAATAAAATCTCTCTTGGCTTGTGTTTTTCTAGGAAACTTTCCTTGAGGGAATGTTACTAACTGATATTTAATATAATCTAGATAAAAGGGCTTGTGGATAATGCCCGGCTTTGAGGACCAACAAAAACGAGGAATTCCATTTGTACCTAATCTTATGTACCATTAGGATTAATATCGTTATTAAAAAACGGTTCATAAGATATATGAGTTAGTAACATGACAACACTCAACCTTTTAGCCGCCCGACTTCATATCAGAGGGGCAATTCTCTTAATTTTAAGCACGTTCACAGTCTGATCTCAGTCTCAATCTGTCAAAAATACGTCTAATTTTCCTACACTTTGACAAGTTACTGATATTTGTTTATCGCCGAGATGAGACTGCGACTAGATTTTGAACTTTTAAATTACGAGAATTGGCCTTCAGTTGTCGTGCCCCAGCGCCCGAAAAAAAAATCTAAAAATAAATACCTGATAGAATACAGCGTAGTTAAATAAAAAAGCAGATTAAACGAGATGTGGTATTTGGTCGTAAATATACGACCCTGGCGAAATGGACACGAAAATATTTGTCGCATTAATCCAGCGTAAGCGACAGCTTAGCATTGGCTTAGCATTTTCGGATGACCACTGAAAGACAACACTCAACCTATTAGCAGCCCGACTTCATATCAGATGCAGTGCCACCAGCCCCCGTAAAAAAAACGAAACTTAAATACCTGATAGAATTCAGCGTAAGTAAATAAAAACGCAGATTAAATGAGCTGTGGTACTTGGTCGTAAATATACGACCCTAGCGAAATGGACACGAAATTATTTGTCAGTGGGTCTTCCATAGCACAGCATCATGCTGGGTGGAAGCCTTCTTGTCACAGTCACTGTGCACACATACGCACGCACACGTGCAGCTGCCGACCATTTCTGTTTTGTGCTAGTATAGATCTGTTTTGTTTTTAATTTTCTTATATTTGAGTAGAGTTAATAATTTTTATTGTATGCGTTTCTGTCACAAATAAACCTATTTTTCTTTTCATCTTTTAAGTGTTGTCTGTCCATATGACTTTTATGTGTGCACATTATGCAAGCCAAATCTGTCTGACCGACTACAATTTTTCGTACTACTTTGGGGCCATCAATGAGAACATCTTTCACCAGATTTTAAAACTGAATAGAAACATTTTCGGCTAGCTTCCACCTGAAAATCACCGGTAGGTTTAGGCAATCAAACCCATATGAAAGGACTAGGACTACATCTAGAAAAAAAAGAATAAAATACTTTTAAATAGGTATATTTTTACGTCATTTACCTATTGATACAAGATTAAAAGTCATAATTATAAGTAAAACAACGTTGAGTTGTATTTAGAAAATTCTCGATAAAAGTGAGAGATGAAAGCAATTACTTTTCCAGGGATTTCTTGTGCGAGCGATCCGGGAGTAAAAATAGTAGAACAAAAGAAACAGAAGGCTAAAACCATGGATATAAAGAACTAGAAGATGCAAGTACGTAATCTTGTGCGGACATTATCCATTACTGTAGTAATTATACAAAATGTAAAAAAATTAACCTTAAAAACTTTAAGAGGTGCTTTAGACCATCGAACTGAACAACTTTCACTATGGGACCAACTCCGAAATCACGAAAAAAAAATCAGCTGTTTCATACAAAAGTTCAATACCTACTCGGCCAAAATGTATGAAACAGCTCATTTTTTTTTTCGTGATTTCAGAATTGGTCCCATAGTGAAAGTTGTTCAGTTCGATGGTCTAAAGCACCTCTTAAAGTTTTTAAGGTTAATTTTTTTACACCTTATATTGCTTGCGTATGAATACCTACGTCAAATGTGCATTTACTGAAAATGACGTCTGCAAAATGTGTCGTGGAGATAACACACCCACACATAAAAAGTTGGGTCCAAATATTTGCTTATTCTAACTGCTTTAACTCGTTGAGCTCCGGTAATGAGCCACAATTGATTTTCTATTGTATCGTACTACATAGAGTACGCGCGGAGCTTGACCGGTTAATATTATTTTGCGTCAGCAGCGCTAACATAAATGTCCTAAATCTATAAGTACCTACTAGGAATAAAATACTCTAGAAACTTACACAATAAAAATGCACATCGAAACAAGATAGAACGAGCCAAAGGACTTTGTATACCACTCCATGTCACTCAATCAAAAACGCACAGCTTGCCATATCTACATTCTCAGTATCCGTGGTCTTGACGACGTTGAATGAGAAAAAACCCAGGCGGTGTAATAATCGCCTTGTTAGCCATGATTGTTGTAAGGAACCGTCGGAGCATTTAAATCGGGGAATTGCTGGCCTCTGGTGAAAGAATACCTACCCAACTTTGTAGGGAGAAAGCTGAATTTTCGTGAGACCGGTTTTCTAAGTAGTTTGTTTTCTAAGTGAAAATAAAAGCGTGTTAATAAGAGGACATCAGGATATGAATGGTGTAGTTCAGTGTTAATGCATCTAAAACTTTGGTTTACTAGGAAAGCGGTTCCGTGACATTATAACGGCCATCTTGAAAATCTGCCATTTTTACCAGTAGTTAATTGACGTTAAGAAAAAGGATTCTCGGTTACTCTGGTCACATTGCCCATCGGGAACCAGATAATCTAGAAAAGTTGGTGGTGATGGGCAAGGTAGATGGGAAAAGACCTCGCGGACGGTCATCTATCGGCTAGTCAGACCTATAGAGTAATGCGGAACAGGGTGTAAAGCTCACTCATACTCTATAGAAAAGGGAGGATCCTCCGACCAGACGGGTGTAGTCTCTGGTGGGCAACTGTCCGATGATTAATGTCGGGCCGTTGTATATACAGATTGTATTGTATTCGTTATGAAGAAATGAATCAACTATCATTTGTTTGTACTAGATCGTACTTGGGAACCTTCTGGTTACGGAGATATGAAAGTCAAAATTATAACATTTTTCCTTTTAGATTATCATAACGTTAATTATTTTCATTATTCACCATTCTGTGTTAAGAACCTATAATATCTTCATAACAACCAATTCTCCTTAACCCCTTACAAAAGTAAACGCATTCGTCAAATAGTCTCATTTGTAGTACAAAGCTCGCTTAGTGAGCAGATGTTCCGGAGACAGTGCAGTCTTCATGCATTCATCATTAGTTGACTACGTGACTGCAAAGAGAATGCCCTGGATTACCTCATTTGGTATTTACAAAGGAATTCAAATATACAACCTTTTGTGATGAAGTAAACATAGCATTGTGTTGGGAGTTTTTTTTTTAGTCAAAGGTAATGAGCAATGGTTGCCTTCTCTGTCTTAACTACATGTCTTTGATGTAGGTAGCTTTTTTAATGAAAGGGTAACTTAATGTTGAATCCAAAGATATTTAAATATATTTACGATTATGACACATTGTTCGCATAATTGCCGATGGGGCTAAAAGGTTCTGGAGTGGCGACCGCGTATCGGCAGCCGTAGCGTTGAAAGGCCTCCTACAATAAAGACTGATGACCTTTGCAAGGCCGCAGGAATCCGTACATAACCGGTCGAAGTGGCGGTGCTTGAGGCAAGCCTGTGTCTAGCAGTTGACGTCTTTCGACTGACATGATGGTGAGACGGGACATAGCAAACAACATCAAAATCTACTTGGTAACGTACAGGTCTCACCTCGCTCAGTTTAGTTCTATATTTTTATTTAGTTCGGAAAGAAAATTATTTACGAAATAAGTAGGGCTGAATTGCGCATTGTGATGCTTGGTACTCAAAGATTGGTGTCGGCAGAAGTGTATCGTGTCAAATTTGGCTGTTGCGTAATTTTGCTATACTATGCTAGAAGGCGTCTCTGAGATCACAGTTTTTCTATGACATTTCTTCTGATAGCATTTTTTATGGTATCCTAAATCTCCTTGGTTGAAACTATCTTAATACTAAACCGGTCAAGCACCGCGCGTCGGCTATTGGCGACGAAACAAGAGAAAATTAATTGTGTCTCATTAGCGGAACTTCACAGATTAATATTAGGCTTATCTTATAGTATTTAAAAATAACGTGATGGTATAGATTATTCCCGACTGTTTATGATTGTAATGGTGTAGCTTTAAACCATAGCTTATCGGAAAGAATTACTGCCATGAACTTTTAATATTCGATAGAAAATATGAATGAAACAAATAGGAATAATAATATTCTTCCGACCGGATTTTGGTTACGATGACAATATCAACGTACAGACGCCAGCACATCAAGCTACCCGAAACTGTCAAATTTTCCCAATCAACTTTGAACCTTATGCTTCAGTGATAAGGCTAAAAATCTATTGAAGAAATTTGAGAGATTGTAGTAGCTTGATGTGCTGGCGTCTGTACATTACCCAGGTAGGTGCGTAGGAAACATTAAAGTGCACAAGTGTGTACGCAAACACAGCTGCATTATCTGTTCTTTGGTGTGTTCTCAATGTGAACGGCTCTGACATCAAGCAGTGGAGAAAATTGATAAACCTTAAACATTTAATTGTTGAGCGCGAGGCTTCTGGTTACTTTGTAAGAATAGAATACTCTTTATTATGTACACCAAATAAATTACAGACATAAAAGTAAGTAAGTAAGTAATAAGTAAGTAGTAGTAAGTGTGTTTTATTAAAAAAAAATTAATGTACGTTTTGTTGGTGCAGCATAAGTTATTTCTCTTTCTTTTGTTTTTTTTTTTGTTACTTTAATGATATAGTCCGATAAGGCGGGAATCCGACACGACCGGGGACCGATCAGGTGCAAGACAAAGGCGCCGTCAGTAGGGACTGGTCATCTCTTTCCAGCCAAGGCTTATTTTATTTTAATTTAATATATGAACTGTTGTGTTTTCTCATCTTTTCATTATAGACGCTTTTAACGTTCGACATCGTTCTCACATGTACCTATAATTTTTGAAGTGAAAACTTCTTTAGCGGCGTTGAACACTTTTTGTAATGGGTAAAAAATGTTAAACTCGCGTCAGGACCCCCCCCCCCCGCCCCGTCGAAGTCGAAGTCAAAGTCGAAGTCGAAGTCGAAGTCGAAGTCGAAGTCGAAGTCGAAGTCGAAGTGGAAGTGGAAGTGGAAGTGGACACACTGCTGTGTATTCGTAACATTCGTGTATATAAAGTGTTTAAAATATGGAAATTGAACAAAGTGCATCTATTAATGAAAAAAGGGACGCAGAAATAGTGAAAAAAAATGAGTTATATTAATTCAATTAATAATTGATTTATTTCAACGTTAATATTCAAGTTTTCACTTCTGCCGGCACTCCCGGAGTGCAACCCGTTTTATTTTTAACATGAATGATGTAACCAAGACTTTGTAACCATATTATTTTGATTTAAAAGAGTGTCCATGGAGTTTCTTGCCCGTTCTTCTCCATAGGTACCTACGCTTTGGAATGGGCAACTAGCTTCATCTCTCTGACTGACCGACCCCTTGACAATTCAAAAATGCCTGTAATTGGTTTAATTGAAATAATTGCTTTGAGTTTGAGTTTGATTTTGAAACGACCAACCAAATAATTGAATGAAATACGTAAGAAATTACGTGATAAAAATCAGGCTGTACCTATAGCATAACATACATATTTTTGTTCGCAATAGTGGAACAAATTAATAGTTAATTTTTAATGATTAATGGTACTATAATCTCTTAGATTACAACAGGTTTTTTGATACATTTTCTCACCTTTTTGAGTTGTGATAAATGCTACTAGACTTTCTTTTTTCCTAGTAAAATAAACACTGATCAAAGTTAACTACCCAACATCAAATTAATGAAGAAAAGCAAATGTCCGTAGAAAGTATTCGAGAAGAAATTGTTAGTGTAATAAAGACGGTTACCACAAAGCCTTGGTGTTAACTTTATCACGGACGGCGGATTGTTCAGAGAATACAAACATAGCTGTTGCCTTCACCAGACGTTAACAAGTCGTTGACGGTAATTTCTCCCTGGGAGTACGTTGGGCAGGGATCGTAAACCTACATGGTATGTGAGCTGTAATTGGCTGTGGTTTTATTAAGATTTCCAAGATTTCTTTTACTGTTTTTGTGTGTGGAAAAGTATGCTCGGACATTAAATTTTGATAAGTATTGACTTCTAAATGAAGTCGGTAGGGACGTCACCATAACTTGCTTAATCGGTTCTTGGGAACTTACGAAATGTAAATTTTGAATGTACATTTCCGATTGAGTGATTCCCAAAGGAGAAGGGAAAGACTCCATAGTTTCCTGGGCCCAGGTGTTAACTCAATCAAACTAGCTTTATTTGTAAGTGGATATAATAACAAGGCCTCACTGAAAATTTGGTGAAATTTGGCTATCCAGGAGTCAAGTTATATGAAATATAGTAAAAGCACAGTAGACAGATACGAACAGTACGGAAACTACGTACAAACGGTCGCAACGGCACACTCACACAGACGCGCGCATCTACGGTACTCCTAAGCGATGGTCGGGGTACTCTCAGTCACGGGTGCCGTGTTGGAACGAATAATCGTGTATTTAATTTATTCCTTGCGCCACCGATCGTCCATCTTTTTAATAAAAACTGTTTGAACTCGACTTCTTCAAAACCGGAGCTTTCCTTTTTTAACCCCCGACGCAAAAACGACGGGGTGTTATAAGTTTGACGTGTCTGTGTGTGTGTGTGTGTGTGTGTGTCTGTCTGTTACATCGTAGCTCCCGAACGGATGAACCGATTTTGATTTTGTTTTTTTTGTTTGAAAGGTGAATTAGTCGCGAGTGTTCTTAGCTATGTTTGAAGGAAATCGGTCCAA
Source organism: Amphipoea oculea (assembly GCA_945859645.1). Classification (NCBI taxonomy): domain Eukaryota; kingdom Metazoa; phylum Arthropoda; class Insecta; order Lepidoptera; family Noctuidae; genus Amphipoea; species Amphipoea oculea. Next base: position 17,365,766 of record OX243868.1, on the reverse strand, counting down.
GATGGCCGCCGCCACAAAATGGCGAATTACATATTTTTTCACAAATCCCTCAATATGGGTATCAAATGAAAGGGCTTGACAAGTAGAATACTAAACACTATGATAAATTTCAAAACCAAGATGGCCGCCACCACAAAATGGCGAATTATATATTTTTTTTCATAATTCCCTCAATATGGGTATTAAATGAAAGGGCTGGACTAGTAGAATACTATACACTATTACAAATTTCAAATCCAAAATGGCCGCCACTACAAATGGCGAATTCACAGAGGAATACCTTAGTAGGTATGGAATGAACGCCAACGACCACGAGTAACTAACTAGCCTCACTGTGGTAAAAAAATACGTACAGCTGCGCAGAATTCGGCGACAGACGTGTCGATCGTATAGCATGTTTACTAGTTATATAATATTATAAAGTTTAAAAAGCAAGAAATAAAAGTTAAATTAAAAATTTAAAAAACCCCCGACTCAAACAAAAACCTCTAAAAAGTAAAATAATAATATATATTGGCCCTTTAACTTTAATTTAAGTTGCAGGAAATATTTTGATCCAAGCGTCCTCATGTCGGGGGACGGCTAATGAAAACGCCAAACACATGAGGCTTAAACCCAGCAATAATGGATGTAGCTATTGTAGAAAACACAACTGCTGTTAACTTCCAATTTTCATTAGCCGTCCCCCGACGTGAGGACGCTTGGATCAAAATATTTCCTGCAACTTATATTAAAGTTAAAGGGCCAATATATATTATTATTTTACTTTTTAGAGGTTTTTGTTTGAGTCGGGGGTTTTTTAAATTTTTAATTAAACTTTTAACTCCCAGCTGATCTTGAAAGGTAAGAATGATTTATTGTTATAATCGATATCGAATAATGGCTCGTGCGATCATGCACCGACGTGAATTTATTTGTAAATCAAAGATGGCGGCTGCTAAAATTTTTTTCGTCATGGGTGTCGTAGGTAGTTAAAGAGGTTGCCAAAATCGTTAGTGAGGTCAAAATCTAAATCCAAGATGGCGGCTGTGTTTTCTATTTATTTGTCATGGGTGTCGTTTTCATACTTTTCGAGGGTGCTAAAGCCGATAGTGAGGTCAAAATCTAAATCCAAGATGGCGGCTGTGAAATTTTCCATTTATTTGTCATGGGTGTCGTTTTCATAGTTTTCGAGGGTGCTAAAGCCGATAGTGAGGTCAAAATCTAAATCCAAGATGGCGGCTGTGAAATTTTTCCATTTATTTGTCATGGGTGTCGTTTTCATAGTTTTCGAGGGTGCTAAAGCCGATAGTGAGGTCAAAATCTAAATCCAAGATGGCGGCTGTGAAATTTTTCCATTTATTTGTCATGGGTGTCGTTTTCATAGTTTTCGAGGGTGCTAAAGCCGATTGTGAGGTCAAAATCTAAATCCAAGATGGCGGCTGTGAAATTTTTCCATTTATTTGTCATGGGTGTCATTTTCATAGTTTTCGCGGGTGCTAAAACCGATAGTGAGGTTAAAATCTAAATCTAAGATGGCGGCTGTGAAATTTTTCTATTTATTTGTCATGGGTGTCGTTTTCATAGTTTTCGAGGGTGCTAAAGGCGATAGTGAAGTCAAAATGCGCGTCGCTCGACCGATGCCTAGTTTAACCCTGCACCTTACCGTTTCAATTCGAGAATGGGTGTAATAGTAATTAAAGAAAACAATATTTAAAAAAATATATCTCTATTATTCGAAAGATAATAAGTCAACTTCTAACCGCACACCACGTTAAAAACTTCGTTACAATAAAACACATCAATTTTACAGACATTAAGAGTGACAACCCTAACGCTCCAATGAGTCGTAGGTATTTATTTCAACAAATAGGCCTTAGTTTCCATACTGTTCATATTTATACTGTGGTAAAAGTGAGGTTACATTATAACATTGTAGTTTTTTGATGTTAATTGCGAAATATTTTTGAATGGTTTTGGTTGTATAATGGTTTTACGCATGGAGTGCAAGTAGAGAGCCTCCATGTGCGACGTGTTGAAGATCCTGACACGTTTAGATTGAGAACGGAAAATACGTGCGCACTCACAACGAAAGAAAACGAACGCGTGTTGATCTATGCGAGTGCCGGTCACAGAGTACTTTTTGATAGGTGCCGGTTTTTTTCTACCTGTCATCTGTCGGTCGGTGACCAGCACAGATTACTTTAGACTATACTGAGTGGCCAGTGTTGCTAACAGAAGAAAAATTAAAGGAACTCGATTCGCTTTGAATCGATTCCACGAAAAGATTGATAAGCATTTGTCACACGATTTTCATAGATATTCTGAGATTTTACCGATTTATACACTATCGATTACTTAGAATTCAGGCATGTACTTTATCAATTATAAATTATTTAGTTTCACAACTTAATTTAATTTTTCTCGCTTCCTAGATAGAAACATGGTGCTGTATTTTGTGATTTCCTTTAGAAATATATCACGGTTTTTTTAATACCCATTTTAACTAGTTAACTGCTGGGCCCAGGATTTCCCTTCTCCTTCCCTTCCTTTGATTCTCCTTCCTTTAAGTAAGTTTATTCCGTACCTAGTAAGGTTTTAAGTTGAAGTTGTAAGAAGTATTTGGGTTTATTTTTCGAGTAAATTTTTTTTTGACAAATCTCAAATACCGTTTACAAGCTAACACTAAAATTAATGTATTATGTAGGTACAAGTTTATAAAAAAAATTGTGGAAGAGTTCATTGGGCATCAAAAAATTCGTCCGCATCACTGTCAAGGGCAAAGTGGCGAAAGTGCCTGGCAAGATTGCCACGTTGGATGGCAATGGCAATGCGTCTGGTCGCGTGAAGAGTCGACCAACCGCTTAACGACTTTTGGTTCACATAAAAAAAAATCTACAAAATTAATAAACACGCCAATGTTTACCATCCCTATCTAGGCAATAGTTGTGAAGTACCTGCGTAAAGTTTTGTCGTTAAGCGGCACTGCGGGAGTGAGGGACAGGACGCTTTCATGTAAAGTTGACCGTACGGTCGTGGGACTGATATACGACTGTAGGGAGTTTTAGCAGGTAGATAATGCTCCCGATGGGTACTTTTCAGAAGAAACGTAGCGTTAAAAACACTTAGTGCAAAATGACAGCTCAAATGATTTGATTAAGAACAGAAGTACAGAATGGAGACTAAGGGCGGTTTTGCACTACGTCCGATCCGAATCCGAGAAATAGTCTAGTCCATAGTCCTATTTGTTCGGATCTAGTACGCAACGCCTCATACAAATAGGACAATGGTCACTTCGGACCGGCATTTCTCGGATTCGGATCGGATATAGTGCGAAACCGCTCTTAGGCTGACTTACACAACAAATCACTAAATGCATTTAGCGCTAAACGAATTTAAAATATTGTTCCATTTCTGCCCATTGTAATCGACAATTGAAGATTACAGAGACAGAATGATGTTTTAAATACGTTTAGCGTTTAGTCTATCTATACTAATACATAGTACTATTAAGTATTCTGTGCTAATACTAATAATAAAACTGAAGAGTTTGTGCGTTTGAACGCGCTAATCTCTGGAACTACCAGTTGGATTAAAAAAAAATATATTTGCATTTGATAGCCCAATGTTTGAGGAAGGCTATTAAAAATTTAACATCGCGCTAATACCCTTAGGGGCCGAGCAAAAGAAACAAGTATAAAAACGCTAAGCGAAAACGAAGTAATAGCGCGGGTGGGTCGGGAGAGCATGAAATTTCACGCGAACGAAGTCGCGGGCAGAAGCTAGTGCATTTATAAATATTTTTTGCTAGTGGTCTTAAGAAATACTTTTGGCGTTGCAAAATCTTATAATACTTGTACGATACCTGCCTACTATTCAGGTATAGCTTCTTTTCATGGAGAAAAGAAACGAGTATTATTTTTTACCCTTATTAATACAGATAAGCTACAACTAGACGTTTGGTTCTCGGTAAAGGTGTCCATCCCCTGTCTTCTTTGGCGTCGTAAGCCTTTCCGACAACGGTTTGTTCAAGAGGCTAGACAATCATAACTTGTGACATAGTAAGTAATGTTTGTACCATATTGCTTACTAGCAGTAGCCCCCGTTTTCACCCGCATAAGTCTCGATCCCGTGGGAATGAGTCGGACGCCGAAAAGACACATAGAATTATTCACAACAAAAAAAAAAGATTCTTTGACAGTTGTATGAAATAACATGTTTTTTTACCCGACTGCGCGACGCAAAGGAGTGGTAATGTGTTTATTCTCGTTTTTATTTTTAACGTTTATCACTGGAAACTTGTAATTGGCTTTGTCTAAGGACACTGTATAAATAAGCTGTAAGTTTTCTGAATACAATAAAATAAAACGGGTTTAATACCACCCATTTTATTTTATTCTATTCGAAAAACTTACAGATAATTTATACAGTGTTCTTAGAAAACGCCATTTACAAGTTTCCAGTGATAAACGCTAAAAATAAAATCGAGATAAAAACATGTAATTTCATACAACTGTCAAAGAATGAAATTTGTTTTTTGTTGTGAATAATGCTGCATGCAACATCCAAGCTTGATATACGAATAAAGGTCAACATTTCCAGAACGAAAAAGAACGTTGAAACCAAAAACGTGCCATGTTTTCTTTTACAGTAGCTTCCCCATACACATAATTAATTCTTTCAAGAGGTTTCTGCAGCGCTGATGCGGTGGAACTCATAGGAATACGTAAATAACGTGATATATAAAGTTTTACGTATTGTGAAAAGAATGATGTCAAAGAAAAATCAAATGGCACGAAAACAAATGAATTACTAATTTCGAAACACAAATACACAACCCTAAATTTTTGCCTAAATTGGAGATAAATTTGAAATTGGAATTTCTAACCAAACGCCAGATATTTGAGACCAAAGTGGCCAGTTCGACAAAACGCCAATTTCATATGTAAGGACTTTATAGAATAATCAAAGAGAATAACATACTTAATATCAGACTTAATAAAATCTTTATTCAGCTTAACGCTTGTAAAAGGAATGGACTTAAATCCTCCAATGGGTGGAGTTTAAGCTCACGTCCTTGCTTTTCGTTTTGCTGTTTCCACTTGGCAGACGAAACATGGAAACCATTTTCGGAATATCGGTTCGCTAATGTAATAGTATTGTAAAATATCAAAGAGGTCATCGTTGTACCCTACATTCGAAACAAAAGAACATTTTCACTTAAGTTTCAGAAGTGGTTTCGCAACTGACAGCTCAATTTAATGTCGGCCAACATAAATTCGGCTACAAAACTTAAACTTGTAAGGAAACTTCAAGACATTGAATTACGCATTCGTATACTTTGTAAAGTTTACACAGTCAGACAGTTCTATAACAATCAGAGGCACACGACCACCATGAGTTTTACAGAGAGAACAAGAAGAATGACAGACGTCAGATAGCTGTCATAATTATTACGAACACGTTTACGAAGTCCGCGAAGCAAGTACAGACGCGAGCACATCAAGCTACTACAATCTGTCAAATTTATTTAATAGATTTTCAACTTTATCACTGAAGATTAAGGTTCAAAGTTGATTGGGAAAATTTTACAGTTTCGGGTAGCTTGATGTGCTGGTGTCTGTACATTGGGTTGCGTTTACAGAGAACATTATCAACAGAAACTTAATCGAGGTTTGATGTCAATTTTATTTATTTCTCTCTCTCTTTTGCCTACCTTATCCCATTTCATTCGAGGTCGGCTCTCCTCGTCATTCTTAGTCAGATGTTTTGGTCAGTGGGTCGTCTTATTTCCTAAGTCAATGTACGGTCACCAAAGGCGATAAGTAACCAAGGCCGTCAGATATAGTTGAATGTAGTAAGAAATCGATGGATGTTTTGGAATAAAATTAATAGAATACAAATAATGAATTTATTAAATCAAATTTCATTCGAAAACATTCATCGGTTTCTTACTAAACTTCAACTCTGGTTACTGATCTCTTTTGGTGACTGTACCTACCTACCACATTTATTACCAGCGTACTGTAAGAAGATAGGTATAAACCAAAAGGTGTGTAGCCCACAACCTCTGACCTCAAACGAGGATCATTGGGTTTAGAGAAATCTATTGCGCAACCTTCTCCTAGTGCCTATTAATTTACCCCGGCTTAAACCCCGACGGCGCGGGTAGATGTTTCGAATTCCTTATTACTGACTATAGTCAGACTCTGACTGAGAGCAGTGGTGGCCCAGTGGTATCGGCCGCGACTTACGAGTTGTAGGTCGTAGGTTCGAACCCAGACAGGCGCTTTACTTTGTGTAAAATTATTTCATCACCACTGCTCTCAAAACGGTGAAGGAAAACATCGTGAGGAAACCGGCATGTCCTAGAACCAAAAATTCAAAGACATGTGACATCTACCAACCCGCACTGGGCCCGCGTGGTGGATTACGGCCCACTCCCTCTCACAGAGAGGAGGCCTGTGTCCCAGCAGTGGGAACATTATAGGCTGATGATGATGATGATGACTATAGTCCGCGCGAAACTAGTTGGCCGCTGAGGTGAGGATAGGGGTGAGGCGGCGGTTCGCAACGCACGTACTGAGTAATGCGCCCCCGCCCCTCCATCCCACCGCTCACATACATAAGGCGCGGCCAACTAGTTCCGCGCAGAATATAACTTGAAAGAAACAGGCTGTGAACAATGTTTACTTCATTATTTATGTACTTAGGATTCAACTTTGGATATGTTTAAGGCGTAAAGGGAAACTAATCAGTAACTAGCTTAGCATTTATTCGGAGTTTCTTACGATAACTTGGAAACTAAGTAAGGAAGAGAGTTACAAGTTCTAGACTTTTATCCTTTCTAATATTAACCCTAAATCGTCAGGGTAGCCTGCGAAATTCAAATTTTCATACTTATTTCAATTTGCAGGTCACTGTCAGGTTGTGTGTTGATTAAAATATGATTCGCAGCCGTAATAAATAAGTAAGTATATTCCGCGAGATAGTAGCGCATCCCCCTTAATGTGAAAGTGAATATACAGGGTGTTACGGAAAGGGTATATCAATACAAACGGGTTGAAGAGTGTATCTGGTCTAGAATCTCTGTACAAAATTTCAGCTCAAAAGCATTAATTTTGAAAATGCTTAATATTTTTTTATTTCGACATCACGGCGCTGCACTGGCGCGCGGCGGCGTGATGTGCGTGTACTAGGCGCACAGACACACTACAGATAATGGATAATGACCCTCGTAGTGCGGTGACACGTTTGTTATGATTTAAATTTAATAAACTATCGAAATAAAAAAATATTATGCATTTTCAAAGTTACTGCTTTTGAGCTGAAATTTTGTACAGAGATTCTAGACCAGATACTCTCTTCAACCCGTTTGTATTGATATACCCTTTCTGTAACACCCTGTATAGGTCTGACTCTTTTTGTTACATATTCATGGTTAAGTTTCCGAACTAATTCTGATGAGAGGCGCAGAATTAGGTTAGGTAGGAGGGACCCGTGGCTAAATGATAACAGCCGCACAGGTCGATCGATCAGGTTAAGCTACGCTTGCCGCGGTTGGTCTGTGGATGGGTGACCATCTTTACATACCGAAACCCCTCAGTGTCTTGGAAAGCACATTAAGCCGTTGGTCACGGCTGTCATACGTGGATCTTTGACAGTCGTTACGGGTAGTCAGAAGCCCGAAAGTCTGACAACCAGTCTTACCAAGGGGTATCGTATTGCCCAATAACTGGGTTGTGGAGGTCAGATAGCCAGTCGCTCCATGTATTCAGCTGCATCCGGTTAGACTGGAAACCAACCCCAACTATGTTGGGAAAAAGCTAGGCAGATGATGAGGCGCAGAATTAAATAATTAACTATTTTTAAGATTGGCATCACAGGCTGGTAAAAGCAATTCAAGATTACTAAATGACCTAGCTAAAGAGTATTGTTTACATATTTTTTAAGTGCTTCCATTTACGGAGCCAAACTTTTCTAAAATGTCCCCGAAAGTTCTATTAAAACCTCAAAAAGTGTTGTTTTAGGCTACTTTTAATTTAAATTTAGGGCTGCTTTTAGTGTGTCAGACACCTGCTTCAAACATTGAAAAAATAACTAAGTAAAGTTGTTTTTTAACAATTTTTTTTTTTGCAGAAAGTTTGAGATAATATTTCAGGCTGTATACGTCACTGCATACAATTACTCACTAAGTTTTTATCGTAAAGATTGATGTCAAAATATAATTTATCGCACGTCGAAGACCTAAGATCGATGGTCGAGCAGCATCGATTATAAATGTCGGATATTAATAATACAGCCCGAATAATCGCTATCGGAAAACTAATATTAAAGGTGAGTCATCGGAAATATTCGTTTCGGATCGTATTAGGGTTTGCTCGGGCACAAATTATCATTTATTAGCTTATGGACAGATTCGCTTTACGCCAGATTCGCGTTAAGTCAGATTCGTGTTAGGTCAGATTCGTTTAAAGACAGAAGTACAATCGGATAAAAAGTTATTTTATATTAATTTTATATTAATAATAATTTTATAAGTAATGTACAGACTGGCAGTTCATCAAGCTACTACAATCTGTCAAATTTCTTTAATAAATTTTCAACTTTATCGCTAAAGTATAAGGTTCAAAGTAGATTGGGAAATTTTGACAGTTTCGGGTAGCTTGATGTGCTGGTGTCTGTACAAAGCTCACCTTAGCAATTAAACAAGAGATATAAGTTAAGATTATGAGCTTAACTGTCATTAATAAGACACTATTACTTTTTCTATTGTTACCGAACTTAATAAGCTTGCCTATCAGATTAGGGGGGGACACGGGAGGGGGATACACTATTGAGACGCTGAGCTGTTTATTTGATTCATCTTAGGCTATTTATAATGTATGATATTGACCTATAGTAAGGCGTGGTCATTATATTCCCATTAATAGTGATTTGGCATGCCATGCAATAGCTTCTCTTGGGACCATTTGGCGGTCTTTGGGTACGCTGATGTTTGATGATAATGTATCCCATTAGCTTTAACGATATTATGTATTACATTGGCAATCTCTATCATAGTATTAGATCACAAAAGACGATGATGTAATTATTATAGACTGCCTCCTTGGTCTAGTGGTTGCAAGCGCTAATGATGAGCATCAAGTCCCGGGTTCGATTATTATTTTCGTTCGAAGTATTATTGTTAAGTATGTAATATTTTTTCAATCAGGAATTTCGCAGGAGTCTGGATTTGTGCCGGTTGATGGCAGTAGGCTGGCCCGCATTACATGTGGGAACATCGAGGAAACTTACATCTATACACCATAAGAGCTATTCTTGCTTGCATCGCTCGGCCGCTATAGTAATACTTACTAACAGATATGGTCATCGTGTGCACGGGATTTTGGTTTCAAATTGGGCAGATGTAAGTTTCGAAACTTACATCTAGGTACAGAGCTCGACCGCTATAGTAGCGCTTGCTAACAGATGTGGTCATCGTGTGCACGAGACTTTGTTTTCAAATTGGGCAGATGTAAGTTTCGAAACTTACATCTAGGTACAGAGCTCGACCGCTATAGTAGCGCTTGCTAACAGATGTAGTCATCGTGTGCACGAGATTTTGTTTTCAAATTGGCCAGATGTAAGTTTCGAAACTTACATCTAGGTACAGAGTCTACAGAGCTCGACCGCTATAGTAGCGCTTGCTAACAGATGTGGTCATCGTTTGCACGGGATTTTGTTTTCAAATTGGGCAGATGTAAGTTTCGAAACTTACATCTAGGTACAGAGCTCGACCGCTATAGTAGCGCTTGCTAACAGATGTGGTCATCGTGTGCACGAGATTTTGTTTTCAAATTGGGCAGATGTAAGTTTCCTCGATGGTACTCCTCTGCCTAACGCTTCGGTGATTACAGGAGTGATGTTATGGCAATCTCTATCGTAGTATTATGTCACAAAATGCGATGATATAATTATAAATTAGTCAATGATACCTACAAATGTGCTCGCAAGCGTTTACGTCAAGAAAATCGTTTTATATTGCAATTCTCTGGTGATACAGACATAGAAATGCAATAACTTACAGTATGAAACGTTAACGTGAACGTTAAAGTTTATTTGTAATATTTCTTCAATATTTCACAGCGACATTACTGAAGGATATTGCATTCTTCGTTCTCGAGATTTGAGTATGACATGGCTGTTTAATAAAAGATAAATGTCGCATTTCATTTCAGCCATTTTATATTAATTTTGATCTCAGCATATAAACAACGTAGGTGTCTATTAGATATAACAGTAGATATAAAAGGGAACTATATTTTCTATCACCAAAATTTATATTTGTCATCAAGTTGTATCACCTAATAAATAGATCTATCGCCACGAAATATTTGTATCACCTAATAAATAGATCTATCGCCACGAAATATTTTCGTTCTCAGATAGCGGGGCTCCGTCGACATAGGATGCAAGAACGAGCGAAGGGCACCCCGAGGTTCGGTTTGGTTAGGTTACTTTAAACCCTTTACACAGAAATAGGGGCCCCGCGAAGCGGGGCTCCGTCGACATAGGATGCAAGAGCGAGCGAAGGGCACCCCGAGGTTCGGTTTGGTTAGGTCACTTGCATTGTTTGGTGACTACATTTTGGTGACAGATCTACTATTTGGAGGACAAACCCTATTATTTAAGAAACACAAAACTAATTAAATTGGTGATAGCTTAAATGATACCCGATATACAAAAGAACAAGAGAAATTTAGTGTGTGAGAGAGAGAGTTATATCTTTCTTCTCTCTCATATAACGAAATGTGTCTAAACATGACGCGTCCTTGAAATTTCACTCTCAAATCTGGTCTTATTATCGAATCGCCGCACGGATATCTATGAATCGCCGCCTAAAAAGTTAAGTTACAATGATATCTTTTTTTGGTTACCCTTCATTCATCAATCCATTTAATGGCCGATTCCTAGAATTAATTTGCGGAACGTTATTGGTCAAAATTTTGACTCTTGTACTTTTACCAATAATGAAGCAAAGGGCTCATAGCTATGTACAGTAGACCCTTTCCATGTGGGGAGTAGCTCGCACAGGTAAAATGAACTTCCGAATCTACATATATATGTATACGCAAAGATTGGCAATAAAAAGTACTACCATTGGGAAGCAACAAGATTCGTTTTTGTTTAAGTATAGGAACCGAGCATATGGCTGCCTGTCCATTGACGCGGAGCGAGGCTGCGGAGCGGAGAAACAAATTACATTCAAGATTTTATGCAATCCTATTGGTTAATATTTCTCCGTTTCTCCGCTCCGCAGCCTCGCTTTGTGTCAAACTCTACCTTAACATTTTTATAAGTACCATTCAATTCAATTGATAACCGCATCAACTTTAAAGCATATTAACCTACCACATCACTTTATTTTTACTATACAGGATACTACTCTCTAGAATATTGCCATCAAATAGCTTGTACAGCTCGCCTGGGTTCACAAATTCAACGAAGTTTTACAACTGAAGCACCTAAGTGTTCTGGTATTCATAAAAAAACTTCGACAAAGTTTCCAGGCAGGTGCAATATTTAACTCGATCTCAAATTAATTATCTCAGGAAAGTTTTTAATGTGGGTGGGTAGTTATAACATTTACTAGGAGTCTTGTAGTTTAAAGGGGTTATGAAGTCGAAGTTTTACTGAATTTGATTTATTTATAACTAGCTTCTGCCTTCTGCTTCTTCATCCGCGTTAACGTCGGAAATTATCCCAAGGGAACATCCTACCGGGATTATATGTGGCTATCCAAATCAGTTCAGCCATTTTTGCACCAATCCGGACATACACCCGCAAGCAGACAAACGGACAAAAGTTCTAAAATCTATCTAGTCGGCATCAGACTCGTTCCCACACCTTGAAACAATTACTTTTATTTAAAAACTAGCGGTCGCCCGCGGCTCCGCCCGCGTGGATGTCGGTTACCGCTGCAAAAAGCCTACCCAGGAAAGACACGGTCAGCAAAATGATTCCCAGGTCAATTCACAGACACCGACAGTAACATTGACGACGCAGTCATTATCCGCAGGCTGCACAGATTGTCTTTCTGTGTATGTTAAGTTGTTAATGATGAAAATATTTAAATGTAATTAATACTAAGTTTTCACTTCTGCCGGCAGTCCCGGAGCGCAACCCGTTGTTTAAGGATAGATAACTAAAGCGATTATTGTAGAGCTTCTCCATAAACAACATTTGACGTTAAATTATTTTCAGGTAACAAAATATACTGATGGTCGGGAGCCCCGACCCGTGATAGGGCAACGTAAAGTTGCCCATGCGTAAAACATTCTTTTCGTAAATCAATTCCTACTAATTTGAATGTTTGGCCCTGGGATTTGTTTATCGTTAGTGCGAAAGAAATTTTTACTGGAAATTGGAGCCTTTTGAAGGGTATAGGCAAATCAGTAGGGATCATGGGTATTCTTAGTATATGAGCTAATTCACCAGCTGCAGGGCCGGTGATAATCTTCGCTACTATTAAATTATCTTTTAGCTCCTTTATAAGAAGTCTCGTGCCATTACACATGTTGGGGGGGCTTAAATTTCTGAGAAGCATTATCGGCGTGCCAACTTTTAACCGACCTCGCGACTGAGCCGCGCGGGTACCTTACTCATAGATCTAAACTCCCCTCCCGCACGCGCACCCCCGCCTTGGTGACGCCCACTTCGCAACGGGCCGTGCAGCAGAAATCGTAATATTTTAATTTCGCCATAACTTCAAAACCAAACGTCCAATTTTAATCATTCAAAGACCAAATATTATCTCCATAAACTGTTCTTAGTGATGAAATCATTTATTTTGATAAGGATTAATAGCATGAGTAAAATAAACGCGTTTAAATGTAGTCCAAAAAAAAATCAAGATTTTTAAATAAAAAAATGGTTGCTGTGCCTCACTCGACATAGATGGGTATAGTGTGTCGCGGACTTTTTTGTAGATATTTATAAGATCTACAATTAATTAGAACATTTTATGGTTCTATCTTTTATAGTTTAGGCAGCGTACGCAAAATAAGTAACTTTTCTGGTTGATTTTTTACACCTTGTGTCCGAAAAACCCAAATATCTTACGGAACCCTATTTTTTTCCAAAATAAAATATAGCCTATGTTACTCGTGGATAATGTAGCTTTCGAATGGTGAAAGAATTTTTAAAATCGGTCCAGTAGTTTTTGAGCCTATTCAGTACAAACAAACAAACATACAAACAAAGTTTTCCTCTTTATAATATTAGTGTAGATTAGTGTAGATTGGCAGCCCGTCCCATCTTCACACAGATGCAATATTTTTTCGAATTTCCCAAATTTTCTATCATACCAACCTTATCCTGGCAATACCGAACACAAAAAAAAGAATTATCCAATTTTGTGCAGTCATTCGGAAGTTATGCGCGTTTAGACATTTTGGCGACTTTGTTTTACACTATGTAAGGAAGGATATTCAATGTACAGTTTTATTGCCTTCGTTACTAATTTATTGTATGTATAGATTGAGTCCATAGTCTTAGATACGATTCAGACCAACCGGCTCGCATCGCGCCGGGCCAGGCGGCATTTTACAATGCGGTAAAGAACATTGAAATGTATCAACAGTAATTACAGTTTATATTTGCATGCAACTTACGCATTTACCTCCGTCGGTATCCCGCGACGCGTCGCGACATGTCGCAGAATGCATTCGGCTGTCGCGACGGCCGACCGGCCCCGACCAGCTCCGAACGGCGCCGAACTGCGCCGTCGGCATCCAATCGACTGCCGTCGGGTCCGGTCGGCCGTGCGTCGTGGAAAATTTATTCTTCCTCTAATGCAAGGGCTAGCAAAACGACCTCCAACTCCACCATATTTTAAATAAAATTTCACTTTACGTCTACGCGGCGCAATGTGAGCAGCACTTCTGGGCGCTTGGAGTGTGTACGGATTTCAGCGGACGCTGTCGGCTGCCGCGGCACGCGTACGGCTATCACGGCAGCCGAACGCATGCCGCGGTAGCGGTACGGCTCCGACGGACGCGTTTGGCTGCCGCGGCATGCGTACGGCTCCGTTCCGATGCAGCACGACGCGAGCCGGTTGGTCTGAATCGTACCTTAGGCTACCTTTCCACCAGAGGTTAAGCTAAGCTATGAAACTATGTATCTTTTTCCATCAGAACTAATTGGGGAAGAAGAGCAAGTCTCGATATACTCGTACATGGTCCTCACATGCCATGATCTGACCAAGATTATGTCTGGACTTTAAAAGGGACTTTGGCCCGTGATTTTGTTTCGCATTTCTTCTCAGGGGTAATTAGAAAGGGCATGTCGACTCCATCTAGATTTTTTTAATATGATGTGCAGGGCCGACATGGCCAGAGATCGCATAAGATGGGGAGGTTTGGAAGGAAAAAGGGGAGGCCTCTGCCGAGCATTGGGACACAATAAAGATTTACAAAAAAAAAAAAAAAAAAATATACCTGTGTTTAAGGCTGGCTTTCCACCAGAGATGAGCGAGGATGCATAGCGAGGGATGTGTATAAAACTAACCAATAACAACGCTAACTTAGTTCAAGCTATAAAATGAAGCGGTGTTATTGGCTGGTGCACACACGTCACTCACTACACCTCCTCGCTCATCTCTGATGGAAACGCAGAATAAATGTGATTCCGATATCCTATTTATAGAATTAACGATTTCATTTCATTTGAGTAAGATTTGTCATATGCAAAAACTTAGTTTCGTTGAACCCTTTTCCACCAGAGCTAAGTCAAGCAGAACTATAGACTTCAAACGGTCCATATTGTTTGATATCATACATGTATCTGGCAGCCTTACAGAGGGATGAAAAAACATAATTTAAGAAAAGATCCTTTTTCCGATAACCTACAGCGGGTTCTTAAGAGAGGATTAAGTAAACTAGCAGGAGTCTTGTTCGATAAATTACGTAGTTCCCATGGGAAATCTATTATTGGAATCCCTTTTGAAACCCCGGTTATCTCATCGACCTTACAGCCAGGGTCAATGCTTACCAGTACCTACAATTGGGTAGGTTATACCTTTGTAATCACTGTGTTAATTAAAAGGATATCTGTAATCACCTTTAGTAATAATTCTTCTTTAATCTGTCAAGCTCCGCTAATGAGACAATTGATTTTCTATTGTTTCGTCGCCGATCGGCGAACCGCGCTCTTGACCGGTTAATAAACCTTCTTTTGAAATTCTATTACTTTATATTTTCGTAGCTATGTTATTCTTCGTAAGTGGTAAGGGAACGGCAAGGCAAGGGATTTTGCCACCGGCCAGAACACACTGATAATGTCAGCGGCCTATTAGATACTGTGGCATGCCGGCAGCTACCCAGACATCCCGTGGCATGCCGAGGGCCAGCGCGCACTAGGGACGGCAGGTCATGCGATTATACCACGGCATGCTTACACTGCCTCAACCCGCAATGTTAGCGGACTCCAGCGCATACCGTCGCATGCCTTAATCCTTCAGTATGCCTTCGCGTTCCTAAACATGCCGTTTTGCTATCGAGTCCCGTCGCATCCCGCTGCGACATCCTCTAGTGCTCTTTTCAATGCCGCGAAGGTAAACCCCCTTTGATGCCTTGGAGTCGATCTCTAAACATTGGAGTCTGTATCTTGCTACCACTAGATACGTATGAAATTACGTTGGGTAAAGATAAACTGCTCTGCCCTGCCGTCCGCGTCCCCACTGTGCACAGGCCTTTACGCTAGCAATTTCCAGTACGCTTGCAATTCTGCAATATCAGACTCAGGTACATTAAGGGTATTCTTGAAAGTAGTTGTAATGAAATAGGTACACATGTTCACATTTAATCCTAAATTGTATACTCTTTCACAGGGTGGTAAGTTCGCGTGATATTTTAATACAGAATTTAGCTCAGAAACACGCTTTGATGTGAGTTCCTGCAACGTGCAACTAATTATAATTAACTTCTTTTTACATGTTCTCGAAAATTTTGAAACAAACACGCCTGATCAACCGTCAGCTTGGTTATCAAGTAAATTTTTAGTAATTTAAAACAAAATTAAGACACTTATCTATCTACCTGCATATTTAACTGGCTTGGTCCAGTCATCCTGACACAGACCTTAACAGATAGTTAACTTAGATAAGTATATTTTGATGACCTTAATCAGCCTATAATTTTCCCACTGCTGGGACATAGGCTTCTTCTCAGCGAGCTCTTCTCACCACGCGGGCCCAGTGCGGTTTGGTACATGTCACATGCCTTCGAATTTTTGTATCTAGGACAAGTCGGTTTCCTTCACCGTTTTGAAAGCAGTGATGACGAAATAATTTACACAAAGTAAAGCGCCTGTCTGGGTTCGAAACTTCGACGTCAGTCGCGGCCGTTACCACTGGCCCACCGCTGCTCCGGATGTACTCAAGTTTATTTACAATCAAATTTTATTGACAACACCTATTGTGACTATTGTTAGGCCCACCTTATCCTCACCGTTCTCTTCAAACCAGCAGATACTTCAATGGGAATGCCTGTTGTATGTACAGAATTTACAGAAGAGATGTTTCACACACGTAATCTCCTTACGACCCAATCGTACGGCTAGGCGAATATCGTCTTTGTTGTACAGTATTATCACAGGACAGAAAGTTGCAGAAGGTTAGATCCTACAGCCCGATTAAAAACTTGATGGCGGCTCTGAACCGCGCTACCCGCTGCGCAGTACCTCACCCCTCACCCTCGGTGACAGGTGAACTCGTTACTGCGCAGCGACTCGCCTCATGTTCCGAGCCGCCATAAAGTTTGAATCGGGATGTACAACGAGTGAAAACGCGCGCACACAAAACACGCTTCACGTAAAGCGAGTGCAAGCGCGCTAGTTTGACGTAGATAGTTTTGTCTGTTCCCGTTGTCCCCATTAACGCTGTCCCCATTAAATGGGGACAGCGGAACTCAATAAAATATTTACTAGAAGTCCCGCAGACGCGGCGCTACAGGCATACGACGGAGTCATAAATATTTATTTATTTATGTTAACATCATGATACAGGCACAGTTTAAAAATGCAAAATCCATAATTAATATTATAAATTCGAAAGTAACTCTCTCTGTCAGTCTGTATGTTACCTTTTCACGCTAAAACCACTGAACTGATTTAGATGAAATTTGTATAGAGATAGTTTGAGTCCCGGGAAAGGACATAGCGTACTTTTTATTCCGATATTCCCACGGGATCGATACTTATGCGGGTGAAACCGCGGGGCGCAGCTAGTTGTAAATAAAGAAAGTAGTGTGAAGTAAGAGAGTTGTTGTAGAAATGTTGATAGCTATCTAATCATAATTAGTTCCATTTATTTCCGCGGGACATCTTTCGTGAGACGGACTCTACGCGTGTCTGTGTGTGAGTGTGCCTTTTTTAGTTGTTTCATATACATAACTGGCCTTCTGTACCTATCTATTTTGTGGTCGGTATTATCTCTGTTCTATTCAGACCTGAATCGCTTTACAAAACACAAAAGAATCGAGAGAATAGTTTTCGAATCTGCTTAGAGAAAAATCGTGTTTGTATGAATACTATTGAATTGATGTGGGATCGTGGATTCTATTTGAATAAAGGAATTATTGGTTGAATAAGATAGGTTTTCTTTTTTTAGAACGGTGTGAGGGAGATTTAGTTTGCAATGGATACAATAAAAATTTTCAATATTTAAACATAGAAGTGAAAATCTAAATAAAAATATTTATCACTAGCAGCGCCCCACGGTTTCACCCGCATAAGTGTCGATCCCGTGGGAATATCCGAATAAAAACTAACCTATGTCCTTTCTCGAGACTCAAACTATCCCTATACAACATTTCATCTAAACGAGTTCAGCGGTTTAAGCGTGAAGAGGTAACAGACAGACACACTTTCGCATTTATAATATTAGTATGGATTTTTACTATTCATGAATCTTTTTAAAGTGGCAGAAAGTTATCTCGTCATTAAATAAACTTTTTTTATATAACTTGCTAGATAAAAGTAAGATGGGTGGAAATTATAGCTACTGCAGTAGCTTGAGATAAAAAAAAACCGGCCAAGTGCGAGTCGGATTCGCAAACGAAGGGTTCCGTACCACAAAAAAAAACGGCAATAAAATCTCGTCTGTTGTATGGGAGCCCCCCTTAAATATTTATTTTATTTTAATTTGAGTATTTATTTTTAAAGTGAATATACAACCAAATATTCTGTGAATATTTCAAGCGTCTACCTGTTACCGTTATTAATATCGAACAAATAACGGCAAAAAAATCACGTTTGTTGTATGGGAGCCCCCCCTAAATATTTATTTTAATCTGTTGTTAGTATTTCTTGTTATAGCGGCAACAGAAATACATCATCTGTAAAAAAATTCAACTGTCTAGTTATCACGGTTCATGAGATACAGCCTGGCGACAGACGGAGAGACAGAAGGACAGTAGGGTCTTAGTAATGGGGTCCCGTTTTTACCCTTTGGGTACGGAACCCTAAAAATCCAAACTTACCTAAAACACTAAATACTTCTTTCATCTTGTTCATTGTGCATCACGCCTATAATCCCCGAAGGGTTAGTCAGAGGTGTACCTATAGTACACCCACATTCGCCAATTATGTTTAAGTTATGTTTAAGTCCCATGTAATAGGGGGCGAGCCTATTGCCATCAACCGGGCACAAATCCAGACTCTGGGCTGCTACTGAGAAATTCCTCATGGAAAAACTCAATAACACTTTGCTAGACCTAGGAATCGAACCCAGGTCCTCATGCTCAGCAGTAGCGCTTGCGACCACTCCACCAACAAGGCAGTCATAATTTTAGAGGTTGTTATCATGACTATGTACAGTCAACAGCAAAAGTAGATGATGAAAATCAGAAATTCAATACTAATGAACGGAGTTCGCGTCAGACCTGTGTGGCGTCGAAGTGATTCAAAAGTATGTGATTGTAAATTATACCAAACATTTACTACTAGTACAGCTGCCATATATTCGTTATTAGTTTGACTACAAAAGTTATAAACTCAATTCATCATCTACTTTTGCTGTTGACTGTACATGTCGCAGCCAAATGATTAAATTAGCCGTTTAGTTAACCACCTGGCCTTTGGAAGTAGTGCTCACCTCGCTTCGCTCTCTCGGCTCGCACGCGGTTGTTCACAGTTCTAACCTAACCTAACGCATTTATTCGAGGTGACCTGACTTAGTTACTGCGACCAATTCGGCTCGCGCGTGATTGGTTACAGTTCCAACCTAAACTATAATTGAATATCATTCAGGCCGTTAGTTGAACGAAAAAAAAAAAAAAAAAAAGTTTTTTTTTTTTAATCCTCATGCTTAGCGGTAACGCATGTGACCACTCGACCAACAAGTTCATTCATTGTTCACTTGTAGAAAACGCCAACAATATTTTTGCTTGATGTTCAACATACGTAATCGAAATTCTGATCGATCACGAACCCAATGTGTCAGTTAAACAAATACAGATAATTGGGTATCTGTGTAGTTAGATCTGTTTGGTTAGCTGCGCGGCTAAAAGGACCGCAAACAGTAATATTAGGACCAGTGTTTGTCCGTTATTGATGACGTCAGCATATGGGATGAGTGTGTGATGGATATTGTCAATTAAATAATGCGAAATGGATAGTAATGTGGGCATAATCAGCCTAAAATGTTCCCAATGCTGGGACATAGGTCTTCTTTTTGTGAGAGGAAGTGCGCCGTCAACCACGCGCCCCCAGTTCGAATTGATAGATGTCACATGAGCAGTGGTGATGAATGGGTGACCATCTATTACATATGACCCCTCCGTGCCTCGGAAAGCACGTAAGCCGTTGGTCCCAGCTGTCATTCGTTGATCATTATGGTACGCAATAAAGAATTGAGAATTGATCTTTGGCAGTCATTACGGGTAGTCAGAAGCCCCAAAAGTCTGACATTCAGTCTTACCAAGGGGTATCGTATTACCCAGAAATGGGGTTATGAAGGCCAGATAGGCAGCCACTCTATTCTTTAAAATACTTTTATTCAGCTGCATCTGATTAGACTGGAAGCCGATCCCAAAATTGTTGGGAAAAGCTACGCAGATTGATTGGATAGTGATCCGATTAAAATGTAATCTACTAAACTGTTTGGAGTGCCGCTGACAACTCCGGTTCGATTTTCAGGTCGGGCTTGCCGGACCCGAATAAAATACCAGACCTGAAAAAAAAATCCAGATAGAAAACTCAAATGACACCAAGGTCCTAGGTGTCGTTTGAGTTTTCCATCTGAAATTTTTCAGAAGCATCCCGGAGTCTGGATTTGTATCCGGTTGATGGAAAGAGGGTCGCCGCTTATTACATGGGGATTAAACATGACATATAATGTGGGTTACTACCCGCACCTCTGCCCAACCCTTCGAGATAGCAAGGCGTGATGTTATGTCATAATAACCTCAAAAAAGCATTGGAGCTTCTAAAGAAAAACCTCAATTCCAATGAATGACATATCAAAACGTCAAAGTAATATAAAAAGTAATATTCCACTCAAAGCTTAAGATAAAAAGCTTGAGGCAGCAAATATACGGCACGGTAAACGTATCTTCTTTTAAAAGAAAAGACATCCTTTGTTCGCTTTCCTTAACTTTAAGGACTGAAATTAAAGACGACGTTCATGCCGATGAGTTCTCATACAAGGAAAACCTAAAGAAAAAAATCATATGACAGATTAAATAAATATTTAATTTGAAAGACTCAGCATGTTACTGGCACATTATTTTGATTTGCAAACTGAATACTCGTTATGACATTGCTTAAAAAAAGAACTTTAATTTATTTGAATTTTGAATCAGCTTGCAAATTCGCTCTTCTTTTGTCTAATTTAATAATTAGGTTATGTCACATACAAATGTCAAAAGTTAAAGAACACTAAAGAAAAATACATTGGAGGAATGTTAAATAGACATCAAAAACAACTGACCATCGTTAGGTTTGCGGTCTTTCTGAACTGTGAACAAAACTGAACCGTCACTCTCGGGTCAGTGATGCTGAATCGGGTATACTCATCTCCAGTTGGTCAGTGACGGTGAATAGCCATTCTCGTAATTTAAAACGTTCAAAATCTAGTCGCAGTCTCATCTCAGCGATAAACAAACGTCAAAAACTTGTCATAATGCACGTTACAGGAACTGATGGACGCTAGTGATGGCGCCAAACAAGTAGCCTAATTCTGGGCCGAGTACATTTAGATTGCTATCGACACGCTAAGAAGAAGGAATAGGTATTTTTGACAGATTGAGACTGAGATCAGACTGTGAAAGTTCTTAAAATTACGAGAATTGCTCCTCTAGTTCACACGATTCCATTTCAGTTAATCAACTGAAGAAATTTGAACCATCTGAACAAACTTTCAATCTAATTGAATTTCAAATTCAAAGTACTTATTATTTGTTGAACAACAAAAGTTATTCCGCGTGAACCGGCTCTAGTCGTAATTTTTCACTTCCTTCGTCTGGTTATAAGCACACCCTCTTTTTTACCCTGTTAATCTCAAGCGCCTTTCATAAATATCATATACATGTAATAAAAACCTCATTTAAGTCATCTGCTACGTTTCATAAAAGGCATAAAACCTCTTTAATACGTGTTGTAAAAAATTTATTGTCTATTAAATTCGTTCTTAGGTTCAACGAAGCGTGTAACGAATGCTGGGGCGTTCCCGAGATATTAAATTTGAATGGCGCGGCTTTCGTAATATCTTGAACTTAATTTGAACGATAAACGTAAAGCCACGGTTATACCCGTAACTGGGTAAAAAGAGGCTACATGTAATAACAGAAAACGGCCATAAAAGTTACGCCAAAATTGGGAATTGAACCCAGTTCTATGTGTTATGGGTTTGGTTTCCGCACTTAGTCTTTCAAACGGACCATTGTGCGTGGGCCATGGCGGCCGTCTGTGGTTATTCCAACCAGCCCACCTCCCTCCAGATTTCCAGAAGAAGTTTAAGTCTCCTGTTGAGAACATCTGTGTACGATCTGGGTTTTTTGAACCCAGTTATGTCAGTAAAATGTCGTGAGAGCAAAGGTGGCCTAGTGGAAACGGCCGCGACTTACGAGTTGTAGGTTCTAACCCAGCCTATACTGTTCCCACAGCTGGGCTTGTTTCCCAGCAGTGGGAACAGTAAAGGCTAATTTTGCAAAAGGTCGTAATGGCCAAGTGGTTAAGGCATCGCCTCTCATGCACGAGATCCTGGGTTCAAATCTGGGCAAGTAGGTACCAGTATGACTTTTTCAATTCATAATATGTACTTTCTGCGTTTAACAGAAACTGGTTTTACATTACTGACATCAGTGAGGGAAAACATCGTGAAGAAACCTGTAGGCCAATCCCCGTATTTAAAATGTTCAAAATCTAGTCGCATTCTCATTTCAGCGACTATCAATGTGAAAAAAAATTCGTCCAAAATGTAAGTAAATTATAGGCCGTTGCCTGAGGTAGCTGCGCGGTGCGGGAGGGGTGATAGTTATCACAAGTTGACGAATCACTGAGCTCTCGCATCACGTCATCACACCCATCTCGCACCGCGCTGCTACCTTTTTTTTTTAACGTGGAGAAATGCTCATGCATTCTGCACTACCACGGGGAGATAGTGCAGTTATGTGGGACTCCAACCCACTAAAACTCCACGGTGTCCTCCTCTGCCGCTTACGGCGGGAACACGGGCACGCGTTAGCACTCATCTGTGAACCCGCCGCGGCTGTCCGTCACCGGACCCTCCTCTGGGGAGGGAGTATTCCCCATCACCGGCGCACCAGAACACATAGCACGCCGTGACCACCCCAGGGACCAAACCAGCACATGGGCGCCAGACGACCCCGTGTCTGGGCACCCTTGGTCCCCCTGAGACGGGTCAGGTCATTGGCCCCGCAGCCTGCCAATTTTCGGCCGCAGAGGATAGGGAGAGCGGCCAACGTCACACCAACACTCCTCTTCCTCTGCGGCCCCACCGCGTCCGCCATCAAACGGTGGCGACCCCGTCAAGGCCGCGGAAGGTAGGGAGAGCGGCGCACCGCAATACCGCCACTCCTCTCCCGCCGCGGCCTCCAACCCTCAGCCGCGATGCCTCCGATACGACATCGCGGCCCGCCTCAGCTGCGATGTCGCCCAAGCGGCACCGCAACCTACTTGTTGGCCGCCACGTCGTCGGCTTACTGGCAAAAGCCGTGACGAGCGGCCCCTCCTCGGGTTCCTCTTCGCTTCACCGTGGGTGTCCAAGCCACGGCTACTGAGCCCCCCCGCCTCGAAAATGCGGGAACCCACCGGGGGGGACCGCGCTGCTATCTGAGGCAACGTCTCAGTTAAGCGGTCGGCCTATGAGGTTTTTTTTTTACAGATTGAGATTGAGGAAAGGTATAATTAATATACCTAAGTCTGAAATCGCCAACCCATCTTGAACAAGCATGGTGATCAGTGCTCGTGCCTTCTCTGTGTGAGAAGAGGCCTCTTCCATGCAGTGGGATAATAATAGGTTGGTATTATCGGAATCGATTTTTTATGAAGAATTTTATGTAATTACAGATACATCGAGTACTCAGATTACATCAGCATGCATGTTGCCGAAATGTTACCAACTCTTAGAGACAAAGCCTCACGTTTAATTCTTTCAAACGAAAATAACAATTCTTCTAACACAGACAGCTGTTTCTAGAGAATTTGTTGCGCCACTTCTTCTTGCCAGCTAAAGCACTAGGTAAATGTGAACGGCGCCTTTTTGGGAGACTATCTTAAGTCATTTTGACGTTCAAAAAGTGCTGATTCTCAGAAAGAAAGAAAGAAAATACATCCCAACTCAGCCTGATTTGATTAAATGACTTTTGATCACAATGCTTTTTTTATAACAAAAGTTATAAAGAAAACGCCCAAATCCAAATAACATCATTCTAGAAACCCGCAAAAATCCTAAAACGTGTTAGCAAAAAATATTCCTACCACGAAAATAAGCTGAATTCTTAATCCTATTTTTCTTCGCATTAACTTTCAGCCTGTTAGATTTTGGGAGCAGGCCAGAAATGAAGACTATCTTAGTGCCCGTTTTCACCAACACTAGGCGACAACTAAGGAAATTAACGCCTAAATAAATGTGTGCTGTTGGGCTTTCAACTTTCGTTGCTAAAGCCAAGCGTTGAAAATCCAACAGCGCGGTTTTATTTGTTGGCTAGTGTTAGTGAAAGTTTGGGAGGATAAGGAGCTATGCTTAATGGTTTGTAGATAATCACTGACCGCTGAGTAACATTGGAAAGATATAATAAGATTGCTTAAGGTCGCCACCGTAGGATTTTACTTGAAATAATTTTTTTTGTGTGCCTACTTTTTTCTTAATTTTAAACTTTTTCTTACGTTGAAGGAAACCTTCTTGAAGTAACTAGGAAAAAATGGTTTAAAATTTTTTTTTGTTTTTCTTCCTGTTTAAGGGAAGACGTTTGTCAGTGGATTAATTACAGGTAAGTGCGTCAACTATGATACCATAACATAAAAAAAATGTCCTATAGCACTCGGCAATAGTGTAGCTTTCTATCAGTAAAATTAATTTTGACATCTAATGAGTAATCTCAGAAATTCCTCCGTTGAATCTTACTTTACTTTTTATAATACCTACAAAATTTCAATATCTACTCGACCAAAAGGTATGGGACAGCTGATACTTTTTTCACGATTACAATGTCGGTTCAATGGAGAAAGTTATTCAGTTTGAAGGTATAAAGGTATGAGGAACAGGGAGTAAAGTTCACTCATACTCTATAGAAAAGGGAGGATCCTCCGACCAGACGGGTATCGTGTCTGGTGGGCAACTACCGGATGATTCATGTCGGGCCGTTGTATCTATGCTAGTTGCGCGGTAAACTCTGCTTGCGAGATGCAGGATTTTGTGTGACGTCATTATGACGCGTAGTTCGCACGTAGCGTTGTAGATACCGCTACAATGGTCCTACCTTATTCAGCGTAAATGCCCTCTTCTAGGCTGAGGGCATTTACGCTGAATAAGGTAGGCATCTGCAGATTGCAGATTTGATTTACCCTCTGGTACCCCTAGGGGTACAAAGTAAGATTTGCTATCAAAATCAACACAGCAATCTTAGTCTTAATCTCTGCTTACAAAACGACAATGGCCGCATAAATGTGGCTTCCGTAAAACCAGGAAAATGCTAGAGATTACGTTGTAAAGAGGAGAACAAGTTTATAACTGGAGTTAAAATGCAGCGTCATTTCTTTGATGTTGTTTTGTTTATTACGTAATCGTATTGTTGGTAAATAGGGCTGGCAATTTTGCAGATGTGCCTTGGATGTATGCTTTTTTAGATTTTGACATTTAGCTTTTTTTGTATTAAAAATAATTCGATGCCGAATATTTTTTTTAAAACATCGTCTTCCGAAATTTTGGTATGGTTCTAAATTATATTGTAGAATAACGTAATCCTGCTATCCTACTATATGTATATACAGAAAAAAGAATCAGCAGTTTTCTTCATTTTGACGAGTTATGCGAACATAAATGCAGGGAACAGCTGATATTTTTTCGCGAATTAATGTTTGGCCCCGTAGTAAAAGTTGTTCATAATAATAAGTACAATAACCCCTTAAGAGGTTATCCATTAATTACCGGACACCCTGTATATGTTTGTTACTCACAAACATCCAACCTTTTACATTTAAGTACACCAATAACATAGAATACTTTTTATCCCAGTAGTACGTTTCCCCGGGAAACTTTTCGATATCCACGCGGGTGATGCCACTCGCTGGCAAAAGCTTAACTGTGGGAAAATCAAAATTTGATTTATAACAATAGAAAAACTAATTGTGTCTCATTAGTCACAGTTGAGATCTTAGTGTACCATATTTGCTATATAAGAAAACTATTTACTTACAATGAGCATTTTATTTTGTTGTTTTAAATGTTATTTAATCTTCTCTTTTAATTTAAAGATCAGTTCAATAGAACACAAAAAAATTGAACATGATTTTGAATGTTTTTACGTTGTGTCGTTCACCAATTTTGAAAGATGACCCAGCCTACCTACTAGCAATCCAATAAATATCACTATATAAATAAAGAGGCTCCTTCAATTCAAATGTTTGGTATAAATAATCCCTTAGAATCTCTTCTAAGCCCTCCAAAGGCGGTTAATCGTTCAAAGTTAACCAAATAAACGTTTAGCCATCTTTCCAACTACAATAAATACTCTAACAACCCTAGTTTTATCCATGAATGGCGGTTTCTCCTACAAATAATAGGGTTTTTATTCTACGCTCTGAATAAAACAACGCTCCCTCCCCTTTGTCTGTATTACGGAACATGGTTCGTTAATTAACCCAGCTATCAATCTGATGAACAGGGCTGTTTTCATTGTACGACTGAGTTAGGCTCGATTTCTTTGATCAAGGGTGTCGCTGACGGCTTTATGGACACTCGATCAAGGTTGGGAGATTGATGTAGGTCTTAATTTGTTAGACAACATAACTCGGTAAAAGATTTTAAATAGGAATACGTGACAGCATTGTGTTTTTAAAGAAAAACATGTGCAGTTCAAGAAAATAATTATTTTACAGTAGGTAAGTACCTAATACCTAAAATCATCATCATCTGCCTAGCCTTTTCCCAACTATGTTGGGGTCGGTTTCCAGTTTAACCGGATGCAGCTGAATACCAGTATTTTACATGGAGCGACTGCCTATCTGACCTCTAAAACTTACTGGGTGATACGATACAAAGTCAAATGTCAATTAACCATTGCAGCATATTTATACATGGATTTAGTACATGATTCTGAACGCCCATGCATTGAAATTTTTCGACGGTCATTAAAAAAAATTGCTGTTCCATATACATTTTGACCACGTAGGTATTGCATTGTTCTATAAGACAGCTGTTTTTTTTTTTTGACAATCGACGAAAATTTTCTGGTCTGGTCTAGAATCATGTGCTGAATTCATGGTTACAGTTTGCGCGTCGATGTCACCGCCACCACGTATAAATTAATGATTTGTTGTTTAATGTTTTATATTGGAACATTGTACAATGCAAATAAAATGATTAACAACAGGAAACTCAAGTTTGACTCGTTGACAACCCTGAAAGCGATCGCCATTGTAATCGACATTATATATTGTTGCCACAATTTTATACAAAATCTGAACACAATAGTGACGGGTTTATGGAGCGTTCCCTTTTTAAATCGAAGCGTTGCACCAAAATAAGGGTTTAAACACAAAATAAGGGTTTGACAGTTTTGGGTAGCTTGATGTGCTGGCGGGCCATTCCGCGCAATTAGGCCGACTTTTGTTTGGAAATGGTAAGGACATTTGGTGCGTGTTGATTGCAATAATAAATTAAATAAAGATGTTATACTTTTTTAGATAGCGGCGCCATACGTAAAAACATGTAAGAAATGTCATATAAAGTAAAAAAAGAATGCAGCTATGATATTTAATTTATTATTAGCATATATTCGCCGTTACTGGATTTCCGCGGAATGACCCTGGCGTCTATACATGTATAGTATATAAAAATCTTTCCTCTCCGGAAAGAATTAATCAATCTGTGTAGCCTTTTTCTAACTACGTTGGGGTCGGCTTCTGATCTACGGTGACGCGAGGAAGCGCGGGCGCGTGGCGAGTGGCTGATGCAGCGCCATATGGAGCTGCGTCGGTCACAGCTTCGAGAGGTCCTGGTGGCGGAATGGCGGGTCAGGTTTTCACGCCCTACCGTCAGCCTCGTCACTATCGAGGCGGTCCGGTCGGTACTCGAGCGCTGGCTCGGGAGGAGGCACGGCTCCCTATCATTTCGGGTGAGGGTGTTTATTTTTATTCGTGCATATTATACGTCCAGTAAAGAAACATTGATTTATTCAATGAATATCTATAATCTTTTCAAAGAATACCAAATGTAATATAGTAACGCTATCATGCATGTAAGATTTACAGTATTAATTAGCGTAATTAATTAATTATAAATAAAAAACTTTTCTTATTCTCATTTCCTTCGGTGTCCATTTACTACTATCCTAAATAAATTTATATTTTATTCAAATAAATCGAAGTAAATAGAAACAAAATAATCATATTAATGAATTATATTAAAAAACACAACGTTTGCACCTAAATTAAATAATGCTATCTTCTCATTATATTAAAATATGATTTGATAAATGTTTATTTTTTATTTTTTCTGATTACCCTCGGTATGAAAAGAAATCCACATTATAGTTTGCGCTTGACCTTAAATGCTACTCTACCACGATGTCGAGCCCCGCGCACGTCTCAGTTTGCCAGTAAACGTCGTAGCAGGTGCACGCTAGCTTGTGAAAAAAAAATATTTTCGTGTTAAGTGTCACGGGTGGTGATTATTCTGGAATCGTTCTCTTTCCTATCGTCCGTATTATAACGCGAGTATATATGAGTTCGTTTATTACTTAGCTTATTATCAATTTCAATGATTCCCTTCGAAGTTTACAATAGGTATTAGGTTTCTAATTTTGATATTTTTGAATAAAAATAGAATAAAGGATTTAAACCTCATTACCTTCTTCCTCATTCCGTTCGTTTACCGTCGTTTTTTTAGCGAAATTGATGAGGTCAAAGCGATGGTAATAAGAATATGTTTGTTGTTGTGTATGTTTGTTTAATTGTGACGTATCTTACATAACGATTGTGGGTCTTATCCGTGGTTGAGTTTTTCTTTTCACTTTTACCGTAACAAAAAAACCTTTTTACTTTATTGTACATACAGCTTTAAGTTAGCTTGTGGTTGATCTTGTGATTGATTTATCGTTCTCATTACCGTCTCAATTCGATTTTAGAAATGATAATAATTTCAAAGTTGATAATAAAAAGAAAGTAGAAACCACGAAATGTTCAAAGATTATCCATATATTAACGATATTTGTTAAAAAAAACAAAATTACTCGACAATAAATTTAAAATTTAGGATTGTTTAGAATTTGCACGAACTACGCGAAACACCCGTGACGCAGGTGCTCTCGGGGTATTTACCGGGGTGGTTATTTTTTTTTCGGCTTACCAATTTGATACAAGACTGGTTGTCAGACTTTTGAGCTTCTGACGACTGTCAAAGATCTACGAATGGCAGCTACCGGAAAAATAATTGTGCATTAAAAAATTCGTCCGCATCACTATCAAAAAAAGTGCTCAAAAGACACTTTATATGGCAATGCTGATTCTTTGTCCATAAAATAGGCGAGCCCTCTAGTCACGTGAAAAGACGACCGCTTCGCGATGTCACGAAATACTCGATGAGCACTCGAAACCCGCGGCCCTAGAGTTTCAACCATATAGCTTGTGACGTTTGAAACAGGTGATATAATCGAGCCTTATTCTATCAAAAATCTGTTTGCAGTGATGACGAAAATGATATTGTATCTATAATAGAAATTAATTTTGTTCGATTTTCCCGTTCACCTGAGAACTTAGTACCAGGAGATCATAAAAGTCGATCGCTCTCGAACAGCATTAAACTATCGTTATCACATTAACGCCTCACCTCACTAACTTCATTGGCTGCGCAACGTTCTGAGCAAGAAAGCACCGGATATCTGTTTTAGTTTGCTTCATCAAATTCAAGCTAACCGCAACGCTCAACATTTGGCTCCTTTTTTTTGGGTGTGAAGTTATCAAATAACTTCTCCCGCTCTTTCGTGTCAGACTTTTACTGACTAAAACCCACCCGTGTTCCTTCAGTTGCCTGTGCCAGGGGCCATGGTATCTCTTTCGAATAACCCGCGACCTTGGCAGAACATTTGGCTCCTTATATCCTGATACGGACCTAATTGTGCAAAATGATGTGTGAAATGAATTTATAAGGCCCTTTGTACACTCACGTTTTTCTTGCCGTGAAAAGCCACGTTTTTTTTGGCTTGTGTCCGCATGCTCGTCAGTGTTGTATGGATCACTATGGACGCTTGTTGACAAACGTTTTTTCTACGGCGCTGTTTATACGCCTTGCCGTAATAAAACCGTGCCGTTTTTTGGCTTGTGTCCGCATGCTCGTCAGTGTTGTATGGATCACTATGGACGCTTGTTGACAAACGTTTTTTCTACGGCGCTGTTTATACGCCTTGCCGTAATAAAACCGTGCCGTGTACAGAGGGCCTTAAAGTCACGTTCAACTGCTTGCCGTGTTAAAACTGAGGGGCAATTTTCGTAATTTTAAGAACGTTCACATCCTGATCTCAGTCTCAATCTGTCAGATATAATTAGGTCTAATTTCCCTACGTTTTTTACAATTTTTTGACATTAGTTTGTCGCCGAGATAAGACTGAGACAAGATTTTAAACGTTTTAAATTACGAGGATTGGCCTGCAGATAGCAAAAAAACAAAAAACTATGAACACAAACAATAAACAAATTAAATAGATGTTAAAAGAAATTCGTAATGAGACAATTTATTGAAAATCACTTTGTGATTACTTACGCAACTTGAATTAATGATAAGCTGAAAATGATAATTACTTTCCAAAGTTAAACATCCCCTCTCCCCACAAATAGAATGAGACAACTTCGTCCTTCACTTTACAATTCCGGAAAGCTCAAAACATTCTCATATTTACTTTGACACAAATTTCAAGTTTCCTTGCAAAACAAATTCTTTGCATCAAAGAAGTGAGATCCAAAAGGTTATGTATTAAGATCTCTTTGGCAGAACACTCCTTCGCTTCCAGAAATACCTTTGAACGTATAAAACTTCACGTATTGACAAAATATATTTAAGTTTAGGTATAGTCACAAGCAGAGCAGCAGTCGGGAGCAGTGGTGGCGTGGTCGCAGTTTCGAACACAGACAGGTGCTTTACTTTGTGTAAATTATTTCATCACCACTGCTTTCAAAACGGTGAAAGGAAACATCGTGCGGAAACTGGCATGTCCTAGAACTAAAAATTCGAAGACAAGTGACATCTACCAACCTGCACTGGGCCCGCGTAGTGGATTACGACCCACTCCTTCCCACCGAGAGGTGGCCTGTGCAGCAGTGGAGGTACCCTATGTCCGTTTCTGTACACCTGACAAACGTATATGCAAAATGTCAGGATGATCGGTTCAGTGCTTTAGGCGTGAAAAGGTAATAAACAAACTTACTTTCGAATTTATAATATTAAGTTAGGATTGTGATTCGGTATGCTTATGCAGTAATGAGCATTTCACTTACGCAAGATTCAAAAGGGATTTTCTTCTAAAGTATAGATAAGTAGTTATTTCATGGTGATAAGAACATAGTATGACCATAACCATACTTTTTTTTAAAATAGATCTTTTAACGAGAACGCTTTTAAATTTTGCGCAACTGTGAAGGTATTTATGCTCGTGACTGTACCTACTGCTAACGTGACGTTGTTTGTTCGAGCATGGAACCCACGTACGTGTCGAATTATCTTCGGTAGGCTGTTGGAATTAGCTATTAGAGGGGAAAGATAAAGCGATTTTACGTCAACGTTGTAGCATGTGTTCTGTCGAGCATGTTTCACAATTATCCAGGTATCTTCACTTTCTTTGATGATGTAATATATACTAACTAATCCATATCTATAATACTAATATAGCTGAAGAGTTTGTTTGTTTGGACGCACTAACCTATGGAACTACCGGCAGATTTCTTTTTTTGCACTTTATAGCCTAACTCTTGAGGAAGGCTATAGGTTATTTAACATTACCCGAGGACCCTAAGAGGCCGGGTAAAAAGAATAAAGTCAGAAAGAAAGCTAAGCGAAAACGAAGTAATAGCACAGCAGGCGATGCGATGCGACGGGGTGGGTCGGGGGAATAAGTAATTTCACGCGGACGAAGTCGCGGGCGGAAGTTAATTAAGGGGACTACATGACCTAAAGCGCGGTCACTGTCGGACTGCATAGAAAAGAAAGAGAAGCGCGATGACAAAACTCTGGTAATTTATTGCGAAATATGAAGCAATTATCTATTTACTAAAAAAGCTATTGGTTGGACAAAAAAATTAAAACACTAGTGCTTTAGTGTGTTGCTTGTAGAATAATCTGACAAAAAATCTGAATGATAGTATGTATATTAGTATGGTTTTTTTGAAGTGAAAACTTCTTTAACGGCGTTGAACACTTTTTGTAATGGGTAAAAAATGTTAAACTCGCGTCAGGGCATCGCGTCAGGACACGTGACCGTCAGGAGAGATTCCCCCCCCCCTCTCTTTCTACGGCGGCGCCAACCGAAGTGAACCAAGTTTAGTGACACACGACAATGGATGGATGGATGGATGTATGGATGGATGTATGGATGGATGTATGGATGTATGGATGGATGGAGTGAAAGTGGAAGTGGAAGTGGAAGTTGACGTGGAAGCGGAAGTCGAAGTCGGAGTCGAAGTCGAAGTCAAAGTCAAAGTCAAAGTCAAAGTCGAAGTCGAAGTCAAAGTCAAAGTCGAAGTCGAAGTCGAAGTCGACGTCGAAGTCGAAGTCGAAGTGGAAGTCAAAGTCGAAGTGGAAGTGGAAGTGGACGTGGACACACTGCTGTGTATTCGTAACATTCGTGTATATAAAGTGTTTAAAATATGGAAATTGAACAAAGTGCATCTATTAATGAAAAAAGGGACGCAGAAATAGTGAAAAAAAAATGAGTTATATTAATTCAAATAATAATTGATTTATTTCAACGTCAAGTTTTCACTTCTGCCGGCACTCCCGGAGTGCAACCCGTCTTTTTTTTATTTTACATAACTCGGGACCATGGGGTCCCGGTCCTTTGGAAGGCGTACGAGAGGCCGAAGCCAACCCGCAGAGGCCCCTTAGGAAATTTTAATGAAATGTGGCACCAGTATGGTTTTTATTGTAAAATGAAAGTTTTTAGAGGTATCTTCATGATTTTTTTCTATCGTATCAAATTAGTTGTACTTATTATATTTTCAACACACTTTATTTCATTTATCCTGAAGAATATCATATATTTTTCTGATTTTGTTTATAGTAGTCGATCATATAATTTTAGTGCTTCTAAAACTTGCGTTTTTTGCGTTTAGGTCCTGTAATCCCCTCAATAATAATACCAGTCCGTTATTTTCCCACTGCTGGGCAAAGGCCTCTTCTTATACAGAGAAGGCACGAGCATTATTCACCACGCTTTCTCAAGACGGGCTTGCAATTTCAGACTTATACACTATAATATTATAAAGGCGAAAGTTTGTGAGTGTGTGTTTATATGTTTGTTATTTCTTCACACTCAAACGGTTTTACCATGTAACGTTGTAAACTATTATATTAGTAAATAGGCAAGCAAACCAAATCGTCAAGTTATTGTGATATAGTTCCGACCCGTACATATCTCTTAATGCGCCTTTGTTTTGTCTCACTCGCTCACGATCTTAGGAACCGGTTTACTTCCCACTCCACACGACCTATGCGCGCCGCGAGCCGCGAACGGCGAGCAGGCTTGAGGACGGTCAGTTGAGACGCGCGTTCACGCATTCTACACTTGTGCGTGACGTCACACGTGCAGTCTCACACTAAACATTCAAGCTCGGTTTTTGTTTTAACCGCGACTTGCTAAAGTTTTTAAAGTTAAAAAAAAATAAGTTTAATAAAAATTTATTATAACCGTGTATCCCCGAATTGGGGTTTCAAGTTCCGGGTTCATTTGGCCCAAGAAAACCGCTGCCGTACTGCCGTGACATCGGGCGGTCAACATACAAGGCTGACATCTGGCACCACTTCCATCAACCCTGCGGGTCCTCTATCACCAGGGTCAACTCCTCGGCCCCTGCGTCATCTTCAGCTACGCGTAAAGCCAGGATAGTACTTGACGCGCCTACCTCCTTAGAACGGGAAAATTTATGACGGGCCTTTTTGTACCTGCGACCTAAAATAAATTAAATTTGAAAGTGTATAGTGAGTTGTTATTTATCTCTTCAAAGTTTTTTAGTTTTTAATAACTCACACGCTTCATTGGCGCCCTTATCGTGGTATTTTAATGGTCATATTTTTTTTCTGTTTCTGTGGAGGTAGTTGTTTTTTTTTTTTTTGGTGTTTGTGTGTTTTGTGTGCTTTGCTTTTTTTTATTTTTGTGAAACGTTTTTTTTTTTGGTTGCATAGTAACTAAGGTGTACGTTACAGAAAACAAAGTTAGTATTGTAAGTACATAAAGTACAATCATGTTCAAAAACTTGTAACAATTTTGATGTACAGTCAGCGCACGATATAAGTTGCAATTTTTATTTTATTTTTTTTTGTTTTTTGCTTTCTCAATCTTTTCTTAACGTTACTTATTGACGTTATTTAAATCTTAGTACAGTCAGCAACATAATTTTTTTTAACATAGTTTTTTTTATATATTTTCAACTTTTATCG
The DNA here is from genome assembly GCA_945859645.1 of Amphipoea oculea. Classification (NCBI taxonomy): domain Eukaryota; kingdom Metazoa; phylum Arthropoda; class Insecta; order Lepidoptera; family Noctuidae; genus Amphipoea; species Amphipoea oculea. The sequence continues at coordinate 17,331,421 of OX243868.1, read as the reverse complement.
GGTTTCGTTCTATTGTGCGTACACATTAGTTGCATTTTTTTATTTTGAGCTTTTTATTTTTACTATATATATATTTTTTTTTTCTTCTTTGTTGTTGTGCTTGTGTTATTTTTTTTTTTAGTGGAAGAACAACCAAGACGTTACTTACTTTAAAATCTAAATTGTAACAGACGGAGTACTTAGTACTTTTTTGTTTTTTCACTACCCGTATTTGTTCAACACTTACCCAACAATTTTTTTTATATATTTTTTTTTTTTCATCTTTCTCTTTTCTGACATATAAAATTGTTTTATAATGGCTTATCCCGTGAAGTTCATGTCGCTTCAAAAATCTGAGCTTGAGTATGAAGTTGCCATTAGGGGTGAATCACCAGCTGCCACAGTGCAGGAGTTGCGCAAACAGATAGCTAAGTGTGGACCATTATTTCCATCAGAGGATATTCTCACTAGCCCCTTCGAACCAACGGCCGACTTAAATGGTGTGCTAGATGTTCTTGAAAAGGTTAACGTCACTTTAGAATCTACGTCATTAGATAAGAACACATTGCTGCGAACCCAAAATTTGCTTAATCATTTATACCACCGGCTAAACCGCATTACATGTGATGACACTTTAAGGGAAGACTACGAACAATGTGTTAGCCTTTTCAAGAAGGCCACAATAAGGCTCATGTCACTTAGTGATTCAGCCTTAGATCCCCTAGCTACTACTGGTAGTGATTGCATACCAGCTACTCTTTCGACACCGGTTAATGTCACCGTTACTTGTGATGGTAACAATAACAAATTCTCAAAATTAAAATTCGACGGCAAGTCTTGCGTCCGGGCGTTCATTCAACGTTGTGAGGAAATTTGTGTCGCTAAAAATATCTCGCACGATAAAATCGTGACAAACGCTACCGACATATTTACCGGTGACGCACTACACTGGTACAGGAGTATTAAGGATACGGTTACGAGTTGGAACGATCTTACAGTGTCTTTGAGACGTGATTTCGATCAGTCTGATTATGATTACAGATTGCTTGCAGAAATTCGGTCTCGCACACAGGGAGAAACTGAAAATATTATTATTTACCTTTCCATTATGTCTGGACTTTTTTCACGTCTGACGAAAAAAATATCAGAGGAAGATAAGTTGGAAATCTTACTCCACAACATTCGTCCTGTCTACGCTAACGCCCTTTCTTCTGTATCAGACATCAAATCTATTGATGAATTGCGAACCTTGTGTCGAAATTATGAGGCTATTCAGTCACGTTTTTCTCAATTTAGGGAACCTCCAAAACCGTGCTCGAATACACTAGCTCCTGAATTTGCATATTCAGGGCAGTCTAATAGTAAAACCTACTCTAAATATAATAATAACTTCAACTCGTTTCATAAAAACAACTCTAAACATAATAATAACCAAAATAAACCTAATTCTAATAACAATACGGAACCTACTTTGGTTGATACAGTTGATAGCTCTAAGTCTAACAAGAAACAGCGTTACTGCCCCCGTTGTCGTAATAATACACATAATCTGAGGCAGTGTACTGCTAGCAAAGATGAGGTGGTATGTTTCAGATGTGGCCACAAAGGTGTAAAAGCACCAGACTGTCCAAAGTGTGCTAAAACTAAACAAACCAACCCAAAAAATTAATTAACGAGAATTGTGTAAATAACAAATTTGATAGGGAAGACTGGAAAAACTGGTTACAAACTATCAAATTATTTTTTAAATCGTATAACATCTACTCAATTCTCGATGATAAAGGTGATCTCGATGATAGACCTTACGTATCTGTTAAGATTAACGACCTCACTGTTTCGGGTCTTCTAGATTCTGGCTCAGCTGTAACTATTTTGGGTAACGGAGTTCATTCAGTGCTAGGTTCTTACGGCTTGCCACTTGTCGAATCTGATCGTATAACAGTGACAGCTGCGGGAGGTCAGAATATAGAAAGTTTAGGTTATATCAATATTCCAGTTAGTTTCGAAAATCAATTTCATATTTTAAAAGCTTTTGTTATTCCAGAGATTAAACGTAATCTTATTTTAGGTATAGATTTTTGGCGTAAGTTTAAACTATGCCCAAAGTTTATTGGCAGCATTGCTATGGCCAAAACTAATAATTGTTCATTGGTTACTTCTCATTCAACCTTCATACAGGGTTATGATAACCTCGATCAGTCACAAAAACAACTGGCCGATAATGTTATTAACCAGTTCAAAGACATTTCATATCAGAGCAAGGGTTTGGGCGTAACAAGTCTTATCACGCATCGCATTGACACTGGTGACTCGGAACCAATTCGCCAGCGGTACTATCGTTTATCACCGGAGAAGCAGCGTATCTTGGTGGAACAGGTTGACGAGATGCTTTCACTTGACGTGGTCGAGCCTTGCGAGAGTGCGTGGTCATCCCCTGTTCTGATCGTTACAAAGAAGAACGGCCAACCTCGTTTTTGCCTGGACAGTCGTAAACTCAATTCGGTCACTAAACGAGATGCATACAATCTTCCTTACATTTCCGAGATCTTAGATAATTTACGTGATGCGCGCTATTTGACTAGTATTGATTTATCCAAAGCATTTTGGCAGATTCCGATTGCTACTGAGGATCGCGATAAGACTGCGTTCTACGTTCCCGGCAGAGGCACATTTCGTTTCAAACGGACTGCTTTTGGCCTTACCAATGCACCAGCTACTCAGCAGCGACTGGTTGACTTACTATTTTCTAAATTCGATCTCAAGGTGTTTGCTTATTTGGATGACATCATCATCATATCTGAAGACTTTAATAGTCACGTGACACTACTTTTACGTGTACTCGACAAGTTGAAACAAGCTAACCTAACAATAAACCTTGAAAAGTCAAAATTCTTCAGCTCTCAGCTTAAATATCTTGGGTATGTCGTTGATGGCTCTGGCTTACGTACAGATCCAGCCAAGGTTGAGGCCATTCTTAATTATCCGACACCTAAATGTCGTAAGGACCTCAAACGTTTTTTAGGAACTGCGACGTGGTACAGGCGTTTTGTTCCTAACTTTAGCACTATCGCTGGCCCCTTAAATAAGTTGACTTCATCCAAGAAAGGCACCCCTTCTTTTAAATGGACCCCTGAAGCTGATGCTGCGTTTCAAAACTTAAAAGAATGTCTAATTTCTGCACCAGTTCTGTCCTGTCCAGACTATACCAGGCCTTTCGAAGTGCATACGGATGCTAGCAGTTACGGTGTCGGTGCAATGCTTACTCAGTCGATAGATGGAAAAGAACACCCAATCGCATACATGAGTAGGTCACTAACCGCTGCTGAGAAGAATTACAGCATAACCGAACGCGAAACCTTAGCCGTTCTTACCGCTCTCGAACATTGGCGTTGCTACATTGAGAACGGTCAACAGTTTACTGTCTACACGGATCACAGCGCTCTTAAGTGGTTTTTGTCCTTAAGTAACCCTACTGGTCGACTAGCTCGATGGGGCGTACGTCTTTCAGCCTTTAACTTCGTCATAAAACACCGACGAGGCGTTGATAATGTTATTCCTGACGCGCTGTCCCGAATCGTTCCGGTTAGTGCCATTAATATTGCAAACTCTTATTCGGTTTCTAAAGACTGCTGGTACAAAAATATTTATAACGGTTGTTTAAATGATCCTTCCAAATTTCCAAATTTTATTATTAAAAATAATTCATTATTTAGATTATCAAAAAATAAACACGAACTCACTTCAGAATTCTCGTGGAAAGAGGTCGTACCTACTGAATACCGCGAGACCATAATGACTGAAAATCATTCCGAGCCTACAGCTGGACATATGGGTATTTTCAAAACTTACCGACGTCTTGCCTTACGTTACTACTGGCCTGGCATGTACCAAGATGTCGTAAAATTTATTGGTTCTTGCGAAAAATGTTTAGCTTACAAGTCCCAAAATCATCAAATTTTAGGAGAAATGGGTCGTCCTAAACACTGTACGCGACCATTCCAAATGATCTCAATTGATCTCATGGGACCTCTTCCTACTTCAAAAAAGCAAAATAATTATGTATTAGTTGTAACTTGCTGTTTTTCTAAATTTTGTTTAATTTTTCCAATTAAAAGGGCTACTGCTGACATAATTACAAAAATTTTGGAGGAATCAGTATTCTTAACTCACGGCATACCTCAAACCGTGTTAATGGATAACGGTACTCAGTTTACTGGCAAGGTGACAGAGGCATTCTTTAAGAAATATAATATCCCTAATATTTATTATACACCTAAATACACCCCTCAGGTAAACTTAGTAGAACGGTACAACAGAACCATTATCACTTGCATTTCTACCTACGTGGATAATGATCATAGATCATGGGACATATTCATCCCTAAGGTGCAGTTTGCTATTAATAACTCTGTGAACGAGGCTACAGGATTTTCACCTTCATTTTTAGTTTTCGGCCGTGAGCTTGTTACATGTGGGTCACATTATACTGATAATGACCTCGGTGACGAAATACTATTCCTGCCACGAGACGTATATGCAGAAAACTTAGGTGTTTTGTCTTCTATCTTTGATAACGTACAAGCGAAGTTGTGGCAAGCCCATGTCAAGAATACTTCACATTATAATTTGAGACGCAAGTTTGCCGAATTTGATATTGGAGACGTAGTCATGAAACGAGCGTACTTTTTAAGTGATAAAGAGAGCAGATTCTCAAAGAAGCTGGCTCCAAAATTTATAAAAGCCAAGATAATTGCGAAAAAATCCCCTCTCGTCTATGTTTTACAAGACATGTCGGGCAAAAATATAGGTTCTTGGCACATTAAAGATTTAAAATTAGTCGGAAAAAATAAATAAATAGTATTAAAATTTCCATATTGGTACATAAATTTCATACATTTGAAGACGCACACTTTGTTTTTTTTTTTTTTATTTTTGCGTTTCAAGACTTACAATCCCTCTCGCATATATTCCACCTACTATTGGAACGCCTATTGGTAAGGCATCGGGTTATTAAAGAAAACAAGATACCTATATATTTTTATGTTATTGTGCGTCAGTTATGTTTGTATCGGTTATATACAATAACTGCTGCTAGTTTATGTTTGCGAGAAGTATGAAAGATGATTTTTAAAAAAAGGTAAACTAATAGTTAAACTCTTGTTCATAATGCGGATTTTCTTTCATTTTAGATATGACAAAAATCCTTGATTGCGCGCGGGGGTATTGTAACGTTGTAAACTATTATATTAGTAAATAGGCAAGCAAACCAAATCGTCAAGTTATTGTGATATAGTTCCGACCCGTACATATCTCTTAATGCGCCTTTGTTTTGTCTCACTCGCTCACGATCTTAGGAACCGGTTTACTTCCCACTCCACACGACCTATGCGCGCCGCGAGCCGCGAACGGCGAGCAGGCTTGAGGACGGTCAGTTGAGACGCGCGTTCACGCATTCTACACTTGTGCGTGACGTCACACGTGCAGTCTCACACTAAACATTCAAGCTCGGTTTTTGTTTTAACCGCGACTTGCTAAAGTTTTTAAAGTTAAAAAAAAATAAGTTTAATAAAAATTTATTATAACCGTGTATCCCCGAATTGGGGTTTCAAGTTCCGGGTTCATTTGGCCCAAGAAAACCGCTGCCGTACTGCCGTGACATCGGGCGGTCAACATACAAGGCTGACATCTGGCACCACTTCCATCAACCCTGCGGGTCCTCTATCACCAGGGTCAACTCCTCGGCCCCTGCGTCATCTTCAGCTACGCGTAAAGCCAGGATAGTACTTGACGCGCCTACCTCCTTAGAACGGGAAAATTTATGACGGGCCTTTTTGTACCTGCGACCTAAAATAAATTAAATTTGAAAGTGTATAGTGAGTTGTTATTTATCTCTTCAAAGTTTTTTAGTTTTTAATAACTCACACGCTTCAACCAATTTTGATAAAATTTTGTATGGAGGTAGCTGACACCCTGGATTAACATATAGGTTACATTTTATCTCGATATTCTCACGGGATTGACATTTATGCGGGTGAAACCGCGGGGCGCAGCTAGTTGACTATAAGTTCAGGTTTCCTCACGATGTTTGCCTTCACCGATGTCAGTAATGTCCACGATAAACTCAGAAAGCACAGACGCCAGCACATCAAGCTACCCGAAACTGTCAAACTTTCCCAATCAACTTTGAACCTTATAGTTTAGCGATAAAGTTGAAAATCTATTAAAGAAGTTTGACAGAATGTAGTAGCTTGATGTGCTGGCGTCTGTACATATGAATTAAAAAAAAATATTGAACAGTATTTAATTGAACTGAAATCAGTTCTTGAACATGTTGATATTTAAGTGAACGTTCAACCGAAATTCGTGTGCCAAGAAAAATCTAGAAATATCTGTCAATATCGCTTGAGTTTAGATCCGCTTAAGTTCTAGAACAAACAAGACAGTATGCATTGCGTCACGTAGTTGATAGACAAACTGTGTGCTCAAAACAAACAAGCAACCTACTGAACTATGTATGCAGTATCTGTTGACGAGTTGGGTAATTATCTAGCTGTTGTAGCTGTTTTCCCGCCTCGAGCGCAGATCTGTCCGATAGAACACCCCTGTTCACTGCACAGCAACACTGATGTTGCCATTATTTATAGTAATGAAGTGTTGTTCGTGAAATATTATAATACTAGCTGAGCCGACTTCGTTCGCGTGCATGACAGAAAACGTTTTAATTCTTTTACGCGGAACCCTAATCACACTATCACACTAATATTATAAAAGCAAAAGTTTGTGAGTGTGTGTGCATTTATTTATTTTATTTATTTATTTTTATTTTATATGATTTATATGTTTCTTACTTCTTCACACTCAAATGGCTGGACCGATTTTGATAAAATTTGGTATGGAGGTAGCTGACACCCTGGAGTAACATATAGGCTACTTTTTATCCCGATATTCCCACGGGATCGACATTTACGCGGGTGAAACCGCGGGGCGCAGCTAGTTATTTTTATAAAATAAAAGTAGCCTTAGTTACTCCTTATTACATCAGCTATCTGCCAGTGAAAGTCCCGTCAAAATCGGTCCAGACGTTTCAGAGATTAGCTGGAACAAACAGACAGACAGACAAAAATTGTAAAAATGTTATTTTGGTATATGTACCGTGTATACATCCATATGCATTTATTAAAAAGCGGTTATTTTAATATTACAAATATACACTTCCATTTTATTTATTTGTATAGATTCACAAGTAGGCTATATTATTTTAGTCTAGCTAGTGTATAGAGAATCTTGCTTGCCGATTTCCTACGTATGGCGAATGCAAGGGCATTTCTCTATGCCTGTTATCGCCATCATCATCCCCAGCCCCTCACCCACAGCCAGTGGCGTGCATTGCATATAGTCATATCAGCATTGCCTACCTCGATATATCAACAGAAGCCTGTCAATTACCTACATTTTAGTGTGTACGTACGTCTCACGCGTAATACCATGACGTCCAACCTTCGCAATTTATCACCCTTACGTTAGGCATGCCTACTCAAATAAACACACTTTTGACCTCGCTTTTTTTTCTGATTAGTGACCGCGTTTGCCTAGACTAGACCCGGCCTAGTGCCTACCTATTCTGAAAACCAATGCACGCCACTGCCCACAGCTGGGCATAGACCTTTATTTTCTTATGCCAATCCCTCATCCAGGTCCTACCTGTGATGGTAACAATGTCGTTCACCCATCTCGCCTCCGGACGACTCACACTGTCTTTACATAAATATTGTATCTATGTATGATAATTGACGCAATATTATCTTAGGCGCGTCGCTCACACGAGCTAGAATCGAGGCGGCGTCGAGGCGCGGGCGCACGTTTTCTATAGGAATAAATATAGGTAAATATATATGTATGTATTTATTCCTATAGAAAACGTGCGCCCGCGCCTCGACTCTAGCTCGTGTGGGCGACGCGCCTTACGATCTCGTATTGTTTCTGTACGTACCTATGCGGAGTTTCTTGATCGGCAGTGGGGTACTGGATCCTGTGTATGAACACTGTAGGTAAACCAAACGGTAATGCAATTATTGTCGATCGTTCGAGAACTTTACGAAATCATCGCAAAACAATATAATTAATTTTATTTATTAAAATATTAACGAAAACCTCAAACATTAAAGGCTATAAAATATTTAACGCACGTGTCGAGTTACAATTACGAGTAAAATCATCCATAAAGTGTGAGTAATTGGCTATAATCCACAACAGGCATATTGTTAATGGGGAATTGTGGTGTGCTTCTAATGTGCGTTTCTGAATTTTAAAGTACTACTTTACTGGTCTGCGGTTCCTTTATTTTAAGAGTTACATTCGATCAATTGCCATGGCAATAAAAATCTACAATTAAAAGAAAAATAAATCTTCCTAGTCTTTCTTCAACTATGTTGGGGTCGGCTTCCAGTCTAACCGGATGCAGCTAACTTATCTAACTTCCACGACCTAGTTGCTGGGTAACACGACACCCTTGGTAAGACTGGTTGTCAGACATTTTTGGGCTTCTGACTATCCGTAGCGACTGTCAAAGATCTACGAATGACAGCTGGGACCAACGGCTTAATGTGCTTTCGACACGCAGAGGGGTCTCATAGGTAATCGATGGTCACCCATCCGCGAACTAACTGCGGCAAGCGAAGGCTTAACCTTCGACCGACCAGTGGGGCTGTTATTATTTAGCCACGAACCCCTCTCTCTCATCTACAATTAAAACACTGTAAGCAAAATTCCTCTATATAAACAGGATGGATCGAACATGAACTATGCTCAGAGCGTAATTTGAGTATGTTCCTAGACTAAATGTTTGAAAACTGGTCAGGTTGACCAGTTTCCGACCCGTTGTCGGTCAACAAGACGCAACAGCCCGGTGTGTTGCGTCTCTATCTTGTACTCGTAGTTAAAATTATTGCAACTTGAACGCTGATGATGTAATTGTTACAACCAAAAAAAATTCTGAGAAAAAATTGCTGTAATCACCATACTTGACAAACAGAACAAAAGTAAATATATTCTAATTCATACTAATATTATAAATGCGAAAGTGTGTCTGTCTGTCTGTTACCTCTTCACGCTTAAACCGCAGAACCGGTTTAGATGAAATTTGGTATAGAGATAGTTTGCGTCCCAGGAAAGGACATAGGATAGTTTTCATCCCGATATTCCCACGAGATCGAAACTTATGCGGGTGAAACCGCGGGGCGCTGATCGTATTATTATGAAACTATGTAATTTCTGCTTATAATCTTTATAGTGAAGGTAATCGCTCAGATTTAACGATACCCACGTCTATGAATATTTATTAACCAATTTCAGTGTAACGTGCACTAGAGTGGATCTTATTTTCCGATACATTAACGACGATATTATTAAAACCTTTTACCGTCCTTAAGAAATTCATAATTTCTTATAATTAATCTGCCTTTTGATTGCCGCTTCGCTTATTTTACAAAGAAAGATAATGGGTTTGCGTTGTTATCACGATAATTACCGGAAAGTGAGTTTGTAAAATGATTGTTTAATAAATTGTGTAGGAAGACGATGCGAAAGCAATTTTGAGTTATTTAAAGACAATTTCCATTTGAATTTTAGATTATTTAATACTAGCTGTTATCTACGACTTCGTCTACGATCCAGGATGAAAAGTAACCTATGTTCTTCTCCAGGTCTTAGCCTACCTATTTGTCAAATTTCATGCGAATCCGTTCAGTCGTTTTAGCGTCAACTCGTAACAAACAAACAAACTTACCTTTGCATCTATAATGTTAGTTAGGATTAGGATTTTAGAATCGACCTCAGATTGTTACTAAACTTCGCAAGTCGTGCAGATGATTTCCAACACTGTGATTTAAATGTAGCAATACAGACCTCAATGAGAGATGTCATCTTCCCAATACAATATAGACTACAAGGTCAATATCTCAAAAATACTTCAACAAATCAACTCACTCCATAAAAACAACACCAAACAGGATTGTAGCAATATTTTCACATATTTATGTAACACTTATTGACCACACATAACGCCAAGATGAAATAAGGTGTAACATTCCCGGCTATAGTACATGTAAGTTATATTTCGTTAGGGTCGGGACATGAAATTCCGGACTCACGAGTCATTTGGTTAGGTATTCGCAATCTCCGCTTTTGTACCAGAAGCACGGATTACTTAATAAACGGATTATGAACTTGTTGTGTTCAAGTTTTAGACATTGGTACCAACATAGATGAAGTAGGTAAGTACCTACCTTTACGTGTTGATAAACCGCTTTCAGGTAAAATCTAGATTTTTTAAGTCTGCATTAGAAACTTATTAATCTGTCAAGCTCCGCTAATGAGACTATTGATTTTCTATCTGTAACGCGCGGAGCTTGATCGGTTAAGGATTACTTAGTTTGCTTAAGCATAATTAATGTTTGCTTTTACTAAAAATTTTGTGTCCTGAAAAACTACAAGTTATGATGTATGATTTAAACAACGTTGAATGCATTAACGTCACAAAAAAAAATATTAAGCTGGTTTAAAATTGACACAAAAAGAAACTCTTGCAATGAAAACTTTACACCTCTCAAACATTTGGTTACAAAGGTAGTAAAGCACCATAAAACAAAGCGCTTTTGGCTTTGAATTTACAAAGTACAACGGGGTATGCCATCTGTGCCACAATGGTACGTAATACGGTCAGTGAGGCATCACGGTATAAATGTCACTTAACGAACCCATTCGCATACAAAGGGCGACTAGGGCGAGTGAAGCCCTAAATTAAGAGCATTGTGACGTCATTAATATTTATCGACATATTGGGATCGTGTCCACATTAATTGTAGGTACTTATGTGTGGTTCTGTTTCCTGCATTCTCTTCGTGTTAGATTACAAATAAGGTGAGTAGGTACAACATGTTTTGGGAATCTACCTACGATCACATAGGGTAAGCCGCTAAAGCTTGTGTGTATTTTTAGAGATCATGTTTTAGTTATAATTCTTTTTTTTCCTTCAAACAGCTCTATTTGTAAGCCAGTTCGATATTTAAATAAAATCTTTGATAAGTTACCTCCTTCTTGCATGTTTTGAAGTAAAAAGTTTCGTTCCATTTTTAAATTAAAATAAATAAAAATAACATATTAATGTTCACAATAACAGCCGGCCGCTGATCGTGTGTATTTGACCAGTATAGCATTTTCGATTTATCTCGAAGAAGGTTGTCAAACTAATGCTCGAATTTCCAAGCATATTTGAGGAAAATATCTTGTCTGGCTTTATTTTACTAGCACCTTTCAAATCAAGGAAATATTGGAACCTCTATAATAAAAACAACACGACATCGACAATATATTATTATGGATGACCCAAACCTACCAAAATCAAACCTATACCTAAGAACTGACCCCTGCTGACCCTATAAAACAAAATAGGGTGGCTATTCAAATGCGTACGTCAACATCATGATATTGGCATGTTTTGGTACAGATGTCACGAACTATTGGCTGAGGAATCAAACCAAATTAGTGTATCGGAAATAACGGATCTTGGGTATGAATTCGAGGTCGGACCCTGCTGTTTTTATTTTGTGATTAATATTCTAAGTCCGTAGGACTTATTTAGGTTATGTAAACAAAAAATGAAGCAAACGACAAAGCTGTCCAGGTCACTACGTACCGCGGGGTAATACGTACCGTGCCGTAACACACTAAGGGCGCGTTCACACGAGCGCGATTATATTCGCGCGCGCGTCTCGTACGCGTATCTCCCTCAAAAGAGAAGCATTTAATCCAATGTTTCTAAAGAGGGAGCGATGCGTACGAGACGTGCGCGCGTAAAAAATCACGCTCGTGTGTACGCGCCCTTACTAACAATGGCTTTCATGTTGACAGTTCAACAAAATTCATTGCTTATTTAAGTTGTTGAGCAGACGAATTTTTCGAACATATGAAGCAATGGATTAGCAATATTCTTCAAAATGATACCGGTTATGTCGATATAAAAAAAATAGTCATCGATACGGGAATAAAAAAATAGGTTAGCAAGATATCGTCAAAGGCGTTGCTACCAGCATAGCTACCAAATTCATATTTGGTAGCTATGCTGGTAGCAACGCGTTAAGAACTACGAGATCTAATCAAGATCGAAGAAGTGACGATACAGATGAAGATATTGAAACAGAAAAACCCAAAACGACAAAAAAACATAATCAAAAGTCATTTATTCAAACTAGGCTGAGAATCAGCACTTTTCGAAAGTCAAAATTACAAGACAGTCCCCCAAAACGCCCGCCCTTCACCACTTCCTAGTGCTTACTTATGATACAACTTGAGAGAGATTTTATAAGGCATAGGTTGTACCTAATACATGGTATCAAGTGATAGCAACAAACAATTTTTCACGCCAGTATTGTCTAGAATAGTATTCCAGAACTTCCAAAATCTAAAATCGTGTACTTAGATGTAAGTAATTAGTACGACCTAAATAACTATCATCAAGAAACTAAATCCGAATCGTCAATCATAACAAGCATATTAGTTCGTTTCGTAATGTAAACACCACAGATTGCTATAATTGTTATTTGCGATGTTATTGTTTTCCCTAATTGCTCCAAATAAAGCCACGAACACATCCACTAAACATGTTCCATGTTTGGAAGCTTCATCGTGTTTCCAGATAAATATTTACGTGGGTAGTATCGAAAATACAGCGTTTTTACCATCCAACTACGGCAACGGTACTTTCCCAATATTATTTGTAAAACAAAATTGCTTGTAATATTTCAACAACTAAAAATAAATATAATTATTGGGCTCAAGTGGCAGAATGTGAAGTGGACTGGCGTAATTTATCTTTTAAGCTAAATGAGTTCTTATTTTAAAACATGAACATAAATATAGGGTGGTAAAGTGTCATTGAAAGACCTTAAAAATAGAGTCGTGTAGGTATAAAATATTCTTCAGAAAGTCGGTGATATTTTTAGACGTTCGTTCGTTCGGTAAATCGACAAGGAACGCGTGTTAGAAAGTTTCGGTTTGTTGAGGCAAATCTTGCGGGTTTGGTAAAGATGAAAACTAACTTTAGGACAATTGTTACAGTCAGATAAGTTTTAACCACTGAGGTTTGAAGTTGTTATGGCGGTAGGTATAACTAGAATAACACAAGAATATACTCTAAAGCGGGGTTTACATTGTGAAACTAGTGTCGAAAAACAGTAGCTTGACTCTTCTGTTTTGGGCTTTTGCTAACTGACACCCGGTTTTTAAACTTTTGAGCGCCAGAGTATAAACGTTTCGCCGTACCCCTGACGCCAGGCCACTTTAACAAAACAACACACACACTTAAAACAACAAACTCGATATTGGTGGTTTATTTATATTAGTTTCATGCAATACAATATAGACGGAAGCTTAAACTTTTAAATTATATAAATAAAAACACACAAAAGTAATGATTAAATTGTTTATTTCATAATATGGTGCAACCCGTGCGACGTGTATTTTGTCATATATTTGTGACGTTGGCGTTCAGGGTAAGATTTCGTTTGTCACATAATATGTGACAATGGCGTTCAAAAGGTTAATAAGCTTATAAAATTAACTAACATGCCGCCCTATAGATAACTATTTAAAAAAAAGCGCTTGCTGAAAAATATTGTCAAGAAAATAATTTGATTATAACAATTATTTCAGCTAATAGAGCAGAGCAGTTAACATGAGATATGACAGCGTGTTAGTTGAATGTATCAGCTTTTCAAAAACCGGGTGGTACAGTATTCCTAAACAGAACAATCAAACTACTGTTTCGCGACACTAGTTTCATAATGTAAACCCCGCTTAATAAGACTCGCTTCGTCTGCAAAACCCAATTGACGATACTAACGGGACATCCTAGCAGTAACGCCAGCTTGCTTGCTGACTGGCAAAATTCGGCATCGTTCACTCGAAGCTATACCTCACAAAATTAATCACAAGTGACACATGAATTCATCCAGTGAACCAATCCAACAATGTTGGATTTCGGCATCTTTCATTCGCTTACCGAATAATCGAAACTTTAATTTAAAAAAAAAGACGGGTTGCACTCCGGGAGTGCCGGCAGAAATGAAAACTTGAATATTAACGTTGAAATAAATCAACTATTAATTGAATTAATATAACTCATTTTCTTTCGCAATTTATTCGTCACTTTTTTCATTAATAGATGCACTTTGTTCAAGTTCCATATTTTAAACACTTTATATACACGAATTTTACGAATACACAGCAGTGTGGCCACTACATAGACGGTCGAGCCAGCAGCTGTCACCATCCATGGATGCGCGTGACACGCTGTAACATAAACACACACGAACATTCGCGCAAGCGCCCTGCGCCGCCTAAACGAAACAGCAGGCATAGATTTTCGCCGCGCCGTAGATAGAGAGGGGGATACTTCCTCTCCTACGCCGCGCCGGCTGTCTACTCTCCATCCGTTTTACGAATTTTCGATCAGGTCACGTGTACTGACGGTCACGTGTCCTGCCGCGAGTTTAAAATTTTTTACCCATTACAAAAAAGTGTACAACGCCGCTAAAGAAGTTTTCACTTCAAAAAATTGTCGATGTTGTGTGAACGTGGAATGAAACAAAAATAAACCTTCACTCGAGTAGCATCATCGGCTTAACGGAATTAGCAAAGAAACCTCATACTTGTAAAACGTAGCTTTTTACATCCCTTCTTGTCAAAAAGCTACGACAGTAAAGTTGTGTGTTTCTCCCCAGTAAGTACGACGGTGACACATAAAGTGCCACCAATAGTTACGATGTACATATCAATACCCTTCTAATACATACGTAACCAACAAAATAACCATGAGTCGAACGGCACCGTGGCGGGCAGGACATATCAATATTTATAGGGGACTTACATTGTACGGGGAACGCAGAAATACAACTCGATAAGAAGAGCAAGGATCATTTTGATTCTAAACCAATATTTTGCAATGTAAAAAAGAATGTTAAGGTGAGACAGTAGACGCTAGACGTATATTTAATTATCTTCGTATATTCATGGTTGCTATTATTAACAAAATTGCTTTTATTTCTGGATTTATGACTGTGAACCGCTTTCAGCACTTACTACGTTTTTATCCCGAGGATGAAGCCGTGTTCCGAAGCATGTTGTGAAAACTAAAGCAAAATTATTTTAATTTCACAAATCGGGGGTGTGCAAGGTTGCGTGGACGAGAACTTTTTCAGTCTTTATTTTCTTTGATAAAACCCATTTAGGGTTGCATCAAAGAAAATAAAGACTGAAAAAGTTCGAACAAAAACGACAATGAGTAGGTATGTCTATGTATATATGTTCTTTATGTAGACATAAATTGAAAACTCTCAGAATCAACTTTCATCTCTCAATCTTGACCATAGGACGCCATTCAATATCCTTCAGCTTGATTGACACGTTTTGAATCAGACTGTGTACGTACTTCGATAATAAATTAGTCTGAATATTGGACCCTATCTCTACTAGGTATGTTTAATATAGCAGCTCAATTAAGTTTAGACATGATAAGGTTGGCATTCCATTTAGGTAGATAACGATAAAAAATGTTAAGGTGAGACAGGGGACGCTAGACGTATATTTAAATATCTTCGTATATTCATGGCTGCTATTTTAAACGAAATTCCTTTAATGTGAAACCTATTTCTGTAAAGACAACACAAGGACAATTCTCGTATTTTTATGAACGTTCGCATTACATTTTTGACAACTTTTTGATATTGATGGTCACTGAGATGAAAATGCGACCAGATTTTGAACATTAGAAATTACGAGAATTGACCTTCGACCATAAGTAAAGAAAGAAGAAAGAAAGAAAATACATTTATTTAAGTATCGCTATTTTTTCGTGTAACCTACATCTGCGACGTGCGACGCTCTATGTACAATCAACAAAGAGATAAGTATGCAGGATCGTCGGATATAGTTGAAGTTTATTAAGAAACCGATAGATGTTCTCGAATAAAATTTAATTTTATTAATAGAAAACAAACAGCTTATTTAGCCGACGATCCTGCATAATTATGTCTTTTGTTGGCTGTACCTTTCACTCCCTCATCGTGGTCTTGGTTTGTATCATCCCTGTACTGATCCGCCTCAATGGATCATCAGCCTTACTCGCAGAGCCTCGACGTGACAATAAGCTGGATTATTATGTAGGGAACAATTAATCATATTCCCTAAGTCTGTACTAACTACTAGGACTTAGTCTGTGTTTTGAGATTTCTGACCTGGATCAAGGGCCGGAGTGATAATCGTTTAATTAACATTTTGCTATTATGTTTTTGGGTCTGTACCTACTCTCACGCATTAGATTCGGGTTGGCCCAAATAGTTTTAAACTAGTTTTTGGAAGGATACAATCCTAACTATATATTATATATTATAAATGCGAAAGAAAGTTCGTTTGTTACCTTTTCACGTCTAAACCACTGAACCGATCATCCTGAAATTTTGCATATACGTTGTCAGATGTACAGAAACGGACATGGGTGGGTGCCTTTCATTCAGAAAAAAGTGCTATTCCGAGGAAAACAACAATAATGTTATTATGATAATAGATGGCGCCACGTCTCTTTCGAAACTTATGCGGGTAAAAGAAAAATCAGCTGTTCCATACATTTATGTTCGTATAACTCGTCAAATGTAGGGGACAGCTGATTTTTTTTTTTCGCGATTTCAGGTTTGGTCCCATAGTAAAAGTTGTTCATAATGATGATTACAATTTCCCATTTCGATTTATCGCATGTTTTCAATTTCAACCTGTATAATTATAATAACATTAGCTAAGTATAAGGTTCCCATCATCATCAGGGTGTATTAGTCTTCCGTTTTATTTAGGCCTTCACAATCGCTCGGTGTGTATTAGTTTATTAATATACAGTGTTTGAGATAGTTGTTGTTTTCTTATTGCCATACCCAATAGTTTGCCGCTACTACAGGTAAGAAATCTTAATTGTAACATCCTGTACACATCTACAAAATTATCAAGACGAATAGTACGAAGGAGATTGGTATCACTACTACAACTGTATCACAATGTACCTTCTTCATTCTGTTACAATTTCCGCTGCGACCACTAAAGTGTAGTTAACCAATGAACGGTAGCAGACAATAAGTAGTAGCAATTGTCCCTGGTTCTAAGGAAACAAAATGTATGTTTTCTAAACTATAGGTTTCGTCAATTATGTTATTATTGCTAATGTTCTTGTAGCGGTATCTACAACGCCACATGCAAACAACGCGTCATACTGATGTCACGCAAAATCCTGCATCTCGCAAGCAGAGTTTACCGCGCAACTAGCATAGATACAACGGCGCGACATGAATCATCGGGCAGCTGCCCGCTAGACACAACACCCGTCTTATCGGAGGATCCTCCCTTTTCTATGGAGGATGAGTGAACTTAACACCCTGTTCCTCATACCTCTATATTCTTATTGTTTTGGATTGGAACCTTCACCTGCTACGTAAAATATTGGAGGCCTTTTTGGTTATCTTTCAGATCATTTTATACAAATTCTAATCCATTTTTTTATTGTTATTGATCTGCTAAATCTAGAGAACGGCCTTTAACCTTTTCGCATTTATGCAACACATATTTCCGTGCTCCTATCGCTCGTGTCGTATTTCTGCGACAGAGAGCATGATTTTTTCGTTCTATTTTCGATTCTAAAACCGGTACTAAAACAATTATTAAATAGAGATAAAAACGTTTTGACTATTTTTTAATCGATACAACGATTTCTCCTCCTTATTTATTGTAGGTATTATTTTAACTTGATTTTATCGATTTGTAGCCGCGCGCTAGGGGCACGGCAATTGATATTTAGCAAGCTTAAACTTCTGAACTTGTTGTATATTGGTCGGGAAAGGAGCATGTGTGCCCAATGATATTCATGCGACTGCTTAGAATAGGAATCTGCCGTACAGTATCGTAACTCACAAGTGTCGTATACACACTAATATATATTATTTAGGTGATAGCACGGCTCGTTGGCTTTGATAGATTGGATAGGAATTATGTCCTACTGCGATAGGATGGCATCGTCTATTGATTTTTCTTAAAAGATTTCATACTCTGTTTTATCAAGGACAGTGGCAAATATGAAGACTTGTTTCAACGAATATAAATACACCAAGCGGCAGTAAATGTGGTTCAAGTCCTAAACGCAAATATGAATATCAACTAAACCTATTCTTCGAGATTTTTTAATCAGAATAGGTGCCAAGTAGATTATTTAGTAAGTTTAAGTGCACATTAAGTTAGTTGAAAATTGACTTATTCCACAGACCTTCTATCGACTATCGTAACTCACAAGTGTCGTATGTACACTAATAAATATTAATTATGTGTAGCACGGCTCGTTGGCTTTGATAGATTGGATAGATACTATGTCTTACTGCGATAGGGAGTCATGGTTTATTAATATTTCAGGAGAAATCATCATTATCTGCCTAGCCTATTCCCAACTATGTTGGTGTCGGGTTGCAATCTAACCGGATGCCGCTAAATACCTACCAGTTAACGTGGAGCGACTGTCTATCTGACCTCCACAACCCAGTTACTGGGTAATACGATACCCTTTGAGAAGACTAATTGTCATAGTTTTGGCTTCTGACTGTAACGACTGCGGATGTCGTTGTTTATAGATGGTCACCCATCCACAGACCAACCGCGACAAGTGTAGCTTAACCTGATCGATCGACCTATGTGGCTGTCATTATTTAGCCACGGGCCCCTCAGTATTCTATCAATTTATGATCTAAAAAAAGCTTTTGTTAATTTTGCCGATTTTAAAAACTAAATCGGTTCCATATTAAAAATAACTTTTACGTCACATCGACTAGATTACATTACGTAGAACATTTTAGCTAAAGTACTCGGAAATAACTGGAAAAGTAATAAGAAGTTCCTTTTAAAAGTAAAAAGGTATACTGACGAGCGAATGTTTATTATAAAAACCGAACAAAAATGTTGAAAATCTTTTCTGGAATTTTCTTTACGCTTTGATAATTTGAGCACGTCTCTAATAAGTACAAATTGACGAAATATGTGTTCGCACTTATGTAATTTATTCAAGCTTTTTTGATATTTTCGTAGTATGGGACCTGTCCCACCGCCAACGAGGAAGCGATCAATGATTTTCTCGCTCAATAATCGTATAAAATATTATAGTTTAGTCTTTCAGATTTGGGATGCATGAAGAAGCTTCCTCTTGTAGCGCAGTTTGTTCTACCAATTACTCAACTGAACCGAGCGCTTGGCGCATTCTGAAATTTCTTCTTCCCTTGCGGTGGTAGGCCAAACGCCCGCCTGGTTTACGACCACCCTCCCACTGGAGTCCGGCGTCAAGCAGCCTGCTGTGTTCGTCGACGCGTGGGAGTTCCAGTGCCTTAGGCATCTCTTGGGCACGCTCGTTCCATCATAGACCTCATCCATCGCTTTCCATAAGGCGTGATCGAGGTCAAGAGCGGGCACATTCAGCAAAAAAAAAATCCTGTGTAAGTTAAAGAGTTATGATCGCTGACTGTTCTTAGTGCCAGCGAGTACTCGTTAGTTGCAGCGATAAAAACTATCAAAGAGAGTACACTTTCAGCAACACTCGCTTGGTGGGCAGAACAGCAAGCTTCTACTATCTGTCAAATTTCTTTAATAGATTTTCAACTTTATCGCTTAAGTATTACGTTCAAACTGGATTGGGAAAATTTTACAGTTTTGGGTAGATTGATGTGCTAGCACCTGGCGTCTGTAGGTACATACGAACACCAGCGAGAAATCGCTGCTCGTTGCATGTCGACTCGATTTAGTTGCTAGCTCTTCTTGCTTCTCGTTAATCGCCCACGATGGGACAGATGATGCCGAAGACAAACAAGTTAAAAAAAATACCTTTTCTAAGTGGTATATTTAAGTGGTTACTGCTTCCATAAAAATATAATAATTAGTTAAATCTGAGTTTTCGAAATTGAGGGATTATCCTCAATTTCAAAAACTAATTGGTAATAACCAGAAAATGAGGCAACTAAATGGCTACATTAAAATACACGATCCAAAACGACTGACTTTCAAATTTCGCGACGTAACGAACCTTCAAGACTTCGTCTAATTTTCTGAATCATTTTAAGTAATTAGGATTTACATAAATGTTATATTAAAGACAATAGACACACGCAAAATAATTACCTTTGGATTCATTCGATTTGGTAAGTTGTCAAAGCTTGAATTGCCTGATTTTATCTAGGACTAGCTGCGACTTCGCCCGCGTGTCATTAATAACTTTGATTTCCTTTAATAAAATACTCCTTATAACATCAGCTATCTTACAGTGCAAGTCCCGTCAAAATCGGGCCAGCCATTTCAGAGATTAGCCAGAACAAACAGACAGACACACAACACTTTAAAAAAAAGTTTTTTGATATAAGTAACGTTTATACTTTCATCCGCAGTTAAGTAAAAAACTGTTATTTTGACATTACAAAGAGATACTAATATTGTACTTATTTGTATAGAAAACCAATAAAAAAGCCGGTCACCCAGACCCCACTAACTTACTGCAATAAGCCATACAATTTTATTGTTCCGTACGGGGGTTGAACCCGGCTTGCTTAAGTTCACACACGTATAACCAAAACAGAAAAGGGTAGAAACTTTTGTTTTCCCTATAGGTACATGTTCAACGTATTATAATTACTGTATCTTTTTATTCAATCTAGAAAGAAAAATTATTTGAGCCAGGCTAAGGCAAATAAGTGTCCTTTTGTTTTTGTATTTATTTGTATAATAATATGTCATTTAAGTTAGTACGTAGTGTAAGATATTTAGTATTGTGAAAGAATCAAATCTAAATAATGATAAGACTTCCCTTAGAAACGATATCTTTTTTATTCAATTCATTCGCCATCGTTTCTCTAGAGTCCAAGTTAATTAAAACCAAGGAGTACTTTGTTCGACCTTTTCGAAGAAGTTTGTAAGTTTTACGCCGAGCTAATTAACGTTTCCTATCAATATTCTATGGAACAGGAATTTCTTTATAAATTCTTACATTTTCTTTAAGATACGATACGGGGAAACAAGCCTTTGCTCGCATCTTTAATTTACAAGTATTGCTTATTTAATTATTAATTTTCAAACAAGGTAATATTTACTTTATAGTATAGGTATATGCTAACAGACTTAAAATAATGATATTATGTACAAGTATATAAAAAAAAAATACGTGCGTCGGTCAGGAACGAAGGTACTTACGTGATACTTCCTCGCTATCAGTTTTAGCTCCCTCAAACACCTATGATACCTGTGATGAAAAATTTGAAAGTTTTCGCAGCCGCTATCTTGGATTTTTATTTTGAAATTTATGAAAACGATACCCATGGCGAAAATTATAGGTACACCTACCGCTAGCCGCGTTAAAGAAATTCGTTCCAAAAATAGGGGAAAGAATCGGACACCAAAAAATTCGTCCGCATCGCGGTCAACAGGAAAAGTGGCCAAAAGATCGGCAGCATTGCCACGTTGTATGACCATGCTAATTCTTTGGCCAAAAAATAGGCCAGCCCTCTGATCACCGGGAGCCGCGTGACGACTCCCGGCCACCGTAGGCGCGCGCCTGCGGAC
The DNA here is from genome assembly GCA_945859645.1 of Amphipoea oculea. Classification (NCBI taxonomy): domain Eukaryota; kingdom Metazoa; phylum Arthropoda; class Insecta; order Lepidoptera; family Noctuidae; genus Amphipoea; species Amphipoea oculea. The sequence continues at coordinate 17,309,770 of OX243868.1, read as the reverse complement.
GGAGAGTAATGGGTAGCTCACCGTCTGATCAGGACCAGGCCCGTGCCGGACGGCACGTACGTGTTCCACGCGCGCCTCAAAGAGATGTCAGCAAAAGGAAGGGGCCTGCCAGGGCCGAAGCCTGCCGGGGGTGCGGGATTGTCCGAAAGGGTTACCGCTACCCCGGAACATAAAGGGCTAAGGAAGGAACACTGATGGATTTTAGTCAGTAAGAGTCTAACACTCCCTTCCGCTCCACCCAGAGCGGGAGGGGCCCTTTGATGATTTCCCATCCATAAAAAAAAAGCCCTCTGATCACGTGAAGACCCAAGAGAGCTTATTCAAGAAGACATGCTTTCTAAGAATGTAATATCTTAGAAAGAACGTCAAATATGTAGGAAGCTCTGTGTATTTTAAACTTGAAAGAGTCCTTTTTAAAAATCGTCTGTGCCACGTTTTGCACGAGAACATTTCCTCAGCATCTTGCATAGCTTTAAGTGCAATCTCCTGTAGGTAATTAAACCTCGAGTCGCAGTTAATTCTGTCTTTTCACCAACTAGTGGGAAGGAAATGCTCCAGTTTTTAATAGTAATTAGTAAGACATCTCGTTGTTATAAAAGAGGGATAAAATAACCTCTTTTACTTTAAGCTATAGAGGACACGTCACCAACAGAAACAGTTAATATTAACAGTTTATATAAACTTTTATCATTTGCCTCACATTTTGTAGCCTTCTTGATATGTAAAGAAAGAAAATACATTTATTTAGCACAGATTAAAAGGCATACAGTACCTACAATAAAGATGATCATCATTATCTAACAAGTCATTTCCCAACTAAGTTGGGGTTGGCTTCCAGTCTAACTGTATGCAGAACCAGTATTTTACAGTATAATATAGGTACAGACGCCAAGCACATCAAGCTACCCGAAACTGTCAAATTTTCCCAATCAACTTTGAACCTTATATTTTAGCAATAAAGTTGAAAATCTATTAAAGAAATTTTACAGATTGTAGTAGCTTGCTGTGCTGGCGTCTGTACATCAGATAAAAAAAATAGAGTAAGAAATTAGCTGGAAAGTTTGCTCCATGGCTGCGCCAAAAAGGTGTAAAATTTGTTTTTTTCTTATGTTCACATGGATGTTTACGCCTTTTAATATGAATATAGATGGCTCTTAAAGTAAGGGAAGACCAAAGAAACGATGGATGGACTGTGCGAAAAATTATATAACAAGAAAGGGAGTGACTACTTAGATGACGATTCTATGGAAGAAAAAGACATGTTGCGCCGACCACAAATAAATTTGGATAAGGGCAAGAGAATGATGATCAATGTTTAGGCTTGTTTTAATTTTACACGACATCTATATAAAACATTCAGGAGAGCTAAAATTACAGCAGAAAGAGCTATGGTCGTGGGGAGTTGGAGATAAAACCAGTACTGTTCCATTTAAAAGTTTAAATTAAATATTATAAATTTCAATATTAAAGTAAAAGTAACCTTCCAGTTATTATGAACGTTATTAATTAATAAATGGGCGCCCGGGACTTTGAGAGTCCCGGATCCCGGAGCCGACGAAGGTGTCTAATATACTTCTGGATTCATGAACATAGAACGTCGAACCCAAGATCCTCAATTTAAACTTACTTGAAGACCGGTTTCCAGTGTTGAAAACCGGACTAAGATAACCAACTGGATCCCACAGAAACCGTATTAAATGAAAAACTATGATAATGAATATAAAACAAAAACCTTAGACCCTTACTGCGCCTTATACTTAAAATACAAAGTTCTTCTGATCAATACCTGCCACGACTAATACAGAAAATATGTTTTACTAGCTGCGCCCCGCGGTTTTACCCACGTAAATGTCGATCCCGTGAGAATATCGGGATAAAGTGTATTCTATGTCCTTTCCCGGGACTCAAACTATATTTATACCAAATTTCGTCTAAATCGGTTCAGTGGTTTAAGCGTGAAGAAGTAACAAACATATAAACACACACACACTCACAAATTTTCGCCTTTATAATATTAGTATGATTTTCGATAATTTATCAAAATGTTAATGTTGGTGGAAATCGAGAAACGTTCTGACCAAAAACAATCACACTCCAAATTCAAATGACATTGTTCCATTCTTAATTTCGCCAGTGCTGGCGTGCCTGTCCAAAATTAGCCGTCTCCCTAGAGGTCGATTTCGGAGTCGAATTTGATAGAATATAACTGGCTACAGTATCCCCAGAATAGGTGCGGTGGTGGCCCAGTGGTATCGACCCCGATTTACAAGTTGTAGGTCGAGACCCAGACAGGCACTTTACATTGTGTATTTAATTTAATCACCACAGCTCTCAAGACGGTGAAGAAAAACATCGTGAGGAAACCGGCATGTCGTACAGCAAAAAATTTGAAGACATCTGACATCCACCAACACACACTGGGCTTGCGTGGTAAATTATGGCCCACTCCCTCTCACAGAAAGGAAGCCTGTGTCCCATCAGGGACATTATAGGCTGATTATGTGTGTTATGTACATCCATACTATCCATACTAATATTATAAATTCGAAAGTAACTCTGTCTGTCTGTCTGTATGTTACCTTTCACGCCTAAGCCGCTGAACCGATTTCGATGAAATTTGGTATAGAGATAGATTGCATCCGGGGGAAAGACATAGGATAGTTTTTATCCCGATATTCCCACGGGATCGACACTTATGCGGGTGAAACCGCGGGACGCAGCTAGTATGTCTATAGTATCGCCATATATTCAGGAGTCCCGTAGTTAATATTAACCAATCTTGCGGTTAATCCTACTCGATACTTCGGTACTAATGGAGTCTCAATTATCCCTCTCCGTATCAAACATTTGAGACAGTTATGGGTTAATAGTGATCAAGGGTATAATCCATCATGATAGTAAGATAGTGTTAACAAGCTTAAGAACTTAAGCTTCCATCAAGGGTTTTTGTATCGTAAACAACTTGGGTTCACGCAGAGTTTGTAAATTTTCTTATTTTCATAAAATAAAGCAATTTAATCAGGCAAGCAAAACGTCATCTATTTTCAATCAGTGTGCAGTGGGGCAATTCTCGTAAATCTAAGAACGTTCACAGTCAGATCTCAGTCTCAATCTGTCAAAAATACCTCTAATTTCCCTACATTTTTGACAAGTTTTTGACATTAATTTTCACTGATATGAGATTGCGAATAGATTTTGTACGTTTTTAATTACGGGAATTGATCTTCAGATGTCATTCGTCGTAAAAAAGCTATTGTGGGTATTTAATTACATGGCATAATTAAATGATATTTGACCCAATTCGTAAAAAAAGTTCCAGCAGGTTTAAGTAGGTATAATATATTTAATAATAATCCACACGAGTGAAGCAGTGGGCACAGCTAGTAGTCACATTATGGGAAAAAATATGAAGCTCCTTATTCTTATAAGTACATACTCGTATGATACAAAAAAGGACAACCGATGACTGATTGTTCGGAAATGCCAGATAGAACATATGAAAGAAAAATCTGTGGTGACCGATATTATTGAACAAAAAATATCTTGTCTGCTATCTGCGTAACTGCCCGTGACGAATATGATAGATAATAGTGTGGCAGTCATGTAGGTACAGACGCCAGCACATCAACCTACTACAATCTATCAAATTCCTTTTATAGATTTTCAACTTTATCGCTAAAGCATAAGGTTCATAGTTGATTGGGAAAATTTTACAGTTTCGGGTAGATTGATATGCTGGCGTCTGTACAGTGGGCAAAAGAGAAAAGTGTATGTGCTACTAGCTAGATTTTCTTTTTAAGTAAGAAAAAATACAACTGCAACAGTTTTCGACTCATACTGAGTTGATAAAATATTGTATTTTAAATTAATTATTTTATTTCTGTAAATAAGTTAGTTTAGTACAAACACTTTTACACGTCAATCATACTTTAAAATTAGGTGAGGTTTCCTATTCTCTCTCTCACTCTTAGAGGAAAAGCCGAAACAAACTCGGATTTCCATTCACCTTCAATTTGTTGAAAGTGAATAAAAATCTGACGTTTGCTTTCATTTGGATAAGTAGTACTTATTCTGTGTGGTTCTTAAGTTTATGATCATAAGATTTACTTCCGTTGGATCCCGTTTTTGAATCCCATTTTAATATTTTTGGCGTTGGATCCCGCAAAACATTATTATGTATTTCCGTTGAATCCCGGATTTAAAAAATGCAAGATAATTACGTTTTATTGTCGTTGAATCCCGAAAAGTATTTCCGTTGGATCCCGAATGCTTAAAAAAATTGAATGCGGGTACTTTCAACAGCAAAATAGTTTATAATAAAATGAGGGATTCACTAATATTTCACCAAAACTCCATTGACAAATTTTTAGTTTACAACCAACATTTATTTCACAAACAACTCATTTTCTATATAATCTAGTCGTTTCTGGGTAGTCGTAGGGGTCACAGTTTTAACCTAACCTAACCTAACATTGTTTTTTTTTAAATTAATTAACCTAATCTAACTAGTTCGGTTCCGGATAGCCCACTAAAAATAATCTCTTTTTTTCTATTAGTGCAAGTCGATGAAAGAATGAGTTTACGATTTATAGGGAATTGCGTAATGATAAGTCAATATGTAGAACGTTTTTATTCCAAACGTTGTTTTATGATAAAGGTAAATCACTTTTCTTATGAAATGTACACATGTTGTTATAACATGGGATTCAACGGAAATAGCAAACGGGATCCATCGTTAATACCTAAAAAATGGGATTCAAAAGTGGGATCGAACGAAAATAAACGGATCATAACTATCAAGATAACTCTGTAGGTACATAAATTGACTAAGTTCATTATCTGTTAAGTGCATGAAGTTAGTCTTTATCATTCATCTGGGTGACTTTAGTTAGAGTAACAAACATTTGTACATTCATCTTCTTCTTCTTCGTGTCGCTGGCATGACTGTATTTTAGATCTTGTAGGCCCAAATCTTCGCTACTAGCACGGCGTCGTCGTTGTCAGCGCAGAGGTCACTTTGACTGCATGTTTTGGGACATAGAGGGCAGGAGATCATTTGTGCAGACGCCAGCACAACAAGCTACCCGAAACTCTCAAATTTTCCCAATCAACTATGAACCTTATGCTTTAGCGACAAAGTTTAAAATCTATTAAAAAAAAATATTGATTGTAGTAGCTTGATGTGCCTGGCGTCTGTACATGAATAATGACATTGTCCGTCTGCCTGCCTAGCCTTTTCCCAACTTTGTTGGGGTCGGCTTTTAGCCTAACCAGATGCAGCTGAATACCAGTACTTTATATGAAGCGACTGCCTATCTAAATGGAGGTCTCCATAGCCCACAGTTACTGGATAACAGGATACCCCCTTGGTGAGACTGGTTGTTTGGCAGAGGTATACATTTTTCAGGAACTAAAGCAGCAGGGGCTTTTGCTGAGTTTTTCTCTAGTGTTTTTCTGCCTGATTCCCCGGGGCTTAATGCTGATCACATTAGTACGGATGACCATACCAGTGACAGCAATTACATTAATATACCTCCCTTTTACCCTATAGACATTGTTAAAGGCATAAATAAACTAAAACCTAACAGCTCCATTGGCCCCGATAACATTCCCCCCTTTATCATTAAATGTTCAAAACATATCTTCAGTAATCCTCTTTGTCACATTTTCAATTTAGCCTTGCAGACCGGTACATATCCCTCTCAGTGGAAAGTTTCTAGAGTAACACCTATTCCTAAAACCCAAAACAAAAGCTCCGTTGAAGATTACCGCCCTATCGCAATTTTATCTTCCCCGGCGAAAGTCTTTGAGAACATCCTCCATAATTCCATATACGAGCAAGTAAACAAATATTTATGTAATGAGCAGCACGGTTTCAGAAGCAAGAGGTCAGTTGACACGAATCTCCTGACACTTGTTGAATATGTCTCCTCCAGCTTGGACCGCGGGCGTCAGGTAGACGTACTTTATTTCGACTTTCGGAAGGCGTTTGATAGGGTTAACAACGACACGCTGCTGATGAAACTTAGCAAAATCGGTTTTGCACCATCTCTCCTCCGTTTCTTCGCAGACTACCTACGCGATCGTCAGCAGTTCGTTAGGCTCGGTATGTACGAATCAACCACCTACCACACACGTTCCGGAGTAAGTCAGGGCTCAATTTTAGGGCCTTTATTATTTTTAATCATGGTTAATGATCTTCCTCAAGTTCTCCGTTATGCAAAATGTCTACTGTATGCTGATGACTTAAAATTGTACCTCGAAATAAACTCCATGAGCGACTGTTTAGCACTACAACAAGACATAGACGCGATATACAAGTGGAGTTTAGACAATAAGATGGAATTCAATCCCTCCAAATGCTTTGCAATGACATTCGGTCGAATGCGGCACCCAGTTAATTATGAATATAATTTAAATAACAATACCATCATGAAAACATCAGCCATGAAAGATCTGGGAGTCACATTCGACCGAAAGCTCACCTTCCACGACCATATCGCCACGGTAGCTAAGGAATCCTACCAAAGATTAGGTTTTGTTTTGCGTAACTGCCGCGATTTTTGCTCAGCACATGCCATAAAAATTATATTTAATGCACTCGTACGTAGCAAATTAGAATCCAGCTCCTGCGTGTGGAATCCACACGAAAGTTCCTACGTGCTTTTACTGGAAAAGGTACAAAAAGCGTTCCTTAGGTTTCTATATAAGCGTAAACACGGCTATTACCCTTACCTCTATCCAACTAAATTTCTACTGGGATGCCTCGGATATAACTCGTTAGAGGTAAGGCGAGCAAAAGACCAGCTTACCATAGCCTGTAAGACGCTCCGTGGCACTATTGACGCGCCTGACCTAAATGCTGTGCTGGCCCGCTTCTTTGTGCCAGACCACTACTGCCGCGGCAGAAAGCACAGGCTGTTTGCTGTGCCTCCATGTCGCACAGTTGCGCGTGCTAAGTCCCCAGTACCACGTACTCTGGCCGCACTTAATGATCTCTTGGACTCTAATCCAACAAACGATCTGTTTGTGGACGAGTGGACGAAGATTTTGTCGGCATGTCAGAAGTACTGTGAGAGGGATGTATGAAAGTGTTGTTAACTTTTTATTTTTATCTGATGATTTAATGTTTCTTTTTTGTGTGTCTTTTTGTATTTAATTATTGTAATTGGTTTAAACCGTTTTAATTAAATTAAATAAATAAATAAATAAATAAATTGGCTTTTTGGGAATTGTCTGTAAAGTTGCGCAAATGTCCATTTTCCTATATACGCATCTGTTTTGTGTGCAGTACACATAAAAGCCATATAAACTGATATAAATCGTACTAATATTTCACTCGTTTGAAAGAATGACTGGTGACAGTGCAATAACAAATAATATTCGTTTGAAAGCTCTCTCGGTTGTATGTAGCCTTGGTAGCCGTTGTCAACATGACGCATGAATACAAAGGTTTTGCATCAAAATGTTGATGTTCCAACATTTTATTTTTTTTAGGGTTCTGTACCCAAAGGGACCCCCTATTACTAAAGCTCCCTTGTTCGTCCATCCGTCTGTCACAGGGCTGCATCTTTTAAACCGTAATAGATAAATTCTTGAAATTTTCACAGAGTATTACTATGGCCCCTATAACAATAAATAATAAACATTAAAACAAAGAACTTGTTTTTTTTTTTCGGCGCATGTTTTAACTATAGTATAAAAAATAATAGTAGTAATAGTTTTAAATATTGTACAGTCACGTCTAAAACTGTGGATACACTTGGCTTTATTCAAAGGCGATTTTCTCCTTTATTTTTGAATACAATTTTATGTTATTACGAAAATAGTATTTTCGAACCCATATGTTTATGTTAAGTGTCGTATTTCAACGTTGCATTGGTTATTTCACGAAAAAATCGCAATTGAAAATTGCCAAGTGTATACATACTTTTAGACGTGACTGTACGGTGGTAGGTACGGAATCCTTCGTGTGCGAGTCCGACTCGCACTTGGCCGCTTTGTTGTTTCTGTGTGGTGATGAAAACGAATCGTTTATCGTGGACTGAAAAGCGACCCGAACAATTTTTGAATAAAAACTTTGTAAAACGAATAGCTCGCTAGTATTATGGTCACAGCGGGTGTCGGTGGATCACTGTCCATACCAGCCCCCTTATTCACAAACACTCGATATGCTTCCGTATCGTATCGAACATTAATCATTGTTATCGTAGGAGTCTTCTCAATGCTGTTCACAAGTCCAAAACCCGAAAATTTTGTCAGTTTAAATCAAATAGACACCCGCTATTCTTTCAACAGCTATTTGCTGCTGAGGGGAAGTCAGATAAGGTTATCGAAATGTCAGGTTTTCGATACGATAGCCTGTCGTATGGTTGTGAATCAGGGCTCAGGTGAGTTTTTAATTAATTTTCTTGTTAAAAAAATATTGCTAACAGAACAGCTGCAATTGTGATTATGTCCAATCGGTATTACTCCAATAATATGCCTTGTCGCTTATCACATTTTAGAAAATTCTAATATATGTATGTAGGTAATTAACACAAAAAATAATTTTCAATAAGAATAAAAATTAAAAGTCCTCCAGACCGAATTTCGGCCATGGCGACGAATCTCAGCGGAGACTAGCCACCGGCGCGGGAGACATTATTGTGCACATGGCGTGTGCGCAGACACAAGTGCACTCTCTTCCCTCATTCTCACAGTGTTTTTTCTTGTCTTTTGTCGTGAATGCTGTGCACGTCTGTAAATGACGTAAGCACTAGTCCATGTCTCTGTTTTCTGTTATTTGTAAATGTTTGTGTTGATGTGCCTTAATAATAAAAAAATACGTGTAGTAGGTACTCGGGGACTGCCGCGGTAAACCTATTGCATAGCATTTTTTAACAACTTATGCGAGCTTCGTACAGTCTACACGCATACGTCTAGTCGCACGCACATAAACACCGTGCCGAAGTCTGCCGAACTGAAACGACGTTAGACGATGCACGGCTTTCAACGCCGCACCGCTGTACCGGTCTCAAAGCCCGCGATAAAAGCTATGCAATAGCTTAATAATAATAGTCCGATGGGATAATGAGAGAGAGTGAGTAAGTGGTCTATTCGAATACTATGGAAAATAACGTTAATGGACGGATTGTGTACTTTAATTTTATATCGGAAAATAAATTAATCAACCAGAAAAATACGCACAAGAACTTGCAGCCGTCTTGTTAAATATAATACTGTCTTTCTCAAACAAAACGCTAATTAACTTTTCAAATTACACCCCGTAACATAACTTTGAGTTTGAGGTTTGAACCTTTGCAGAATTAACTGCGTGTAAAGTTTCCACGGTCTACTTGTTTGCTTTGTTAAATATTTTACATAATCTTTCTTATTGTTCATACATTTGAATATGTTTACTTCTTTCAGTGAGTTGAAAATGTTTTAAATATTTAAATGTTAATGAAAATGTTACCTACAGAGAAAGGAAATCCTAACTCAATTTAGGGTCAGGACACATTGATCGGCGGCGTTCGACGCTTTGTCCATACAAAAAGTACAAAAAGAGAGCATGTGTGCTCTTTTTCAATCGGTAAAGTGCGAAAGGCCCTCTTTCAATGTGTCCCGACCCTTATTCGCACATGTTCTTTATATTCAGTCACATCGGATACTTCAAAAAATCTAAGAAAATTATTTTTTTTAATCTAAATATTGCGTAACTAAATTATAAACTACTAGCTTCTCTCCGCCGTTTCGCCCGCGTTTATGACGGAAATTATCCCATGGAAACGTGCTACCGGGACATAAAGACCTGTGTCCGATGTCCTTCCCCAGGATGCCATCAACTATCAAATTTTATTGAAATCCGTTCAGTGGTTTAGGCGTAAAAAGGTAACATACAGACACACAGAATTATTTGACCCAGAGTTACTTTGGAATTTATAATATTAGTATGTATGAACAAAAATAAATCATAGTTATGTTTAGTCGTTGTATCACTACGATATAATTATACAATACCAATACCATAATGAAAATTCGACTTATTTTCATCTATACTTATAATAAATCTGTAGAGAGGTCAATTCTGTACATTAAATATATTTTCAAAATAACTATCAGGGGGTGATTAGTGATCGATACTGATGCCAAAAATGCAATCAGTAAAATTTTTGTCTGTCTGTCTGTCTGTCTGTCTGTATGTTCCTTATAGAAACAAAAACTACTGGACGGATTTTAACGAAACTTGGTACAATTATTCTTCATACTCCTGGGCAGGTTATAGTATACTTTTCATCACGCTACAATCAATAGGAGCAGAGTAGTGAAGGGAAATGTTGGGAAAACGGGAGAAGTTACTCCATTTTTTAAGCTTCCGTCGCGTGTGCAGCCTTAATGGTTAAAGTTACATAGAAATCATGTATGACGGAAATATTCTACATAAAATTGTCTAAAAAATATCCCGCAACAGCATTATGTCTATCTTTTATGGTTGACTCACAATAACACGTGTAACTCCTGATAGCTTAGCAGTTCGGAGCATTCTGATTATATTTGTTTACTCTTACGTTTATAACACTCTCACTCATCCCTAATTTAAAAAAGTTAACATTATTACCTATTCAATAAAAAAAGAATCATAGAAATCGGTATAGAAACACCAAACTTATACATGAAATAAGCCATCGCGCCGTCGCACGTCTGAATCATGCTATAAGGATTATTTTTGTGTAACGGTTGCCGCGCTCGACACGGGTCGCGGCGGCGGCGGTAGGGCCGGTCCGAGAGCGAGCTTCAAGCCCTGGCTGGAGGCCTTAATTTTGAGGCATCCACAGGCAAGCCCGGTTAAGCAGACAACCTCATAGGTTGAACTACGAGATGCCATTACAAAAAAAAAAAAAAAGAGAGCGAGCTTCATTCAATATTTGGCTGTTGATGCGTTCAGAGCGTTCGACCTTATTGACAGACAATAATTGATATTGAGAAACCGTGCTTATCAGCGCGACTTTTAGTCTTTAAATAGTTTATTTGAATTTCTTTTGTTGTTATTTTGTAAAATAGGTATGAGTTGTTTTGGTAGTGTTTAAATATTCGTTCAAATTAACAATTATTAAGCGTAGGTACTTTTATTAATTAAAGTAGTTATAAGTATTTATTTTTAAGTGAAGTAGGTATAGGTAGATAGTATTGGACAGGCGTTTCAGCTTTATTTTCATTTCTTTTTTGTTGTGAGTTGTATATATTTCTGGTTATAATTCTATAAGAATATTTTAGTTTAAATAGTCACTTAGATTTAAATTAGATTATTATTTTTATTATTATTTTAGATTTAATATTCGTTCAAATTACAAATTATTAAGCGTAGGTACTTTTATTAATTAAAGTAGTTATAGGTATTTATTTTGAAATTTTACACAATGGTTCCCTTTATAATGTAGACAAGGAATTAGGAAGGATTTTTTTAAATTCAACCCCTAAGGGAGTTAAATAGGGGATGAAAGTTTGTATGAAAGTCCGTCAGTTTTAAAGTTAGGATCTTCAAACTTTGTGTTTAGGCTGACGACTAAAAATTAATTCACACGTGTCTCAGCGTTTTTGATAATTCCAACCCCAAAGGGTTAAAAAGGGGGATGAAGTTGTGTATGAAAGTCCGTCAGTTTAAAAGTTAGGGTCTTCAAATTTTGTATTTAGACTAACGATTGAAAATTAATTTATACGTGTCTCAGCGTTTTTGATAATTTCTCCCCCAAAAGGGGGATGAACGAACTGACTGAAATATCAACGCACAGTCTAAACCGCTGGTCCTAGGGACATGAGTTTTGGAGGTTGTGTTCTTTGTGCAGAATAGGTATCGAATAAGAAGGGGTTTTTGGAAATTCAACCTTTAAGGGGGTGAAAAGGGGGGATTTTGTTTGTATGAAAAATCTTATTTATTGAGTTAATAACCTTGAAACTTGGCACGAATACTTATCTAAGTAAATTATGAAGTTTGGAATTTTTCGTTTTTCTAAAATACCCCCTAAAGAGGTAATGGGGGGGTGTTATTTGTATGGAAGAATTTTAACGCCCTGTCCGATTAACTTGAAACTCAGTATTTATACTAAGGACTAAAAATAATTAATAACGTGTATCAGGGTTTTTCGAAAATCTACCCCTAACTGTATGAAAAGAGGTAGTTAATTTTAAAGGGGAGGATTTACTGCGTGGCTTGATTAGCTCGAAAATTGGTATAAATAAACTTTGAGTCAAGTTATGAACACATCTTAAACGATTTTTCAAAATTCTACCCCTGTGGGGGTGAAAAGCGGGGATAGTTTCTTTGAAAAATCTGATTCCTTTGTTCTATAAACTTCAAAATTGGCCCGAATACTTATTTATTTAAGTTAATTATAAAGATCATACAAACATACATTTTCGAAACTTTTAGAGGAAAGTACGAATTTCACGCGGACGAAGTCGCGGGCAGAAGCTAGTCGAAAATAATTTTCTTTTAAACACATTGTGACCCTGTGGGGCGTATGACACGAGACATAGGACTAGACTGACACACAATGACATCAAGCTACCCGAAACTGTCACATTTTCCCAATCAACTTTAAACCTTATGCTTAAGCGATATAGTCGAATTAAAGAAATTTGACAGAATGTAGTAGCTTGATGTGCTGGCGTCTGTAAATACATTACGATATTACTCGCCTTGTCTATCGTAAGTATATGTATAAATGTATTTGAGTGTAACCGACTTTATATTCATCTGAGTGGTTCCCATTATTGCCAAAGATGGCTCTCTTAACTGAAAGGACCCATATCCCACAGTCACATACGGTTTTGTTCTCTAAGTGTCCGGTCTTTTTATGACGAAAATGTCTGTGATTTTTTTTCAATAGATTCTTACCAATACTTATCTAGAAGAGAGTGCTTTATTTTAAGGTTACGTCATGTCTTACCAAGTATTCATTCAAGTATGGTATTCTGGAGGTCAGATGGCCAGTCACTCCATGTAAAAACTGGTATTCAGTTGCATCCGGTTAGACTGGACACCGACCCCAACATAGTTGGAAAAAGGCTAGGCAGACTCATTGACCTTATGGTCATTGTTCAAATACATTTTAACTGTAACCCCCAAAATAAAAGCAACTATCCTATATAAAAAATCAAATAATCTTTCCTGAAAATGTGTTTGAACAAACCATACACATACAGCTTTTACGTCCAAATAAAAATGGAAGCCATAAAAACTTGCTTTAACCCGAGAAGATACCGCCCAACCAGCGCATTTGTGGAAATAATCCTAATTGTCCAACGAGTGGAGCTGATATCGTCTGATACAATGCAGCCACAATGTAAGGATAAAACAACATGCTCGCTGAGAATCCGGCACACTGTCACACCGTTGTGTAATGGGCAAAGTTACGCCTGTTTCAAGTTGAGATTTGGTTCATGTTAAAGTGCACCCTTAGTACGGACAGCGTCAGAGAAAAGGAACCCCCATTGGTAATGAGTTCCCTGTGGTAAGTAACCAAAGGGGGTTCCTTTTCGCTGACGCTGTCTGTACCTTTGCACACGGCACGGTTTCGTTACGGTACGGCGTAAAAATCATGCCGTAGAAAAAACGTGCCAGTCAACAAGCTTCCAAAGTGATCCATACAACACTGACGACCGTGCCTACACACGGCGAATACACCGCAGTTTTTCACGGCAATAAAAACGTTTGTAGACAAAGGGTCTTATCATAGATACCCGAGGTCTTATGAACCTAAAATAATATATTGATCTGAATGAGCATTGCAGTATTTCAAAATTACTTCAATGTTAAACCAGAGAGGCTAGACTAGTTACCATCACTTTCAAAGCGTTTCGTATTTCTACGACGACTTTAAACCGACTGCGCGATACAAAAAAGGGTAATAAGTTTTAATTTTCCCTCATCTTTATCGCTGATAGAATGTCACTTTGTCTAGGCCAAACCACTTTACTTCTCCCAAAAATGTATTTATTTCCAAAATAATTAATAGCATGCCTGGTTTTCCAGGTCCAGGTCAGGTGGATTCCAAGGGGAAAGGGAGGCCTTTGCCCTGCAGTGGTACAATAGAGGCAGAATTATTTATTTATTTATGACACATTATAAACATAAAAGATTTTAAAGTATCATTTTCAAACCTTTGCGGTGTAATGGTCAGTTTTAGTGAGAAGGCGACAGCGTAGCAGTAGTCGCAAAGTAAAATGTCGTGTTCGCACATTTTGCAGACGGACATAACACAAAATAGAACAAACACGACATTTAAGGACGAAAATAGTTGTGGAGGTACAATATCAACAGACAACAATAGGAGCAGAGGGGCAATTCTCGTAATTTTAAGAACGTTCACAGTCTGATCTCAATCTCAATCTGTCAAAAATACCTCTAATTTCCCTAGATTTCATTTATTTTAGATAAGTCAAAAGTCAAAGCATTTATTTCAAATAGGCACATAAAAGGCACTTTTGAACGTCAAAAATTATCTTAAAATAGAATTGATTCTAGTCGCCCATTCCAAAAGGTAGTTTTCGTGTGGAGAAGAACGGGCAAGAAACTCCACCGTTACTCTTTTAAAATGTTTAGGTACAATATTTTGCATGGGTACATTAATTATATAATAACATGTGAGGACGATGCACCTACAATAAAATTACTATACCACAGTAGGTAAAAGAATTAAAAACGAAACCATGACATATAAATTAATTATCTGATAGATACATGGTGCTCACATATTTACAAACATGGTACAAGCAAAACGATTTTAATTAAAAAACAAAATACAAGTAATAAGTCAGGGTGTGAGTAATAAATGTAAAAAAAAGAATAAAAAAATTTACAATTAAATTAGCAACCAGTTTGATTTTGTCTAGACTCTAGATTGTCCTATGGAGCAGGACCAGCATGTTTCCAAGCGTTCTTATCTTGGATATAATCTTCTAATTTATAGTATGCTTGTTTACAAAGTGTACGTTTAATGTGAGTTTTAAATTTTCTTTCATTTAATTGCAATATATCACAAGGTATTTTATTGTAACATTTAACACAGTACCCCATAAAAGATGTATGTACTTTGGCTAATCTGAAAAATGGTTGATGTATTTTATCTTTATTTCTTGTATTAAAGTTATGTCTATCGCTTATTTTATTAAAAAGATGTAGATTTTTTCTTACATACATAATATTTTCATAAATGAATTGGCAAGGTACCGTCATAATATTAATCCTTTTAAATAGTTCCCTGAGAGATTCGCGGCGACGTAGATTATAAATGGCTCTGACAGCTCTCTTTTGCAAAATAAAGATGGATTCAATGTCAGCAGCTCGACCCCATAGTAAAATGCCGTACGACATAATGCTGTGAAAGTAGCTAAAATAGACTAAACGCGCGGTTTCTACATCTGTTAACTGTCTTATCTTCCTAACAGCATAAGCGGCCGAGCTAAGCCGCCCCGCAAGAGATGTTATGTGAGGTCCCCATTGTAATTTCTCGTCTAGCGTGATTCCCAGGAAAACCGTTTGATCAACAAATTCTAGTTTTTCTCCATTCAGTATGATGTCACATTCGCTACTTCTAACATTTGGTAATTTAAATCTAATGCATTTGGTTTTCTTTTCATTTAGTACCAAATTATTTACCGTAAACCAATCTTGGACCTGAAGAATAGAGTTATTCACGTCGTCAAGATTTTGTGCCCGTCTGTCTATCTTAAAGATCAATGATGTGTCATCTGCAAATAACACCATCTTCGGTTGATTTTGAAGTAATTGTGGTAAATCATTAATGTAAACTAAAAAGAGGAATGGACCCAATATCGAACCTTGAGGAACGCCCATTGCCATTTCAGACCCCAATGAGTTTACGCCGTTTACTTGAACTTTAAGCTTTCTATCTTTTAGATACGACTTTAGTAAATCAAGAGCTGAATTCCTAATCCCATAGTGATCAAGTTTCAGCAGAAGTGTCTCATGGTTGACGCAATCGAACGCCTTTGAGAGGTCGCAAAAGATTCCAATGGCATCTTGTGCTTCCTCCCAGGCGTTAAAAATGTTCTTTATTAGGGTGACACCGGCGTCAGTGGTACAACGCCCTTTGGTGAAACCGTACTGTTGTTCATGAAAGATGGAATTTTTATTAAAGTGGCGTAACATTTATTTTGACAAATTTTTGACATTTGTTTGATGAGACTGCGACTAGATTTAACGTGTTAAATTACGAGAATTAGCCTTCAGGTCTTGACACAAGTTACTAGACGAAGACAAAGAAACATTTTTTTTAAATATCCCTCAAAATTAGGCGGCACTATAGCGCGGCACGTGACGGGGCGCAGATAACGCGTAATTTTTTTACATACAAATTCAATAAAATCGCGCTTCCGCGCAGTGATTTCGGCTCCGTTTCTCGCGCCCCGTCGCGTGACCCGTTGTAGTGTGTGATCCGCCTCATAGCATTAACTAGGCTTTACTTACACGGTTCTTATCAAAAGATACATGAGTTTTTTTCTACCATGCATAGCAATATTGACCGGTACTTCCAGAAGAGCAAAAATGTCAAGAATTTTCAAATAATATGTTTTCAGAACCCAGAGGTTAAACAAGCATGTTCTAAAACAAAATAAAAATAAAGCTCCTTGATTGTTCCTTAGTTAAAAAAAGTTCGTAAGATTAATTAATTAATTACGGACCTCTCGACGGGTATAGGCTTCCTATAGTAATTTCCAGTTTTGTCTGTTTTTTTGCTTTCACAAGCCATGATTTCCCAATCAATTCTACTATCTCGTCATGTAATTAATTAAAAATGGAACGATCTTTTACTCCGAAACATGGCAACCAAGGAGGTAACTTATCAAAGGTTTTATTTAAATTTCGAACTGGCTAATGATGGACTTACGTATGTGTTCTGCTGGAAAGAAGAATTAGTAGACTTCTTCATTTTTCTCGTGTCATTATCGCACGTTATACTCTGCACGACGGTCAAAAGGTTACACTTTTTCGGTCCAGCTCTCATTTGCAAGGTGTGCGAAAGCGACTGGTACTTCTTTCCAACCGGGTGTCCCAGGACACCTCTTTGGAACGAGTCTTTTTTTCTAACAATTCCCATTCTACAATAATATTCAGGCAGAGAAAGCAGTTGGCGTAGTGCGGTTTGTTGAATTACGATTGAAGAGAACTTAGATTAAACGCCACGTTAGGATTACAAAAGCAAATTCGACGTCAATTCAGGATTATATTGTAGTGGTGAACCAATTAGAATGTGGTCGCATCAGCTGACGATGCCGTCATCAGATGGGCACAGAATATAATCGCTTGTGTGCGTTAGCATTTGTTTGTAATAGATTATAATGTAGTTAGGTGGGCTGCTCAAACTTGAAACATAATTTCAAGTTTTTAACAAGACATTTGAAAAAAAAAAGTTTTGACAATTTCCATTCCTTTGTTAATGACGTATATTACTGCGCTGAAATATCTTTTTCAAAGACATGGACTAAGACATTTATTCGTCGGATATGGTAGGTACAAAGTTGGTTAGTATATTTATGTTCAGGATACATCCGCCGCTAAAAGCGACATCCGAATATTCACAATCTTTCTACTTAGTTTTAAAGTTATTCATGAATAATTTTTTTCAAGTAGGTATCTGTTTTTGACAATAGAAACTCAGCTAATTTCAAGTAGGTTTCGACAAAGTTTAAAATAAGTAAGTCATCATCTGCCTAGCCTTTTCCCAACTACATATGTTGGGGTCTGCTTCCAGTCTAACCGGATGCAGCTGAATACCGGTATTTTACAAGAAGCGAATACCTATCTGACCTCCACAACCCAGTTACTGGGTAATGCGATACTTGGTAAGACTGGTTGTCAGAATGTCGGGCTTCTGATTACCCGTAACGACTGTCAAAAATCTATGAATGACAGCCGGGACCAACGGCTTAACATGCTTTCCGTGACACAGAGGGGTCTCGGTAAGTAAAGATGGTCACCCATCCACAGACCAACCGCGGCCAGCGTAGCTTAACCAGATCGATCGGACTGTGTGGCTGTTATTATTTAGCAATGAGCCCGTCTACGATCTATACAATATCCTCTACGACAATATCAGCCAGCTTATGTTGTAGATAATTGATAAGAGAACCTGACAGAGCATATTGTTTGTCAAAACACAGAAAAATACGAGCGATAATAACGATCGTCAAAAACCGAACAAATCTGTAGGCAATTTCGGCATGATTGATAGCGGAACTGACTGCAAATGATAAGTTAATAAAGTCACTTTGCATAATCAGCTGATAATATTGCCACTGGTGGGACACAGTCCTCATCTCTTCGAGAGGGAGTGGGCCCGTAACGCGGGCCCAGTGCAGATTGGTAGATGCCACATGTCTTAGAATTTTTGGTTCTGCAACATGCCCGTTTCCTCACGGTGTTTTCCTTCAACGTTTTGAGAACATTACTGATGAAATAATTTACAAAAATTAAAGCGCCTGTCAGGGTTCGAACCTAAAACGTACAACTCGTAAGTCGCGGCTTTTCCAATGGGCCACCACTGCTCGCATATTTTAAGTATAAAAACGTAAAAATATAACCAGCATGTGGAAAAACTAAACTTAAAATCCTCGTTCACATGCAAACTACATTAATTAAAAAAACACATTAACTTGAATACACCGTCGTTAAGTTTGAAACTATCTTCACAATGTTGCACCAGAAATATGCAAAACTCACACTAAAAACATTGCAAAAAATTTAAAATTCTCTACTTATCTTTCGCCTCTGGCGCCACAGCCAAATCAAAAGTCTCAGTTTACGGATAAAAACTAGTTTTTACAAAAAAAAGCGTGTAATCAAGGATTAAGCGGGGTGTAAGCGAAACTTTTGCTTTGCTTCTTAACGGCAAGACCGGATTAACATTTAGGAAGTTTTTTAGTCACTGCGAAGTTTGTGTTACGCTTTAGTACATCCGAACTTTTTCGGGCGACTATTACAAAATTTGATGTATTTTATAATTAATTCATCATCATGATCATTTCAGCCGAAAAACGTCCACTGAAGGCATAGGCCTTCCTCAAGCACCGCCAGTTCAGTTCTGTGCTTCCCGCATCCAGTGGATGCCTGCAGCCTTCACGATGTCGTTGGTCCACCTTGTGGAAGGCCTCAACGCTACGTCTTCCGGCACGCGTCGCCACTCCAAGCCTTATCGGCCATCTGTTCTGCGAGCAATGTGCCCTGCCCACTGCCACTTAAGTTTGGCAATTCTTCGGGCTATGTCGGTAACCTTGGTTCTCCTGCGGATCACTTTATAGTTCACCATCATAATTATCTTGGCCTTATCCCAATTAATTAGGGGCAGCGCAACAACAAACCCCAAATACCAAAATTATTAAATATTTACCTACTCCTAAAAATAATTAATTATTCCTTCAATGCAACAATCTATCTTTGTTTTTTACCCAAATAAGGCCCCTATCATAAACATATTGAACAGTATCTCAACAAAATAATTGATCTTTAATGTACCTATCTCACTGTCACGAAAAGGGTACAAAGGTAATTAGCCTGAAGCACAGCCTCTGTAACACAATGACTACCCACTTTCGTTTCACATTCAAGTTTTTAACAACGTTTTACCCTTGTCCCTTGTCCATTTAACCCTTTCGTTAGAAAATTTGTAAAATATTGTGACCCGCCTTTTAAATAAACATAGGACAGAAACACAGATTGCTTTTTGATTCTATTCTGGAATATGTGAAAATAACGAATTTATTTTATTTAGTGTGTGAATGAAAATAAAACCTTTTTAAACTGTTGGTGTTATCAATCCGAGGTTTCATTGAAAAAAGTGATTCGGTTTTGTTTTTGCTGTTCTATATTCAAATCATTTCATGAATATTCATGACACACATTAAATATCCGATCAACTAGATAGTTTAGCTCCGAAGCATATTTGTTCACCTTCAAGCTTTTAATAAACATATAGCATGCAATAAACATTGGAGCTCAGTAAATAAACAACAGACACTCAATAACACATTCAATAAAAGACAACACCGGCTTCTCCTTTTTATTGTTATTACTTTGGCAATTTAAAAGCTCGTAGTACTTCATATTCGCGTAACAAATTACAATACAGACATAATAACTAGGTAGTTTGTTTAGAAGACCCATTCTTAAAAGTACGTGAAATTAAAGTTATTAAATAATTTGCATAGCTTCTACTAGTATATTTCTAGGTAGAATGCATTATGCTAAAGTATTAGTTTAGACTAGGGACCCCAAAAAAAAAAAATTAGAAAGCAGTAAGCCTCAAGCGGCATCATGTAATCCGACAAGATTGACTGTATTTTTTAAAGTGTGAGCGTTCCTTTAATTATTATTAACCGGTCAAGCGGCGCGGTTCGCCGATCGGCGACGAAACAATAGAAAATCAATTGAGTCTCATTAGCGGAGCTTGACAGATAAATTCAGATAAAATCAATCCATACAATTACAAATTATAAATATAGAGAATTAAATAAAACACAGAGAAATAATTTAATGCAGGTTTGGAGCAGCTGTCATTACGAGTCATCAGAAGCCCTTTAGACTCGACTTTAGGTCGTCAGACTTTAGTCTGACAACCAGTCTTACCAAGGGGTATCGTATTACCTAGTATCTAGTTTGTATAGGTCAAATAGTCAGTCATTCCATGTAAAATACTGGTATTCAGCTGCATCAGGTAAGACTGGAAGCCGACCCCAACACAGTTGGGAAAATGCTAGGCAGATGATCTGGGCAAATGTCCCAAGTATTCCACGGCACTAAAATAGTTTTAAACCTTCTGAACATGTCCTTCTTTGTCGGCCATGCCCATAAACATGTCTCGGGCTGACAGATGATCGCAGGCCGTGGGCGCAGCGCACTAAAGATTAATTAGAGATAAGAATAACATGACATATGACGGTGTCGGTGTACAAGGGACGCGTTGTGTGTCAATTTTAAGGTGACCTTTACTTTGACATTTTCATAAGCCCAGAATAAAACTAAATTAACAAAAAAAGACAAAAGACAGTCTTGGTTTGTGTTCGGTTAATGGTAATGTGCTCGCCTGATCACACTGAAACCAACCTGGTGGAATATGGGTTTACTAAATGTATTTCTCTGCAGTACCCCTTTGAAAAATACAGGCGTGATGCCAAGTGGTAACGGCCGCGACTTACGAGTTGTAGGTCGTAGGTTCGAACCCAGACAGGCGTTTTACTTTGTGTAAATTATTTCATCACCACTGCTCTCAAAACGGTGAAGGACAACATCGTGAGGAAACCGGCATGTCCTAGAACCAAAAACTCGAAGACATGTGACATCTGCCGACCCGCACTAGGCCCGCGTGGTGGACTCTCTCACCGAGAGGAGGCCTGTGTCCCAGCAGTGGGAACATCATAGGCTGATTATGTATGTATGTAATTTATGTTATGTATGAATACTGCTTTCCCAGTTTAAAATTATCACGTTTTTAATCCTTTCATGTCACAAACCACGCCTTCTCTTACGGTGGATGTCGTAAACATTGTAATGATTCCTACAAAAAACAGTGTATGACCAAAATTAACCCACTTGCTAAAACATTTACTAAGGTAAAGTAACCACACAATACAAAAAGGTAAGACCTTTGTACCAGGAAGGATTCTTCACATCTCTTACAAAAGCAGTTTCACACAAACGAACAGTAATAGCCTCGTAAGATTAGGCGAACGGACTTCTCGTAGACGTGCTACGCCGTAGCCTTGCTACGCCGTAACCGTGGTGCGTCGTAGCTGAAACTATATATTTTTATTACTTGAAGTGGCTGGCATTTCTATTGTATCTTTTGAATAGCGTAGGAAGACTACGTAGTTTAACTGGATAATGTTATCTGGCTAGGTGTCTAAAAATCGAAAAAACAATCTGAAGATCTAGGTAATAAACACAATATACTTTATAGGGATGAAGTGTTGAGATGTTTGTATGACGCTGCAACGATGACTGTCTAGATCCAGAATCAAAAAACCAGCCCCATCCAACTGCTCAGGGGGGTGAGACAGGGGGATGTAATATCCCCTAAATTGTTTACCAACGCGTTGGAAGACGTTTTCAAGACGCTGGACTGGACTGGACAGGGTATCAACATTAACGGCGAGTACATCTCCCATCTTCGATTTGCCGATGACATCGTCATAATGGCAGAGACGTTGGAACAGCTAGACTAAATGCTGCACAGCCTAAATGGAGCCTCCCGGCGTGTTGGCCTCGGCATGAATTTGGACAAGACGAAAGTCATGTACAATTCGCACGTCTTGCCGAGTCCAATCCACATCGAAGGGTCGCTTCTCGAAGTTGTGAAGGAGTATGTCTACCTAGGGCAAGTCATCCAGCTCGGTAGACACAACTTTGAGAAGGAAGCTGACAGAAGGATCCAGTTGGGTTGGGCAGCATTTGGAAAACTCCGTCAAGTCTTCTCGTCGCCTATCCCGCAGTGTTTGAAGACTAAGGTCTTCAACCAGTGCGTCCTGCCCGTCATGACATACGGTGCTGAAACGTGGACACTGACGGTCGGGCTGGTCCACAAATTCAAGGTCGCTCAGCGCGCTATGGAGCGAGCTATGCTCGGAGTCTCTTTGAAGGATAAAATCAGGAATGAAATTATCCGGAAAAGAACCGGAGTTACCGACATAGCTTGCAGAGTAAGCAAACTGAAGTGGCAGTGGGCTGGCCATGTCTGTCGAAGGACTGATGGCCGGTGGAGCAGGCGAGTCCTGGAGTGGAGACCGCGTACCGGTAAGCGTAGTGTAGGACGCCCCCCCGCTAGATGGACGGACGACCTAAAGAAGGTGGCTGGGGTCGACTGGATGCGGGAGGCGGAGGACAGGGTGCTGTGGCGCAGTCTGGGAGAGGCCTATGTCCAGCAGTGGACTGCGATAGGCTGAGTTGATTGATTGATTGACTTTATAGGGAAATTTCTGCAAATTATTGTTTTAAGTTTTATACAAGGTGGAGACAAGCATACAACAATAAATTAAACTTCGTGTATCTATTGACGCTCCTAGTCTGTATACAAAAATTGTATCAAATATATCCAATAGATGAGTCATTATTTGACTAAAGCTAGTCAAAGATCGATAAAATCCATAGTCGGGCCATCACTACTATTTAGTTTGTTTGAAAAATCACTTTTTTAATTTCGATGTTAGGATGTATTTGATAGTTTCAAAATAATCCTATGCATTAGTTTTGCCAGTGTTTTAATTTATTGTTGTATTGTCGTCTCCACATTGTATAATATTAGACTATTGAGTTTCTTTTCTATAAAATTCAGCATAGAAAACACATGTGTAAACAAGGTGAAATTTTAATTACCGTTTTCCTCTTAAGGGGTCATTGTGCTCATCATTATGAGCAACTTTTTTTATGCGACCAATCCTGAAATCGTGAAAAAAAAAATTTGCTGTTCCCTATTTTTATGTCCGCATAACTCGTCAAAATGTAGGGAAAGCTGATTTTTTTTCGCAATTTCATGTTTAGTCCCATAGTATGATGAGTATTGTACTCATCATTATGAACAACTTTTCCTCTTAAGGGGTCATTGTGACCCCTTAAGAGGAAAATAGTGATTAAAATTTCACCATGTATAAAGTAAAAGAAAAAGATCGAGGTCATTATTCAGCTAGCTTAATAACAACACAACGCTACGTTACAAAATGAAATAAAGTACCTAGTACTACAATATTACACAACTATTACTGCACATTTGTCACCCAACGCAATACCAAAACCACGAAAAAAACCTAATAATTTAGCCCAACATTTTCTAGAAGTACGTAAATCTTGTTTTTGTCGTAAAACAATATTCGCCGAAACTTGTTCGCAATTTTCGTCGCCGTAATAAAAAAGTTGCAAGTCAGATGATCTTCGGATATTTGTGTTTATGCTAGACATTAATTTGGGTCTCGGCGGGTGTCGCTCAATCTTCTAAGCTGTGAAAATGTTCACGTATTTTTTCCGTCATAAAACTCGATCTGTAAGAGATTTGAGTTCGTGTGGACGAGACGATTGGGATGAATTGCTTTCTGGGAAAAAAAGTGGTGATTTGCAAGTTGAGATTTTTTGATGGAATTGTTTGTCTGTGAAGCTTAGGTTTTATTCTTTAAACTAGCTGCGCCCCGCGGTTTCACCCGCATAAGTGTCGATCCCGTGGGAATATCGGGATAAAAAGTATCCTATGTGTTAATTCAGGGTGTCAGCTACCTCCTTACACAATTTTATCAAAATTTATTGCTCCAGCCGTTTGAGCGTAAAGAAGTAACAAAAATATAAACACACACACACACACTCACAAACTTTCGCCTTTATAATATTAATCTGATTAGTGTGATATTAGGAAATAGTAATTCTAATTCTCTTTGGTGAATGTATATGACGTGAACGACTGAGAAACATGATTAAGTAATATTGTTATACTTAATGGAGGGGCTTGTGGCTAAGTAATAACAGCCGCACGGGTCGATCGATCAGGTTAAGCTACGCTTACCACGGTTGGTCCGTGGATGGGTGACCATCTTCATATACCAAGACCCCTCTGTGCCTCGGAATGCACATTAAGCCGCCGGTCCTCGCTGTCATTCCTGGATCTTTCACAATCATTACGGGTCGTCAGAAGCCCGAAAGTCTGACAACCAGTCTTACCAAGGGGTTTCATATTACCCAGTGACTGGGTTGTGGAGGTCAGATAGGCAGTCGCTCCATGTAAAATACTGGTATTCAGCTGCATCTGGTTAGACTGGAAGCCGACCCCAACATAGTTGGGAAAAGGCTAGGCAGATGATGATCTCTATTATGCTAATACTTTCGGCAAATTTAGTGTAATATACTACTATAATATGCAGAATGACCCTTTGACCTAGCTTTACCGCATTTATTGGGTGATTCGCCTGGTGGAAGAAGCGCATTCGGGTCTATATTTCACTACTATTGTCTATTTTAGCATTGGTGGTTGTAACTGACATGCTTTGTGACGTCAAAGATATATTTCACTGTTAAGGGAAATTGGTTTTATATCATCCTTTATCTGTCATGTTCTTCGGTGCCCGTGACGTTTTGTTAGTCTTCATAATTTATTTCTATTCCGGCTTTGTGATGTGTCCTCCTTCAGATGCTAAGCCCAAACTCTGGTAGTATGTATATTATATTTATATATTATGTTTTTGATTTTACATATCTCGGGACCATGGGGTCCCGGTCCTTTGGAAGGCGTACGAAGGGCCGAAGCCAACTCGCAGAGGCCTCTTAGGAAATTTTAAAGAAATGCGGCACCAACCGACATTATCCCTGTATGCACTATGCAAGTGCACCTAAGAATAACCCCCGGTTGGTGTAGGACTATTGCAGGCTATAGAAAAATAAATAGTCGGACTATGGGTTTGGGTGGCTAAAGTGGACTGGTGACCAAAGTCAAAAGTCAAAGTCAAAGCATTTATTTCAAATAGGCACATAAAGGCACTTTTGAACGTCAAAAATAATCTTAAAATAGAATTGAAGAACTATGGAAGAACTATGACCCCTGCCTGATCAATGTTTTATATACAATACGGATAAAATGGCAGGGGGTGACTTGCACACTCAATGATGGGCCCCCGGAAACGGTCGCTAGCACATAGTGACGTAGCGACTACATAAAGTCTTTAAACAGGTTCATGTTTGTTTTGTACCATTCAACAAGAAATGGTTTGTATTGGTATTTACATTCGCCATAAGAACACTGCTTAATCACTACTAAACAAATCATCATCATCTGCCTAGCCTTTTCCCAACTACGTTGGGGTCGGCCTTAAGTCTAACCGGATGC
This sequence comes from Amphipoea oculea, assembly GCA_945859645.1. NCBI lineage: Eukaryota > Metazoa > Arthropoda > Insecta > Lepidoptera > Noctuidae > Amphipoea > Amphipoea oculea. The sequence continues at coordinate 17,283,917 of OX243868.1, read as the reverse complement.
AGCTGAATACCAGTATTTTACATGGAGCGACTGCCTATCCGACCTCCACAACCCAGTTACTATTAAGCAAATATAGAAAACTAGCAGCGCCCCTCGGTTTCACTCGCATTCTTTTCCCGTGGGAATATTGGGATAAAAACTTTATAATATTAGTATGGATAATACGGTCCTCCGTTTCAAAGAGGGAAATATGTTGTTGACATCAAAATGTACATCTATGTCAGTTTATCGTAACGTATTTAATGGTTTCGCAAAACGCTCTTTTCACTAGTTCGTTTGCGAAACCATTTCGGTTACTATATATTTAAGTTTTGAATAAATTCATCAAAAACCAACCCCTACTACATATTTTCTCATCCAGAGCTGGTTTCCACAACAAAGTGGCCAATAATCATTCATATTTTTAAGTGCTCGCCTTGCTAGCTACACCTAGTAATGACCTACATGTGTTGTCGTCATAAAAACGCAGTAATAACGACTAGAACTATAAATTGTGGCGAGAACGCTTACCTCGAGTGTTCGGCACTCACCACGTTCACAAGTGTGGAATAAAATACATTCGCAGTCGTAAAATATTACAGAGTATGCAAGTATGAGCTGATGTGTAAATATGAGCAGACATATATTTTTATAAGGGACATGGCAGACGACACTATAGTTTGCTGAAAGATATGTAGGTAGTAGCATGTTTATAGGTACCCGTGTTGCATCACATGCTAATCACATCACACTAATGTTATAAAGGCGAAAGTTTGTTTGTGTGTGTTTACCTATATGTTTGTTACTTCTTCACGCTCAAACGACTGGACCAATTTTAATAAAATTTGATATGGAGGAAGCTGACACCATGGATTAACATATAGGCTACTTTTTATCCCGATATTCCCACGGAATCGACACTTATGCGTGTGAAACCGCGGGGCGCAGCTAGTATGTAATAAAAACAATAGCATTGTGCAACAAAATGGTGTAGTCTCATTAGTTTGTTAGAATTGATAAGTTGTAGGTATATTACAAACATTAATTAGTGAGGATAAACGTGACGATGCGTTAATTTGGGAGCAGTAGTCAAATCCCTCTAATATGGAAAGCTGACAGCAAATTATATGTGACCAAATTATAATTATATTGCTTTATAAACATCATATAACGTTCTCACTGCTGGGACACAGGCCTCCTCTCTGTGAGGGGGAGTGGACCATCCACCACGCGGGCCCAGTGCGGGTTGGCAGATTTTGGTTCTATGACATGCCGATTTCCTCACGATGTTTTCCTTTACCTACCGTTTTTGAAATAAAGACCCGCAGATCCAAAATTAGCAATTTTTCAACTGATAACTCTCTTGAAACTTTTATCTACTTCATAATGAACTGACCGAAAAACAATTTCAGAAATATCGAAGTAATTACGCTAGACTAATATGGTTCCCGATAAACCGAAACGCCCATCTCTCACATTAGATCCTTATATGGTCATTAGTCAACTTTACATATACTACGGACCTCCGAAAATCAATATTGGGTATAGATGGACGTCGCCAAAGTTAAGTAATATTCGTATTGATGTGAGCTAAAAGTTTGGGCATCGTCAATCTGCGTCACCGATATCAAGCTTGCCCACAAAACTTTGCCATCTAGTAATGAGAGTTTGAAAAATTGCAGTATTTTCTACGCGAAAATGACGTTAGTGCTGTAACGTTACTTTACAGAAAAAACTTATTTTCTTCGACGAATATAAAAGTGATAACTGAGGACGCTAATAATAAAATCCGATGTACTAAAGCAGCTTTGCTACCAAAAACTTTTGAGTAGCTAATTAGGGTTCCGTAGCCAAATGGCAAAAAACGGAACCCTTATGGATTCGTCATGTCTGTCTGTCTGTCTGTCTGTCTGTCCGTCCGTCCGTATGTCACAGCCACTTTTGTCCGAAACTATAAGAACTATACTGTTGAAACTTGGTAAGTAGATGTATTCTGTGAACCGCAGTAAGATTTTCACACAAAAATAGAAAAAAAACAATAAGTTTTGGGGTTCCCCATACTTACAACTGAAACTCCAAAAATTTTTTTTCATCAAACCTGTACGTGTGGGGTATCTATGGATAGGTCTTCAAAAATGATATTGAGGTTTCTAATATCATTTTTTTCTGAACTGAATAGTTTGCGCGAGAGACACTTCCAAAGTGGTAAAATGTGTGTCCCCCCCCTCTAACTTCTAAAATAAGAGAATGATAAAATTAAAAAAATATACATAATGTACATTACCATATAAACTTCTACCGAAAATTGGTTTGAACGAGATCTAGTAAGTAGTTTTTTTTTTAATACGTCATAAATCGAAAACCGCAATTCATCTTTCACAAAGTTACAACGAACTACAAGAACTTTTATATTATGTTACTTGCTGCTACGGAACCCTTCATTGGCGAGTCCGACTCGCACTTGGCCGCTTTTTTTTATTTAAGTTGATAATGTTGTCCATCAACTCCTATTGTCTGCACGCTTCAGGAGTTGATGAACGCTACTGAAGGTGCCAAGCTCGTAGCCAAAATCTGTTTATAGATTAAAAACCAGATTTTTATGCCAAGCTGGTAGCCGAATTCTGGGCCGACTGTTTATAGATTAAAAACCACTTTTTAAGTAAACCTCGTTGAATTTCCTTAACAAAGTACATGTGTATGCACGTGTCTGTACTTACATGCAATCACGTTACAACTTAGTTACTAAGCACGATTTGTGTGATCTATGAATATTAATGTGATTCATTACTGTTGCTCCAGCTAGTTTCAAACTGAATACTAATGCACGTACGTGTACTCTATCGCAGATAAATTATAAACAGGGAAGTTCTACCTATAGGGAATTACTTTGGAATTTGGAACTTCAATGCTTGCATTGTAGTCCTTTGTTATTCAGATGAGCTACTTAAGAAGTGCGTTTCAGAATATTTTGCACGGAATTTAGTATTTAAACATGTAAAGCTTTAATGTTTTTATCACCATTTCTATGGTAAAATATGCATCATTTCAACAGACTTTTGCAAACTTTGACCGCAAGTAAGTGCTAGAGGCGCAGTTCTCGTAATTTCTAGAACGTTCACAGTCTCAATCTGTCAAAAACACCCCTAATTTTCCTACATTTTGACAAGTTTTTGACATTTGTTTATCGCCGAGATGATACTGCGACTAGATTTTGAACGTTTTAAATTACGAGAATTGACCTTCTGATCTCAGTCTCAATCTGTCAAAAATACCTCTAAAATCCCTACATTTTTGACATTGGTTGTCACTGAGATGAGATTGCGACTAGATTTTGAAAGTTTTTAATTACGAGATTTGGCCTTCAGAATATAATGCTTGGCTGTAGTTGATAATATTGTTGTGCTTATAGGTACGAATCGTTTCCATAGTTTTAATCTCCACATTATACCAATAACTCCTTAAATATTCATGGAAGTTGGATGAGCAAGCCATCCCGGTTAAAACATCAACAGTATTTATTGATATTTGTCACTTGAAGGTGCAAATAAACATTTTTTGTTTTTATTTTATCTACAGTACCTACCTAATGCAAAACTCGACAAAATTTAGGGAACAGTTGATTTTATTTTTCGCAATTTTGCGGTTGGTCCCATCAAATCTCACGTAGGTTTCTATGTAAATTCTAATTAGGTGACAAAATGCATCTTTCAACTGTTTTGTTCTGCATGCAATTTCGTACATATACGAGTAGGTACCGGGTTCATACCATATCGTGAAATCAATCATCTGGAAATATTGAAAAACAATGTTACGCTACCATATTGTCGTTATTAAATATCAATTTGATATCGATAAGAGGCAACAAAAACCACTCTTTTTGAATACCAATATCAATTGATACCATAAAAATCGTTACATAAAATTTTATATCACTGTCCGCACTCCACTGATTCCTAAAACAATAGGTAGGTATCAGACTGTTTACTGTAAACTGATGGTACTTGAGAATATTAACGATGTGAAGAACAGTTACATCATAGGTTTTAATATTATTATGTTCAAAAAAAGACAAACAAAAGAGATAAGTAGGTATGCAGGATCGTCGGATATAGTTGAAGTTTAGTAAGAAACCGATGGATGTTGTCGGCTGAAATTTAATTTGATAAATGAGCTGTTTATTTTCTATTAATAAAATTAAATTTTATTCGAGAACATCCATCGGTTTCTTACTAAACTACAAGTACTCGTATATCCGACGATCCTGCATACTTATCTCTTTTGTTGACTGTACCTATGTATGCCTCATATCATTGAATGAATATTTCTGTATGTAACATCTACATAGACTTTGCTTTTATAGTCTCCTCAATTTGTTTAAATGATGTGTAAGGGCTCCTGCAAACAGGTGCGACGTGACTCTAGTAAAACAATATCTATGAAAACTTCATGGAAATTGCTCTACCAGAATCGCGTCGCACCTTTGTGTCGCGCCTGTCTGCGGGAGCCTTAATACATCCAAAAATGTGTGCGATGTGTAGATACTTATCTACACATCGCATTAATAATCAGTTCTGTAAAAATCTTTTAGCGAATCAATGTCTATTCCAAATCATCATTGAACACACAGAGAATAGTTTTAACATTTATTTATTACGCATGCAGACATACAAAGGACTCAACACTATTTTAACATGCATTGGCGCAAACAAAACCACAGTGCCCCCTACAAGCTTACAATCCACGCATAATTTTCATAACTTCCACTTCACCGAACTTTATAACTTTGTGTCTATTGCCTACATACGTAGTATATTGTAGTACTAATGCGTCGTTTAGCCCCGTTTAGCTCGGCAAGCATCGGACAGCCTCGACAGCGCGAATGACACGCCACTGCGTCAGCATGCTTGTACATGTAGGGGCCTTTGGTCAACTGGACCCACTCGAACTGTACCCGCGGGTCCAGTTGACCACTTCATTGATTTTCTGCATTTTTATTGGTCAACTGGACCCACATTGGTACATTATGTGGTAACTACAAAGTGCTATGAAACGTAATTACTAATATCTATCACAAAAAGAGCACAGGTGGCTCAGTGGTAACGGCCGCGACTTACGGGTCGTAGGTTCAACCCAAGTCAGACAACACAACATAACACACACAAAAACACACAACTATGAACTGACGACCATGCCAAACAGCGAATAAGCCGTAAGTTTCTCACGGGAAGAAAAACGTGTGTGTATAAAGGGTCTACCTAATGTCCAAAACTGTTTTGAAGGATATTTAAGGAGTGCAAAAGCAGATTTTTTCCGGTCTAATCCCCTGAGCTCCCCTCCACCCCCCCTCTCGATTTTTCAATACCCTACACTTGAACAAGTTGAATGAAGACGGAAGGACAAACAGACAAATACAGTAAACATTTCAAATTCCTCTTAAGTTCGTATTATAAAACATGCAACAAGACGCACAATTTTAAGTTTTTTATTAATACTAGCTGCGCCCCGCGGTTTCACCCGCATAAGTCTCGATTACGTGGGAATATCGGGATAAAAAGTATCCTATGTCCTTTTTCGGGACTTAAACTATCTCTATACTAAATTTCATCTAAATCGGTTCAGCGGTTTGAGCGTGAAGAAGTAACAAACATATAAACACACACACACACACACACACACACAAACTTTCGCCTTTATAATATTAGTGTGATTATTTATATTTTATTGCCTGGACAGGTCCACTCAATCTATGTGGTTCTTTTCTTAAAAGGCCATTTCAGACATCAATCTACATGGTCTTCACTTCACATGATTATATCAAGTTTGTTTCGGCCTTTCTTTCTTTTCTCAGAGTATTCAGATAGGAAACACAGATCTCATCCAGTTTTTAAAATATGATTTATTACTGTCGCCGTAATGATGTCGAGAGAGAATATAAAATGCTTTGAAATACAGCATTTGTTACAATTGTTTTCTTTTGTTGCTGATTGTACGATGTAGTAAGAATCTACTTGTCTAATGTTAATTTCATATTGTTATGTGCTACTTTTAAGTAAATAAAAAGTTTACAAAATGAAAAAGAAACACTACACATAGTGAGTAATAACTTTAATTTCGAAAGTCGGTGTCGTTGGTTCCGCATTTTCGTTTTTTGACACCGACTTCCGAAATTAAAGTTATTTTTGACTTTGTAGTGTTTTTTTTAGAAGTCTGTTTTTTTTGCAAAAAGTTTTATTATTCACTTTTTTAGTTGTACCTACCCCACACAGATTCAATTAACACTACTTGCTATGTAAATATCAGTGTCAGGAAAAATTCGCATAGAAATGCCGGAGAAGCAGTACATTTATGCATATAACTTCGTACATAATTATAATTACCTAATATACTAAATCCCAAAAACCTTTCTGAAAATATGTACATCACGATGATGAAAGAAACATCAAAATTGGTTCATTCGTTTTTGAGAAAATCGCGGACATATAAACATACAAACATACGGGTCGAATACAGAACCACCTTTTTTGAAGTCGGTTAAAAATATGGCAACGTCTGATTTAAATTCTAATATTCAGTCCCCTTACTCTTCTTCTTCGTGTCGCTGGCACGACTTTTCTCAGATCTTGTTGGCCCAAAAGTTTTCCACATCAGATGATAAGTATGTAACTGTCACCGTAATGATGTCGAGAGGGAATATGAAATGCTTTGAAACAGCATTTGTTAAAGTTGTTTTATTTTGTTGCTGCTTGTAACATGTAGTGAGAGTTTACTTGTCTTACAAAATTTGTTTTATTTTGCTACTAGCTGCGCCCCGCGGTTTTACCGGCATAAGTCTCGATTCCGTGGGAATATCTGGATAAAAAGTATCCTATGTCCTTTCCCTGTCCTTTCCTGGGACTCAAGCTATCTCTATACAAAATTTGATCTAAATCGGTTCAGCGGTTTAGGCGTGAAATGGTAACATACAGACAGACAGACAGACTAATAGTTACCTACTTTTGAATTTATAATATTAATAGTATGGATGTGTTAAGTAAAAAATATGGCAAAAAAAAAATATGGCGTCTGATTTAAATGCCAAAATTCAGTACCTATTGATAAAATGTTATGCTATACTAAATTATTTAAAATGTATACTTTAGTGTGCATACACATGATTGTCACGCGTCAATGGCAGAGGTAACTGCAACCGGCGACACCCGTCGACGCCCGCCGTCGATGCATCGGCGACTGCCTCGAACACGTGCCGGTCGTGTTTGAGTACGGTGCTCAAATACATGAGTGACACGTTGTCGACGGTAGCCGTAGACGTGTCGACGGCTGCAGTTACCTCTGCAGTTGACGCAACCCGCTCGTGTGTATGTACACTTAATTCACACCATAAATAAAGGCGCAAATACACTGTACATTTGAATAAGCTAATTGGTATACAGGCAAAATATTTATTAATATTAGTTTAAACATTAATTTTAATAGTGTGCGTAATAACTTCTTGCGCTTGAGATTCTGTTATAGGAGCGATGACTACTCAGCACCCTCACAGCGTTATTTTTTAAGTCGTTGCAAGTTAGCTGCATGTTTACGAATATGATTGTTTGACTGTAAACGATGTTGGTAACTTGAGCATGTAATAGGGGTGGGCTAAATGCGTAGGTTACACACGCTACACACGCAGATTACACGTGTATTTACATTGACAGCGGGACAGATACCGCAACACACGCGGTTGGTCTTTATTGATTGGCCAGTGGTCCGTGTATTGTGGTTCAATATAGGACCAAAGTGGTGCATATGCCGCAGCCAACTAACGTAATGCGGTTGGTCACAGTAATTCCAACCTTAGCTATGAACTGCCGAACTATTTACCTAATTGTTTTAAAAACGTTCATCTATTAATATTATTCTAATATTATCATCTCGCATAGAGTCGTAGCATTATGCTGAGCTACGTTTTTGTGTTTTTTCTCTGCGTCATGTTTGCCGCAATGAAACGTATTTTCTTTCTTTCTTTGTACTATTGCGACACTGATTTACAGCAAGCTTGTGGTACACCTAAAAGACTTGCCACAGCCTCTCTCAAAGAAATTGGAGTTTCTGAAATTTCTATAGCCCATGGCAATCCTTCCGGAACTAAATTTAAATGCCTGGGCTAGGCGTACGTTATCGATCCAAGTCATTTGCCTAGCTGTTTAGCAGCGCCGTTTAATAAAAAAGCTAGGCTGTTAACTGAAACGCTAATTAAGCTAGATGGCTGCGATACATTTCTGTGGTGAAATCGGGTTTTTTGTTTTCAGGATTGTAGTCTCTATTCCCAAGTAAATAAAGACAATTATGTATTGGCTATGCATTCTTTACTATCCTGTCGTTCTTATAACTTTTCTTCAGTTCAGAACATGTCTTACTTGCAGGAGTGTCCTAATGCCCGTTCACTGGCACTTTTGATGATTTAAAGAATGCCACTGATGCTGCAATCAATATGGCCTACTGAGCTCAAACAAATAATAATCAATCAAAGTACCGTCGACGCGTAAAGAGAGAGAAATAAAGAAAGAAAAATATTTTATTTAGTACACGCATAGGAAATACAAACAATAAAAAGAACTTTATTTATTTATACTTTATTGTACACCACAAAATACATCAAACACTACAAAATATACAATGGGCGGCCTTATCGTTTTAAATCGAAAAAAAATCATGAAAACAATAAAAAATAAAAAACATTAAAAGAACAACTGAGAGAGCAAGCTATTGAAAGGTTCTTGGAAAGAAGAAGTCATCGGTGTTCTTAAAAAGTATGGTGTTATCGAACTGTGACTAACAAAAAACAAACAATGTCCTTTCTAAATAGAAGGGGTGAGTCCATAATAACTTGTAAAATACTCCGCGTCCCCTTCTGTGCTACGCCATTGGCACGTTCCGGGACAACGAAGTTATTTACTTATTAAAATGTAGCTATTATTTCCTTTATTTCATTATTTACATATAAATTATATTTTTAAATATTAGGATATAAAAATGATATAAAAACATTTAAAAATATAAAAAATAGTAGCCCACCGATATCGGGAACAGGGTCCAAGCTATCAGGCGGTCAGGGCTCCAGAGAGAGGAACCTCCTGACAATGCGGGCCGTGTCCAGAAGTACAGCTTTCTGAATCAAGCCCTTGATCCAGCTGCCCAACGAGAGCCTCCTTAGGTGTTGGTCGAGGCTCTTGGCTATGAATCCATTGGCTGTAACGACTATCGGCACAATGATTGCTGACTCAACATCCCACATGTCGACAACCTCGCGAGACAAGTAAAGATACTTGATTTGTTTTCTCATTTAGCTATTATTATTATTATATTCATTTATTTCAGATTTCAAAAACATCCATACAATTTTTAACACTAAAATGCTTATGAGAAACTAAATCGTTGCTTTTAATATTTTGAAATAACTTCAGCAAAATATTTAATTTAGCCAGCAATACCATTCTCTAATCTCGCAAAATTACGTCACTGAATAATAAAAACACAGCAAAAATTCCAGTTTTATTATCGTAGACTGGCACACAATGACACAATTAGTCGTGCTGTCATAACCATTATAATAATAGTTGCTATGTAGTATACGACCTCATTTCTAGCCCCCCTTCTAATGACATGCCCAGCTTGCTTTTTATGCGACATTTTATCACCAAGGATAAACCTTTATAAATTAATCTCGAGCCTGTATAGCACCATTCATTTTGGCGCCCTCGTTATAAGTGTCATGGCGACACTTGATATATTAAGGTAAAAAGAAAAACTTAACTAATGATGGAATCAGAGATTGATGACAAAAGCATCGTAATGAAGTTTGTATTTTAATATCGTTATAGAGGTATGAAGAACAGGGTGTAAAGTTCACTCATCCTCCATAGAAAAGGGAGGATCCTCCGACCAGACGGATGTTGTGTCTGACGGGCAATTGCCCGATGATTCATGTCGGGTTGTTGTATATATACTAGTTGCGCGGTAAACTCTGCCTGCGAGATGCAGGATTTTGCGTGACGTCATTATGACGCGTAGTTCGCATGTGGCGTTGTATCGTAGATACCGCTACACCGTCAAGCGAAAAACTAATTTAAACGTCAAGTTCAATTCAAGTTTTAAGAGTCAAGGCGCTCCATCACCCCCTGCTCCCACAACCTCATTCACCTGTAATGTAACAATCCACGATTCCTTTGTAAGGGCTAGGGCTTTGCAAGTAGGCTGCCCAGGAGCCGTAATACGAAGTATTAATGGCATCATGACTCCAGTCCGAAAGGGATGGTGTTATCGGTCATCTATAGCTCCATCTCTCTCTTACACTGGAATCACGGTGACATTAAAACGTTTTAATACGGCACCAGGCCGTCAACTGTTAGGTAGTGTAGAGAGATAATTGAAACCAGCAGGATAAGTTAGTACATAAATACAAAAAGGTAGAAGTAACTTGGCTACGTCGCGTGTAAAGGTTATATTACAGGCGAATCCTCCCGGTGAGGGAGCGCTTTAAGAGGCCGAAAGAGAAAATCATTTTATTTAGAACATAAACCGAATAAATACTGGCTGGCTAGACAATATCTCCGATTAAGATCATAAGTAATCGAATTTTGAAATAAAGAATCGCGTTACGTCTATTTTCGTAAACATACGATTACAGATCAGTGTCACTTTCTCAAACGTATCAATTCAATGCTCGAGTAAAGCCACGAAGTTAAGGAAAATATTGGATTTCTTTCTGTTTTCCTCAATTTACGAAGACGATGATATATATATAATGTATCTATTATTAACGGAACTTAGTTTATTTTTCACGCAAATAGACAAATTGGAGAAGAAACAAAGGCCACTTTAAAAACATAGTTTTTTTGCCCAACATGATTTTCTCGCGGCTAATGTAATAACGTAAACGTTATTAAAAATACTAAATTAATAAAGCGAAGAAAGCAATTTAATATAATCGTCCCAAAAATTCTGATGACTCTTCTTGAATCTTGATGTAACGAGATATTTTCACACTTCTGAAACGTATATTACGACAATATCTTTCAGTGAAAATCGTGGAAGAATTCGTCTCCCGCATTCAAATTATTTTTCGTGATCATGTAAAAATTTGAAGAGAATTTTGGAAGAATATTACAGTGCCTACCTAGAATGTATTATTAGATGAGATTACGTCATATAATTATTGCCGATCGCAAGTGACGATGGTAACTGCTATGGCCATTACACCCCTTATGGGTGTACAAATATCCTTAACCTTTTGACCGCTTTTGTCGCATTTATGCGACACATATTTCCGTGCCCCTACCGCTCGTGTCGTATTTCTGCGACAGAGAACGTGCATGATTTTTTCGTTCTATTTTCGTCCTATTAACTGCGTGGTACAACTAAAAGCATTATTAAATAGAGATATAAACTTTTTGACAATTTTTTAATCGATACAACGATTGCTCCTCCTTATTTATTGTAGGTATTATTTGATCGTATTTTATCAATTTGTAGCCGCGCGCTAGGGGCACGGCAATTGATATTTAGCCAAAGGTTAATAAAGGCGAGAGTCACTTGTTTTTCCTTACCTTCTGGTTAAGGATATATGAGGTCAAAGTTCCAATTAGTTGAACATAAGTCTAGACAGGATACGTGAAAGTAATCTAGTTTTATTAGGTTTACCTGTATAGCTGAATCTCGAAACCTTAAACCTTAATTAAGAGATCTGGACATGTCACACATTGATGTCACCGATGACAATATGGAGACAGGGCAGGATAATTCAATTAGTATGGGGTCGACCCAATTTTGTACAATGCGGTTTTTGCCTGTGTAGGTTTAATCACCTTACGAATTGATTACTCGAGATCAGAAATTAAGATAGTTTTTGGGGTACACCAATTGAGTGACAAAAACTGAACCCTTTAATTTTTGTCTGTGTGTTGACCAGTGCTTTCATTTATTTGGAACTAGCTGCGCCCCGCGGTTTTACCCGCATAAGTCTCGATCCCGTGGGAATATCGGGATAAAAACTATCCTATGTCCTTTTCCGGGACTCAAGCTATCTCTATACCAAATTTCATCAAAATTGGTCCAGCCGTTTGAGCGTAAAGAAGTAACAAACATATAAACACACACACACAAACTTTCGCCTTTATAATATTAGTGTGATAAGAGTTCAGTTATGTTTAATTACTACGCACTACGGAATATTACGGTACCGTTATTATTGGTATATATATATTTTATCGGTTTTGTTACTGGACAAAAACACCCTCGTTTCATTTCTTTGCAGATATTTATTACATTACTGAATCAGTGTTATTTTTGGATTGACATTTCTGTGAACGTCAGTGTTATATTATTTATTCAGTAAAACAAACTTTTAATGTTTTGACAGTTAGGCATAATGATATTTGAGACAGATTGTTTTGTTATCTTTCTGTACCATGTTTTGACTGACGTATCTTTTAAAATGGAAAGCGTTGTTTATTTGTGATCCTCTTATTTCATTAAATTTTCCAGCCATATTTAATTTCTAAAGATCCTACAGATAACATAGAATTTAGGTATTTGTGAACGTCTATAATGTGCCTACTGCTGGGACACAGGTCTCCTCTTTTCAAGAGGGAGTGGGGTGTAATCTGCTACACGGGCCCAGTGCAGGCTGGTATATATCACACGTCTTCGAATTTTTGGTTCTAGATCATGCCGGTTCCCTCACGATGTTTTCCATCACCGTTTTAAGATCAGTGGTCATGAAATTATTAACACAAAGTAAAGCGCGTGCTGGGTTTGAACCCACGACCTTTTAAGGTCAGGTTCAATACTGCTCAGGTTTAGGTATTTACTTAAATTAAATTCTCTTACAAATTGGAAATTCCTTCGTTCCTATTATCAAGCACTATATTAGTAATTCCTGAAACCAATATCGTCGTCTATTTGTCTTGTGTTAATCGGTACACAGAGTCAAAAGTTTGCACCCTATATTAAAACCGCAACATGCGAGGGTCACACGATGACGATAGTCAGGGTGCACAATGTGGACGAGACAGTAAGAGCATTATAGCTATAGGAAAACGGTCTTAGAATCCCTAACCGGTCAAAAATTCACGTGTATACATACAATGTGGCGACAATAATACCACAATAAATGAAAACACTGGCATTACTAATGTATATGAATATTTTGGACCTATCAAATAAATCCTAGCATTGAAATTAAAAAGTGATTTTTTTAAACAAACTAAATATAAATAGTAGTGATGGGTTCACATTGGATGTTGCCAATGTTTGACTAGCATAAGTGACTAAACTATCACACTAGTATTGTAAAGGCAAAAGTTTATGAGTGTGTTTTTATGTTTGTTACTACTTCACCCACAAACGGCTGGACCAATTTTGATATAATTTTGTATGGAGGTAGCTGACACCCTGGATTAACATATGGGCTACTTTTATCCCGATATTTCCACGGGATCAAAACTTATGCGTTTCGTTGAATTTTCGTATGCAGACTAGAAACCGCATAATATTTTTTTTTCTAGCTTACACTGACCCACTGCTCAGCAAAAGCCTCCTCCAAATTCTTCCGAGCATCCTTTTCCAGGGCCACCTCGATCTAACCTCTCGCATCAGATATACGCTGTTTAATTTAATGTCGTTTATTTCCATTTCCAACTTGTATACCTAATGAATCAGGTCTTCAGGACTTATTAATGTTCTAAGTCCCAAAACAGGTACGTGTGGGTATAAATTGAGTTATCTATGCTCTCGTAGGTTCTCGCTACTATCACAAAGAGCCTGTGGTTAGGCAATGATGAGGCACTCAAATCTTGTGTTATATTCCAGTAAATGGTCGTAGAATGTTGGAACGAATTGAGGAACTATATCTTGCCCAATATATATTATTTTTATAATTACATCTTCTTCTTTTTCTTTATTTTTATTATTTATCTTGTATTATTATTTATCTACCAGAAAGAAATGAATAGACCTGTTTTCGGACCACAGTTTATCTCTTATTGTGCGCCTAATAGTTAGTTAGTTTTATGTAGGTAAGTATTTTATTAAGGGCTGATTTTACCGTTTATTGCCCGTGGTTCGACCGCGTAGTTCTACTAGTAGGACCAAGCGCATTTTTCTTTTCGGTGGTTCTATCAATCGGACCATGGGCAAATCAAGTTCTATCAGTAGTACTAAGGGCAACTTTGTTTACCCGTGGTTCTATTAAGTGAGTAAACTTAAAAAAAACCAATATAAAAATGGATCCACAGTGTGGCGGTGTTCTAATTATAAGAACCAAAAATGTACAGGTACAAAGCTGCGATGATATATATTCGTCCACGTTTACTTACTCTTTGTAAAAAATCTTTTTTTTAGTTAAGCCAGCTAACTCTTTTACTCTCACATTTTTAATCTCACATTTACACGTTCGTCCATCAATGCCGCTTTTGCTGGCTGCTGCAGTAATGTACTATTTTCTTTTTAGTGCAATAGGTAGCTACAAAAACATTTTTTAATAACTATTATTTTTTAGTCTTTTGTTACCAAAAGGCTAAAAAAATAAAAAAAATAGTTATGGTAGTTATGTTAGTTAGTTAGTATAATGTAACAGGTATAAGTACTACGTAAGTAGTTCCATGGGCAAAAATATTTATCTTAGTTCTACTCGACCAGTAGAACTACTGCCAATAAAATATGATAATTTTATAAAGATGGTCCGATTGATAGAACCACCGAAAAGAAAAATGCCCTTGGTCCTATTAGTAGAACTACGCGGTCGAACCACGGGCAATAAACGGATTTTACCAATGCCCCATAATTTTATTGGAGGAATAATTTTGAAAGTCTTCACAATTCTTCCATACAAAAACTGTCAGATGTGAATTTTATTCCACAAATAAAAATTATCTGTCGATTGCAAAAACAGCCCTTGGTAGAATAAATTCGAAATGTATCTATATTTAGTTTAGGACTAGCATAGAGAGACTATCTTACAGAGAGATGTCCAGCAGTGAACTGCGATAGGCTAAGTTAACTACTGGTCTGGCAGGTCCAGTTGAAAAGCAGAGTCAGTCATAGTTGTCTGGCATTTTTACTGAACTAAGCCTTTTTGGCGTAGCTGTGAGACACACTTTCCTGCTAACTTCTTACATCGCACTTTTCATTTAATATCTTTATAGACTGATGTATATTATATTGTGTGCCTTTTTATCTGTGCTAAATAAATGTAGGTATTTTATTTCTTTCTTTTTCTTACTGTGGACCAAAAAGTTGTCATTTGAATTAATATAATTATAATAATAATAAAATCGGATCGATGGGCAAATACCGTCACTCACTGGACACCTGAGGGATGACATCGCCGTCGAGCAAGACCACGGCAAAGGTGGTGCGACGATGTGGTCACATTTGCAGGGCCAACATGGCCAGAGATCTCACAAGACGGGAGGTTAGAACGAAACAAGGGGAGGCCTTTGCCCAGCAGTGGGATACGACGTAGGCTAACAAAAGAAAAAAAAAAAATTTTGCTATCGCGATAATAGGTAGATATAATTCTTCTTTATTGAACACCAAAATTTAACAAAGCTCATTTACATAACCATTAATATTCAGAGTACAACGGCGATCTTATCGTCTATAATATTAGGTCCTTACATATGAAATTGGCGTTTTGTATGGAAGGAACAAAAAGTCGAATATTTTTTAATATAATATATTTAATTAATCAAAGTATGAACCATTGTTTTCAATGCACTTTTGCCATCTTATAGGTAGTTCATTGATCCCTTTACTAAAAAAACCAGTCGGACGGGAATCAATAAAATCTTTGAAGGCGATTTGGACTGCCCCATCGGAGTTGAATTTTTTCCCTTGCAAAAAGTTATCCAAATTGCGAAAAAAATGGTAATCTGTTCGAGCAAGGTCCGGGGAGTACGGAGGATGTCTAAGACATTCCAATTCAAGTAATGTAACGCAGCAGTCGACGCGCGTTTGCCGGTTTGCTTCAGTCAATTCGTGAGGTACCCACCTTTCAAGCTTTTTAATCTTCCCAATTTGCTTCAAGTGAATTAAAACAGTTTTATCACTAACATCGAAGCCTGCAGCTAACTCGGACGTGGTTTGCGATGGGTCCGCTTCCACAATAGCCTTCAATTCTCCATTATCAACTTGGGTCTCAGGCCGTCCACGGGGCTTGTTCTGCAGGTCGAAATTTCCAGAACGAAAACGTTGGAACCAAAAACGAACTGTGTTTTCTTTTGCAACATGACCGCCATACACATCATTCACCCTTCGAGTCGTTTCCGCAGCACTAGTGCCACGGCGGAACTCGTACTCGTAAATAATGCGATATTTTAAATTTTCCATTTTGTAAAATGAGTGACGCAAACAGAAAAAACAGAAGAAAAAAAACAAATACACGAAGCACAAATACATGAGTAAATAGCTGTACAAATTTGAATTTGGAATTCCTTACCAAAGAGGAGAAATTCGTGATTAAAGTGGCCAGTACGAAAAACGCCAATTTCATATGTAAGGACCTAATATTACTTACCTCTTCTTTGAATATCAACGTTAAGTTTTACTTCACCGACATACCCTTTCAATAAGGTGTTTCACAAAGCCAGCAAAATGCTGCTAGTTTTGTGAAATATACCTTCGTCAAATATAAGATGTAGACTATACCTTCATCAAACGATATCTCGCTAACACAGTCCTTATTTATGGCAGGACCGTGTCGCTTGAACATTAATTGGTGGGAATATCGGTCAGGGTCATGACCCTTTGCCAGGGGTTGCACTCGAGCAAGCGAGAAGCATGGGACGCGCAACCCTTCAGATTAATAGGACGCAAGTATAGTCCACTTCGTAATTGTTTTACCACTTTTGACAACAACTTTCAGTGAATTAAACCAATCCTGACTTAATATTTTAAATTCGAAAGTGAGTATGTTTTTTTCATGCTAAAACGGCTGAATGGATTTGGGTGAAAGGGGTTTGAAGATTTTTGTATGGAGGATGGCCCTAAGGTCGGCCGCCATTTTGGTTTTATTTTCAGAATCGCGGTGCACAACAAAAGTTATATATTTAGATAGAGGACACTTATACAAACAAAAAATGTTACGTAAGATAATATCCTAAAGCGTCAGGTTTCGAAGTTATTCACCGAAATATAAGTCGAAAACAACAAGGATTTTTTTGTTTTTTTTCCCTACAGGTAAGCATATTGAACTATTGAGGTAATAGAAACGTTATAAATCCTTTATAGGGAAGAAACAAATGAAGAATAGATATTTTTTAAATAAATAATTAAACACGGCAATTTATTGTTCCTTTTTTTAATCCCACAGAGACTAATCTGACATTTAAACTAGCTTTTTATTTTTTGAATGCAGAAAGTCATTTGTATAAATATTTAATTAATCTGTCAAGCTTCGTTAATAAGACACAGTTGATTTTCTATTGTTTCGTAGCCAATAGGCGACGCGCGGTGCTTGACCTGTTAAGTCTTATGTGTTTTCGTTTTTTTTTTAGTATAGAAGTTTGACATTACCCTTGTCAGATTAGTCTCTGGGATTAAAAAAACGAACTATAAATTGCCGTGTTTAATTATTTATTTAAAAAATGTCTATACTTCATTTGTTTCTTCTTCATAAAGGTTTCATAACGTTTCTATTACCTCAATAGTTCAATATGCTTACCTGGAAGGAAAAAAAAAAACAAAAAAAATCATAGTTGTTTTCGACTTATATTTCGGTGAATAACTCCGAAACCTGACGCTTTAGGATATTATGTTATATTAGGTACATTTTTTGTTTGTATAGTGTCCTCTATCTAAATATGTAACTTAAGTTGTGCACCGCGATTCTGAAAAAAAATCAAAATGGCGGCTAATTTTAGGGCCAAAACCTTCAAACCCCTTTGGCACACAGATAGATCATGACCTGGGTAAGGACATAAGCTAATTTGTCGCGGGCAACAGCTAGTAATTAAAAAAATGTATAATATAAATAAAATATTGCATGTGGTGTTAGCCTGTAAGTGATTGTTGCACTTATAAATGTATATCGTGTACATTTCAATGAAATGTAACGTGTAATCCATGATTGTAGGCTAACCTAAATAAATACAATAGAATACTCTTTATTTTGTACACCATATAAACTACAGACATAAATATAGAAACTTTACAATGGGTGACACAATCGGCGGTCTTATCGCTAAGAGCGATCTTTGAAAGACAAACCTTTGGATGGATTAAAAACGGGAAGGACAGACAAATACCGTAAAGAAACCGTACCGTAAAGGACCTACATGAGGTTAAACATTCAGGTTGAAACTAAGATGTCGACAGTGTCTATGTAACTGTCACATGTCTTGTAAGCAAGAGTAGACCTTGACTTTTATGATACAAGTGACATTCTACCTTAGGGTGGTAAAGCAATTCTATGGTCAACTACTCAATAAATTTTGTGTCTAAAATAAAACCAGTTAGAAAAATATTCTATCGAGAAAAAGTCTGAATTATGTGGTGCTTATTTATTGATTGGCTTGGCCTGAGTTCCTATTTTAGATTCACAGGTCAGACAGTGTTCATTATTGTGTGCTTATACCTACAACCTTCGTTCTTATTGATTGTTTGGTCTGGTTTAAAGTTATAAACATAATAATATTGATGTAATCAACAAAAACTTACCTACGTGGTTCATCATAACTACTATTCATTAATGTCTGTTTTAGTCGTTTTCCGTGGAAATTATGATTAAACAATGGCATTTATTTAATACGTTTAACGTGTGAATAATCGAACCTCTAATAATTTCCATTTATTTCTCCTAAAAATATGACTAAGCATTCTGATTTCACCTCTTTTTGTAAACCTAAAATAATTCCTATTTTTTGGTCCTTAAAATACTAAAAGTCAAGTAACTGCAACCAACTTGGATATAGCGCTCGCTCGGCTTGCACGGCTGGTCACAGTACCAACCTAACCTAACCCTTTTGGTCTGGGTTAGCTTAGTTACTGCTACCTACTGTGAGAAAAGGTGAGAATGTTAATAAAGGCTCAATTTTTTTTATAATGCATCTTCACATTAGAAGCGCAATAAGTTTTTAGAGGTTCAATAATTGAAAAAGTATCGCATCATTAGAAGGTCAATAAGTTTTTAGATGATCAGTTAAATATTTCCCTTGCAATACCTACCTACTATAACTGTCATATTCCTTTAGAGCAAGAAGCGTGATGTTGAGATTGATGTAAAAAATAAATAATTCAGGCAACAATTCTCGTGACGCTATATTTTGTTATCCCTCATGACTCGACAATATATGTATTTTGTGGAGAGCTAGTCAAATGTTTGTTTGTTACACATGGAGATTTGTCAAGCAATTTTATTGAACGTACATTTTACTTCAGCGAAATAAGTATAATTAAGGAAATACATTCTTAAACTCACGCCTTTTTCCTATAATAATAATAATATAATTAATTTATTCAGACCACCTTTGATCCATTACAGTTAGTACGAACTTAAAATCTTATGCTAGTCACACTATCACACTAATATTATAAAGGCGAAAGTTTGTGAGTGTGTGTGTGTGTGTTTATATGTTTGTTACCTCTTCACGCCTAAACCATTAAACCGATTTAGATGAAATTTGGTATAGAGATAGTTTGAGTCCCGAAAAAGGACATAAGATAGTCTTTATCCCGATATTCCCACGAGATCGAAACTTATGCGGGTGAAACCGCGGGGCGCAGCTAGTACCTAATAACTAAGAGAGACTTAGTCCTCTGGGTGAGGCTCCACACCAGTGGGCTGTCTAACTCAATACTTTATTTGCATTCCACAATGTGTACTTAGTTGATGAATTCAAAAAAGAAAGAAATTGTGTTCATTATGGACCCTGTCGGGCACAGCAAAAAGAGAAAAGAAAAAAAACACATATTTATGTAGGAGAGAGGAAGCTTTAAATAGCCAAACTTAAATCTAAAATAAATTCAATAATACCATATTAGGGACTCTATATTATCCATACTAATATTATAAATTCGAAAGTAATTCTGTCTGTCTGCCTGTCTGTATGTTACCTTTTCACGTCTAAACCACTGAACCGTTTTAGATGAAATTTGGTATAGAGATAGTTTGAGTCCCGGGAAAGGACATAGGATAGTTTTTATCCCGATATTCCCACTGGATCGACACTTATGCGGTTGAAACCGCGGGGCGCAGCTATTCTAAAATAAATCCAATAATACCATGTTCTTTATTATAGTTACTTAATATTTTATCGCTTAACTTATTGCTTTTTGCCTATGGGGTTGGACGGAAACTACGGAACGCCAACTGCTCCGATCCTTACATACTCCTTTTGTTTATCTAGTCATATACGCACGCCGGTTGCGAGTACTACGCACCTGACCTTTCTGAAGAACATTACCAATAAGGTCACTACATGTCCTTCTGTGCGTCCTGGCGTTTCCACTCTCATCTGCCCTGTCACACCTTTTGTTACTCACCTTTAACTCATCCTCTCAACATGACCATGAAATCTAAGCATACTCTTTTCAATTCTGTCTTAAGATACAGGATAGGTACCCTAGTTTAAGAGACAGAATTTAATCTATTGTGTAGATTTTTGCAGCATCCAAATGTTTTACGTAAATGTTCTCTACCATAAATTCAAAAATATTATCTGTATTTTTGGGAAATAAAGATAATAATTATCATTTGTTGAAATACATTTTTGTATCTCGGCTGATCAGCTGGTTTTATAGAGTAATACGGGCCAAAGCCAAGTGCTACCCCTGCGAGTACTAACCTAAGTGATGATAATGTATGTCGTGATGATGGTATGTTATGAGTTTGTGTTGCAGTGGTGGATGATGTTTGAGCATGTGACATTTGTGTGTCATTGTCGTTCTGCAGGAATTATTATTAATTGTCACTAAAAGATGTCATCATCATCATCATTTCAGCCGAACGACGTCCACTGCTGGACATAGGCCTCCCCCAAGCACCTCCACTTCGACAGGTTTTGTGCTTCTCGCATCCAACGAGTTCCTGCGGCCTTCATAAGGTCGTCGGTCCACCTTGTGGGAGGCCTTCCAACGCTACGCCTTCCGGTACGCGGTCGCCACTCCAGAACCTTTCGGCCCCATCGGCCATCTGTTCTGCGAGCAATGTGCCCTGCCCACTGCCACTTAAGTTTGGCAATTCTTCGGGCTATGTCGGTTACCTTGGTTCTCCTGCGGATCTCTTCATTTCTGATTCGATCCCGCAGGGAAACTCCAAGCATAGCCCTCTCCATTGCCCTTTGAGTGACTTTCAGCTATCTAATAAGGCCCATTGTGAGCGACCACGTTTCAGTGCCATATATCATCACTGGCAACACGCACTGGTCAAAGACTTTCGTCTTGAGACACTGCGGTATGTGGGACGAGAAGATATTGCGTAGCTTCCCGAACGCTGCCCAGCCGAGTCGGATTCGACGATTGACCTCTTTCTCGAAGTTGGACCTACCTAACTGGACAGTTTGTCCTAAAAGATGTAGCTCTTTAAAATCGTACCGTTGTCTTACCGCATCATTCCTCAGTCTAACATTCAAAGCTTCGCAAGGAACGAAATTATAATAAATGCTATAGAAATCACAGCATTTATTCTATTTTGATGCCTCTTTTGCCACACCCAGCATTCACTTCCATACATAAGCGTAAATAAGGGAAAAAATATATTTTCTTTCCGTCATAATCAGTCTAAGTATATTGTTCCCACTGCTGGGACACAAACCTCCTCTCTTCGAGAGGGAGTGGGCTATTATCTGCCACGCGGGCCCAGTGCGGGTTGGTAGATGTCACATGTCTTCGATTTTTTGGTTCTAGTACATGCCGGATTCCTCACGCTTTTTTCCATTATCGTTTTGAGGGTAGTGGTGATGAAATAATTTACACAAAGCAAAGCGCCTGGCTGGATTCGAACCTACGACCTACAACTCGTAAGTCGCGGCCGTTACCACTCGGCCACCACTGCTCTACATTTTCTTTCCAAACTTATTCAGAAATATTTGCCTACTGCGTGATTTTCATTCGGAGATCTTCCTCAAAGTTAAATTGCTTCCATTCTTATGATAATGTCATAATTCCAAATTAATCAGATTTGGAATTATGGCGGAATAAGATGTAAAATATATATAGGTAGCTACGTGATCTTTGTAGAATTTCCTTTTTGAAGTGAAAACTTCTTTAGGCGCACTTTACACTCTTTCTGAACAGTGAATGATACTGAATCGTTGCGCTCTGGTCGGTGACGCTGAATCGGGTATACTCGGCTTTAGTTGTTCGGTGATGCTGAATAAGGTATACGAGTCGGTGCTGAATCGTGTGTTACGGCTCCAGTCGTAAGTTTTCCCTTCTGTCACGCTATTATTTAGTATGTTCGGCCTTAAGATTCTTTAAGGATTATAGGGGGTAGTGAAATGAGTACAAGTAAACAATAAATTAAAACATTTAATAAATCACTTTATTTTTTAATAATTTATTTTCTTCTTTTTATTATAATTTGAAGAACACAATTTTATAATCTTCTGTTAGTTCATATATCTTTTTATTTTACAACATAGTTACTTATTTTACAACCATCATTAATACATCGATTTACAATAAATATTACCTAAGTATCAATAAAAATGTATATTATTATAAATAATTGTAAACGGGACGACTTTATTTACGTTTTCTTCTTTAGTTTTTGTTTTATACGTAATTTTAATACACATTTAATAAAGAAAATGTTATTCAGAACAAACATTTATATAATACAACTACGAAGGAAACTTTTATCTAGAATATTTCGTAGATTTGGGTCCGCTTACAAAAATGACTAAATGCGTTTAGCGTTAAACATATTTCAAATATCATTCTGTCTCTGGCATCTTCAAAGGATTGACAGAAACAGAACGATATTTTTAATTCGTTTAACGCTAAATGCGTTTAGTGATTCGTGGTGTAAGCGGGCCTTCAAAATAAAAATTTGGTAATTTTGTTCAAATTATGTACAACATTTTTACATAAATATTTTTATGTTACAGTATTTTTATCTCACGAAGCGACACGCGCTTTACTTGTGGTAACTAAGTGTACGAACACTCTGTGGATGTAATATGTGTAGATAAGTAGCGTCAGCACATAACACACACACACGCGCACACACCCCCACACACTTCCGACTTCGTTCGACATTGTTTCGGTCGGTACCGAGAGCTCAGCGCTTATACACACATTCACAGCTGCGTGGTAGACTTGGTAAACGTAAGTAAAACGCGCGTCGTTTCGTGAGACAACAAGTAGGTATTTTTACCTGAACAATAGAAATAAAATAAGAAGTCCCGCTGTGAATTGTGATTTCCTTAAAATATATGTCACAATGAGTTTCATAAGTAGGTATTTATTCATATATTGGATTTGGCACAGTTTTGTACAAATAAAAATCTTGGCTCAGTAGTTACTAAAATAGGATTACAAAATAAACATTAAAAAAATTAGTATGTTTTGTTTCTAAAATACCTATACATAGCCTTTGGCAAACTAAAATATTATGGTAAGTTGAAATAGTCAAACTAGCAAAAATAATATAAAAAAATATTCAGTCTTTAAACAGTTCTCAAATACTGCTGGCAAGTTATTTTTTCACAGAACAGAATGAATACAAACGTTATCTAGAAATAAGACCCAATGACACATTTATTTTTCTCTACCTAAACTAATTTTTTGTTAATATACCTATCTACTTGGTGTTTCACTTAATGAGAATTACACATCATCTACTTATCCTCACAAAAATATATTATTATTTAGGTACTTACTTTAGTTGTGTTCGAGTCACTACGGAATATAAGTATCTGGAAGTGCCTTTTAATATATTCTTTCTACAAACTCGTGTATTTAGAATTTAGCTTTCTATATTGACTTACCTACAGAATAGAATTGAAATTACACAATGTACAATTCAAAACCTAGATTTAATTTCAATAAATTATAATTTTACCACGTACAACTGTCTAACGGATATTTAAAATTATCTTAAATATATTTTCGTAATATTTATAAATACCCTTTCTATACATCAATATTTTTAGAGCATCACGACTACTGAGATTGAGACACTTCATAAGATTTATGTACAATTTTATGACGTCAGAGTCAATGTTCTTATTTATATTTACAGGATGATCTTGTATCGGACGATTACTCCGGCCACATGTAGGATATGTTGCGCAAGATGGCACGGGCGGGCGGGCGCGGCGTGTAAGTCGCGTGGGGCACGTGTGGCACCCGTGGAACGTGCGGTGAGTGCGGCGCGTGCGGCACGTACGGAGCGGGCGACGCGGGCGGCGATGGCGACGCGAGCGGCGCGGCCGGTCGCGCTCAGATCGCGGGCAGCAGCGGGCTCGGCGAGCGCGGCATCCGCCGCACGCTGCCGCTCCACGCCTCCCCCATCATATCCTCGTCTCCCTGCACACGCGCACTCGACATACTCTCAGCATCACACTCCTCAACTTCCCAACTCTGAGAGCGAGATGTTTCATTCGTTTTACTATGAGTAGGGCAGCTAGGACTAGGACGCCACTACCACGGAAGAGGAAACTATGCGGCAGAAAGTTTCTCATCCTCGTCATGCATTCAGCTCGCAGGCAATTTTACTCTACGACTCGCGGGGTCTAGGGAGTTGACGTGCGGGATTGTGCGAGTGAGTTAAACCACGTATTACGGTGTCAACACTTACATATAAGAAGTAATTACCATCATCGTGTGAGGCGCAGGCGCGGAGTGCGCCGGCGCCGGGGGGGCGGGAGGGGCCATTGGAGGCGGCGGCGCAGGGGGGGGCTCCGGTGATACCGCCGCGGGCGAGAACGAAGCTGGCGCTAATGGCGATTGCGCTACGAAGAAAAATATTAGGATTATTCCTGAACACGGTCCTTTGAGACAGTCTTCCTCTCTAAGTCCACTTACCAGCGGCGGTCAGAGCCAGTACAAACTGACTCCAATGCACGCAACAGCCGCAGCACAGCTGCAGAGCCGCTCTTCGTAAGGCTCGATGCAAAGCCATGAACAGCAGCGGATTGACTGCCGCGTGCACGTACGAGATATGTAGAGTGATTTGGAAATACATCTGGAAAAAAAAATCACGTTGAAACCTGCGTGTATCTTGCGGGTAAGTTCACTTTAAAATATTGTATAGGTAATGAATGACTAATAATGTATATTTTTATATCATTTAAAATCTATATTCAGAAAATTTTAACTCAGAATAGTAATCAAATGTTCTCACTTCATAAGCTATATGCGACGTAAGAGCCGGATGATGCAGCAAGGTGATGAGGAACAGTGGCCCCCAGAACAGCACATAAGCCGCCGTGATGACCAGGAACATGCGCACACGGCGGACGCCCTCACGCTCCACCCGAGCCAAGTAGCCTCGGAGGCGACGACCGCCACCCAGAGGCAGGTTGTTACTGCCTGATGGACGGCAATGACCGTCTGATAGAGTTCCATCTACAGTCTAAGAGAAAATAAGTAATTTTAGAAAAAATCAAGACTTTCTCTTAAAATATTGCAAGTAAAGCCCGCAATTCGATAGATAATAAAATTTTGATGACGAAAATAAAATCAACCAATTGTGCCTAGTGAAATCAAATAATTTAGAAACAAAAGCCAATTTATGAGGGAACGTCTGGGGACGTCACTCCGAAGTAATTTAGAAGCCCTATTTAGATAGCCTTAATAGTTTAATGAATAGAAACGGAGATCAGTGGAGGGAAGAAGGTGGGAGGAAGGTATAATAATTAAATACACATACTTATATTTAAAATAATTTATTTTAAGAGAGTAGAATTAGTTTTTGGTAGGTTTGCGTAACACGAAAAGATATAGCAAGACAGATAGAAAAGAACAGAGTACAGTAGCGGAACATACAATAGACTATCTACGAGATGAGACAAGCATGCATCACAGTCCTTACCCTGGGTCCGACGCTGTTGGGCAGGTTATCCATTCGCCGATTGTCTCCTGCCATGCTGACAAGCGTGGTCACTAAACCAGCTACTCGTACTGCTTCTACGTTAGCCTGCATGCGATAAGATTTAAATTTATCGAATACTTAAATCTGAACCGCACTTTGGCAACGGCAAGCATTGAGTATGGTTTTGTTGTTTACAATTTATATAGACGGTGCACTTCTAAAATGCGAGCGTCCATTCCGAGTGGGGTGAGTGAGTTCCGAAAATTTAAATCTTATTTGCGGTACACCGCAAGGAATATTGGCAAGGTACCAACAAAAACTCCTTTACCGGCCAACGTAAGACTAGAGTATATGCACAATATCGTACAGCGACTTGGAACTATGCGGATGACTTCGTGGGTTTCAACGAGTTTGGAGCGCACCAGTTCTGCGTCACTCGCAACTGTGAACTGCATTACACTACGGAACTTGTTACATGTCATTCAAAACAACTGCTAGCTAGTACCATTTCTTATAAAGCCGTGGATGACATGTCATGGTTACAAATTACTTCGCAATCAATGATGATCATGGAGAAGTTCGTTCTGTGAGGATGGAAGATGATGCAAACAATGTAAACAAAGCATTACTTTTTATTATTATCTCTCGTGAAACTAACCTCTCCATGCCATCTGTTATAGGGTCCCAAGGGTGTTCGTTGAGTGTTGTGTGATTAATGATATACAAACCTTCGTGAGATCCCGGTGAAGCTTTTTCAAGTGGAAAAGTGTCAATCCAATACAGACTGCGTTAACGCCTATCCACAGAGCGTTAAGCACATAATGCCTGAAGGGTCCTCGGACTAAAGGACACGACGGGGCGGGTCCGTAAGATCCGTAAGAGCCTGCACTGGCAGCCAAAGCTCCAGATAAGAACGTTGGTCCAAGATTTATCGTTATTGATGCGAACCAAATCATGAATGTTCCGAAAAGGACGCACTGTAACAAAAGATTAATTTTACTATAGAATTTTTGGTTCACAAAATATTTAAATGAGCTCAGTATCTATTTCAATTTGGGAAACCCCTTTAACATTGCCAAAATTAAGAACAAGAAATGGGCTGTTTTTATCTTTGTCAATTTCGATGTTTTTTCCTCTGGCGAATTAAAGTAACGGCAGGGGTCGAGAAGGGGACGACTAGGTCATAATTTTACCTGTGGGCTGTCCATTAGTAATGGTGCTGATAAATCAGCTTGCTCCTCTTCATTTTCAGGGAAAATTGGACTATCGTTGAGCACTGTTGTGAGCATGTTCACTGTTGAAACTGTCACCTGAAATAATTCGGTAGTTAATTTTCAATACACTTGAAAAATTGTTTATGAAAAGCCTGATATTCAACAAATAGATTGCTATTTACATTGTTGCATTCATTAGTATACTAGAATTAATTTATCCTTTTAAGGTTGTTCATATACACTGTGCGCACAACAGACAATTTTTTTTTACTCGAAAATACATGAAGTAATGGCAAAACAAATGAATCTACAAATTGCTCAATAGCAAGGGATCGAGGGCGGTGGAGGGGGGTTCAGACCGGAATGAATCGTTTTTCCCATCCAAGAGTTATTTTTCTAACCGACGTCAGAATACCGGCCTCCAGACACATTCGCCTACAAACACTCGAACTATTCAGAACTAAGATACTATCAAAATTAAACATCGAAGACTATTTTTGGCACTTGAGAAAAGTGCCTAGAATAATCTTCGTGCTTCGTTCATCTTCGTTCTTTGTCGTTCGTCCCAACTGAACTTAAGTGCCGATAAATCATTTTTATGTGCCAACTGCCTCCAGTTTCAAACAATCGTACTTTTGTCAGTGAAGATCTGTTACTTTTTGCATTCTATTGATGCTCATTTGAGTTTGATGATACTTAAGTTCAGTCTCATTTTGATAACCAACAAAGGCGCTACGACGGTGACTTTTACAGGCGATTTTTTTAACAAAGGCAGTTGATTTTGTTCAAACCTACATAAGTTATAGACTAACCCCCTTATTCATAAAACTTATCAAACCTATTTTAGTTAAAATGGGGTTTGTCTCTTTCTTACACACAGAAATGACAACGTGACAGATAAAGACAAACGTTCTATAAACCTATTTTAGGTAAAATAGAGATAAAATAGGATTATGAATAACAATCTATTTCGTGCCGTTAAAATCAGATACGTTTTCATAAACAAAAGCTCTATTAATTTACGAAAAGCAAGCATTAAATACATACTTCTGAAATGAACAGTCTATGTCAGTAATTTCCATTGTACCTTATAATAATTAATCAGAGATTGTAAATGTCTGTTCACAGCCACATAACTAACTACTAATGCAAATAAAAGGCAAAAAAAGCCCCCAGAGAGCTAATTCCACTCATTTATATAACAGAGGGGCAATTCTCGTAACTTTAAAAATGTTCATAGCCTGATCTCAGTCTCAATCTGTCAAAATTACCTCTAATTTTCCTACATTTTTGTCAAGTTTTTAACATTTGTTTGTCGCTGAGAGGAGAACATTTTGAATTACGAAAATTGGCCTTCTGATAGTTCTATTTAGTGCCATTAAAATCAGATACGTCTTCATAAATTAAAGCTCTTTTGACTAAGTAAAAGCAAGCATACACATTTCTGAATTGAATGCTCCATGACAGTAATTTCCATTCTACTGAGAGATTGGAAATATCTGATCACAACTACATAACTACCTCCTTACTGCAAATAAAAGGCAAAAGAAAGCCCCCAGAATTGCTAATTCCACTAATTTATATAACTGATAACGTAAACAGCGACATTCATAAAGATAAAAAGTTATGGGTCAATGAACAGTCAATGGCTCATATAAGATAATGGGGCCATATGGCCGAATGGCCAAGACATAGGCCATTAATCGAGATAATCATTTGCAAACATTTCCGCAAAGGCTACCAGCCAGTGAGAATCGGCTATTCCTAAATGTGGACGTATTCATTATTAATTCTAATGGACTCTCATTCCGGGTCTTTTGTGAATAAAATTGTATAATTGTTTCCAGACAGGTTTTAAACGCCGTACTCGGCTAAAAATGTCGCCTTGATAAAAAAAGGCATACATGATCCGTTTTTGTGTTACTACGGATCCAATTTAAGAGAAACCTACTTGATAAGGTCCTCCATATTTGGAAAATACATTTATTTGTTGTTTATTCCAATTACCTTATCTGTTATTATTATGACAAAACATAAATATAGGCCATTATTTAAAACAGAATTACTTATACTTAACCTTACAACCTCCAATTTTTACTATATATGTGTATACTCATGTTTTCTTGCAAATAAATTATTTTTTATTTTATAAAATACAAGAACATAGTCATTTTCAATACGTGTTTTTAACTTCTTTGCATTGAATTCAGAATTTGAGATAATTTTCAAGTTATGGAACAACAAACTGAATAACATAATGCACAAAGTTCAAATTCCATTGCAACAAAAAACTTACTAGGACCTTTTTGTTACAAATGTTTTCTCAAAATCACCTTAGGATACATTTAACTAAAGTAGATAACTGAGGCGCTGGAATGTAAATTATTTGATATTATGAACACTGCTATATAATCAATGGTAAAAAAATGTATAATTCTAATTCTAGTATCATGATTTTCACTCTTCTAGCAATAAATGACACTCTATTGTTCACCACTAATCTACAGTGACATGAATACACTGCATAGTGCATACGTAAGGTCTAGATCACACAATTCGAATTTTCAGCTTTAATTTTAGTGCAATGTTTCCAAAAACGCTGACTGAACTGACCCCGACACATATGTAGTGGGACAAAAAAAAACAGCTGATAACGCTTGTGCGGTTGTGGCCTATGTGGTATTTAATTTCTAACGCTCGGACAGTTTTAGATTGTGAAGGTTCATCTCGTTCAGTCGGCCATGTTGGATTGCGCGTCATACGTGTGACCGAAGTGTGTCACGCAGGGAGGAAAAAATATAAGTGGACCGTATTTTGTATTTTTAGTCTGTATCTGTTTGTATTGTTGCTATGAGGTCTATTTATGTGATGTTTACAAACAAATAGCAATTCAAAGTATTTGTCTTTATTGGTGTGAACATTATTTTGGCTGAAAGTTATTTTTAGCTTTCAAGTTGTGAGAAAACCTCATTCAAAATCTGACATAGTACGTTTGTGTTTTTAGGTATAAAATATAGCTCTCAGAAAACGCACACCGTTTGAATTTCATTGAATAACAAAATAATATCTATCAAGAAGCTTAAAATCACACTGAGGGCCTGATTCACAGTCTACGGATTAGCATTTTCTACTTGTTAAACAATGGAACAGAATTTGTGTGATTTGATTTTTAACAAGAAGTAAAACAGACTGTAAGTTTGTTGTCACCTACTTTTACAAAAAAAAATATTTTTAGGACTTAGTCACTACTTTTTGTCATTGTATATGAAAATAATTCCTATTGAGACGTTTAGAAACACGTTCAGACCCTAATTGCGTAACACACTATCAATCATAATATGAATCATTTTGAAGGGTGTTGCTAATCCATTGCTTCGTAAGTTCGAAAAATGTGTTTGCTAAACAACGTTAATAACGCAATGAATGTTGTTGAGCTGTCAAAATGCAAGCTATTCCTAATGTTAGTGTGTTACGCAATTACCTACTCCGCAGGGCCTGTTTCAGTCTACGAATTTACACTATCTTTATAGACAATTTGGAACATAATATGTGTAAAATTAACGACTCGATGCCCGATCAATAAGTTAACCTATTTAGAGTTGATGAAACACTTACCAGTAGCAAAAAAGCGGTTTCTACCAATGAGCACTTGTATACGGGTTGGCAGCGGAACACGGCAATGCCGAGGGGCAGCAAGATGGCCGCCCTGGCCAGGTCCACTACCGCTTGGTGGAACAGCAGACCGTGTGACCATCTACGACAAAGTTAATTAAAAATTAAATAAGACAACACATTTTAATACTTCGCCTTCTGTAACTCAATCCTTAACAACCAATTATTATATTCTAAATAATATTTCCTTTCAATTTTTCAAGCTCGGTTATCTATACTAATATTATAAAGCTGAAGAGTTTGACAATTAAAGTTAATTTTATAACCTCAATTTTCATCGATAATTTTTCGATTACAATTTAATAATGTTATTCAAACAATAATCAACAAACACAATTGTTATTGTGTGTTTGTTGTTTCAATTGTTGGAAAAAATGCGAAGATATAAAGTAGAAACCTTCTAAATATGTAGAGATGAATATTTTATTTATTCCACGCAAGCACTCACTAAAAGTGCTTGCGTACAAATTTTACCTGAACAAGGTTTGTTTACACTTTCATCACATACTTTTGGAACAAGCCATAGTCTACAACATTCAATATTACGACAATATCTTCAACTATTCAGTTCAATTATGGAGCCTTTATAAGAGCGATGGATTATGTGTGGCCAGCACTAAATTGAGTACAGGGACCTATGTCAGGTTAGGTACAGACGGACTTAATTCAACGTCAATTTAGTGGTGGATAGGTACTCTATATACAAAACTACGTAGGTACGTACGAAACTTTGAACACTTACTACTCTGTGTGTGTCCATGTGTTGTTTGTGTGTGTGTGTAATATGGCTGAGCTTGAATGTATCTTAACACCTATTATGTACTACCCAACTTTGCAAAATAAATGTCTATTCTATTCCTATATTCATTCTGCTTCAATTTAAAGAACTTTTCTCACCCTCTGCAAAATTTCTATATTTATGTCTGTAATTTATTTATATAGTGTACGATAGGCTGCAAAAGTGCATGGGTAGTACAGAAACAAAATCGTATGAAGCGAGAAATGACGCCATCTAGCGTAAAACCAGTTAACGACTAACAAAATTTAATTATGCTGTTATTAGATGGCGTTGCTTTGCTTTATATGATAAAATATTTTTGTAGTTTCTTTTGGTCTCTTCAAACATTCAAACAATTTATAATTAATAGTTTCTTTTAAAGAAAATTGTTCCTAATTATTAACCTACTATGTTAAAATTGAATATCAATTTGTAAGTAGGTGCTAAGTAACTACTAATTCGAATATTAAATTAATTATTAAAATACCCACCGAAGAAACCGATAGGAATATATTTATTAAGCTAACGAGCTTAATAAATATATTCCTATCGGTTTCTTTTATTATTTTTATCATTTAAGCTACGTATGCTGGTAAATGTAATGTAATAATTAGATAAATGTATTAGGCTTGTAACTCTTTGCTCAATCCTACTTAATAGATAGGTTTCTTCCTAACTCCTTACTTCATCATCATCATCATCATCATCATCAGCCGAAAGACGTCCACTGCTGGACATAGGCCTCCCCCAAGCACCTCCACTTCGACCGGTTTTGTGCTTCTCGCATCCAACGAGTTCGAAGGTCATGTCAAATGCCCATGTAACACCCACTCTCATGAAGATCGGAGACGCTATACTCGAAGTCGTGGACGAGTATATTTACCTAGGACAAACTGTCCAGTTAGGTAGGTCCAACTTCGAGAAAGAGGTCAATCGTCGAATCCGACTCGGCTGGGCAGCGTTCGGGAAGCTACGCAATATCTTCTCGTCCCACATACCGCAGTGTCTCAAGAGAACTCCTTACTTACGTTTCGTAAATTAGTCATAGTTGTGAAGAAACCAACGCCATCTATTATTTATTTTCGAAAAATTGAATTCATACGTTCACGGGAAAATAGACACTAAGGTACCCATGCAATTTTGCTGGCGACTGTACATAATAAAGAGTATTCTGTTCTATTCTCACAGAGAGAAGAAAAAAACACTCGTCGATCAATTTCATTTCTATCATGATCTCTTTGTCTTCTAGGTCTCTTTGTCATAATGTTTTTATTCACCGTACAGTCAATGATGTCAAGGTTAAATTTACAAAATACAAACTAAAATTGATAAAGTCGCATTACTAATTGCCGAACTTAGTTAATGATAAATGATTTTATTTACACTTTAACGTCAATCATATTTTTAAGACTAGATGAGGTCGGCGTTTCCTATCTGACTACTCTGAGAATAAAGGCCGAAACAAACTCAGAGGTCACAGTCTCTTTTAATGTCCAGACATAATCTTGTTTAGATCAGGTGAAGACCATGTAAACTGGTGTCTGAAATGGTTTTTTGAGGAAAGAACCACACAGATTGAGTGGACCTGTCCAGTCAGAGCACGCGTTTGTCAGTAATCGTGGAGCTCAACTCAGAACCTAAGGACCTTAACGTAGGTATCTACCTACGTTGAGGTCCAGGTGTATCTACATGACACTACTAATTTAAACACCTACATTATCACTTCTACTAAATTTACACAGTCTACTCCAGATGTTCCCGAGAGCCAGATAAACGTTATAACTCATTCTGTCAGTAACAAGTATAAATTTGCGATAAGCGATTTATCAATCATCCAAAGTGTCACGCACTTAGAGACCCCCAGGGGAGGGGCATCACCGGAGGGGACAGGGGAGGACTTTCCCGTCGAATTTCGGACGTAAATAATACAGCAGGTGAATGTTTAGGGTATTTTTCGGAAGCTTCAGTGATAAGGGATAGTTTTTGTCTATTTAAAGTTTTCTGCGAACCTTTTTTCTCGTGGAGTTCCTAATACGAATTTTTCTTTGATATTATTAAAGGGAAGTAGAAACTTTTTTCTGGCAGTGAGTAGGAGACGACAGTGACATTATTAAAATAGCTGTGGCCCGCGACTTGTCTACAATCCAGGACAAAAAGTAACCTATGTCCTTTTCCAGGTCGCGGTCTACTCATGTGCCAAATCCGTTCGTTGGTCCGTTTTAGCGTTAGACCGTAGCAAACAAACATAGAAAAAATCAAGTATTTTCTCTTTGTAATGTTAGTTTAGATTATAAGCATGGAGAAATAGTAAAAGCTCTTCACTCTCACTAAATATTTTAAATTACTCATTATTCCAGTAGTGTTATAATATTATAACTACAAACCGCAAATGAGACTGTTAACACAGAACATTAATTAAGTAAAACATGTATAAACCTTTGTTACGAGTACCTCCAACATTCAAAACATTTTACAACCAGCATTCGGTAAACTTTGCCAGCCGTGTACTAACAACAATGTCAATAACAATGTGAATAACATTGTTGCGAGCTTTCTAACATTATATGTTGCTAAAATAAGTTCGCAATAACATTGTAAAATAGTCGCTACGTGTAATGCCCGAGATATACGAGGCTAGTTTTTAAAGCTAGGATAGAAAGCTAGTGTTATTAAGCTAGCAAACTAGTAACTCTGGCTTCGTGTATATGTTACCGCTATCGTGCGTTAATTAGTTAGAGTGCAGATTAACTAGTTAATCTGCAGATTATCTGGTTGAGTCCGTTAAAGTGGAAGGAAGTGGGGTATTTTTGAAGTGAAACTTCTTTACGCACGCTTGATTTGGGGAATAAGCTGGCGAACGCGTGACGTAAGCGTTACGAAAAGTGTGATCGGTTGAGGCGAACGGGAGTTGAGTGGGGGATATAAGCAAGAGAAAGCAGTACGCGCGCACATTTTCTTTCTCTCTTTCTCTCATAGCCAAATACGTTTGAAGTTTCACTTCAGTCGTGTGGTCATTTTTTATAACTGACTAAAATGTCTACGCTATGTTGAATTCATGGTTATAGTTTGGGCGTCGCCATCCCTGCCACCCTGTATAAGTACAACAAAAATCGGTCTTCCCGGACGAGGAAACCAAACATAGTTACAATGTCACCTATCCGGCCGCCTTGTAAGACAAGAATAGTGGCGCCAGAAATACTTTTTACACTGACGTGTCAATCGTGTTAAACTAGGCTACATGGCTGCGTCTACGTGACGAGACAAAGAAAAGCTATTTGGAATTCTGAAAGTGAAAAGGCCAAGGTATGTATCTGTTGATAGTGTCGTTTGTCAGTGTATTCCATTTATTCTTCTAAACTGCATCATGGATTTTGATGCGATTTTACCTGTACACACAAAGTCAAATATTGACGACATAGGTACAGTTAGGAATCAATACTTATTAATATTATAAATTCGAAAGTGACTCTCGTCTGTATGTTACCTTTTCAAATTTCACGTCTAAACTACTGAAAGGATTTCGATAGATTTTAGCAAGGAGATAGATGGCATCTGGGGAAGCAAATAGGCTACTTTTTGTCCCGGTAACATGTTCTCGTGGGATAACTCCGAAATCCACGCAGGCGAAGCCGCGGACAGAAGCTAGTTAACTATAATTGCTGAAATTAAACGAGATTCTAGATTATATCTTATATTTGGGTGCGTCTCATATCGTATAAAGTTATTTGGTATATTTTCATTTCAATAACGTTCACAAGATATAATATAATTAACGTGAGATATACCAACTGTTGATATAATTTCTTCACATATGTATAACATTTATATACTCTAAAACTTACTTCGTATAACGTTATTGGATATAACGTTTATTTAATCGAAAATCATTAGGTCTATCGTTTAAAATATATATTGATACCATCATTATGGTTAACACCCCGATTCAGAGCAATCCGACTCGGACAGCTTAGGTAAGAAAGCCTTCGTGGCTTCGTGGCTTCCGAATTATTTCTGTTACCGTTACCGCACCCGAACTCAACGAAAGCAATAGACGACGTAGGATGCAAGATACTTACCCCTTATATTTTGTAGATCGTTTCGGATACAAAACTTAAATACCTACTAGACTCAAATGTATGTGACGGCTGATTATTTTTGAAGTGAAAACTACTTTAGGCGCGTTGGGCATTTTTTGAGATGGGAAAAACCATTGAATTCACGCCACTGTTACCGTAACCGACACCGCTTCGGATGTGTTCGGCTGTCCTCGGGATGTACTCGGTTTTAATGTATACCCAATATGTCAGTGAGTGATGGCAAAGTATTCCGTTTGTGTTTTATTTTCACTTCTGTCGGCACTCCCGGAGTGCCACTGTTTTTTTTTTTTTGCTATTACGATGTTGGTCCCATGAAGAAAGTAGTTCAGTTTGATGGTCTGTACTATCCTCTTAAATATGACATCACTTTTTTGATACCTACACTCTGAATAACATACTCTAAGCCTGTTTACAATACTCAAAATTAAGTAGGCTTTATATCTATGTCGGATCTCTTATGATAATTATGCACTTGAAATCGAAACGCAAACACCTCTGTTTGGCGTTGTGCGGAGTTTATATCGACGGCGACGGTGTCTATACTGTCGGGTATGCTGTCGATATGGACCATGGAACGACAGCGATCGTTGAGACGTGGTCGCGACACATAGATACTGGCCCAGGAACTGCTCAGTGTTTCCTTTTTAAGTTCAGAGTATTATAGTAGGCCCGTGGCTAAATAACAGACACACAGGTTGACCGATCAGGTTAAGCTACGCTTGCCGCGGTTGGTCTGTGGATGGGTGACCTTCACATACCAAGACCCCTCCGTGCCTCGGAAAGCACGTTAAGCCGTTGGTCCCGACTGTGATTTTTTCGACTGACGATTGTTTCGACTGGGATCTTTGACAGTCGTTACAGGTAGTCAGAAGCCCGAAACTCTGACAACCAGTCTTACCAAAAGGGGTGTCGTATTACCCAATATCTGGGTTGTAGAGGTCAGATAGGCAGTCGCTCCATGTAAAATACTGGTATTCAGCTGCATCCGGTTAGACTGGAAGTCGACCCCAACATAGTTGGGAAAAGGCTAGGCAGATGATGATGATGAGTATTATAGTAATAGTAATCTAGCACATTTATTTGTCAGAATATTGTCACAGAGTTGTTACATAGTTTTAAAAGTTCATAATATTCTGCCATTTCCGGCGTACAAATACATTTTCTGTAGTGTTTAGTTATGTTTCTGTAATTGACTCAATAACAATAACAGTGTAGACGTTGCATTAAGAAGTTATTTCTCTAGTTTACCCGTATCCCAATTCTGCGCCCACACTAGGTATATCTGACACTATGTCTAATCACGGTCCTATGTCTACATAGGATCGTGATTATCGTGATCTGACATCTAAATTAGTTTTATATAAGTTAGGCATGTTCACAAATTGATAATCAAAAGAGGTATATCTTAATTAAACCTTAATCTTTTGAAATGGAATTAAACAAAGATTAGATTTAAAATAAAGCTTGATATGAAACTTGACTAGTAAAAAAAATTTGGCTGTAAAGTCCAAAGGTAATTTGTGAGGTGACAGTGACTACAAAATGCGGTCTGAATTTTTAGTCGTTTTTTGTTGTTCAAGTGCCTCGAGGAGCATGTTAAGCTGTTGGACCCGGCTGTGATTCGTGGATCTTTGACAGTCGTTACGGGTCATCAGAAGCCCGAAAGTCTGACAACATGTCTTACCAAGGGGTATCGTATTACCCAGTAACTGGGTTGTGGAGGTCAGATAGGCAGTCGCTCCTTATAAAATACTGGTATTCTGGAAGCCGACCTCAACATAGTTAAGGAAAGGCTAGGTAGATTGATTATCTTAAATCAAATGCTGTTCAGAAAAGAAGTTTAACTAGGAAAGTTTTAAGCCGCGCAAAAATATTAGAATAGAATAGAATCAATACAAGCTCTCATTTGCAAATGCATAATTATTATTATTATTTATTTAAATCGAACACAAATGATTCATATTGTTGTTAGTAACGCTTAGAAACTAAGTAATGTTAGTAACATTGTTCATTAATTTTATGTTGCCTGCAAATTCATATTACATTGAATTGTGGTCTACACACAGGTGTTCAGAAACCAATATGCAATAACTATACATAGATGTTATAAATTATAGTCGATTTTCGTGCCTGTCTGACCGCGTTATTTTTCTAATCTGCGCAACGGATTTTATTACGGTTTTCACCAGAGAATATATTTCGGAAGGCTTATATATAAAATAGAAATCATGATTTTTTATCAAGTCGTAAAAACTGTGTGAAGCAGGGGCGCGTATGAAACTTGCCATTAGTGGTCTCATCGCAAGGGACAGGGCCTTTATGGGAAACTAACAGCGCCCCGCGCTTTCACCCGCATAAATCTCAATCTCGTGGGAATATCGGGATAAAAAGTATCCTATGTCCTTTCCCGGGACTCAAACTATTTCTATACCAAATTTCATCTAAATCAATTCAGCGGTTTAAGCGTGAAGAGGTAACAGACAGACACACTTTCGCATTTATAATATATGGATTAGTTTAAAAAAATAGTTTAAATTACATTTACTCACGATGTTTCCATAAAATCAGTACTAAGCGTACCTAATGAATTCGTATCAAACCAGGAATACGGCGTCCGACCATCCGTACCGTACACATCATAATGTAAAAGTTATCTTAACCCTATAGAAGGTTTTGAACCACGGAATTCATCAATAGCATGCTTAACAAGCGGTTCTGATAGTCACTTGGCTTATCTAGAAGTCTTTAAATAAGGAATAGAGTCTTACTCCCTTATTCGTAATCCTATTTTATCTCTATTTTAGCTAAAATAGGTTTATAGAACGTTTGTCTTTATCTGTCACGTTGTCATGTCTGTGTGTAAGAAAGAGACAAACCCCATTTTAACTAAAATAGGTTTGATAAGTTTTATGAATAAGGGGGTTAGTCTAAGGGCTGATTTTTCAATCGATAGATATTTTTTATTCGTGGAATAAAATTGTCGTCTAACAGATTTTGCATGGAAGAACTGTCAAAAATTCAAAATTATTCTTCGGATTAAATTATCTGGCATTGGAAAAATCAGCCCTAAGTAGTATATATAGTCCTTTCCTAGGAAGTATTTTTATAAAGTTGTCTTTAAAAAATCGCTCTTAGCGATAAGACCGCCCATTGTGTCACCCCTTGTAAAATTATTACTTTTATATCTGTAATTTATATTGTGTACATTATAAAGAGTATTACATTCTATTCTATTAAATAGACTTCTGACCCAGGTAGGCCAAAGCAAGAAAACTTGTTAAGGTGGAGATTCGACTCCACCCTGGAGTGTTAATATGGTGATGTTCCACAAACAATAGAGCACTTAATATCGTGTCCAGCGAGTCCTGTTCCCTGCTAGTTACAGGAACTGATGGACACTACTGAAGGTGCCAAATCCGTAGACAAATTCTGGGCAAAACTATATTTAAATTGCCATCGACAAAAACAAAAAAGAATCAGACCAAGGTCCTGTTCGTATCGGCGCTGTTGGTCTTGTGCTGTAAAGGTCCTGGTTCACCACCTTGGTAAACCTTGAATAGATAACGACAGTTTTTACTATCAGTTATTCTGTAAAGACACCTTTCGATTCAATTCGATTTCAATAGGATCTTATTGAATTACCACGAGTAGTGACTCGGTAATTAGATTTCACTGCAAATTGAGAACCCTCCGGTGTTAAATCATATTTTCTGGTGGCTCCTCTTTTAGCTAGAGGATAAAGGTACTAAGAGCAAATTGGGTAACGGAGACGACTTGTAGTAGTAGACACGTTGGCACTTTAGTTATGTAACTATTTGAATGTAGTACCTATGTTCGTATTTTGTTATTCACTAGCTGCGCCCCGCGGGTTTTATCCGCATAAGTATTGATCTCGTAGCAATATCGGGATAAAAAGTAGTCTATGTCCTAATTTAGGCCATTTTCTACCAATGTGTGTCAAATTTCATGCTAATCTGTTCAGCCAGTTCAGTCTGTTTCTACAAATATTCTTTTTCGGTCTTTTCGATCAGAGTTGTTTGTTATAATGATACCGTATCGTATTATGTTGCTTACATTGTTACCTTATTATGCTCAAACTTTTTTTTACCCACAACTTTTGCGAATACGTTGTTCGCAAGGCCTATTATGTATTGGAGGCCGAAATACTTTAACCCTTCGTATGCTTAAACGTGGATCCACGCGAGACATAATGGCTTTTTAATTGTCTGTTATTACGGCATTCAACCGGTAAGTAGGACTTATTTATGAGCAGTTATTCAAACATCTAGTACCTAATGAGGCTTATTCATCTAAAGGGAATCTAACATGATCTTGATACAAGTTATTAAAATGTCTTCAAAAAAATCTGTACTTTAAAATAATATCGGCAGAGTGACTACCAGACTTGTACGCTTCTCGAAACAAATATTTAGGCATTCGCACCAAATGAACTGAATTTTTTTAATGGAAGTCGTTTATATTATACACAGTTCGTTTCTTTAGATATCTTGTTCATTCAAATGTTATAGGAGGGACTTCTAACAGAAAACGCCTGATATCATGTAATTACGTACGAAATTCCAATTTCGACAACTCCAAAGTCATTTTCAAATTCAAGCTTGATAAAATCCAGCCTAACTAAACACTTATTAGCTTGGCGCCATATAAAAAGCAGATTCAGTGGTTCCGTAAGTAGTATTTCGTGTTCCCGAATACAGACGTGCCCAATCTGCGGCGCCGATCGCTGACTCAACAATAACACATATAAGACCTACATTGTTATGTGTATGTGGCGTATAACGTTAAAGTCATCGGTGTAATGTTTACGAGTGTCGTAACATGTTATACTATACCTACGGTTGTAAACAGACCACAGTATCGTAAAATGAGCAACATTTGAATAATAATAAACATTCATTTTTCCTGTTTTCTCAATCTTCATATCAAAACGGTCTCTGTAATTTATAGCCTTTATTTCTTGGAAAGTATTCCGCCTTGATTTATGTTTCTTTTTTTCGGCGACAATTTTTGATAATATTGCTTTGGATGCTATGGTTATTCAAATGGAGCCAGTTATCGTGATTTACGTTCGGTAATATTATTCAAATATTCTTATTCAGGTCTTTGTGGAAGTCCTACAAAAAACGTTAGATAGTAAAAGTGCCCAGTGAATGATAGATGTACAAAAATATAGGTATTTTATACATTTGTTTCCTTCACAAACAAGCAGTATTTATTAAGTAACAACTCTTTTGCGAAACTCACCTCCGTAGCTGTTTTTTGCTAAGGATCACAGCCATCAGCGCCAAATTGGCCGTCATTCCCAATCCTGAGAGTGCTAACAAAGCTGCAGCGCTAGCAGCGCCACCTGGCGGACAATGCCGCGTGTTATTGACCACCGAGGAGTTTGTGGCGCCTGCCGAACCGAAGCGGAGGTTTGCTCCGATCATGGCCACGGCAGACCCTGCTTGAGGAATAACTCCTGTTAAAACAATCAGGAATACAATCCAACATGAACATAGAAATAGGCCCATAGTTACCTATTGTTATTTTGCTATTAGTTTCGTGATCTGAAAGATGAAATTAATATTGTTCAAGTCAACATCAACAAATTGCAAATAAATAACAGTAAAAAGACAAGATGCGGTCGATGTCTATCGATTATTTTACAATCTAAGACAAAGATCGTTTGAAAAAATAAAATAGAAAATTTAGAAATTTTGGACTTTAATAATACATAAGAAGCCAATTTGCTATTTCCAATCATTCTACAACATTAAACATATACACACATGTACGTATCATAACAACAATAGAATTACCTGCTGACATGTTGGCGTTCAGACGTGCGCTCTTAATGGAAGTTAACTATCGAATGCAATGAATCACTGTGACAGCCAATCAGAACGCCCCCCACCCCCCCACCGGCCCATTGCATTTTTGCACCAATGACGTTGCTATTCACTGACATTACAATGGGGCTTAAATCCTTTATTTTATTACACTGTTCCGTTTATCACTCAGATTTAACACTATTTGTCGATGTTGTGCGATTTTTTTCAGTTTTTCTGTAATTTTATTTGCGTGCACTTTTGTAACTTTTCTTCAGTTTCTTTCAAATTTGTTGGTGATTGTCTGTACTAAACTTAAAGTCAAATTAGCACGTAACTCAATGTAGCTAAAGCACTTTCTGAAAACACATTAAATTGTTAGCTTATGTATATTATGCTAAGTGTATACAAAACTACAAAAATTATATAGGTATCTGTTCTACATATCAGAAAAATGCTTAGTAATTTCAAAGGCCAAGATACAGGATGGAGTAAAAATTCGACTCTGGCTAAGTGGCATACTCCTATGTCTATTTTCTAATCAACATAAGCAAAAGAACCTACTTAATGTGATTACGATACTGGCAATGGAAAGTGGCACGACGCGTCGCAAATATACGCTGACGACATGTCAAACGTCGCACTAATTAATAGATCACAGAGGAATTGAGTACTGCAGTGCTATTCTGTAAGAACACAGCCTGTGAATGAGCTTAGGTAAAGTGTGTGTGACTGGTTCTGTCACCATGTGTGTTTACTTTTTTTGCTCCCCAGTACCTACTGGGGCGATTTTTAACGCGACAGTTTGTTCTTAAAAAACCGGAAAAAACCGGTGATAAAGACACTGTTGGATTTTCAACTCTCGGCGTTAAACAGTGCGTTTGAAATAGAGTGCGCAAAAAAAATCGAAAAAGCCACATATACTATATCGGAAACAAACTTTCGCAACATTATTTCAAAAACATTGTTTTTTTTTTGGAAGCAGGCTTATACAATTACTTTTACAAGTCAAAAGAATGCATTTTTTTACTCAAACGACTTATTCACAATAATAAAAATAACATTCGTGAATTTGAATTTGCCACTTATTCATAATATTTAAAACACTATCCCCCTTATTCATAAAATAGGTTTATAGAACGTTTGTCTTTATCTGTCACGTTGTCATTTCTGTGTGTAAGAAAGAGACAAACCCCATTTTAACTAAAATAGGTTTGATAAGTTTTATGAATAAGGGGGTATATGTATAAGTTCGGTCGGTGTGTACGAGTCTAAGAACGAGTTGCGGGCAACAAGGTTGCGCGATTGTTGCTCAACTTTGTTTCCGGTGTACACGGGGCTTAATTAAAGGAAAATAAAGTGTCGTCCTACGGGATTGGTTTACAGAACAGACTACAAAAGGGATAGTTCCAGGAATACCATTCAAGGATACTCGATGCGAAAACACTATTGAATGCAATAATTGCGAAACTATAAAGCAATACGAAAAATATTGCTTACTCAGTAGTTTCTATGTCTTCTAAATCTCTTAATAAGCGTACAGGGTGAGCTTGGGGATGATACCTTCTAACATTGTTCTATGCTCTAGCTCTCACAGAACGTCTCAATCCCATTACGTTCGACGTGCAGTCAACCTCTGCGTCCCTGGTACTTCAATTAGTTAATAATTATAATGACTGTTACCTTAATGGCGGGTTGTTTCTCATCCACATGACGCACGCGTCAAAAATGGCGCTAACTATCGTAAAACCATAAAAACCGTTGTTTCACAAAATTATGGCCTTGACGTACGTCAAATAATAATAACGAATATGTAAACGTTGTTATTTGACGTACGTAGGTATGTCAGTTTTTGACATCGACTTGATTATACCTCTTACTCTCAGAGGAGTTACCTTTAAGATTATACGCCTTTCATAATAATGGTTGGATTGGTTTATTATTCGCGGAATGTATTTGATACCTCTTCCTTATATTACCCAATTTATGAATAGAGGGATTTATTAAATAACTAGCTTCTGCCCGCGACTTCGTCCGCGTGAAATTTCGACCCCCCGCCCCCTCGTTGCATAGCATCGCCTGCCCGCGCTATTACTTACTTCGTTTTCGCTTAGCGTTCCTTCTGAGTTTTTTTCTTTTTGGTCGGCTTGTAAGGGGCGTAGCGTAGCGTAAAATAGCCTATATATAGCCTTTCTTAAGAATTGGGCTATCAAATGCAAAAAGAATTTTTCAAATCCGACTGGTAGTTCCAAACAAAGTTTTCAGCTTCATTAAATAAAAAGTATATAGATATCCTACTAAAACGACTTCTTACTTAATCTAACAAGAACTAAGCTAAACTTCATATTTACATATAAATCATCATATCATTGAAGATATAATTCAATCCAAAAGGTTCATATTCCGAATTCCTTTTCTCAAGACGACATGTTTCTCCACGAACCTACACA
The DNA here is from genome assembly GCA_945859645.1 of Amphipoea oculea. Taxonomy (NCBI): domain Eukaryota; kingdom Metazoa; phylum Arthropoda; class Insecta; order Lepidoptera; family Noctuidae; genus Amphipoea; species Amphipoea oculea. The sequence continues at coordinate 17,239,876 of OX243868.1, read as the reverse complement.
CAAAGCAATGTGAAAATCCCATCAAAAAGAATATTCTATTGATAACTCCTAATACTATCTTTCACACAGTAGGTAGTGAAAATAACAATACAGTAAGTACATAGTTACATAACTCTATAGCCGTACAGGGAAGTGTTAAATTGATCACAGTTCCAGTGCAAAAAAGGGATGAGGCTATACGCCTAGTATATTTTCATCTCTTTCTAAATTTCTATCGTCAATAATAATATGGCCGAACTCTATGAAAGCTTTTATTCATACCATAGCGTATTTACCATAAAGACTTCACTATTGATGTCGACTAGGACATCATATTTGATGAGGGTGAGGCAATCCCATCCTAAAGGTTATGTCTCGTTGCCCTTACAGGCAGCAGGCAGCGTAAAGAATTATGAAAATGGTTTACTGTGTATATATTGTGTTCTATTTTGTGTGCATGATTGAATTTTGTTTGAAAGACATCCATTGTGCTTTCAAGTTAACAAGTTTCCCACCAAAAAATAAAATACATCCTTCCTTTAGAAAATAGTATGCTACATACTCGTTATGAAAAAATCGTAAAAGTATCTACCTTGAGAATAAATCGGCAAATATTTCAACAAAAAATCTATTAGTGGTATTGACAACTTTGTGGTGGCTGCACTTCATCTGACTTCACTGCTGCGCTAAGTCATAGCTGATTACCGATCATGCTACACAAAGAGTCTTTGGTCAACTGGACCCACTCGAACTGGACCCGCGGGTCCAGTTGACCAAAGACCCATCGATTGCACGCACAAAAGAATATTTAAATGGTTCACATGTCACAAAACTATTCATAATCAGCCTATAATGTTCCCAATGCTGGGACACAGGCCTCCTCTCGGTGAGAGGAAGTGGGCTGTAATCCACCACGCGGGCCCAGTGCGGGTTGGTAGATGTCACATGTCTTCGATTTTTTTAGAATAGAATACTCTTTATTATGTACACCATATAAATTATAGACATAAATTACAGATTATTTTATTCTATGATATGCCAGTTTCCTCACAATGTATTCCTTCGCCGTTTTCAGAGTAGTGATGATGAAATTATTTACATAGAGTAAAGTACACAAAAATATTAATTTCAGCAAATTGCCTTGATACCGCAAAACCAGCTGACTGCAAACTTTGTGTTAAAATCACTTCTCACTTCGTAGTGGCTACGACTGAGCTGACGTCACTTGCTACGTCGCGCGCTCGACGACTACGCTTGCTACGTGTTCTTAGCGGAACACCGATCTGCTACACGACGATTTCAGACGTAATCTTTCATTGAACATGGTAGTTTTATCTTCTAACCAAGGGTAAAGTAAGCATAATCACTAATCAGCCTATAATGTTCCCACTGCTGGGACACAGGCCTCAACTCGGTGAGAGAAAGTGAACGACGCAGGCCCAGTGCGAGTTGGGAGAAGTCACATGTCTTCGATTTTTTGGTTCTAGGACATGCTAGTTTCCTCACGGTGTTTTCCTTCACCGTTTCGAGAATAGTGGTGATGAAATTATTTACATAAAGTAAAGTGCTTGCTTGGGTTTGAACCCACAACCTACAACTCGTAAGTCACTGCTTTCAAAATGATTAATTCTCTTTAAATCGTTAATCTTGGAAAATTGCCTTGATATGACACTGCAAAACCAGCCACAATGATTTTTAGTGGATTGTGTGACAAATAACAAGCTACGCGGCGGCTACGATTGAGCTGACGTCACCGCTACGCTTGCTACGTGTTTTTAGGTGAACACCGATCTGCTACACGACGATTTCAGGCGTAGTCCTTAGTTGGGCATGTTATTTTGTGATTAATAGCTTTACAGTACCTACTTTTACTAGGCAGGTATTCGGATCATGTTATATCGAAAACCTTAGGTTTTTAACTAAAGAAGAAAAAATTCTGCCCGACAACAGACACAATAAAAAATCTATTGCTCGCTGTCAATGGTGACCGCGTTGGTAGTCAATGCCTTAAAAGCCATTTAAAGTAAGACAATAAAGAATAACATTTACTTGGAAACCGTTCGTGAAACACCAAATATTCGATCGGGGGACCCCGCGGGGGCCGAGGGTCAGAAACGAAGTTTCTTACTGGATACACGCACACAACCGTATATAATAGTAAAAGAGACAGATAGAGAGACAGAAAATCGCATGGAGGTCGCATAGGTAACGCTTTTTCGTTACGTGACGATTTGTACTCCAACTGCAAGCCGCGTTAAAGGACTTCATTCCAAAAGTGAAATTTAAATAAAATATAATTGTATCTCAGTCTGACCTTACACGCCTCCTGAACTAATATTTTATCTAATAATTTGAATACAAAAGCACTTTGCTACGATTTTATTATACGTATTTATAGAATACTGTATTGGCCAGTATAAATTATTAGTCCAAATTAGCATAGAGAAGCTAACAGTAAAATGGGAGGTAACAATAGAAAGCCTTTGTTAATTTCAGGCTAAATTTCAGGCTAGACGATCTAATTCTGAATCCCCTATTTTAGCGAAGTGTTTAATGTGAGTACTATGACACCTATTATTGTACAATGAAAGGCACATTTCAGGCTTACATCGCTGTAAGACTTCTGAATAGAAATTTTCATTAGCACTGAATTTTAGTAAAATGTTGGATGATTTTTAGTAGATAACAGAATTACTTTTGACATTATATACAGGGAGATTTTTTTATCACCATCCAAATTTTTACAGGGTGTTCTACCCATGAATATGAACAACTTTCACTATGGGACCAACTAAGAAATCACGAAAAAAAAATCAGCTGTTTCATACATTTTGTTCAAGTAGGTATTGAACTTTTGTATGAAACAGCTAGATTTTCCTGATTTCAGAGTTGGTCCCATAGTGAAAGTTGTTCATATTCATGGGTAGAACACCCTGTAAAAATTTGGATGGTGATGAAAAAATCTTCCTGTAAGTATATACAACAAATGTTTTGTTAAGTTACCAACAATTAACTAATAACCAGAAAAGTCCGCCATTTTATTTCTTTAGAACTATGCCTATCTTGACTAAAGCCGTACCTAACTTACAGTTACGCTACAAAGTAGGTAATTATGTAACTTAAAGTTCGTAACTTTTATTTCTTTAGAACTATGCGTGGCTTGAATAAAACAGTAATCTATACATCTATATACATATAAATAAAACAAAGTCGGGTTAGTTACACCATTTATAACTCAAGAAAGGCTGAACCGATATTTATCATCTTTGATTTGTTGGATTTGTCTCCGCCCCGAATAGCAGAATAACTATTACACATTGGAATAATTCCGAAAAAAAAAATCTGAGGCGGTACGAAGTTTGCCGGGCCAACTAGTCTATAATAAAATTATGCTATAAAATTGAGTAACTTTCTAAAGAAAAATAAATGCGCTCAAAACACCATAAAAACAGCAAGTCTAAGTAAAAATTTTATTTGTCTTTTAAGAATAACAACGACAATTTGGGCCAATATAGGCGTATCTGAGAAACGTTTATAAAAACCCACAGTGACATCATACTTATCTCGAAACTCGCACTCATCTACTCGCCATTTTTACCCGACTTTATGACATTTTTAGTGCTATACATTATAGTTACGACTAGGCTTTAGACAACGACTATTTTATGAATAGCCGCAAAAATAATGCTGTAAACAACGTGGGGTCATAATGACCTCCATCAGAGCAAAGGTCAGAATTGTAGTCACGAGTAAAAAGGACAGAAATGTTGTTACTTATTTTTTAATCATATTTACGTTTTAGTGTTACCGTTTTAATCTTACCATTATTTATCTAAAAGTAAGTAGGCTTCCTTTAAAATCAACTAAACTAACCTACCGTTTTAGTCTTACCGTTATTTATCTAAAAGTACCTAAGTACCATAATAGGCTTCCTTTAGAACCAACTAAACTAACCTAAACTTGCTTAAAGAGCTGAAGTTTATTTATAATTATTTTTGGATTTTGGCTCTATTTTCCGAAAAGTTGACCAAGTCTTTGATCAACAAAATCTTCTCACATGTTGTCAAATATTTCGGTTAAATATTTGTCGTCGAACATACCTACTATTATGTACGGTTACCAAAGGAGATAAGTAACCAGTGTCGTTGGTATAGTTGAAGTTTAGTAATAATCCGATGGATGTTTTCGAAAAAAAATTAATTTAACTAAGAGAAAACAAATAGTTTATTTATCAAACTAAATTCCATTCGAAAATATCCATCGGTTTCTTACTAAACTTCAACTATATCTGACGACCTTGGTTACTTATCTCTTTTGGTGACTGTTATACCTATGTGTTATAGCCATACCTACAAGTAATTTGTGAATTGATTGATCGGGGGTTCCGGAACCCCTTTCTTTGTATGGTTGTCACGCTCATATGTTTGATCGTGCCGGCATTAAAACCGACCCATCCCTTCCATTTTAGGATAACGATGATATAACCACATAATGAAAATGTAAACTTATGTAAAAGTTTAATACATAGGAATTACTTAAAATTGCCTCGTTGGTCTAGTGGTCGCAAGCGCTACTGCTGAGCATGAGGTTCTGGATTCGATTTCGAGATCGGGCAAAGTGTTATTGGATTTTTTCCTCAAATAATTTCTCAGTTGCGGGCCGGAGTCTAGATTTGTGGCCGGTTGATGACAATAGGCTTGCTCCCTATTACACAGAAATTAAATATAACTGGCGAAACGGGAGCATAATGTTATGCTATGTACTGAATTGCCTAAGATCGCACTCTCTTTGCGATGTCAGTTATACTTTGCATACACGTTTAAAGCGCAGTAGTAGGAAAATCATCTATGTTTTTTTAATGATTTCGATAGTATATTTTGCTGGAGTAGTATCTTTTGTTAGAGAAATATTAAGGCGCGAATAAAGTCTGGGATTACAGAGTTGTTACGAAATATGTTTTAAATTGCACAGATCAGATAAGCATAATTAGCCTATAATGTTGCCACTGGGACACAGGCCTCCTCTCTGTGAGAGGGAGTGGGCTGTAATCTATTACGCGGGCCCAGTGCGGGCGGTTAGCTGATGTCACATGTCTTCGAATTTTTGGTTCTAGGATATGCCGCTTTCCTCACGATGTTTTCCTTCACCGTTTTGAGAGCAGTGGTGATGAAATTATTTACACACAGTAAAGCGCCTACCTGGGTTCGAACCCACCACCTGCAACTCGTAAGTCGGGACCGACACCACTGGGCTACCACTGCTCCCAGATCAGATAAACGATAAACGGATTGTATAAATGCACATTTTCATATAATATTTGCAATACTTTACGTAACAGATATTCAGATAACTTGCCAGGGGGCGAGATCAGATAGCGGTGGAATGAAATTGTACATTTTAAATTATCGTCATTATCTGCTCGCCGCCTACGCGGCTACGTCAAAGTAAAATGTGCCGCATTTTCGCTCTTGAACTTTTATAAAAATAGAAATATATTTTTCATTTGAATACCTGACTTTTATTTAATGTTTCAGATTTTATTCAAACTTTTGGTTCAATGGCCAGCATGAATTCAGAATCTTGATTTTAAAGGCTCCTACAAACAGGCGCGACTCGCAATAAGATCGCGCGCGACACAAAGGCACCACTCGTTGCGCGACTTGCGGTGTCTTTGTTTCGCGCGCGATTTTATCGCGTGTCGCGCCTGTTTGAAGGAGCCTTAAATCCTAACAAAAATCCGATTAGATACATAGATAGAGTACTCTTTGTTATGTACACCATAAAATGAAAAGAGAGAGATTCATTTCCTCTGATAACATAAGATCTAATTAAGCTGCCTGCCAACTTGACGTCTAATTTAACATAGATTGTGATATTTAATTTTTATTCTACCGTCAGAAAACGCGGCCATGTTACTGGCCACTACAAAATAAGCTTCTGATAGCCCACTGTTGGACACTGAAACTTATTATAATAGTTAATTTTTATTATTGTCATATAAAAAATGCATATTGAAAACCATATTCAACTGCATACGAGCACCAAGATAAATCAACTTCACAAGTACTTTAAATTCGAAATGTCCGCCATTACTTACGTCGTCTAAAATATCTCATAACGTCAAAGTCCTCCATCATGTCCTAACGACGTTCATGGCAGCCAATTAGTGCCACTAACTGGCACATATTCTGCGTAACACGAACTATCATTATGCCAATTAAGTTGACAATCACTTGGCACGTTAGAGCGGTTACCACACACTGGGGACCATCGTCGCCACATTGTTATAGGAGATATCTCGAAGAAGCGACCATTTATCAGTAGAGCTTTGTCTGCACTGTAGCATGTTATTTCAAACAGTTTTGTTTCATCTTTGACACTTGGATATAGAACTTCATTACTTGTGTCGAGACAATACAAATGTACTACAGTGCATATGAGTCCGCGTATCACTGGTCAGTTTCCCTCAGTCGTCAGTTTATTTAATTCACCAGTTTCTTTGATTAGTCAGTTTCACTGATTTGTGAGTTTTACCTATTATACAGTTGCGTTAACTCGGCAGTATCCAGTGTTTGCCAGTTAATGTATTTCCCGTAGTCGCAGCTATATTTCTGTTTTATCTCAAGAGCTTCATAAGAAAATAGAGTAGAAAATATAGTAGAGCAAGGCATTTCTACAGCATTCCGTTGCATTTGCAAAAGTGCAATAGTTTTAGAATGATGTATCATGAATATAGTCTTCAATAACATAACATCCAAATAAGACTCTTCGCTTACTTTCAAAATCCTTCGGCAACATTCCCGAAAGTTAATAATTAACCTCTCACACGTTTGCCCTCGTACCTGTCGACACACCCCACGTGTCCTCCAGACCGAATTTCGATCATGGTGCACAAGTATGTGCGCAGACACAGGTGCACTCATTCTTCCCCACTCTCATATTCTGAGGTTTTTTTTTTTCTTTTTTTTTTTGGTCCTGCGCCTATTCGATCTCCAGTCGTGTCAGATTGCCGTTCCCAAAAGTTACCTTCCACGTAATACGAACCCTTATTAAACCAATTACGCTGATAGTTACTAGGTGCTAATTAAATCAATTACCTGGTACCAGAGAACATGACATTGTTCTCCGGATCACCACAAACTGCGTAATTCGATATTTGCTTGGTCAAGCGTCACTTCTCGAGATCTGAAGGCCAACTCTCGTAATTTAAAACGTTCTAGTCGCAGTCTCATCTCGGCGGCAAACAAATGTCACAGACTGGCCAAAAATGTAGGGAAATTAGAGGTATTTTTTGACAGATTGAGACTGAGATCCGACTGTGAACGTTCCTGAAATTACGAGAATTGCCCTCTGACCTTCGACCGAAATGAATTATACAATACAATATACCTGTTGACTATGACTGTCGTTACAAACAACGTTATAGTAATGTGTAAAGTAAAAGTAAAGTAAAAGTTTATTGGCAGTATAAAAGAACAAACCTTACACACAAATCCCAAGAATCCTGTGATTTGTGAATACTAGTACAAAAAAAATAAATATCTAATAACGTATGTCTAATAAATACCTGTGTATATGCGGTTGTTTGGGCTTAATTCACACTGACCTCCGTACTAGTAAAAACTGTATCACGGCAGGTCAGTCTTCCTCGTTCACAAACACTCACACACTTCCACACAATTAAAATGAAATGAAAAAAAAAATGAAAAAAATGTTTATTAGTTTTAACAAGTTTCCTTACATAATTAGGTAGTGATTGGAGCCTCCTTTTAAGCTAATAAAGCCTGTATTAGGAGACTCCGCTCTTCCATACATTGTTGGTATTAACTATAAACTTGTTTATTTAAAACAATAATAAAAAAATATATAATAAAGGAATCTAATCTACGAAAACTATGGATAATTTATAAGTTAGACTAATAAGTGCTTTTAGAATTCAAATTGTTTGTAATAGTGTAGTTGTGTGTAATAGTGTGATTGTGTGTAATTGTGATTGGGTTGTTGTATTCAGTGTTGTGTTTTAATGTGTGGTATGTGTGTGTTGTGTCATTATGTGTGTGGGTGGGAGTACCTATATCATGAGCGAATGAGATTGAGCCTTAGGATACTATTAGCATATTATATTTATAACAATAATGCCTCTGTTTCTTCATAATTAAGCGGTTTTATCCATTGAGCTAAAATATTTTTACATTCATTTAGTTTTTTATTGTATACGTAAGTTTCCCTATTACATTTGTTATAAAGCTGAGCAGACCGTTTTTTAAATTGGTTGCTAGCAAATTTAGTTTTGGTTTGGGGAACATCTGCTACTAAATCTTTTCTTTTTTTTAAATTTAAGTTAGGGTCATAAGGAAGGGATTTGTGTTTTTTAATTATAGTTCTAATAATGTATAGTTTTCTCACCGATAATAAGTTGCTAATTTGGTAGAGGTGTTGGGTAGAAAATCTCATGTTTTTAAAATACATCATCTTAATTAGAGCACGTTGACCCCTTTCAAGATCAATGAATTTAGTTTTTGCTGCACCACCCCAAATGGGGATGCAGTACGTCAAAACAGATTGCACCAAAGCTATGTAGATTTCATTAAGGAGGTGTCTCGGTTTATTAGTACTAGTAGGTACAACTTTTGGAACAATATGTCTTAGGGTCTTAAAAATCCAGCTTAATTTTCTTATCCTGTTATTGACCTGTTCAAGGTGAGGATACCAGGATAGGTTTTGGTCGACCACGACACCTAGATATTTTGTTTGTGTTACCTTGTCTAATGTTGGGCATGAACAATTACTTGAGTCATCACAAGTGTGTCATCATCATCATCATCATTTCAGCCGAAAGACGTCCACTGCTGGACATAGGCCTCCCCCAAGCACCTCCACTTCGACCGGTTTTGTGCTTCTCGCATCCAACGAGTTCCTGCGGCCTTCACAAGGTCGTCGGTCCACCTTGTGGGAGGCCTTCCAACGCTACGCCTTCCGGTACGCGGTCGCCACTCCAGAACCTTTCGGCCCCATCGGCCATCTGTTCTGCGAGCAATGTGCCCTGCCCACTGCCACTTAAGTTTGGCAATTCTTCGGGCTATGTCGGTTACCTTGGTTCTCCTGCGGATCTCTTCATTTCTGATTCGATCCCGCAGGGAAACTCCAAGCATAGCCCTCTCCATTGCCCTTTGGGTGACTTTCAGCCTTCTAATAAGGCCCATTGTGAGCGACCACGAGCTAGATTGACCCGACACTATACCGAAGACATCCCGGACGTTAGCCTGTACGAGATTAGGATGGCTCTGAAGCAGCTTAAAAACAACAAGGCACCGGGTGATGACGGAATTACGGCCGAGCTCCTGAAGGCCGGCGGAAAACCCGTTCTTAAGGCCCTTCAGAGGCTGTTTGATTCCGTCATACTCGAGGGTAAAACACCACAGGCATGGAACAGAGGTGTGGTGATACTTTTCTTTAAGAAGGGTGACAATGCCCTTCTTAAGAATTATAGGCCCATCTCACTTCTGAGCCATGTCTACAAGCTGTTTTCGAGAGTCATCACGAACCGTCTCGCGCGCAGGTTTGACGACTTCCAGCCTCCCGAACAAGCCGGATTCCGTAAAGGCTTTAGCACCGTAGACCACATACATACGCTGCGACAGGTTATACAGAAGACCGAAGAGTATAACCTGCCTCTCTGCTTAGCGTTTGTGGACTACGAGAAAGCCTTTGATTCGATCGAGACATGGGCTGTACTGCAGTCTCTTCAACGGTGCCAGATCGACTATCGGTACATCGAGGTGCTGAAGTGTCTGTACGAAAACGCCACTATGTCAGTCCGACTCCAGGACCAGACCTCGAAACCTATCCTTCTGCAGCGAGGTGTGAGACAGGGAGACGTTATCTCTCCGAAACTGTTCACCGCTGCTCTGGAGGATGTCTTCAAGGTTCTGGACTGGAAAGAAGCTGGCATTAATATCAATGACGAGTACATAACTCACCTTCGGTTTGCCGACGATATAGTAATCATGGCTGAGACTATGGAGGACCTCAGTACAATGCTCGATGACCTCAGTAGAGCCTCTGAAAGAGTTGGTCTGAAAATGAACATGGACAAAACGAAGGTCATGTCAAATGCCCATGTAACACCCACTCTCATAAAGATCGGAGACGCTACACTCGAAGTCGTGGACGAGTATATTTACCTAGGACAAACTGTCCAGTTAGGTAGGTCCAACTTCGAGAAAGAGGTCAATCGTCGAATCCGACTCGGCTGGGCAGCGTTCGGGAAGCTTCGCAATATCTTCTCGTCCCACATACCGCAGTGTCTCAAGACGAAAGTCTTTGACCAGTGTGTGTTGCCAGTGATGACATATGGCACTGAAACGTGGTCGCTCACAAGTGAGAGTTTGAGAGTACACAAGTGTGTACTCTCAAATTAAGTTCTGTGCTAGGCTGGGAACGATTGGATATACTAAAGCAGATGTAATTTGTTTTAGCTGTGTTAAAAGTCAGTAAGTTATCCTTGAGCCATCTAGCTACTTGGGTCATACCCGCCTCAGCACTCAAAGCAACATCATGCCAGGTCTTCCCAGTGAAAACGACAGCGGTGTCGTCAGCATAGGAAAATACTGTAGCATTGTTGATCCTGAGGTTGCAGAGGTTATTAATATGCAGTAGAAACAATGTAGGACCCAACACGCTTCCCTGGGGGACACCAAGCAAACAATTAAAGATAATTTGCATTAGACTACTAAATAAATCACTGAACAATGAGTATGGTTATAAGAATACAGGTGATACTTAGTGGGTACTTTTTATCATTCGATGATTTGATGACAATAATAACGAGGGACACAATCCATACCTCCATACTATACTACTCGTAATATTACAAATTCGAAAGTAACTATGTCTTTCTGTCTGTATGTTACCTTTTCACGCCTAAACCACTGAACCGATTTAGATGAAATTTGGTATAGAGATAGTTTGAGTCCCGAGAAAGGACATAGGATAGTTTTTATCCCGATATTCCCACGGGATCGACACTTTTGCGGGTGAAACCGCGGGGCGCAGCTAGTGTCAAATAAAAATTAATCAACGCAAATAGTTAAAATTCGACACTGACGCCCATTTTATGGTACAAAAATTATCATCGTGTCAAAATTAAACGCAAGTCAAGTAAATCGATTAGCTGTTGATAATAATTCATTCAGCCAATCACAGCAACTCCCGGCTTTACATAATTCTGTCGCGAGAGTTTTAAACTTTCAATGAAGGGATTAATGTCGCGCTCAAATAAATCTGTTTTGATATTCAAGTTTAATCTTAGCTTGGGTGCCAGAGGATATACTTACCCCCTTATTCATAAAACTTATCAAACCTATTTTAGTTAAAATGGGGTTTGTCTCTTTCTTACACACAGAAATGACAACATGACAGATAAAGACAAACGTTCTATAAACCTATTTTAGCTAAAATAGAGATAAAATAGGATTATGAATAAGGGGGTTAGTGTTTTATGCAAATCAAAAACAAAATTGTCATAGTATTACCCTATCGCCTTTTTAAATGCAAATTGTAAATCTTTGTATATTTTTATTTATTTATTAAAATCTCCCTTATCACTATCATTACAGGTATACCTAATGCGATAGCGTGGTCTTACAATTAACATATGTACCTACATACAATTTTAATGTATGAAAAAAGTAAAAACTATTAAGTAGTACTTATAATTATATAAAAAAATAACGTTGTTAACATGTACTACGTTCCCTAAATAAAATATAGCACAATATAAAACAAAATAACAAAATAAATACAACAACATATTATAGCCTACTCTAATCTACATTATAACATAAAAGGAACATCAGTATTTTTGCGAGTTCACTCAAATGGCATCTATATACTATATGATAAATATTTATAATAAACCTGAAGACTTTGTTTGTTTCTTTGTTGGACGCGATAATCTTTGGAAGTACAGGTCGAATTTGAAAAATCTTTTTGCATCTAATAGCCCAATTTTTGTTCAAGGTTATATACAGGATGCCGTTTTCCTCTCAAGGGGTCATTGTACTGACATTATGAACAACTTTTACTATGGGACTAAACATGAAATCGCGAAAAAAAATCAGCTGTTCCCTACATTTTGACGAGTTATGCGAACATAAATGTAGCGAACAGCTGACTTTTTTTCACGATTTCAGATTTGGTCCCATAGTAAAAGTTGTTCATTATGATGAGTACAATGACCCCTTAAGAGGAAAACAGTGATTAAAACTTCACCCTGTATATAGACTATTTCACATCACGCTACGACTCTTCAGCGCCGAGTAAAAAGAAAAAAAAGTCAGAAAGAACGCTAAGCGAAAACGAATGGCACGGGCGATGCGATGCGACGGGGTGGATCGGGACAAGAAACAAGAAATTTCACGCGGACGAAGTCGCGGGCAGAAGCTAGTTCAGAAATAAAGTTATAATTTATTTATTTATTTATGCATTAGCATAACATTAGAAGCGTTGCTAAAACAGGAATCACGACCTTATTGTGAACCCCTTAGCTCGTAGAATCAAATCTATCCCGTTTCTATTGACTATAATACGATGCGCATCCATTACAATGACCAATGGACCACAAGACCCTTCCGTATTCATAATATTGTATGAAGAATGCTTATCTTGAGCTCTGATAGAGTGTCCAGACCGAATAGAATACACATTCATCTTGTTTTTATTATCTCCCTTTTATATGGAAACAGGCACCATATTTTTGTAAGAGTTCATTGTAATATTATTATTTTTTGTCACTGCTCATTATACAGGGTGTTACAGAAAGGGTATATCAATACAAACGGGTTGAAGAGCGTATCTGGTCTAGAATCTCTGTACAAAATTTCAGCTCAAAAGCATTAACTTTGAAAATGCTTAATATTTTTTTATTTCGACATCACGGCGCTGCACTGGCGCGCGGCGGCGTGATGTGCGTGTACTAGGCGCACAGACACACTACAGATAATGGATAATGACCCTCGTAGTGCGGTGACACGTTTGTTATGATTTCAATTTAATAAACTATCGAAATAAAAAAATATTAAGCATTTTCAAAGTTACTGCTTTTGAGCTGAAATTTTGTACAGAGATTCTAGACCAGTCTTCAACCCGTTTGTATTGATATACCCTTTCCGTAACACCCTAGAGGGTTAAAATAAATTAGCTTACGAAACTCCGCAGAGGAGATGGGATATCTTAACATGATAAAACAAAAAAGAAGTTAATTTGATGACTTTTTTTGTAGGGTCATCGACCGCAGTTATTGTAGTCACTTGCAACACCAGTATAAAAATCAGTTCTTTTTGTGTATTCTTCAAAACAGAAGAAAACAGATTTTCTCTACTCATACTTCAGGTAGCAACTTCCAGCGGTTGTTGACCCCCTAAAAAAACACCCAATATTTTATATTTCTATTTTATCGTTTTTAGAAATCAATATCCCTCACATCTAGTTCGTTAAGTTTAGCTAGTTAATTGTTAAACTCTGTATAGTAAAGGAAAAGTATTATTTGGCAAACTAACTATCAAATTAAACGACCTCATTACAAGATTAATCTTTTGACCAAGTTCTGCCATCGAGCCATTTTTGAATTTCAAACTTTATCCCGAAAAAGTTAAAGTTCTACCTAATTACAAAAACGGATGTTCAACACGAGTGAAAGTTGTCAATTTCGTATTTAGATCTTTACTGTCGTGGGAATAAAGTTCAAAATACAACAACAGGCTCGAAGATGTTGGCATGGACTCCAGTGAGAACTCATTTTGTGAGACGGAAATTGTCCGTAAATTCAAATCATAATTGTAATTCTTTGACTATTGGGAGCGGAATTGTCCGAAAGGGTTACCGCTACCCCGGAACATAAAGGGCTAAGGAAGGAACACGGATGGGTTTTAGTCAGTAAGAGTCTGACACTCTCTTCCGCTCCACCCAGAGCGGGTCATTTGATGATTGCCCATCCAAAAAATGAGAAATGGCTATAACACAGCACACAATTGTGGTTATCCGCTAAACAAACCCTGACTGTACCTACATTGATGTTGCATATTGTTTTACCTGGCAAGGCGCAGTGATGACAAGTGGAGTAAGGCAGTGACCGAATGGCGTCCAAGGACTGGGAGACAAAGTGTCGGTCGTCGAGCGGCGAGATGTGCGGACGATATTGTTACCATCGCGGGTAGAACCTGAATGAGGCTGGTATAGGAGAGTGGGAACAGTCCTTACTTACTTTTTGTTTTGTTCCGGAGCGGAAAATCCTCTTTGATGTCCGCCACCTCCGGGGGTGGGGGGTGGGGGGGTCTATCAGATTCTTACTGTCTAAAAACCACTCCGGTGTTCCATTTCCACACTTGGACTGGGGATTATGGAAACTTGTACGCCTTCTACGATCCCCGGCTGGTACCGGCCGGCCCGCCTTTGCGAGCCACCTCAAGTCCACGGGGGTAGTGAAGTGTAAAACTCTCCCCGCGAGTCCCCACTCACCTCTGCCAGCCTCATCCAGGTTCTACAAGCACGAGAAAAAAGAGACCTATGCTTATGCTATGCCATGGGTGAAGTCGGGCTGTAGATGTTGATGATGAAGTTTATGCATTAGAAAGAAAGAAAAAGTATTTATTGCGACTCGTACTGGAAGATCACAAACTAAACTAAACACAGTAAAAAATAAAAAACCAAGTTATATAAAAAAAAAGTAACAAAAAGAAGAATGAAACAGAAACTCCTATACGAGCCTAAAAGGCTTCTATCTCAGCATGATGCTGCGACATTTAAAAAAGCATTAGGCTAGTTTCTATTTTTTTGACGTTATTTACCTATTTTTTTATCCCAGCTCATCTTCACGTTAATCTACGACGACCTTAGGGCTCCCTCAAGCTTATTCAATTTCATTTTCCTATCAACCTTATTTATTGTTGTTATGCATCAATAAATAATCATAATAAAAAGCCTGGTAACATACCTCGTTACAATTTTCATTGATTTATTTTCGATTTTCAAACCTGTGGATGTTCGGTATACCCATATATCTTCGCCAATTGGCTATCCCACCAAAGTAACGGCCTATAAAACATGTACAACGTGCGAACGTTCCCACAGTATCCTCAGTATCAGTATCCTATATCTGTACAATAATCCTACCCTATTACGAGTTCGTCCCTTTTCTCTGTCATAATAAACAAAGGATAATAGGTCATCATCATCTGCCTAACCTTTTCCCAACCACGTTGGGGTCGGCTTCCAGTCTAACCGGATGCATCTGAATACCAGTATTTCACATGGAGCGACTGCCTATCTGACCTCCACAACCCAGTTACTCGGTAATACGAAACCCCTTGGTAAGACTAGTTGTCAGACTTTCGGGCTTCTGACTACCCGTAACGACTGTCAAAGATACACGAATGATAGCCGAGACCAATGGCTTAACGTGCTTTCCGAGGCACGGAGGGGTCTCGGTATGTCAAGATGGTCTTGGTCACCCATCCACAGACCAACCGTGGCAAGTGTAGCTTAACCTGATCGATCGACCGAGTCGG
Source organism: Amphipoea oculea (assembly GCA_945859645.1). Taxonomy (NCBI): domain Eukaryota; kingdom Metazoa; phylum Arthropoda; class Insecta; order Lepidoptera; family Noctuidae; genus Amphipoea; species Amphipoea oculea. Next base: position 17,224,331 of record OX243868.1, on the reverse strand, counting down.
GAGAACAAGAAATATCACGCGGATAAAGTTGTGGGCAGAAGCTAGTTGAGATAATTTAAAACTGAAAGGCGCAACGAAACTGAACGCGCGCGGCACCTGTGAGTTTGAAGTATAGTATAACTTCAGTATCGATAGGTATAATAAACGCAAACAGCATTTTGAAGCACAGAATTGGTCAAAGTGGAGGTGCTTGGGGGAGGCCTATGTCCAGCAGTGCACGTCTTTCGGCTGAAATGATGATGATGATGACGATTTAGTATATTAGAGACCTTCCTCAAGAATTGGGCTATCAAATCCGACTGGTAGTCTCCGAGATTAGCGCGTTCAAACAAACATACATACCAATTCTTCAGCTTTATTTTTAGTATAGATGACTCGCATACATGCTAGACTCCTTGGTCTGTGTTTCAAGATGAGGTTCTATATTGGGTTAATTAAAATAACTCTTACGAGTAACGAGACCCGAGTCCTAGTGTCAGCACCTTGCTGAAAAGCCAAAATTTTTGCCATAGCATGAGATATTTCTATAGATACGTGAAAAGAAGGGAAGAGCTCTACATAAGCAACTTATATTAGGTCCTTACATATGAAATTGGCGTTTTTCGTACTGGCCACTTTAATCAAGAATTTCTCCTCTTTGGTAAGGAATTCCAAATTCAAATTTGTACAGCTATTTACTCATGTATTTGTGCTTCGATGACCGTCATTCATTTGTTTTTTTTCTTCTGTTTTTTCTGTTTGCGTCACTCATTTTACAAAATGGAAAATTTAAAATATCGCATTATTTACGAGTACGAGTTCCGCCGTGGCACTAGTGCTGCGGAAACGACTCGAAGGGTGAATGATGTGTATGGCGGTCATGTTGCAAAAGAAAACACAGTTCGTTTTTGGTTCCAACGTTTTCGTTCTGGAAATTTCGACCTGCAGAACAAGCCCCGTGGACGGCCTGAGACCCAAGTTGATAATGGAGAATTGAAGGCTATTGTGGAAGCGGACCCATCGCAAACCACGTCCGAGTTAGCTGCAGGCTTCGATGTTAGTGATAAAACTGTTTTAATTCACTTGAAGCAAATTGGGAAGATTAAAAAGCTTGAAAGGTGGGTACCTCACGAATTGACTGAAGCAAACCGGCAAACGCGCGTCGACTGCTGCGTTACATTACTGAACCGGCACAACAATGAAGGTATTTTAAACCGAATCATTACCTGTGATGAAAAATGGATTCTTTACGATAATCGGAAGCGCTCAGCGCAATGGTTGGATCCTGGCCAGCCAGCCAAATCCTGCCCCAAGCGAAAATTAACCCCAAAAAAGTTACTTGTAAGCGTTTGGTGGACTAGTGCCGGTATTGTTCATTACAGTTTTCTCAAATCTGGCCAGACTATTACAGCTGATGTCTATTGTCAGCAATTACAAACCATGATGGAAAAGCTAGCGGCTAAACAACCAAGGCTGGTCAATCGCTCCACGCCACTGCTGCTTCACGACAACGCCAGACCACACACTGCGCAACAGACGGCTACCAAATTAGAAGAGCTTGAATTGGAATGTCTTAGACATCCTCCGTACTCCCCGGACCTTGCTCCAACAGATTACCATTTTTTTCGCAATTTGGATAACTTTTTGCAAGGGAAAAAATTCAACTCCGATGGGGCAGTCCAAATCGCCTTCAAAGATTTTATTGATTCCCGTCCGACTGGTTTTTTTAGTAAAGGGATCAATGAACTACCTATAAGATGGCAAAAGTGCATTGAAAACAATGGTTCATACTTTGATTAATTAAATATATTATATTAAAAAATATTCGACTTTTTGTTCCTTCCATACAAAACGCCAATTTCATATGTAAGGACCTAATATTAGGTCCTTACATATGAAATTGGCGTTTTTCGTACTGGCCACTTTAATCACGAATTTCTCCTCTTTGGTAAGGAATTCCAAATTCAAATTTGTACAGCTATTTACTCATGTATTTGTGCTTCGATGACCGTCATTCATTTGTTTTTTTTCTTCTGTTTTTTCTGTTTGCGTCACTCATTTTACAAAATGGAAAATTTAAAATATCGCATTATTTACGAGTACGAGTTCCGCCGTGGCACTAGTGCTGCGGAAACGACTCGAAGGGTGAATGATGTGTATGGCGGTCATGTTGCAAAAGAAAACACAGTTCGTTTTTGGTTCCAACGTTTTCGTTCTGGAAATTTCGACCTGCAGAACAAGCCCCGTGGACGGCCTGAGACCCAAGTTGATAATGGAGAATTGAAGGCTATTGTGGAAGCGGACCCATCGCAAACCACGTCCGAGTTAGCTGCAGGCTTCGATGTTAGTGATAAAACTGTTTTAATTCACTTGAAGCAAATTGGGAAGATTAAAAAGCTTGAAAGCACGACAACGCCAGACCACACACTGCGCAACAGACGGCTACCAAATTAGAAGAGCTTGAATTGGAATGTCTTAGACATCCTCCGTACTCCCCGGACCTTGCTCCAACAGATTACCATTTTTTTCGCAATTTGGATAACTTTTTGCAAGGGAAAAAATTCAACTCCGATGGGGCAGTCCAAATCGCCTTCAAAGATTTTATTGATTCCCGTCCGACTGGTTTTTTTAGTAAAGGGATCAATGAACTACCTATAAGATGGCAAAAGTGCATTGAAAACAATGGTTCATACTTTGATTAATTAAATATATTATATTAAAAAATATTCGACTTTTTGTTCCTTCCATACAAAACGCCAATTTCATATGTAAGGACCTAATATTATATGCATTAGGAGTCTCCGTAAGTCAACAACGGGCCCAGCTGCCGTCATCCTAAACAAACGGATATAGGATTCACTTTGACACTTTGACGTTATATCGAATTTCCTGTCTCATGTGCGACAACACCCGAACTAATATTCTGGCCCATTCGGAACTTTTCGATAGCAAACCGAATCGATTATACATCTGTGTCGAATGGACTTACGAGTATTTAACCGCGACAAAGATTTATAATTCGTATGGTCTGACATTATTAGCGTGGACGTTTACGTCCATAAAAATGTATAAAAAATACGTGCTCGTCATAACGCTATTAATCAAAAGTCATTTATTCAAATTAGGCTGATAATCAGCACTTTTCGAACGTCAAAACAAACTGCCCGGCAGCACAGCTTTCTGTTCAGTAAGAAAAACTTGATTCTATACAATAGTAGGTTGCAAAGAAGTATCGTGGATGGAAATTTAAAAGCGTCCTCATATATTTCCATACATATAGGTACTTCCCTGTGGTATCATGATGTCGTGACGTGGAAATGGAATACCACGATAAATCCTCGTTAGAAATTATAAAACCGCATAATGAAAAAAGACAAGAAATTTTCAAAATAACTGCCTCAGCAAATCAACAAACAATGTCCCTGAATAATTTCCAGAACAGCAAAAATAAAACAAGAAATTGTAAACAATTTCACCCATTTACTCTGATTTAACTACCTGGAAAATGCAATAAAACCCTAAGTACGAAAAGGTCTCGCGGTTTTATGGGAAACCCCATTTTAAAATGGTTTAGTAAAAAGAAAAACACTTAGCCGTTATCCCTTCAGAACTTGACTATGCTATTAGCCTCACATTACGCCATTGAACATTGATGGCGCCATTTTGAACTGGTCTGGAACTGTGGAATAGTCTGGATCCATTTTAGCCGAAGCCGGGAGCGTTATATCAAACCAATCGTTGGCCAATCTCAACGTATTATGGATCCATTATCTGAGCAAACCTTCTGATTTATGCGGTTTAAGTGCGAGTGTTCGGGTTTACTTTGAAATGTATTTCAATCGTTAAATACAGTAACTAGTGTCTAGTAGGTTCTGTACTATTAGCCATAAACATTATCTTTTTTCAAAATGCAGATTTTCCTAGAAACTTTTTAGTATTTTCTTAATCGACATCAACGTGAAAAATTCTTACTTAGCCTTCAAAACGAAGCAGATAAAAACATTAGCCATTTACCTTTTGTAATAATCCATACTTATATTATAAATGCGAAATTAACTTAAACCGTAAAGTAGCCTATGTCCTTGTCCAGGTCCCAGACTACCTATCTGCCCGGTTCATTGGTTTAAGCATGTAAAGGTCACAGCACACATATCAACTCGGAAAGGGAACGACACCGTATCAACTCAAGCCATTCAGTATTCTTTGTATGAAACTCCCTACTGCAACGCATACTAATCGGAATCGTAACGTAATCGCCTCCTTCGGGACAAGCTTCCGAACCGCGGTGCGGTGCGTGGTCAACTTGCAGTTCCTGCACTTACGACTCGTCTTCCCACGCTTACGTCTCTCCGTACCCGAGCTTACGTCTCTGCGTTCACCCTTGCCAATTGCACCATCAATCAGCGGTCGGTGAGGCGAAAGCGCGGCGTCGCCTAGCCGTGTAGCCGAGTCGACGTATCAGAGCTACAGATCGGCTTTGGTTACGAGCTTCTGTTAGCTTGACGCCTGTTTGACGGCGAGGCGAAAGGCGATACGGTGACGATCCCTTTCCGAGTGAATGTGTGTGCTATGACCTTTAAGGTCACTCACAGATGTCTGTAAGATAGGTAGCCTGGGAACTGGAGAACATAGGCTACATTTTATTCTGCTTCTTTTACTTGTATAAAACAGCAACAGCTAGTATTGCATGTAGTAAAATATAAATTCTTTCATGACGAAATGAATGCCATACAAATGTAACCCGTTAAGTACATTTTGGCCAACAATATTCCAGCACCTTTAATAACTGGAAAACGTTGAATTTCTAGTTTTGCTAAATGCAGCTTTTTGTTATTCGCCGCAAGCCGCAGACCGCAGTGTAAAAATATAGATTTTTATCGGTAGAATTTCAGTCAAACCAGAATGTATGTAGGTACCTACGTATATGTGTTATTTCATTTAAGCTTGATAGTTAATAAGGTGCTTGGATAACTCTCATATTAACTTATTTGTAAACTATCTTCTGCCCGCGACTTCGCCCGCGTGGACACCCATTACGGTACCTATGTAAAGGATGTCCTAATTCTTTAACTCGGGAAGCTATTTACAGTCTTGCATTATAATAAAACAAGAAGTCCGCCAAGGGAATTGCGTTAAGTCCGCCTTTGTACCTACAGTTTTTACTTGTGCATAAAGTTTTAATAAATAAATAAATAATATCAAAGCTACCTCGCCATTAATTGAATCAGAAAGCTTACTTTATTTACATAATAACAAAATAAACCAGTTTCTTCTATAATTACTCACAACACGTTTACTCACATCGTTAAAGGCCTACTCTCACGAACTATATTTTTTTTTTTAAATGTGCATTAATATTGTGGGTAGCTTAAATTCGCAGTTGTGTAGAGCCACTCTTTTTGACCTAGTAACCCGGACTCACAGGTGAATGGTGAAAGAATTCTTCAAGCACACCTTTTTACAGATGCAAAAAAACTAAACTGCTAAACACAATTTACACAATTTGCTAAATTATAATAGCTGCCAAATTAATGATCAAAATCACAACTAAAGTTCCTGAAATTAAACGTCTGTTTTATATAAAACAGACGTTTAATTTCAGGAATTTTACGCGCGTTTGACAAATTGCGCAAACATTAATTTAGATACCTATGTAAATTAATGTTTGGGCAATTTGTCAAACGCTCATTCATTGATCAGGTTAAATATTCCTTTTGATCTTGATTAGCTTTAATGTTTCTTGTGAGCTTCCGCCTAATTACGTTTTCATGCCATTTGCTAGGTATTCCCTAATGTAAGGAGAATTTCTGGAATAAAAATAAAATAGGTGAAATATTCTGAAATAGTCGGACAGTACTGAGAAATGAAACAAAACCGAAGCTTCTGAAAATCGGAATATTTATCTAAACAAACATTATAAAGTGAAAAGATTAGATTTTGTATGTTTGTTTGTAACGCTTACACGCTAAAACTCCTGAACGGGTTTGGATGAAATGTGCCACATATCTTATGTCCTAATCCGGAACTTTTTATCTTGATATTCCTACGGGATCGAGACTTATACGAGTGAAACCGCGGGGCGCAGCTAGTAATTCTATAAATAAATATTTGTTACGACCGCGAATCATATTTAGATCTACATTCAACCTGATACTGACCTGCAAATTACAAAAAAACGCAAGAAAGTTGAGTTTCGCGGACTACACTGCCACTTTCGCCTTTCGTCTTTCTGTGCCAAGAGGTCACAATTTCGATCCTATCTCGGGAGATGCATAATATGTGTGCCCCACATTCCACAGGTATTTTCGTCACGTCTGGAACTACGAGCATAGATCCGAGATTCAACTCTAATACCCACGATACAGGTGTAATCCGAGTGCGGCGTTTTTTAATCGATTTCAAAAATGGAAGAAGTTCTCAATTGAACTTGTAAATATTTTATTTTTGCGAATCCATTTCTGCAATACTAATGTAACCTAACCTAATAATCTCTGTTCTGTAATGGCGTGCAAATATTAGATACATACACTCGTACCTAATATTTGCACACCACACTTGGCATAATGTGATGATACCATTGACTTATCTTAAGACCATTTACCAATAATGTACCATATTCTGGCAAATACATGATTATGAATATGTCAAATTGGTTTCGATGCTTCTTTGTAGTCATAAGAATATAACAACGAGGAAAATACGGTAAAACTATACAATTTCGGAGGGATTTTCGACAGCTATTTCATTAGACGTTAACAATTTATTACTTGTAGGTGAATGTAGTTTCAGCCGAATAAGTAATTTAGTTTAGGCTTAGATTTGGAAACTATGCTTGCTGCTGTTCAGTTATTTATTCCCTTTGAAGTGGGAAAGATAAACAGAATATGAAATACTTGGCGTAATTCGCACAATATTAACACAAAGGCACACACTACTACTACCTACTTATTTTGCCGTCTACAGACACAAGTCGACATACAAATCATTTATTGAGTGCACACAAAGGAAATAGCACAACTCACAAAAACACAATTAAATGATAACAAATAGCACGAATATAACGAAAATACATGGCGCCAACATGAAAAAAAAACTCATTCCACTTTTATTTTCATGTGTGGTACCTATCAACTGAAAATTTATCATTGCTTTCCCAAAGAAAAACTATCACTCTGCTGATCAATAACAGATTACGTTACAGCCTAGGTACAGTCAGCATCAAAAGTCGCTTAACACTATCATTTTTACATGTTATTAAATTGACAACAACTTTTTTCAATAAACTGATTTTTAGCTTTTCACATAATAGACAAGAGTATATATTCTAAAAAAAATCTTCTGCTGCAATTTTGAACAAATATTTTGCTCAATAACTAAGATTAAAAAAACTGAAGTGTTAATCAACTTTTGATGCTGACCGTACGTAACGTATCTCACCTTTGTTATAAAATAGGTAATCCAATAACATACGGTCCAACGATTACAGCACAAGGCTCCTCGTTGAAAAATTCTTCGTAAAACAGATTTAAAATGTTTGTTTTTGCGCTCTGCACCTGTTTGCATCCCACCAGGATTTCCCGTGTCGTGTGTGTGACACCCTGTATTGGTGTGGGTGTCGTATGTGTAACAACCTGTATTTGTGTATGTGAGGATCTGTGCATGTGAACTACGGGGTGTGTTTGTGTGTGTAGCTATTGTACGCGTCAGCTCGTGCAAAATATCCGGACTTGGAAAACATTTGTCGGAAAAACTGTAGGCCTTGCAAAATGGATTGTGTAGGAATAGCATAAATTTAACTGTCACTAAAAGATTCTGGAACAGAGGCGGCTCGTGACAAAATTGTATGGGTGTTCACTTGATAAGTCAAAGTAAAATGTCGTTTTGAATTGATTTTGAAGTACCTTTAAAAATGGAGCTGCTGGTCAAATGCTGCTTCATGGCCAAATCAATCTCGGCAACAAAATCTACCAAACCTCTATATATACCGGGATTCAGGGATTCCGAAGACTCATCGTGCCCCCTTAAAGCAATTTGAAATGCACCACAAAATACTACACAATCTATTAATCTTCGTAAAATATGCCTGTTTTCGTCGACACGGTCATTGAACTCACGTATGGACTTTCGGTACGCGGAATCTAGTGCTTTACGAATGTCTTGTCGTCCGATAGACGCTAATTGCAGTTCATTCAACAAATGATACCGAGATTGTGAATATTTTTTCATCTTCATTGAAAGATGAGCTAGGTCTTCAACCCCCGTTTCGGTCCAAGCAGTCTCACCTCCGCCGGCCGTGCCCGCTTCAAACAAAAGACACGGAAAACAAAATAGTTTGTTACTCACATCACAATTCACAACCACATAACCACGGTGTTTTCACATATTGTTCGGATTTAAACACACGCGTATATGTTTTCGTTTTTGCCGTACATTTTTGCGTAAGGTTAAGTTCAGGCCGTGGCGGTCCCTTTGCCTTCAATTCAAGCCGAATTTGTAACGTTTTTTCACAGTTTTTAATGAAGTCCACATTATAATTGTCCATTTTAACACTCACTAGTAATAACTGATAAGTATAGTCTATTGCAACACGTTTTAAGCGATTATTAGTTAAAAAAAAAAATCCCGAATTACATTCGCGCGCACGCATCTAAGTTGACTATTGTTTGTTTATATCAGAGTGGCAACGTCGCGCGCAAGTGCCACAGGTCGTGCGGGCGGGCGCGCACGAGCGATAAAATAACCGGCAACGTCGCGTGAGCGGCGGCGCTCCAAAGTTTACTATTTTTTCATAGAAAATCTTTTATTTCACGCGCAGGACTAAGGCGAAATTTCTCTTTCACTCCTGTTGGATTTCGTATTAGGCAATGTACTGAATCTTGTTTCATTGGAGCGCAATCGTGAGCGCTCCGCTTCGCGCGTTACCTATGACATGATGGTGTATGGGATGACGGGTATTTACAGTAGTTCTTTACGATAGATTTAAATAGTAATATTATTAATGAAATTATGGAGTATAATTTTATTATAATTATTTATGGGAGGGAGTTCACTGCACCAGCGCTCCTTAGGGCGAGCCGCCTCTGTTCTGGAAGCAGTATTACTTTCTTGTTAACGTTTACAAGTAAAATTGCTTTCAATATATTTTGAATGACCAGCTTTTGAACTTTGGAAAACCGCAAAACACAGTGAAAATGTAGTTTATGTTTTTCTTTATCCTAAACAATTTTTACCCAAAAACATAATTTATATGCTAAATATATTTCAAGATATCTACCCTTAATTTTCCAGATCATATGACTTTTCATAACGTTTTCAGATTCGGTGTCAACTGCGACTATGTTTCAAGTTATTGCGAAGGGAACGCAATCTCTTGATAAGTCTTTAATGAGCCTTCATTTTCCGAAAACTTATTGACAAATTGGTTTTGTCGTTCTGCTGGCAAGCTTAATTTTAGATGTTAGTCGAATTTACCCATTTTATTGAACGTCCGGGAAAATTCTGGGAACCCGTGATAGGTAAATGTTGACAGAAAAGCCTGTCAAATAATGAACGAATTCCACGAAAATATCCCCTGTTCCATATATCCCTACTGATATATCTCCACTGGTAGGGATACTTGGAGATTTATCGAGTAGGTGTACGGTCAGCATCAAAAGTTGATTAACACTTCAGTTTTTTTAATCTTAGTTATTGAGCAAAATATTTGTTCAAAATTGCAGCAGAAGAAATTTTTTTAGAATATATACTCTTGTCTATTATGTGAAAAGCTAAAAATCAGTTTATTGAAAAAAGTTGTTGTCAATTTAATAACATATAAAAATGATAGTGTTAATCGACTTTTGATGCTGACTGTACATCAGCTGATAACTTTGTGTCGATTCAATTTAGATTTCAGACTACTATTGTCCGATTTGTTAATCTGACAACTCGATAAAGACTAGTTTCGCTTAAAATCACATGTGACGTAACAGCATTATAGCCTTCCATGGGGCAGTATTTATTAGATGCGACTGTAAATCCCTTCTGTGAAATGGCGTCTGTAACTGATATAACACAATTACGATTCACGCCTGTATTCACTAAAGGGGTAGACACCTATCTGCAGTCCCCACATCCAAATGTTTCTGTTTAAGTCCCATTTAATAGGGAGACAACCTATCGGCATTAAGGTGATATGTTGAAAAAAATGTAATTTTTCTATTTCGTGCAACGAAGATGGCTTCCCAAATTCACCAGGCGACATAATTTCAGGGAATATTTTATACTCATTTCTCCAATTTTGCCTAAGGAAGTATTTGGTTTTTTATTTTTTACTGTGTTTAGTTTGTGATCTTCCTGTACGAGTCGCAATAAATACTTTTTCTTTCTTTCTTATTTGTACGATTTACCAAATTGTGAGACATCAAATAAACTTACCTATTTTCCAGGCAGCAATAGTTGCCTAAAACTTGTCTAATAAACACACATCATCTGCCTAGCCTTTTTCCAACTATGTTTGAGTCCGCTTCCAGACTAGCCTGATGCAGCTGAATACTAAAATTTTACATGGAGCGACCGCCTATTTGACCTCCACAACCCAGTTACTGAGTAAGACACCCCTCAGACTAATTTCGGGCTTTTAACTAAGATCCATGAATGACAGCCTGCGGGGTAGTCACACACTATAAGTAGCAATGGCTTCCATTTTGACAGTTCAACGACAATCATTGCGTTATTTAGGTTGGTAAGCAAAAATTTTCGAACATATTGAAGCAATATGAAGCAATGGATTAGCAATGTTTTTCAAAATGATTCAGTTTGAGATTGATAGTGTGTTACGCAATTAAAGTGCTGAACCAACGGTTAGTAAACACAAACATGACAAAAAAATACATTCTTCCTCGAAAAACAATCGGAAAAACTTCCAAATCGGTCTCCAAGAATAGAAATCGATTTCCTCCGTGAGATTTAGTAAGTCAATAGTTTTTCTATCGCTGAATGTGAAAGGTTTGAATGTAATGTAAATACGGTACCATCATGAATGTTTCATAAGTCTGCTCTATAAACATTACATTTACTATTCGCGAAACAAGTTTATTGTAGCAGGGTGTACACCTGGTGTCCTGTGTGAGATTACCTATGTTTGTTTTGTGAAGGTTGTGACGTCATTTATTTACGAGTGTTTGTTCGTTTTGGTTGCTGCTATTTAACTATAGGAAAAAAATTACAATAATTTCGGTTGAGAACAACATAACGGTTGTGAAAATATTATTTTGTTTGTTTTAAGTTTCGTAAGAGTCAATTCATAATAACGTACTTTCTGAGTTTATCTTGTATCTTACGAACATCGTTGACGGAAAAATTTCGTGAAGTAACCTGAACTTGTAGTTACTCGTAATATAAGTCTGAAATCACCATCCTGTCTTTAGCAAGTGTGGTGATCAATACTCGTTCGTACAGACGCCAGCACATCAAGCTACCCGAAACTGTCAAATTTTCCCAATCCACTTTGAACCTTATAGTTTCGCGATAAAGTTGAAAATCTATTAAAGATATTTGACAGATTGTAGTAGCTTGATGAGCTGGCGTCTGTGCCTTCTCTGTGTGGGAAGAGACCTTTGCTTTGCAGGGGGACCATAATAGGCTGATATAATAATAATATGAGATTATTTTATAATGTTGCCACGTTTCTGTTTGCTTTTGGATATTTTTATGGCTCTTAAAGCGAATCAAGGGGGGTGCGGCAGGCAAGCCCGTGAAATTACAGTTTTGACTATTTCACATGAAATAGCAATTCAATAGATATGAGCTTCAAGGGTTGTAAGTATTGATGATTTTAATTATTATAACTCTGTAAATACATACTTTTTACGGCCGCGAATCATATTTTATTCAACATGCAACCTGACACTGATCTGCAAATTGCAAAACACGTAAGAAAATTTGCCGGGCTACCCTGGTTTTCAAGACAGTTTTCTACACATTTATAACTTGGGCACTAAGTAACACACCTTTACAAACGCAATTACGTTCAAACTACAAGGGTCACAACAATTCTCTAAGGCTTATTCTCAAGCGACATACATATCGTATATAATTAAATATAATGGTTGAAGTAACACCGCCAGTTAGCGCTGTGTTGTCGCCTGGTAATGTCCATCGTCAAGGCGTCTATGACAATAAGGACTTGGAATTCAGTGATATTATCATTGAGGTTTCAAGCAAACAATTACATACGGATCTTTATGCCTTTATGAGTAAAAACAGTAAAAAATGTAATTATTTTAACATGGTCATCTGTTTCTACTTTCAGCAAAAAACGCAGGTTATCCATATTAATATAGTAAAGCTGAAGAATCTGTCTGTTTGTTTGAACACGCTAATCTCTGAAACTACCAGTCGGACTTGAAAAATTCTTTTTGTGTTTCATAGCTGTTGATTTAGATGACTAGATGATTCTTGAGAAAGGTTATAACGACATAACGATACGAGATTTAGAAGCAGCATAAAAAGAAAAAACGGCAGAAAGAACGCTAAGCGAAAACGAAGCAATAAAGCGCGGTAGGGCGATGCGCTGCGACGCAGACGAAGTAGCGGGAGAAGCTAGTGTTTTTATTATATTTCGAAATGAAAAGTTTTTTCTAATTTACCAGCACTACCCAACATCAAAATCAGCATAGTATTTAATTTAAACACATTTCAAATTCAGGAACAGAGTTACCGATGATAAATAGATACGCCTTACACATAGGTAATGAAACTACACCATAATAATGCAAACAAAATGCAAAAAAAGTCACGTCTGTTGTACCTATAGGAGCCCCTCTTCAATATTTATTTTATTTTGTTTTTAGTATTTGTTGTTATAGCGGCAACAGAAATACAAAATTTGTGAAAATTTCAACTGTCTAGCTATCGCAGTTCTTGAGATACAGCCTGGTGACAGACAAACGGACGGACGGACAGACAGCAAAGTCTTAGTAATAGGGTTCCGTTTTCACCCTTTGGGTACGGAACCCTAAAAACTGTGTGCTAAGAAAAGCGCGCTGGATAGTTGCGCGGTGTTGGTTACCTCACTTTTATTCTGCTCCACACTGTTATGTAAATTCTACTAAGTATGAGAGCAGTCTTAGTTAAGTTCTAGAGCACGATCGTGATAAATAGCAGGTGATCTACTTTGCTTAGGAACGTAACGTAGTATTATAGATTTATGCTTTGATGTTCGAACATAAAATAGGAGTAGGTAGGTGTTGTTTATTGATGAGCAGTTTACTCACGTCCGGTATGTCAATTTTGGCATGCACAGTTAAATAAACTAAAACAGTTCTCATCATTTCAGCCGAAAGACGTCCACTGCTGGACATAGGCCTCCCCCAAGCACCTCCACTTCGACCGGTTTTGTGCTTCTCGCATCCAACGAGTTCCTGCGGCCTTCACAAGGTCGTCGGTCCACCTTGTGGGAGGCCTTCCAACGCTACGTCGTAGTCGTCGTAGTTTTTACTATGTATAATAATAATCATAATCACCCTATAATGTTCCCACTGCTGGTAATCCACCATACGGGCCCAGTTAGTAGATGTCACATGACTTCGAATTTTTGGTTCTAGGACATGCCAGTTTCCTCACGATGTTTTCCTTCACTGTTTTGAGAGCAGTGGTGATGAAATAATTTACACAAAGTAAAGCACTTGTCTGGGTTCGAACCTACGACCTACAACTAGGTACCAACCTTTTGACTATTGTATTACTAACAAACTATAAATGAAAATTACAAGTCGTAAAGGTAACATGAGCCAATTTTCGGCATAGGACTATGTTTATTTTACCTCGTATCGTTTCTAAAGAATAGAATAGAATACTTTTTATTATGTACACCATGTAAATTACAGACACAAAGTGAACCTTTTAGCAGTTATTTAGATGAAATATGCCAAATTTTATCGTTTACAGGCTAATGTTAAGACACCACTTAAAGCGACAAAATGCCAATATAAATCAAGTAAATGTAGTCTTTACAGAATATCATATCCATAAGCTACGTTTATGGCAAAACGGTTGTCGCGTTCACGCTTGTCACGCCAATTACTGTAAGTCTTCTCAAAACAATTGCAGCGTATACAGTACGTGAGTATACAGTACCGCTTCTTCGCACAATGCCTTTTATCTGAAAAACGCAAAAAAAAAAACACGGCGCCTCCACCACTTGTAATGTGTGTATTGAATATTGATTGGAATACTGTGTGGGGGTGTTAAAATTATACAACGTTATATTTACTGCGTTTGTTTTAAGTTTTACCTAAAACATCACTTCATCATCTTATCAGTTATTCAAAAAAAAAATTGCTGTTCCATACATTTTGACCGCGACCGACCGACCGCACTTGTCTATGAAACAGCAATTTTTTTTAACGTCTACACTAGGGGGTCTAGAATCATGTGCTGAATTCATGGTTACAGTTTGCGCGTTGATGTCCCTGACACCCTGTATTGTAACCCACATCTTAATCTGTCCGTCGCTCGACACAAAACGCCCCGTTTCTCACACCACTGTCCTATAAACACAGCTTTATAAATAAATCAGCATACACAGTGAATATATTATCTCGTGAAACTTTATCTAAGTACACTAAACTACTCGTGTAAATAGCCTCCATAAAGATAAGTTCCGTAAATAAGTGTAATTTATTTAGCTCTGCGTCTTACGATCTTCTTTGAAAATTAATGGCGTTTGAGATTGTTCTAGGCAGTAAAGCCTTTGTGTTATTAATCTAGAACTAAGTTGTCAAATAAATATTTTTGAATTGACACAGATTGGCAAAGACAAAACGACCGCGAACAAAAACCTACCTGTAAATCTATACAAAATCATCGTCATCTGCCTAGCCTTTTACCAACCATGTTGGGGTCGGCCCAATCTCACCGGATGCATCTGAATACCAGTATTTTACATGATGCGACTGCCTATCTGACCTCCAAAACCCAGTTACTGGGTAATGCGATACCCATTGGCAAAACCTATACAAAATACCACTCTAAAACCTAAACAAAATTCAAAAAAATGTGTGAACTTAAGAAAAATATCAGCGTTGTCACTTATCGTCTTATAAATTGAAAATAAAAAGATCCTGTACCTAAATGTTTTCGTCTCATGAATACCAAGTCGAATCCAGAAACGTCTCAAAAAATCTCTTAGACAGCTTTCTGTTAATTCAATACAATAAAGTTCTTAAGATACATTAGACTCAAGCTGAGAAGGCGCCACAAAGGACCTCGGACAATGTTGAAATCTGCAATTTAACGAGACGAAATAGCGGGACGGGGATGAAATTCAAATCGAGGGATCTTCTAACAAATCACTGGACGATAAAAAGGATTCCTCACAATTTGTGAAAGGGGAGTGCTTCTGCCGTTTTCACCGTCTCCGCCATATTTTTTGTAGTACGAGTAATTTGTTTTTTTCCCATCTGTCATTTCTAAGTAAGGATGTGGGGCACATTTTTTAGAAGTAGTCATTTGTTTTTTCCGGGTCTGTCGCGTCTAAGGTTTCCATAAATTATTTATCAGTTTTACTTCCGGTTTCTAATCTTCTGTTCATATAATTTGAGACAACAACTACCTCCTCGAAGCTAATCGTTCAAAAATTATACTAATGAGACGTTTTAACAAGTTTAAGCGTTTACACTGTTCAAGGTAGGTACGGTCAGCATCAAAAGTTGATTAACACTTGAGTTTTTTTAATCTTAGTTATTGAGCAAAATATTTGTTCAAAATTGCAGCAGAAGAATTTTTTTTAGAATATACAGGGTGATTGGAAGATGGGTGCAAAGCTTTAAGGCGAAGATAGTACAGACAATTTAGAACCATTTAAGCCATGGTTGTCTTAGACGAAGTCTTACCAAATATTTTTAACCAAATTTTTAAGTTTTTTTTCGGAAATTCTCAAAATTTAATGTAAACTGCATAATTATGGCCAAATTGAATGATAAATGAATTCATTTTTTATTTATTTAATTAAAGTAATGTGTAAGCAATCAAGCAAAACATGTTTTAGGCTTCTGTGTCATTAGACATTTTTTTTACAGACATTTAAAGATCAGAAAAAATAAAAAAATTGTACAATACGTCTTTTAAACCTTATTCAAAAAAAAAACGGAGGGTGCTTTTTTTGTTCAAACCTTTTTGAAGACATGCTTGATAATCGCTCTTTCTTTTGAGGTATCATTTATGCGGATATCTTACAAATTATTGAAATTAGGGCCTACAAACCAATTTGAGGGAGAATTTTTTTTATTTTAGGCAGACTAATTAAAACAACATTTGAATTAAAATTATTTATTTTTCATGTTCAAAATGACGGCCGTGATTCCTAATACAAGCACGGCCCCGTCTTCTAACTTCTGTAGTCGTTATTTTCAACATCATCTCCTGCTTCATTGTCTCAAACGCTGAATTTATTCTTTGTATCAATTCTTCTCTAGTGTTAATTTCTTTGTTGTTATACACCAGTTCCTTGGCCCGGCCCCACACGAAAAAGTCCAACGGGGTCAGATCTGGGGAGCGAGCGGGCCAAGGGATGGGTCCATCCCTGCCGATCCAGCTATCAGGAAAGCAATTGTTGAGGTGTTCCCTTACATTTAAAGTCCAATGCGCTGGACAGCCGTCTTGCTGAAAGATGACTGTTCGGTCTCTTTCGAAGATCGGGACACCTGATTCCTCTATCAGCAGTGGTAAATCAATTTGCAGAAATTGCAAATAATTTTCGCCATTCAATGGATCAGGCAAAAAGTGGGGCCCAATCAATGTTCTGCCAATTATTCCAGCCCATACATTCACAGAGAATTTCATCTGAAATGACACCTGCTTCTTAAAATGTGGATTGTTGTCTACGTCGGCCCATTCATGGATGTTGTGAAAGTTTGTAATACCTTCCCTTGAAAATTTACTTTCATCCGTCCACAAGATTGATTTCAGAAACCACGCATCTTCGATGTCTCTGTTGAGGAGGAAACGGCAGAACTGAATTCTTCTTTGAGGATCTTGCTCTACTAGACCTTGCACACTCCTGCCATGGAACGGATACTTATCATTTTGGTGCATTGTATGCCACACCTTCCATTGAGAAATGTTTAAATTTCGAGCTACTGCTCTAGTACTGGTAGTAGGATCCGCTTGAAATGCTGCTAAAATGTCTTCGTCGACGGCAGTTTCGTGTCTGCCCGGGTTGACTCCAGGTTCCACGCGGTGAAACCCATCTTGGGCAAGACGACGAAACGTGTTGTAAAACACTCGGACATTCGGTATCCTGCGATTCGGATAGCGCTCTTGATACATCCGTCGCGCCAAAGATCCATTGCCGTCTGCTCTACCGTACATAAATACGATATCCGCATATTCTTGATTGGAAAAAGTAGCCATAGTCACTTAACAATTAAGAAAAACGGCGTAGGAGCGCACTAAACGTCAACTCAACACAATTAAGTCAAAAATCAACACGTGCAGGAGCGCGAGGCTACGACCAACTCTTTATCGCTTTTTGCTATTCATTGGGCGTTCTACCTGGAAATGCCGTCGCACCGCGCTCGGTGGCCATTGTTTAGAGAATCCCCTCAATGGGTTCCCCTCAATTGGTTCCTGCATGTGCCAAAAATTCTTAGAATTGAACAATGTTATCATTTCGAGCACATAAAGTATTCTTTTAAGCAAAAATTTTGTGTTTTGTTAGACTGCCTAAAATTTAAAATTTCTCCCTCGATTTGGTTTATTAGGTCCTAATTTCAATAATTTGTAAGATATCCGCATAAATGATACCTCAAAAGAAAGAGCGATTATCAAGCATGTCTTCAAAAAGGTTTGAACAAAAAAAGCACCCTCCGTTTTTTTTTTAAATAAGGTTTAAAAGACGTATTGTACAAATTTTTTATTTTTTCTGAGGTTTAAATATCTGTAAAAAAAATGTCTAATGACACAGAAGCCTAAAACATGTTTTGCTTGGTTGCTTACACATTACTTTAATTAAATAAATAAAAAATTAATTCATTTATCATTCAATTTGGCCATAATTATGCAGTTTTCATTAAATTTTGAGAATTTCCGAAAAAAAACTTAAAAATTTGGTTAAAAAAATTTGGTAAGACTTCGTCTAAGACAACCATGGCTTAAATGGTCCTAAATTGTCTATACTATCTTCACCTTAAAGCTTTGCACCCATCTTCCAATCACCCTGTATACTCTTGTCTATTATGTAAAAAGCTAAAAATCAGTTTATTGAAAAAACTTGTTGTCAATTTAATAAGATGTAAAAATGATAGTGTTAATCGACTTTTGGTGCTGACTGTACGTGTGCGCATCCAGTCAGCTGCAACTGAGCTGGCGAACTAGCGTCAGTTTGATCTCTCCGTGTACGGTCGGCTTTAGAAGGTTTGAGTGGCATATTTTTTATAGTCGTTTGTTTTTTCCCTATCCGTCATTTCTAAGGAGGTATGTGAGTTATACGGCCTTGGGTGAAACGGCGACGTTTCGTGCCAAATGTCTTGTGAATGGACGCGACGTGCCGTTTCTTCTTTTACGACCGCATCAATTGCTCTGTTGTTCACACTGTGAGTAGGTATTCTTTGTAGGTGATTTTAAGGTAGTTGTGATGTTAGACTAGTAGTTTATAGCAAAAATAAAACTTTAGGTATCCAAAATATGGACACAGGTGTGGATTCCATTGTTCATAAACTAAAATAAATGTAAGTTCAGTGTATATTTTTCTTTCTATTTCATTAAGAAAAGGACAGAAGATAAATATTTTAGTCTAATTCTGTCAAATTAATTAGCGCCTGACACTACTCCATACAAGTTTAAAAACTTGCCTACTACAATGACATCAATTTACGTCAGGCGCTGATTAATTTAACAGGACTGAACAGGATCTTCTGTCCTTTTCTTAATGAAATAGAAAGAAAAAGATGCACTGAACTTAATTTTAATTTAGTTTGTGAACAACAGAATCGCCACCGCAGCCTAAACAGTTACGCTTTTTCTCTTTTCCAGGTAACTACAATGTGGAAAAATAACAGCCTTTTTAAATACCTAATTACACTTAACCGGTCAAGCTCCGCGCGTGACCTATGTGTCACGAAACAATAGAAAATCAATTGTGTCTCATTAGCGGATCTTAATGAGCTAACATAACATCACGCTTGTATTACCCGAAGGGTTAGACACAGTTTCCATGTTGTACGGCACAAGACTATCATTTCAAACGGGCACAAATGCAGACTCCGTGCTCAGAAACTCCTGATGGAAATAATTCTTCGACTATTTTGCTCTATTTCCTGCACATTTTATATAGGTGCTATTACCTACAAAAATGAGGCAATTTTGTTAGCCTATTTTGTGCCCCACTGCTGGGCAAAGGCCTCCCCTTTTTTCTTTCTGTCTTGTGCGATCTCTGGCCATGTTGGCCCTGCAAATGATATATGACGGACGCAGATGACAGGCACTAATGCTACATGTTTGAGTACTTATGAGGTGGTTAAAGGAACTCTTTTTCACATAATTCTGTTTTGGGACGATAAAAAGGGCGGCTTTGGGCTGCGGTAAATGTGGGATTGAGAATGTTGAAAGTTTAGGTAGTTATAATAATTAACCCATTGAAAGACACTGAACGAGACACAATAGAAGTTTTATTGTTATTACGTCTGGGGGCGTTTAGTGTCCCGCAGTGTTGAAATAGTACCTACTATTTGACGTTTAAAAACATATTATACAGGTCAAAGTTAAATTAGTACCTATTTCTTAAGGAGTGCGTTCCGTTAATGTCACACAAACAAGTTTTTAATGGAAATAGCAAGATGTCGGTCAAAATGAATTAAATAAGATTATTATTCATCATTACATATCCAAAATATAATATAACATGAATTTTTGCATATGCTTCAAGTACGTAATGTTACTTGACAGTTTTAAAGTGAATACTTCTTTAGGCGCACTTTTCGCTTTTTCTGAACAGTGAATGAAACTGAACCGTCACGCTCGGGTCGGTGATGTTGAATCGACTATTATAATTATAATTATAAGGTGTTAAAAAATTAACCCGACAAACTTTAAGAGGTGCTTTAGACCATCGAAATTAACAACTTTCACTATGGGACCAACTTTCCCCTCCCTGGTTATATACTTGTACATATTATTATTATTTAAAGACTTTTAGCTTTATCATAAAACAGGAGAACTCAAATAAAAGGAACTACGTACCTACTTAAAAATTCGGATTTCCTCTAACTATTTGCTAAGAAACTCGTTCAAATGAATTAATTCATCCAATAGAGCAGCCTTTTCACCGAATTTCTTTGCAACAATTCACGGAACGGGTAAAAAGATAAAGTATGAAAAGAGAGCGATTGCCTTTACTAAATTTACTTCCGTTTCCATTGGTCGTATCGCTTCTAAGGAGCGCGGATGAGGCCTCTCAGAGAATTTGATGGAGAATCATAATTTATCCATGCTTTTATGAGATACTAGCTGTGCCCCGCGGTTTCACCCGCATAAGTCTCGATCCCGTGGGAATATCGGGATAAAAAGTATCCTATGTCCTTTCCCGGGACTCACACTATCTCTATACCAAATTTCATCTAAATCGGTTCAGCGGTTTAGGCGTGAAAAGGTAACATACAGAATTACAGACAGACAAAGAGTTACTTTCGAATTTATAAACATTAGTATGGATTCTAATCTCATGGGGCTTCGTTTTCTTGAAGTTTACTAAAGTAATATAATCGAAACTCTATAGTAATGTCATTTAGATCTTATTGCCCTAATAGGAGAGCAGTGCTGGCCCAGTGGTATCAGCCGCGACTTGCAAGTTGTAGGTCGTAGGTTCGAACCCCGACAGGCGCTTTACTTTGTGTAAATTATTTCATCACCACTGCTCTCAAAACGGTGAAGGAAAACATCGTGAGGAAACCGGCATGTCCTAGAACCAAAAATTCGAAGACATGTGACATCCACCAACCCGCACTGGGCCCGCGTCGTGGATTACGGCCCACTCCCTCTCACAGAGAGGAGCCCTGTGTCCCAGCAGTGGGAACGTTATAGGCTGATTATGTTACCCTAGTAGTACAATGGTTAGGTAATGTAGGTAACTGTGCATGTTTAAGGGTCAGGACACATTGATCGAAGGCCTTTCGCACTTTGCCGATTGAGAAGGACCACACATGCTCTCTTTTTGTATGGACAAAGCGTCGAACGCCGTCGATCGCCGCCGGAGCGCGTTCGTCGCCGTCGATGCGAAAGGATGCGTACGTCGTTCCATACTTTGCTCCCTTTTTGTATGGACAAACCGTCGAACGCCATGGATCAATATGTCCTGACCCTTAACTGTCTGTTAACAGTCGCCTCATAAAAGTTAATATAATTTAACTATGAAATGAAATCCCCAAAAGGCTGGTTGACATTTCTCGCGATCTAAGGGCTGGCTTTTACCTTAGCCAGAGGGTAAGTATTGCCATATAACGTGGCAATGCTGCCAGTCTCTTGGGTACATTACTAGTCGACAGCGATGCGGGTGGATATTTCGACGCCTTATTTTAGTTTATTAATAGTTTTGGTTAGGTTAGGGTATTATATTTTTATTTTTGTTAGTTTATTTAGTATTAGAAGTGTATTCAGTGAGTGTATATATTTTTATCCTAAAAAATAAAGATTTTATTTTTGATAATTAAGGATAATAAGTAAATAAAAGAATTTTCCCCTTAAAAAAAAACAAAAAGATTTTTGTTACATAAATACTTTAAAAAAATCACCAACTATTGTGATATTGTTAACTGGGTTGCGGAGGTCAGATACGTAGTCGCTCCATGTAAAATACTGGTATTCAGCTGCATCCGGTTAGACTGGAAGCCGACCCCAAAATATTCTGATGGGCTTATTCCCAGGTGCTCCATAATTTTATTCCAGCTCCAATTTAAAAAAGCAATGGGAACAATTTTAGTAGGTACATATTTTAATATTTCAATAAAATTATGGAGCTCTTGGGAATCAATGTATGGAGTGAAATTGTTTGAAGAACAATAGATTTGGAGCTCCTGGGAATAAGCCAGATGATGATGATTGTGATATTGTTGACTGACCGCTATTCTACTTGACTAAAATTTTTATTACATTTCACACATCATCAACGCAAACGAAAATCAACACCTTTTAATAATAGTAACTGTGCGTGAATGTGATTTAACTGTTGGTTAACTGTCGCCCCCATAGATGTGTAACTAATTTGACCATAGTAAGAATTAAACTGACATTATCAAATTCAGCAAAAAACCTGAAAAAAGGTTATAAAAGTAATGAATTTTATTACAACCTGACAAAAAAAAAAATATATAACTAGCTTCTGCCCGCGACTTTTTCCGCGTGAAATTTCTTGTTCCCAGACCCACCCCGTGGCATCGCAACGCCTGTCGCACTATTACTTCGTTTTCGCTTAACGCTTTCTTTTTGCTCAGCTCTAAGGCCCCTAGCGTGATGTAAATAGCTTAGCCTCCCTCAAGAATTTAGCTATCAAATGTAAAAATTATTTTTCAAATCCAACTGGTAGCGCCAAAGATTCGATTTCAAACTCTTCAGGTTTCTTATCTATACATATAAAATTCAAAGTCCTGACTGACTGACTGACTGATATATCAACGCACAGCCTAAACCGCTGGTCCTAGAGACATGAAATTAGGAGGGTGTGTTCTTAGTGAAGAGTAGGTATCCACTAAGAAAGGGTTTTTCGAAATTCCACCCCTAAGAGGGTGAATGGGGGGAGGGTGAAATTTCTGCGGACGAAGTCGCGGGCAGAAGCTAGTTAGTAGATATAGACAGATACATAGTTTCAACAAACCACCACGCACAGCAAATACGCAAAAAGAAAATCAACATCTCCACACAAACAAAGAATTTAATAACATAAATCGAACCCTAGATCTTACTAGCCGTAAGTGAGAAACGCCTCGTTAATGGCGGACGAGTCGTGAGAACGCCTGGTAGCTAGTGGCGTTTGATCTCGGAGGGCCGATAAAGCGAATGCGAGTACCTTCTTTATTAGCCGACTCGCCACAGACAACGGCAATGGAGCGCAATATCTTACCAATATAATATGTACGGTTTGAGGAACAATTGTACATTGTATACAGGGTGTTCGGCAGAACGTTGAACCCACGAAAATGGCAGATAGATGGGGTCGTCCGCTCCCTACCCAGCTCAAAAAAAATTACCCAAACCCCCTAGATTTTTTTTTTTTTTTTTTATTACCGAAATTCGTGAGTTTTAAAGCTTTGAAGGCCTATAACTTTATGTAGGATAGACGAAACTGGCAATTTTTTTTTGTATTTTACTCGACTATTGGTTGATTCATATAAAATTATTGTTTGGTGCAAATATCAAAATCGGCTATAAAAATAAAAACTATGGGGCCTAGGTTTTTTTTTGGGCTGGGTAGGTAGCAGACGGCCCCACCTATCTGCCATTTTCGTGTGTTCAACGTTCTGCCGAACACCCTGTACCTATATAGCAGAGTTAATAATCTCAGATAATTTAGATTCCACCGCCACTTAATCAGAGGGGCAATTCTCGTAATTTCAAAAACGTTCACAGTCTGATTCCAGATCTGTCAAATATATATCTGATTTCCCTACATTTTGACAAGTTTTTGACATTGATTGTCGCTGAGATGAGATTGCGACTAGATTTTGAACGTTTTTAATTACGGGAATTGGCCTTTAGTTATCTACTTTGAAATGTATTACAAGTTGATTTTTGAGTGACCATTTATAACTGAAAGGTCCTAATAAGTTTTTGGTTGCGATGGAATTTGAACTTTGTTAAGTAAGACATTCAGTTTATTGTTCCATTACTTAAAAAATATCTCAAATTCCTTATTTAAATATAGTAAGGGTTTCGATCTATATAATAGCCTATTTGAATGTGAGTAGTGGGCAAATCGGATGTGTCGTAACAAGGGAGATTATCTTCCCTTTTCTTGGTGTTGTGAATGTAATACCAATAATCTATTTACCTTCAAAGTTGCCCAAAATGTCCCAGTGAGTAGGTACCTAAGTACATAAACAGCGTTAAACTGTGTCTCCTTTACCTCTTAGGGACCTTACTGAATACCGAATTTGTACCGCTTGTTGTACACATGTGTACCAGCTCGTCCTAATGAAATTAATAACTCGTCCCTGAGAGGTAGCCTGCCAAGTTTAGTGACAAGGACTCTGTCATACAAACTTGATGTGAAGGTATATGCCATGTTTACGATATAAGATAAATGTGAGCACTGCGTTAGGTAGAGAAATACGTCACCCATTCTTTCAATTTTTTTTTAGCCTCGCCAAGTTTAACCGTAATTTACGAGGCCCCATTTAAAAAGACATATCCGTTGCCAGTAGGCTAATAGATGTCCCAAAAGCATTGTAAACCATTATCTCTGGTAGAAATTGAACGTTGTTCAGAACAATAAACGTAGCTAAATTGAATTCCCGCAGTACTGTTGCTGATCCTGAATTTAGACGATTTATTGCTACAGTTTAATGCTATTTCATCTTATAATCCAGCGAATAAAGAAAACACATTATTATTAACCGGGTTTATGTGGTCAACTGAAACTTGCTGATTAACGGGATAAATACGGTGCAAATAGGTAATAAGTTTCGTGTCTGCCATTCATGCCGCAGTAACGACCATTTAAACCACCAAGTTTAATTATGTGCTGCGGTATACAAGACAGCTATAAATGATCACGTATTTCTCTTTTATATGAAAAAACTTTTATTAACGAGTTATTATTTGTTTACAATAAAAGTTCACATAGTCATAACAACTTCGTGACAATAATACAATAACTATCTCACAAACTCTTACACTTCCATAACTGCATAATCAGCCTATAATAGTCCCACTGCCGGGACACAGGCCTCCTCTCTGTGAGAGGGAGTGGGCCGTAATCCACCATGCGGGCCAAGTGTGGGTTGGTGGATGTCACATGTCTTCGAACTTTTTACTCTAGGACATGCCGGTTTCCTCACGATGTTACCACAGGGCGACCACTGCTCTCACTTCCATAATTCACTTTAGGGCTGATTTTATCAAAGTCAGATATCTTTTATCTGTGGAATAAAATCGACGTTTGACAGATCTAGTATGAAAAAACTTTCGAAAATTAAAAAAATATTCTCAGGATAAGACTGATTCTAGGTATAAAAGTTAGATGAAATTCGCCTTTAAAAAGACACGTTACATCCAAACGTACAGGTTCGCAGAAATCTCATTGCTCACTCACGTTCACACAAATTCCTAAGATACGTTCAAACTATTCAGACATTCCTCTTTGCTTTGAATTAAATTCACACGCTCCACATTCATGAAAGAGTATTTTGTACTAAATCTGCTTCAAATACTTCACAAACCGACACAAATGATTCAATACCTGAGATACTATAAGCAATGTTATAATCTCAGATAATTTACATTTCATCTTCACTTAATCAATTATCTACTTTAGTCAAATGAATTTTAAGTTGATTTTTCAGTGACCATTTGTAACAAAAAGGTCCTAATAACTGTTTGGTTTGCAATGGAATTTGAACTTTATTAAGTATGACATTCAGTTTGTTGTTCCATAACTTGAAAATTACCTCAAATTCTTAATAAAAATATAGAGCTACTTGTTTACAAGTATCCTCAGATCTTTAAGGATAAAAGGAATCCTTTTACTTGGCGTGATTAAATCCGGTTCTTTGCGACAGTTCTTTATCTCTGTTTCATTCGGTTTCCAATAATGCTAGATGTTTCTTTGGTTTGCTACCATCTTTGTTCAATTGTGTTATTCTAGTATGAAGCTTGAGTACTAAAAGTATTGTATTTTCAATATTTTATGTTTGTCGGTACTTTTTCCGATTACAATAAGTGCTAAAGGAAAAAAAGAAAAATTGTATATTCTGCACAAAAAAGACACATTAGGTACTAAGTAAACATAAAAAAACACACAGTAATACAAAGTAGTCAGAAGTCTAGATCGTCTATCTATACATATGTATAAAAAAATACATAGTAACGATGCCAAAACTGTACACTGAATATTTAAAAAAAAGCAATTGCTACGAGGTGTGGAAACGAATGTGATGTCGAAAATATAGTTTTTAGAATTTTTGTCAGTTTGTCTGGACGTATCTTGCCATGATGATGCATGCCTGATGGAAAACGATGCATGAACTTAAACGAGGCAAAAGGAGAATGTAAGGATCGTAGTAGGTGGCGTTCTGTAGTTGCTGCTTACTCCTATGAAGTTAAGGCGTGAGTATATTTATGTTAATTAATGTGGAGAAGAGAAGGTATAATTTCCTTTGAAGCAATACTATTTGTGTCGGATAATGTTCAAGCGTTTGTTCATTTCAAGACACTGAGAAACAGTTTCTCATTGGTATTCAGACAATTAAAGTGCGCACCCGAGTCCAACTTCAACAATAGTTTCAGTATTCTAGGAGCATTTGAAGGTATTGGATCCTTTGATACAAATCAAATCAATTTATTCGCAGAACTCAGGTACGCGGTATCTACAGTAGAATTTGTCGTATAACATCTATCTTGTGAATACGCAAACAATATGCCCGGCGGCGGGTTGTTTTACGTCCACTTGACGCACACGTATACCTACGTCAAAAATGGTGCAAACTGTCGTCAAACCAAAAAAAAACGTTGTTTCAAGTTACAATTACTAAGTTATGGCCTTGACTTGGGTAGGTCTAATAATTACGATTACGTAATCGTTATTATTTGACGTACGTATGTTACGTTATACAACCGTTAGAAAAAACCGACCCTTAAATAAATATTTTTTAATTTCAATTAGGAGTTTTTATAATTTTCCTCTACATTTCTGGAAACTCCTTCAGTTCAACTAATAACCTTAATTTATAGTTCAATAGAACTAAATTCAGTCAACAAGGTTTGAAATATGTTTGGAAATAATCCAAGCTTGAAGTGACCAGTGACCCGATAAATGATTTATTTTCTCTAAGTAGGTTTGTACAAACACTTTTACAGGTCAATCATACTTTTTTAAACTAGATGAGGTCGGCGTTTCCTATGTGACTATTCTGAGAAGAAATGCCGAAACAAACTCAGAGGTCACAGTCTCTTTTAAATTCCAGACAAAATCTTGGTCAGATCATATGAAGACCATGTAGACTGGTATCTGAAATGGCCTTTTGAAGAAAGAACCACACAGATTGAGCGGACCTGTCCAGTCAATGCACGCATTTATCAAAAATCGTGCAGCTGAACTCAGAACTTGAGGAGCTCAACGATTAATTTTTACGCAATGACCCTGCAGAATTCAAAACCCACTTTTTTTTCGTCGTTCTGACACCGGTAACCAACTCATCCCGCCATTTAATATGATAAACTTTATCCGCGGAAGGATCATGATGTACAGACCTAAGTTCGCCCTTCGCGTCAGGGAAATTTATCGGCCGTTTTAGACGGTCCTATGCCGATCGATTTGGTTGCGACCTGGTGTGTCATGTCACATCGTCTTAATGTGTTAAATGTACGAGCATAGGAATTGTTCAGGATATTTATTGGTGCGCGGTGAATTTAGGTGTGAAAGAGATAAGTTACGGGAAAATAAAATTAAAGAATTTTTGCTCAGGTGTGAATAAATGGTGTCTTATTTTTTTTACAGAATATTAAATAAAATTGAGCTGAGAAACCAGTATTATATTATGTATCAACTTTCTCAGATATTTAATTAAGATTTTCGCTGAACATTGTTTATTGTTTCATAGAATTGAACGTCAGACGCCTTTCTAAAAGTAATCAAATCTAACTCAAACAGAAATTCTTAGTTTAATATAAATTCTATTATTCAAATTATTATTAGCCGACAAGATAAATCTTAAATCATTTCATAAAATAAGGTCGGAATTTAAATCAGTAATTCGGAATAATAAGAATTTAACGAGACGTAAATTGTTCCGCGATCATTAACGGCTGTAACAAATTGTGATAATTATTAAAACGTTACGATTATTTCCTGCTCCTGAATCTTGAACCGTTTCAACGTAATGGCTATTATTATTTGATGGTAGGGTGGCTTTTTAATAAGGGTCTAATTTTGCCAATTATTATTTCATTATACCTTTTCGTTTGTGTAATAAAATATGGGAAGTCATTATAGGAAGTCCTTCTGAATTTTAATGATGGCATTCTTGTATTGTCACAGAACTGGTCGACGATTGAGGTCCATGTCCAGCAGTGGACGTCTTTCGGCTGAAATGATGATGATGATTGTTGTACAAGGGGTTTATTCATAAACGTTGTATAGCGTCTGTATAGTTACACAACGCTTTGTTTTTTTCTTTCGTAAATCAAATTTCTGACGACTGCAAGAGAGAAATCGGTGTGAATCAGTGTGCATTCATCTGATATAATACTTTTATTAGTAAGGGGGTAAAAATATATGGTTAAACAGTCGTCAATCATTACTTAAGCAACGTTTAATCATAAGATTAAAGAGACAATTATTTTAGAGTACCTAGAAAAATTTACCGTTGTTCTCACAACTATTTGTATTATTACCTGACTAGTTTTGAACACAGACGAAGTTCCCATAGTTTGAATTACACTTTCACAGCGGGTCCAGCTGTGGCCACCAGCAAGCCGTATGAGACTTAAATCTGATTTGGCATCACTCTCAAAATCGCAGTGGTCTTTATGATCCTTGAAATAAGGTTGCTATTGAGTTGCTTCCACTGATAGCTGTGAAAGATCTGTAGCCATGTATGGAAGGCTTCATTCATTTGTTTTCCTCTTTTCGCCATTTACCGTCAATGAATTATGTACCTATAACCAAAACATTTTAAGGTTTATTTTTACTTGCACTTTACTATTTTCCGACTACATATTGAAAACATTTTAAAATGATTGTGCGGGTCCACTGAAAATCTGTATGGTTCTTTCTTTAAAATACCATCTCGGAGACTAATCTGCTTGGTCCTCATCTGACCTGATCATGATTATGTCCGGACTTTAAAAGGGACTGTGACCTACCTAATACGTTCAAAAATCTTTTCGTTCAACAGTGATACAACTTATCAAAAACTTCTAAAACATTACACCATAATCACATAAAGTACGCCAGTTAACTCCGCCTTCCATTTCAGCGGCTGAACAAATACGCGGCGTATTCGGGGGAGATAGAGCACGCATGCGCCTTGTTAATGAACATGCTAATTTAGAACCAGAGTGTGCTGTGAAAATTAATCACTTGCTAATAACATGCAAGATAGGAAAACTTTGGGAGTTATATTAAGTGTAGGAAGTATCGTGAAAGGAAATTCCGGAGAGGAAAATTGCGGATACGTTAGTCAAACTTTTTGAAATCTGATCAAAGGCTTCTGCAAAATAATGCCTTAACACTTTGATAAGAATGGGGATACATGAAGAAGCCTCCTCGTGTAGCGCAGTTTGTTCCGCCAGTTACTTAACTGAACCGAGCGCTCGGCGCATCCTAGACAGTCACACCCAATACCTTATTTGACTGACCAATTCTTCCTTTGCGGTGGTAGGGATAACGCCCGTCTGGTCTGCGACCACCCTCCCACGCCGGAGTCCGGCGTCAAGCAGCTTGCTGTGTTTCGTCGATGCGTGGGAGTTCCAGTGCCTTAGGCATCTTCTGGGCACGCTCGTTCCATCATAGATCTCATCCATCGCTTTCCATCGGGCGTGATCGAGGTCAAGAGAGGGCCCATTGGCAATAAAAAAGAGAATATGGTGAATACTTTGTTCCTAAACTAGACACAGTCTGTATCTTGGACATCATTAAATAAAAGATTGACTGTTACTGTTAGCCTGCATCATCCCACTGCTGGACATAGGCCCTTCCCATGACTTCCAGCTTTTTCGCTCCATGGCTAAAGTGGACCACTGGTGGTTTGTTTTTTCCAGCTCATCCCTTTAAATAAAAGATTTAGGTAATTCTTTAAATGATAGCTTAATTTGTCTACTTTTAAACTAATTAAATTAACATTTCTACAAGTCATGTAGAAATGTTTATCACAGTTTTTAAATCCTTTTAATACTTTACCAAATATGTAGTCTAATAAACCCCACAAGTTAACCTCGCAAAATTACCACGGCTGTTGCAAGTGAGATGAAAATTGTCTACATTCATACTCAAGCTTAAGCCGCTACGCCGTAGTTGCGTAGCATATGGCGTAGCGAGGTTTGCTACGCTTTCGTAGCGAAGAGTAAGTTTTGCGGACGGTGGAACTTGCGTTTTTCACACAAACGGCAATAACTAAGTTCATCTCACTATTTAAAAAAGTCATAATAATGATTATTATTTACGCACATAGCATCCAAAACTGCTCACCCTTAATTGAATTTTATACACGCCGCTCGATCCCTTCATTCCATCCATTTATTTACGACCTAAATAAAACACGTCCTTTTGCGTCACATAAAGTATTTTATAATGTATCAAGCCCCGTGTGTACTCTCTACCGGTAGGACATTTGGTTTTTTCTACAGTCATAAATCTTCATACGAGTACCTATACGTCGATCGGTCGTTCCGCCCGTGTCTATATATTTGTCAAGTTCACTTTATCCTTAAAGTCAATGCTTATTTGGTTTCTAAATAAATTACACTGCTATGTTTCCTTTAGGTACTTTTGGAAATGGCACACGAAACATTGAGTACTTTCATTCCTCCGTCGACGAAGAAAAAAAAGGCACAAGTTTTACAAAGTTAGTGTTATCGAAATCAGTGATTTCTGCCAGGCAACCTACAATAATGATAAATGATTATATTTCTGTAAGTAAGTTTCTACAAACACTTTTACAAGTCAACCGTATTTTTTAAACTAGATAAGGTCGGCGTTTCCTATCTGACTACTCTTAGAAGAAAGGCCGAAACCAACTCAGAGGTCAATGTCTCAGATATAATCTTGATCAGATCACGTGAAGACCATGTAGATTGGTGTCTGAAATGGTCTTTTGAGGAAAGAATCACACAGATTGAGAGGACCTGTCCAGTCAGTGCACGCAATCGTGCAGCTCAACTCGGAACTTCAGGAGCTTAACGATTCGACGAACAATACCAATAATTTATTTATAGTTAATTAAAACGGTACAACACCAATTAAATTAATTAACATAGAGACAATTATTACGTTGACAATAAGTATGTTACATATAGTTTAATTTAAAAGTAACATGGCACAGTGGACTCCCTTACATACTTTCTCTCACAGAACACCAGACATATACGCATAATTATACTCTATACGGATGTATGGAGTAAAATTATGCAAACATATCACATTCAGGATTGGCAGTCAGAAGAGCATTTAGCACCTTTAGAGTACGACAGACCAGAATGCCAATTCTCGTAATTTAATCTGTCGAGCTCCGCTAATGAGACACAATTGATTTTCTATTGGCGACGCGCGATGCTTGACCGGTTAAAACGTTCAAAATCTAGTCACAGTCTCATCCCGGCGACAAACAAATGTCAAAAATTTGTCAAAATGTAGGGAAATTAGAGGTATTTTTGACAGATTGAGATCACACTGTGAACGTTTTTAAAATTACTAGAATTGCAAGTTAGGGATTCAGCTCTGGCTACAGTTTCAGATGGCAGTTGCGCAAACAGATTATGCCGGTGGTTCTGACGGTGTCCGATGTATTTGTCGGGCATAAATAGTCGCCAGAAGCCATAATGATATTTTGCTAGATATTTGTGGTATCATCATTCTCATTATCTTCCTGTCCTTATCCCGGTTTAATTGGGGGCTTCCATAAATCTCTACCAGCTGTCTTTTCCGATGTCAGTTTGTGGTAACTGGCAATGACTTGTATTTTTTTCCTCAGAACCACAATTCAATAGATAATGCCACCTCACCTAATTCGCTCCGCTCCCGCCACGCTAATCTAAAACCGCGCCATAAGAAAAGTTTAGTATCGCACGAGCACGTTATGAAATTATAATAAGGCCGCGTTTTGTGCGATTATGCCGAATATGTCGCTTTGTGTTCACACTTCACGCTGCTATATGGACATTTGCATCACTTAACGCTGCGGTCTGGTTTTTTATTACTGTGAAACGTTGTCTTTAAAAAATGTGCTTTCTGCAATTCAGGAGACGGCTAAAAAGGCAGTTGTTTTAAGGTGTCAGAGTCGTACCTATTAATTTTATCCCTTTTTTCATTTTCTATAGAAGCCTCTCTCCCTACCAAGCGTTTCATCTGTCAATGTTGTGGCAACAAAATCATTTTACCAATGTAACTAGGAAACGTTTTTGCGGGCTGCCATTTTCAACGTTCAGAAAGCGCATTATCATCATCTTCGCAGTGCTCATGGCATGTTCAATAAAATCTCCAAATGGCTGGTTGACACTTTCCAAGGGACCTAAGGGCCGGTTTTTACCTTGGCCAGAGGATAAGTATTGCCATATAACATGGCAATACCGCCAGTCTCTTGGGCACATTACCAGTCGACAGCGACGCGAAGGAATATTTCGATGCCATATTTTAGTTACGATAGGATATTATATTTTTTATTTTAATAGTTTGTTAGTTTTTTTGGTATTAGAAGTTTGTTCACTTGTAAATTATGGGCCAGCTAGCTTTCCAATGAAGACTACAAAAAGTAGTATAATTTTGGTTCTGTGGTTAAACATAAAATACAATATACCGTTTTGGAACAATAGCACCGATCACATTACTAATTAAATGGTGCAATTATTAAAGCTATTCATAATTGAACAATAATTGTCCTGAATAAAATACAGTCAATTAATGTAATGGCTAATTAATTCATTTAAAGGTATCTATAAAATACTGGTATTCAGCTGCATGCGGTTAGATAGGAAGCCGACCCCAACATCGTTGGGAAAAGGCTGGGCAGATTGCGATTTATATATGAAAGGTAGCCTATGCTCTTCTTTAAAAATAATAATTCCATAGGGATTCATCGGATACTTCGTGAAAACGCGAAAAAGAAACAACTCACATTCGGTAACCTTTTCAAAGCAAGTTTCGTGAGACCAACGAAAACTTTCTTGTTCTACATTGTATAACCCAAAAAAATACATAGATATTGATGCCCAATGAGCTCTTCCCCTTTTTTTCCTTTATATACATAATACATAAAATTATTATGTATAAGTAGGTAGATACCTACTTATACATAATAATTTTATGTATTATGTCTATATATATTTTAGTGTTAGATTGTATATTGTATTTAACATAGATAGTGGATACTATTTTAAACAAGACAAATTACAGAAGCAATATACGACCATGTTTATTTCCTTTATTTCATTTAAATACTTATAAATTACATTTTCAATATTTTTATACTTAAACAAAAAGAGAAATAAAATATTTAAAATTATTCTTTAAAAAAAATGGTAGCCCACCGGTATCGGGAAGGCTTACGACCATTATCATTATGTTGTAAAACTGAACACATAGAAAAAATAACTCAGTGCAATAGACAACTGATGTGATTATTACTCAAGAGAATACACATTAGTTCCATTGATACACAGTAGAAGATGCCACCGCCGAACTTTCAGGCGTTATAAGGCAAAAAGATTTCTTTAGAAATTCACAAGAATCAGACTTTTATTACCATAGCCTAGAATAGGCAGATTTGAGTGGAAACGCCGGGAAAAGTACATACAGGGTTACTTGTA
Source organism: Amphipoea oculea (assembly GCA_945859645.1). Classification (NCBI taxonomy): domain Eukaryota; kingdom Metazoa; phylum Arthropoda; class Insecta; order Lepidoptera; family Noctuidae; genus Amphipoea; species Amphipoea oculea. The sequence continues at coordinate 17,190,644 of OX243868.1, read as the reverse complement.
ATTCGAAGTATATCTATCAGGAGCTGATACCCCGGGGGAGGGCAAAACGTAACAAACTTTTTGACCCCCTATGTGTATGGCCGAAATAAAATAGTTTTCGAGATATTTGAAACATTTTTGAAGCGTAAATTGAAAATATTGGTAAGATATTATTCTTAAATATGTTTATTATTATTATTATTTATGTTTATTCTATGTTTTTTCTGCCCAAGTTACTTAAATGGCGTAGTTTTTATAGTGTAAAGCTAGATAATAGCATGGCTTACTGAAAAACAACATTTATATATGCGTCGTTAGATTACACGCTGTCACAGAATGCGTAAGAAAAATAAAGATTCACAGCTCCTCCCCCATAGGTGATAGCGTAATAATATGTAGCCTATATGTTGACCCGACCTCTTAGTAATATTCATGCAAAATTTGAAGTAAATCCATGCAGTACTTTTTGAGTTTATCCCGGACATACATACAGACAAACAGACAAACAGACAAAAATTCTAAAAGCTATATTTTTGGCTTCGATATCGATTGTAGATCACGCCCGAAGTATTCTTTTAAAAAAATATTCAATGTACCGTTTTGACTTTCCTACGATTTTATTATATGTATACGCTCATCATTTTAATTATTTTGTTGAATTAAGTACTTTTAATTTCGTCCATAGCTTAATTGAAGTGCCAGCTAAGTTTCAGTTTCTTTTATTTGGAATTACATCGAGAAACCCTTAAAATTCATATATTTCCATACATATGGGGGGAACCCCCCATATGTATGGAAATACATGAATATTTTGTTGTATTTTAGCCCCCCTATCAGCTCCTGAAGGATATATGTCGAATTACAAGAAACCCTGTAAGTACCTATATAAAAAATACCTTATTGGTGACGTTCGTTCTTCAGAAGGGTCGAAAGATGTTAAACGTGTACGAAGCAAAAGGACTAGATAAGGATCGTAGCAGGTGGCGTTCTGTAGTGTATGCCTACCATCAAGAGAAGAAGACCTAAGTTTGCGTACAGTCAACAAAAGAGATAAGTATGCAGGACCGTCGGATATAGTTGAAGTTTAGTAAGAAACCGATGGATGTTTTCAACTGAAATTTAATTTGATAAATGAGCTGTTTGTTTTCTATTACTAAAATAAAATTTTATTCGCGAAAATCCATCGATTTCTTACTACACTTCAACTATATCCGACGATCCTGCATACTTACCTCTTTTGTTGACTGTACATACCTACATAAACTCACGCCATACATGTAGGTATGCCAAAAAAATGTCTATCATCCACCGCCACTTAAGATTGATTGAGCTAAACGAAGATACTGCCAGCCTGTCCTCCAAAGAAGGTACAACCTGTATTACTTCATAATACCGTATCTGCCTCGCAATCAGTCCCCAAAACTGTACACAAAGGGACGGTCTATTACGCTCTCTGATAACAGAATAGGTACCTAAGTAGTAAATCTTACCTAAGAGCTCGTAAAGTTGCTCCTAGCTATACATTTCTGGGAAACATATAACGACATAATTTACTGTCATCCTTTGGTTTCCTTTAGACAGAGTTATGAAGATCGGATGGCATTCGAAACAGCGTGCAACGCTTTATGCATTCTCGACTGCGCTACTGACGCAAGCATTACTGCTGTGCTCGGAGTCCTGGGTTTGGTCCCCGGGTCCGACAAAGTGGGATTAAATATTTTCATTAGAAATATTGTCTTTAGTCGGGCTATCGCGAAAGACCAAATTGTTTGGGATAACATAACCATTCCATCAAGCAAGTTTCCCTGAAGGCCAGGCCAGGCCATTTCTCCAGTCATGTTTAAGCCCCATATAATGTTCCGAATGTTAACCTTAAAACATACGCAAGCAAACAAAATAGTTCCAGTTTATGACAAAACATTATGAAAGATTTCTTTTATTACTCTATATTTGTTATACCTTCCAATCACGTATTAGGTTTCGCAATTCGTCCGTACATAAAGGAACCTCTAATATACTCTGATAACTGTACCTATACAATATAGTAAATATTGCCTAAGTGCTTCATAGAGACGTTCCTTACTACGTAATTGATACAAAAGAAATAGTAGTGTCTTATAGTGATCACATTATAATGAAATTTTAGTAATGCTTGGATTTTTTTTTTTACGTTCGCTCTAAATGTAGGTAGATTTAGAACGAATCTCACTCAGTACACGAAGTTATTTGGATTTTAGTTCTGTTATAAACGTGACCGTAGAAGAACGAGAACGTAGAAGGATCGTAGCAGGGGTGTTCTGTAGTTTCTGCCTTCATGGGTGTGAGTTTTTGTACTCTGCATTCGCTATTTATTTGCCAAAAATGTAAACAAATATGAGTTTATGGAAAAATAACTTTAATTCCTACACAATAAAGTTCACTTTACGCTACAACTTCAAACATTTTTATATCTTTTTCAATAGTCCCAATCACTCTGAAATCAACTTAATTACATTTAAAATAAAGTTGATATTTGTCTAACTTGAAATAATATTAATTTGAAACATAAGTTTGAATAGACTTTATGTATGTGTCCGAATATTAGGATATTTTGTTTCTAATTCCTATATCGATATGAGCAAAATAATTACGTCGAGAAATATCAGAGTAATATTATTGCTACGAGAAGAAATACCAGCCGCTGCCAAATATTTTGTAAATGCCAGCTTTGATACAAACTTCAAAACTCCATACGGTAGAACGTATTTTCATGTGGAAACGAGTTCATGTCTCCATTCGTTTTCAGATGAGGAAGCAAAAATATTTAGGCTCATAAGGCAGAGATTAAAACAGAAGACGAACTAGCAGGGGATCGAGAAGGGGGGGTGGAGGGGGGGGGGGTTCAGGGGATCAGGCCGGAATAAATCACTATAAATGCTCTTTTCACGGTTAACAGTACTTATACCTAAGTTTATTTTTGAAGTGAAAACTTCTTTAGCGGCGTTGTACACTTTTTTTGTAATGGGTAAAAAATGTTAAACTCGCGTCAGGACATCGCGTCAGGACACGTAACCTGATCGAAAATTCGTAAGACGGATGGAGAGTAGACAGCCGGCGCGGCGTAGGAGAGGAAGTATCCCCCTCTCTTTCTACGGCGCGGCGAAAATGTATGCCTGCTATTTCGTTTAGGCGGCGCAGGGCGCTTGCGCGAATGTTCGTGTGTGTTTATGTTACAGCGTGCCACGCGCATCCATGGATGGTGATAGCTGATAGCTCGACCTTCTGTGTAGTGGCCACACTGCTGTGTATTCGTAAAATTCGTGTATAAAGTGTTTAAGATATGGAAATTGAACAAAGTGCATCTATTAATGAAAAATATCAAAAATGCACAACGTTAATATTCAAGTTTTCACTTCTGCCGGCACTCCCGGAGTGCAACCCGTCTTTTTATTTTGCTATGCAATTCAAATTCATTTATTTCGTGAACACAGGATGCATACAGTAGATATTACAAAAAATAAATAAGCTCCGAGCTGTGCTCCGCCATAGGCATACAAAATATAAAAGGTTTTTTTTTTTAATACATGCATTTTAGAAATTCAAGGTCGATAGTACAAAATAATAAATAAATCATGTCAAATTTGAGAGATGTCAAGTTAAATAAAGGCAAAGGAACCAAAGAATACAACTTAAATAATCATAATTATCTAATAATGTCACTAGTTCAATAAAACAAAAACCGGCCAAGTGCGAGTCGGAGCCCGCCCATGAAGGGTTCCGTAGCAGCAAGTAACATAATATAAAAGTTCTTGTAGTTCGTTGTAACTTTGTGAAAGGTAAATTGCGGTTTTCGATTTATGACGTATTAAAAAAAAAACTACTTACTAGTTACTTACTACTTACTAATGTTGTCACAATGTTGTCCCACTGCTGGGCAAAGGTCTCCCCCATACAATAAACACGCATAACGGATACACCGGCCCTAATCCAAACTGTGATTGCTTTACAAACACATTTCTCATCACTAATCTTTGCAAGACAGCCCTATGCATAAGGCCGGCTACACAACGACATGCCACAACTGACCCGCGATACCCAAACCTCCTCCTCACACGATAAGCCAGTAACAAACCTAATTAGGCCAGTAGCTTAACCGACCGACTCCTAATTGCGAAACTCTGAGTAAGGCCTTACCAATGGTCGGGTCGCGGTTGGTCGTCGGCAAGCTCTGTAATTTTTTAAGGGAGGTCATTAGCGTGTGTGTAGATATATAAGGTCCCATTAAAATAGATGGACAAACTTGTAGAAATCATTCAGACCACTAAAATAAGGACGATGGTAAAAAAATATATAGGTAAGTAAAACACATTAGATACTTAAAAGAAAAATAATCAGCTAAAGAAAATACATTAATGTGCCAGCATTTTATTATTTTAAGTCAAAATAAAATCACTTTAATCAGTGTTTTTTTTTTTGCTTGAATATCTTTGGTTAGGCGAAATGTGCGTGTAGCGTGTACTATAGATAGGTACACCTCTGCCTAACCCTTTGGGGATACATGTATAATGATAGTTATGTTATGTTTGGAGTTACTGTCATTATAATAATGTGTGTAATTGTAATGACAGAGTAGACTGAGAGACATTGGCGCCGATTCCCTCGTTCACAAACTAAACAAAATTTAAGTTCAGTGCATATTTTTCTTTCTATTTCATTAAGAAAAGGACAGAAGATAAATTTTAGTTTAGTCCTGTCAAATTCATCAGCGCCTCTTCGTAACTTTTGTCAAGTTATATCTAAAAAGTTTCTAATAAACTTTTATATTTTGAAAGTAGTCTTTATGAGTTAGATTGTTATTGGATTATTTCGACTCTTTGCTATGTTAATGCATCGTTATAAGTAAATTACTTTTTATATAATTTTTCCTTTCTTTCTTTCTATACAGAAATATTTGTATTCATACATCAAACCTTTCCCACTTAAAGGAAAACAACATGACGCCAGACTTGCATAATTCTCCAGCTTATTAAACATTCATGCATATTGTTGCATACGCGCTTCATGCAAAGTCGTCTTTTCTGCAAGTGAAAACAGTAGATATTGTTCCCTAAGCCCCTAAGTAATAAAGTTTTCACTGCTGGGACACAGACCTCCTCTCTGTGAGAGGGAGTTGGCCGTAATCCACTATGCAGGCCCAGTCTGGGTTGGAAAATGTCACATGTCTTGGAATTTTTGGTTCTAGGACAAGTCGGTTTCCTCACGATGTTTTCCTTCACCGTGGTGATGAAATAATTTACACAAAGTAGAGCGCCTGTCAGGGTTCGAACCTACGACTTGCAACTAGTAAGTCGCTGCCATTTCCACTTGGTCACCACTGCTCCTAAGTAAAAGAAGAAAAGTATTTTTCTCCAGTTTCATAAACTGTAAATATATCTCGCTCCACACTATTTGAACGGCTTCGCTCGATACCCACGGGAATTAATAGAAGCCTTCTATGTGGACTCGATACGACGATAGACGGTGGAAATCTTTTCCAGCCTTTTATTTAGACTTTTATTAACACTCCTAGGAGAGTTTCAATGTTTAACTAACACTGCCGTGTTCGGTAAACTGTTTTGACTTTTTATGGTTTCGTCAAGACTTAGTGATTATTTTTTGCATCAATCCTTAATACTCCTTAATTGTAAGTCGAATCACGCATAAATAAACAAGTGAGCGAATTTCGATCTTTGATCTGAGTGAGTGAGATCGGAACCAGTTAATTGATAATTAAACTCAAACTCAAAGCATTTATTTTAATTAAACCATTTACAGGCACTTTTGAACTGTCAAAGAGTCCGTCAGTTAGTCAGAAAGTTGAAGTTAGTTGCCCATTCCAAATCGTAGATCTCTATGGAGAAGAACAGGCAAGAAACTCCAAGGATACTCTTTTATATCAAGACATTACTAAACCCTGGGTACATTATTCCTATTGTTTCTATATGTGAGTACAATGATTAAAATAAAATGTAAAGAAACAATTCAAAATAGAAGATTAAAATAAGCTCTAACCGTTAAGAGATGACCAGTCTCAACCGACGACGCCCGTTCACGATCACGACGCGTGGGATCAGCACCGTCAACAGTTTTGTAGGGAACCGAATGATCCAACACGCGCCACAGTGATACATTTAAGTGAGCATGACATACTGTCAACTGCCATGCTCTTTCAAGTCAACATTCATAATGACATAATAAACGTACTCACTTAATTGTTAGATAAGCACTACCAGCTTAAATTGTCTGCGTATATATTCAAATCACAATTATAATTCTCTCTGAATGTTCTATGATATGGGTATATCACGGCAAATTTGCTGAACAATTAATTACCCTGACTGTACATTTCACAAATATGTAATTCAAGACAAAACCACCAAAACCAAAACAAATATGACCACGTTTCCGAATTTCGTGTGAAGCTCAAGTGGTTACCAATTCGCCTTCGTCGGAATGCTCATATTCTTTCCCTTTTGTACAATGTTCTCTTTTCCCCTTCCACCCCTCTCTATCTCAAGAAACGTTTTCAGTTTCTTTGTGACTCCCACACGAAATTGTTAAGGTCATCAGATAACTTAAAGCTCAAAATGCCAACGCATTCCACAACTTTCCTTGATAAATCCTTTACTGTCCAGGCCGCTCGTTTGTGGAATGCGTTGCCAGTTGAAATAAAACGCGCGCAGTCGTTACACGTGTTCAAAAGACTTGTAAAGGAACACTACTTGTTGTCACAGTATAAATATACAGTAAAACATCTTCATACAAACGTGCCGCTCTCGGTTTGAATGTGTGCGTGCGCGCCGCGCGCCATGTCGGCACGCGATTTCACGCACACGCTAGCATAATATATGAGGGAATAAGGTGGCGGCAGTGCGGGCTGTGCAGCGCGACTGTGAGCACGCGCGTACGCTACATGACCGCTTGCGTTCGTCAACTCTCGCCGGCGGCGGCCACTTAAATTACGAGTATCATGACTTCAAAAAGGGGAAACAAATATTGTAGGTAGTGTTTTCGGGTGCCTCAATAATGATTTCGCAAACCCGGACTTATCATTCTTCATAGTTCCTACTCAACCAGAAATGTAAGTACCTACTTATACTTAAATATTATTAGAAAATGTGGTATTGTATTGTTTATTTCACAGTTTATTTGCTTTATTAAGAGCGTAGCCGAGTCGCATTTTTCCATATAAATATATTCCCAAATTTACTTTCTGAATACTATGTTTAGAGCTAAAGTTTATTTTAAGAAGTCTAGTTTTACTATAAAACAGAGGATTGAGTTCGAAACATCGTTTAGGTAAACGTATTTGTCGCGTATAGATGTAATAAGGGCAATTTCACAATAATTAATATTGCAAATTAATTACTATTGAAATTATTATTTTTTCTATTGTCTGATGTGTTGTTCAATCCAAATATGGTGTCTTATACACCCATTACAGGAATTACGGCAAAGATCGAAATTTACTCATGATCCCGCCTGATGATTTTGTCGATGGAGGATGGAGCAGGTGTTTCGCAAAGCGTTCGAAAAGGACCACATCAACATTAAAATTGGCCGGTCAATTTACGATCAACTGAATGATATAGAATTTAAGGTCCATGCTTTCCCAAAAGCTTTTTACAAAAACTTTACATAAGAATGAGAATTTACTTTACATTAACAAATAATAATAAAGCGTTCCGGACGTGCAGAAACAGCAGAAAAATTTTCTCGGTATCAAATTTGTAACTTAGTATTATAAATGTTATGTGAATAAAGGCTTTTTATTTTCACTAAATTTATAAATTGGTAAAATATTCAATCATAATATGCTTTTTTATTTCATAAATTTAGATCAAGTGCTGCTTGTTCGAAAATATTAACTAAAAGTAAAAGTGACAACCCTGGGGATCAACGCAAGAGTAGGCTAATAACTCGGCGGGCGGCCTTAGATAACTTACTGTATATTTATACTGTGTTGTTGTTGTGATTTTGTCCTAACTGTTATCATCTACTGTCTTATTTTATTTTCGGTGCTTATAATTATTTAGTATGTATATATTTAAGTATCTATAATTTTGGATATGTATTTATCTGTGTATCTATTTTATTGTATTGTATGCATAATATTTGCACCAACGACAGCCCCATTTTATGTCCAGGGAAATCACTGTCCATTCCAAGGTTGCCTGGAAGAGATCGCAGAAAGCGATAAGGCCGCCCATTGTATATTTTGTAGTGTTTAATGTGTTTATTTCATGTTATGTATTTTTGTGGTGTACAATAAAGTATATATAAATAAATAAATAAAACAAAAACTATTGACTTATTTAAAAATATTTGTTTGTTACGAACCCATGTCCCGAACGGGGCGCCAAATTACTATCAACCCAAACAAAAGCGGTTTATTTTTTCTTTCTTTACCATCTGTGTCTGTGAAGCACTCTTTGCACTCACACAACCCTTTTTCTACGCACAAGGGAATTCCCTTATGCATTGATTGAGTACGGTTGTCTTATAGACAAGACAAAACTGCCGAGGCCGTCCCTGCCTTTGTACATTTATTAGCGCTTAAAGTATACCTACTATCTATGTTAAGAGTTTCATTGCTGAAAAAACCGAGTGTGCTTATGACCACACGACTGAAGTGAAACTTCAAACGTATTTGGCTATGAGAGGAAGAAAGAAAGAAAATGTGCGCGCGCACTGCTTTCTCTTGCTTATATCCCCCACTCAACTCCCATTCGCCTCGCCCGATCACACTTTTCGTAACGCGTTCGCCTGCTTACTCCCCAAGTCAAGCGTGCGTAAAGAAGTTTCACTTCAAAAAAATAGTTTTTTAAATTTATTTGTCAGCAACGCGAACACCGATTGATGACGCAGCCATTAAGGCCTCACGTGTGCAGGGGACAGGGCATGTGATGCAACATGGGAGGTGAACCATTGTCTATGGAGAGACGCCGCATACACATCGAAGGTCTGAGCCATCTATGAACCATTTAACAAGAACGCTTTACTAAGGCGGTACTCCAAGTATCAATTTATTGTGTCGTAAACTTTCCACATCTGCAGGGTAACAATATCAGAACTTTCCATCATTTAAAAAACTTCGTCTAAAGCTTTTTTTGTTTTCTTTCGTATATTTGTTTCAATTTTCTTAGGTCGTAATATGAATCATAATTAGAACAGGAAACACATAAACAAAAAAATAATTTCACTTTCTTCTCGTTATGCGTCTTTTTCTTGTTGTAGTAGGTACAAGCTATTCCGACCCTCGACTTTCGTCATTATTATTTCAACAGCGAAACTAAAGCTGTTTTCTTTTAATTTTAACTGTAAGTACTTGTATTGTGAGTGTAAAGTTTTCCTTTAAAGAATAAAAAATGCGTTGCGTCCTGAACTTCTGGATAACTTGATGTTAATTCATTGTGAAACAAAACACTTTGAACATAATTCTTCGCCCTTGATTTAATTTGATTTAATTCTTAGCCTACCGTGTCGAATGTATAATTTGACAATTTTCCGGTCCTTTTCAATAGCAAAACTGTAATTAATCACAAAAGTTTACTGCCTATTATTATCACACGCTAAAGCAGCCATCAGCTTCATGTATAGCGTCATAAAATAGCAACATTATTAACAAATGCTGTTACGGCCAGAGTAATTCAGAACATTAGACCTCGCACAAAATGTGGCCTGGCCAATGCAGATATTATTAGCATTTTAGTGGGGAGCATTATGCCAAAACAAATAACGTATGAGGCTAATTTCTTTAGTCTTATAGTATATTTTTGCCAAATAAAACAGCGAGTGTGGCGGAAGCGGTGTTGTTTGTGCCAAAAATGTCACCGCGTTTATGCTTAATTAGATTAGCCCCTGAATTAAACTTGTCATCCTAGATTTCTGTGGCTGTGCTAATGCACACTCACAAAATATATTCTAAGTGAAAACGTTTTAGTATTACTTATGAAATGTGTCACTTCTCTAATTAATTTTGCTTACAATTTAGGCAACTATGAAGTTCAAGAAAAGGTAACTACAGAGATGACGACTAATAGAGAAGTATGGAAGAAAAAGACATATTGCGCAGACCCCAAATAAATTGCGATAAGGGCAGGAGAATGACGATATACTTAAAGAAAAATAATAAAACTGAATCATGGTAATAGTTTTAAGTATTCCGTAATGACAAAACGAATTTACATAACCTAATGGCAGAAACTGCTGAGTCTCTCAATGGATCGGAAGACATAAATTGTGGAGTTTGTTTTTTGTGTTGTGGAGGATTGTGCACCTTCAAAACATGGTATGCAAACTTGTAACAAACAAAAAACAAAGGCATATTAATTCCAAAACCATATGTCAAAGTCAAAGCATTTATTTCAAATAGGCACATATAAGGCACTTTTGAACGTCATTACACAGATCTCACAGAGTATAGAGCTCCTATATTGACACAAAATCACTGGCATACACATAATAGAAACGAAATGTCAGAAAAAAAGGAAAAATTTGAATTGGGAATGTCATCGATAACGATGTGTGTCAGCTTCAGCGTAAAGTGATTGAGTGATGAAAGATTTATGATGGCCGCGTTGTATTAAAATACGTGAAAAAAGGTACACCGTATTTTGGATACTATTTTTTATCGGTACTCGAACGAAAATATTGACTAAAAAAGACCATTTTTGCGAAGACGTCGTAGTTTCATTTGAAATGGAATCACTGGATAAACTTTTTATGGGCTGATTTTACAAAAGTCAGTTATCTTTTATCCGTGGAATTAAGTTGACGTCTGACAGTTTTAGTATGGAAAAACTGATAAAAATTCAAAATGTATTCTCAAGATAAGACTTAGAGCGGTTTCACACTACATCCGATCCGAATCCAACAAATGCCGAATGGTCTGAAGTGACCATTGTCTTATTTGTATGAGGGGTTGTGCACTAGATCCGAACAAATAGGACGATGGACTATTTCTCGGATTCGGATCGGACGTAGTGCGTATCCGCCCTTATTGTTGGTATAAAAGTTTTTCAAATTGCATTTATCATAAGCAAAATTATAGATCTATGGGCAAAATAAACCACAAAAAAAGTGTATTGATGTAGGTATCTATTTATACATCAGTGTGACGAACTAAATTATTAAAAAGTTGAGAGAATTGCCGTAAATGCCTAAGTTTATTCATCGAAATAGTTTGTAGCAGGTGAATGGATAGCTAGTGCCTACAAATGGAAGCACAAGACGTAGCAGAGTTTATTTCCCACATGAACACTATTTTCGAGCTCCAAAATGGAACGTCTATTTCTATTCCCTCCCATATTGAACTGGGAATTAAATAAAAATATCGAATGTGCTTCTGGAATCCACACTCAATTGTGAGATAAGGCAAACCAAAATGGATTTCTTAAGCACCTACTTGCAGGCTCGTGCTTGGCCGTTAAGTGCTTTTAATATTATTATTGAACTTCGCTCAAGGAAATTGCACTATAAAAAAATATTAGTGTAGCAAGTCGTTTTTAAGTGCAAAGTGCGCTTTCTTCTATACACTACCAGTTTCTCAAACAAAAATTTTAGCTAAATTAATGTGACGCACACGACAACCTGTGGACCCAAAGAGCACAGAACTGGTGCCCTGAGACAATAAGGCGTGGTCGAGGCAGACCACGTATATAATAGCTGTACGAGCTGAATAGATTCTGACAAAACTCGAAGGAGGACGCGCGGGCTCGCGAAAGATGGAAGGAGTGGAGGGAGGCCTTTGTCCAGGAGTGAACTATCGTAGGCTATTAAAAAAAAAATGTGACAAATTGTCTAACGCGCGTAAACAGTTACGTTTGGCTGTTGATAAATTATTCAACACAATCACAGTAGTTTACACGCGCTTGACAACTCGTCACATTAATTTTGCGATAATATTCGTTCGTGAAACTGGCCTTTAAGCCCACTTGCACCAAAAATCGCTTGATATAGTTATTTACGATTTGTTGTATAATAAGGGGTATTAAAACACGCCTCGTGTGATAATAGTATCACATGAGTGTTTTAATACCTAATTATGTACAGTTGCATACAAGATTTTATCTACACCCATGATATGATTCCTCTATAAAAGGTTCTGAAACAATTTTTTGCAATACTAATATCGAACAAAAATGGCGGCCGGCGGGATACGACGTGAATTCAAATAACCTACAAGTTCTTTTTTTAAATTACGGCGCTGTGGTAGTGAAACGCGCGTGCATGACAGTGTTCTTGTTTTGAAAACGAATTGCATAATGAAATTTAGTACAACATTATAACACTCGTTTGGATGATATAATGGTTACTATGACACTGGTTGTCTTAATGTTGGCAATAAGCTAACTGTTTCAGAATCTTTTATAGAGGATTTATAGCATCGGTGTAGATAAACGAATTTAAAACCTCATTCTATCTTTGTTAATCGTTGAGCGTTAAATGCATTAAGTGATTTATGGTACAAGTGGACCTAAGAAGCGGCATAGAAAAAGCGGTTTAAACACGTGTTGTTCAAAAAGTAAGTTGGTACTCAGATTTTCAATATCCAATGTAAATGCACTCAAAAAATGCTTAGAAGTTGGATAAGTTTCAATCAAGCTGCTATAGTTTTGGCAGAATTCCCTGCATCCTGGTGGATATTACACACATAAATCACGTTCTAGAACAAATGTCTAGTACCAATATGTTACAGCCAGGTTCAGGGATATGGCCACATGAGCGCAGATTTAAAAAAACCTATATGTGGTATTTGACCATTCAACGTCATACAGGCCCGAAATCATTCAGTGATAATAACCATTGGATAACCAACATCCATTAAATTGAAACCAATTTTTTTTATTGCTGAACCTCGAACAATATTTCGAATAACCCCCTTACTAATAAACGTATTATATCAGATGAAGAGTTACACACCGATTTCTCTCCTTCAGTCGTCATAAATTTGACTTTCGAAAGAAAAAAAAACAAAGCGTTGTGTAATCCAACGTTTATTAGTAAGGGGGTATAAATATAAGTTATAGTTAAGTAAGGAAATTATATTTGAATGTATTTAATATTTTATTAGTTTATTTACTATTAGAGGTTTATCTAGTGTATATATTTTTATCCTCTTTCTGTAAATTGGTACCAAAAAATTTATTAATAATATTTTAGTATATTTCTATAGGTATAATTTGCTGCTAGTAAATATGAAACCGAGATTTTTAAAAAGTTAGCTAAATTCAAGTGAGGAAAAACGGTTTTTTCTAACATAACGTAAACTTTTATTAAAGCTTCTGCTAATCCCTCTCAAAACGGTCTTAATCATCAAGCCGCCCTTCCCCGGCCTACCTATTTTATTCCTTTATTGTACCCTAATTATTTTACAAGAGCAAAGCAATTTGTATTTCATTTCCTCGTTCAGGACCATGAACATCAGACCCTCAGTTTACAAATTAATCTCAATTTGAGACTGGAGAATGTTACGGCTGGCCTCGCCGCAAAAAGCAAGGATTTGTCTTGAGAAAGAAACCGTTTTAAGACAATATTATATCTACAATTTCTATTCGTGGACTATCTACATACATACTAGGCTCTATGCCTTTTTTTATAATGTGCGTTTTATTTGTGCAGAATAAACAATTTTTCTTTCTTTTCTTTATCTACACTATCTACACTTATAATATAATAATATTATAAAATATAAAGATAATATTACAAAGATTTGTATTTTTGTATGTTACGAATAAACGTAAAAACTACTGGACCGATTTCAAAAATTCTTTTGCCGTTAGAACGCTACATTATCACTGAGTAACATAGGCTATATTTATTACTAAAAAAAATTAGGGATCCTCAGAAATTCCTACTAAAACCAACCCAAGGTTTAAAAAAAATAGCCATAAAATGTCTTTCATCGCATGCGCTACGGAAAGTATTGATGATAGAACAAAAAAATGTTCTACAATATTATAGAACATATCAATATCTACAAAAAACTTCGCGATACCATATGTCCAACTATTGTAGTTATGTCACTGTAACTACTTTTTTACATTTTAATAGTTGATAGAAGTGCCGATCAAAATCAGACCATGTTATCCATACCTTTGTATTAATTCTTATTCAAATAAATTATTTGGTATTCAAGACTGTATCAATACCTGTTGATTACTTTTTGAATTATTGAAATCCGACATTCCATTCCAAAGATATTACGAAATTAAAAATGTCAGTAGAAAAAAAAATACACGCCGACGACGCGCCACGCCGGTGAGTGTGGTTCCACGCAGCCACAGATGACGTAGCGGAGCGATAATATTCTCATGTCTACAGTGTTTGTAACAAAACTCCTCTGAAACGGCTAGACTGATTCTTATGAAATTTTGTGTGTATATTCAGTAGGTCTAAGAATAGGACGTAAACTATTCTTTATTTTATTTTAACTACTACTATTGATCGTGTAGGGTAGGGGTAGGGTAGAAGTAGGGTAGGAGTAAGGTCGGGGTAGGGTAGGAGTAGGGTAGGGGTACGGTAGGAGTAGGGTAGGAGTAGGGTTGGGGTAGGGTAGGAGTAGGGGTAGGGTAAGAGTAGGTTAGGGGTACGGTAGGAGTAGGGTAGGAGTTGGGAAGGGGTAGCGTACGAGTAAGGTAAGAGAAGGGTAGGGGTAGGATTAGGGTAGGAGTAAGGTAGGAGTAGGACACCACGCGAACGAAGTCGCGCCGGGCAGCTAGTATTTCTATAAATTCACTCCTTCTTTCCATGTGAGTGTGTGTGGGTAGTGGTTTGAGATCTTTACATACTCTTTGCATCGTTTATGTTAATAAAAAATAAAAATTGTGGGTGCAATATTTCATTCCACTAACCATTCATCTTACAACACCCGTGAGAAATAAATACAAATATTTATTTCAGATAAATCCATATAGCCAGCCAAATGTTAGCATTACTTAATTTAACACACCAGTTTATTTAGAGAAGTTTGTCTGGACTCTTAACCACCTTCGTAAGAGGGGAGTGTCCCACCGGTCTAAAATTACATTCAAGATGTCATTGGAGGAGGAGCGCAAGAAAAAAACGCCACCCTTTTTAGCGTTGAGAAAGTAAAAGAGAAAGTTTATTATTGAAAATTCAAATTTATAAAACTACGTTTATCTTTTTCTTTAATTTCACCATGTTTACAGTTTAAGCTTGGTTTAAGCAAACCGTTATCTTATATACGTTAAACGTAAGCTCACAAGTCAACAGAGACACACCGGACTATCTAATCCGTTGCTTAACGAAGACTGCGACAAGATTGAATGTATATTGTAACTACGCTTAAGTCTTGGGATTAGAGTTGAAAATCGATTGTATCTAATAGAGTTGGTCTGCCCAGTGTAATTGTATAGAACTGTGAAACAATATGGAGATTTTATAAAGACGAATTCATCAATAAACCTAAATGATACACGCTTGAATGTAACCTTAAACTAGGATTGCTCTTGCAGTGTGTAGGTACATATATATTAAGGTAGGTATACAAAATATTCCAGCTCGGAAATGAAATCCAAAGCCATGCAAATATTTCCTCACCAAGGACTTCTAATGGATTTGCCTGCGTGTGCCAAAAGGCGGTCGCTTCAAAATACGCATTTCCAATCGTTATTTTATGATTACTAGCTTCTGCTCGCGAATCTATTAGCTTCATTAGTGATTATGCCTGAAGGCTTTTATTTTGGTATAACAATCTGTTAACGTCTATATTTCGGCTTGAGTTTTCATAACTAGGTTGGGGTCGGCTTCCAGTCTAACCGGATGCAGCTGAATACTAGTATTTTACATGGAACGACTACCTATCTGAGCTCCAAAACCCAGTTACTGGGTAATACGATACCCCTTGGTAAGACTGGTTGTCAGATTTTCGGGATTCTGACGACCCGTAACGACTGTCAAAGATCCACGAATGACAGCCGGGACCAACGGCTTAACGTGCTTTCCGAGACACGGAGGGATCTTGATATGAAGAAGTAGCATTGAAGTGCATTGAAAATGTTGAGTAGTGATTTTAATCGTAATTGTTTTTTAATGGTATTTGTAATTGTATTTTTAATTTTATTTCAAATTGTGTTCTTAATTGTATTTTTAATTGTATTCTATTTGTATTATTTATCGTATTTTAAATTGTATTTATGAGTAAGTTAGATGTATGTGTATCTTTGTAGTAGTAATATTGCATTGGCGTTATAGCTGTTAAGGTGTTATTTACGAAAATTTAAATAAATAAATAAATAATAAATAAATGTAAAGATGGTCACCCATCCACGGACCAACCGCGGCAAGCGTAGCTTAACCTGATCGATCGATAGTCGATACGTGCGGCTGCTGTTACCTAGCCACAAGGACCCTCAAGAGAAAGATTATCCATTCTCCATTTATCATTTGTCTTTTTTGGCTTAAAAAATGTTTAATGTGTTTGACTTCGTTCGTGGTATTCGAGACAGGTTTTTTTTTTGTGTCTGTCTATGTGACCGCTAATTTCTTTAGAAATGCGCGCAATGAATTTCGATGCAGTTTTCATTATCATGTAGAGCATTTATTCCGGAAGGTTTGTGTGTATAACTAGCTTCTGCCGGCGACTTCGCCCGCGTAATATTTCACTCTCCCCCCATTCACGCTCTTAGAGATAGAATTTTGGAAAACCCTTTCTTAGTGGACACCTACTCTTCACAAAGAACACACCCTCTAAATTTCATGTCCCGAGGACCAGCGGCTTAGGCTGTGCGATGATATATCAGTAAGTCAGGACTTTGAATTTTATATAATATATAGACACATTTAGGTATATTAAAGTTCATTAATAAAGAAACCTCGATGTTTCGTCAAGTAGGCAGAACCGTGTGAAGCAGAATCCACTACACACTTGCCAGAAACACAATATTAAACAAAGTCTTACTAAAAACACAGAGTTGGCTCTGTGATTCATTAATAACATATTCACGTTTCGTCTGAAAAGTTCTATAAACGAGTGTCCGCCAGCATAAATATTTAAATTCAAAACTATTTGTCAATCCATCCACGTACGATACAAACTAGTTTATTGTACATAACTATCCAATAGTACAATTTAATCCTAATTTTATTACGGTCCAGGCTTAGGTAGTTAAACTTTAAGTACTCATTTTATAACTATATTAGGACCCTCTATTGCTCTAAAGCGGGTTATGACAAAGGGAAACTACGATTTTAATCTTTGGGACCCTGTGACCACTTTTTATGTGAGGCAGATTGTGTTGAACATGGCTATAAAATCTGGTTAAGAAGAGCTCGAGGCTAAATAAAAAAAAACAGTGGCACTCCGGGAGTGCCAACAGAAGTGAAAACAAAACAGAATACTTTGTCATCACTCACTGACATATCGGATATACAATAAAACCGAGTGCATCGCGAGGACAGCCAAAGACATCCGCAGCGGTGTCGGTTACGGTAACAGTGGCGCGAATTTTATGGTTTTTTCCCATCTTAAAAAATGCCCAACGCACCTAAAGGAGTGTTTACTTTAATAACAGTCGCACGGGTCGATCGAAGATTTGGTTACGCTTGCCGAGGTCAGTTTACTGATGGGTGACCACCAATTACATATCGAAACCCCTCCGTGCCTCGGAAAGCACGTTAAGCGGTTGGTCCCGGCTGTCATTCGTAGATCTTTGACAGTCCTTATGGGTAGTCAGAAGCCCGAAACTCTGAAAACCACTCTTACCAATGGGGTATTGTGATACCCACCCAGTAACTGGGTTTTGGAGGTCAGATAGGCAGTCGCTCCATGTAAGATACTGGTATTCAGCTGCATCCGGTTAGACTTGAAGTCGACTCCAACATAGTTGGGAAAAGGCTAGGCAGAAAATAATGAGATTGTGTTGTACATGGCATACAAAAACTGATTCATATCCTAAATAAATACTAATTCATTTGTCAGATCGTTATGCTCAGTTTATTGTGGTTTTAGTTTAGTTCCAATTTGTAGGTAACACAGTTAACAGTGTGCAAATACATGTAACGTTCATGCATGTCAAATCTATAAAATGATTTACATGTGTATAGCCGAGCAAATTTTGGTTGTACGCAGCTATATCATTTAAATTCAATTGTTCGGTTTTAAAAAGTTTTAAGCTTCTACAAAAACTCGTAGCCGTCGTAGCATTTTCGTAGACCCTCTACGCCGTAGACAACAAACTTTCTACAGACAAACGATGTGGGACGCATATTACATGCTAACGAAAACATGCTTTATGCCTTATTGTATGGCGCCGGCAAGACTGAGTTCTACTATAAAAATGATTGCATAATTTTTACAACAAATACTTTCTTTAACCTTTTCTTCTATGAAAACTGTTCATGAATGTTTTTGGCGCAAAAATTATACTTTTTTCTCAAAACAAACGGTTTGCAGCTTAATGGATTGAGCAGTATTTTTGTGTCTAAAAATATTTATATAACCAACAGTTACAATAATAAAGCGATAGTTCGAAAAAATTCAAACTCAAAGCATTTATTTCAATTAAACCATTTACAGGCACTTTTGAACTGTCAAAAAGTCGGTCAGTTAGTCAGAAAGTTGAAACTAGCATTCTCATGAATTGTTTTATGGTTACTTTGGTTTATGTCATAATTTCGATACATTTTTGTCTGAGATCTACGTTAATTAAATATTGAAATTTCAATTTATTCATAAGTAGGATGGTCCTCATGAAACAAGCGTTTAATTAAACATAATGCTCTTAGCTGGAATCCACTTGCGTCCAAACTCCTCTTATCAAATTATTGACATTCCCTCGCCGCAACGAAATTAATTAGCCGATAATTTAAAATCGATTATCGATAATCGAATCATAATTAAAATACGAACGCAGCTCCAATTTGGCGTACTTTGACTTTGTGGAAAACTTGCCAAGTATTTACCGAGCGGCCAAGCTTCTTCTCGTCTTAGCCAAGGACCTTTGCCAAGCTTCTTATAATTGTCGGGACTTCGGGAGCGAGCGATTGTAAACATCTGGTCCCCGAGCCTCGCTCCCGTAATTTTCCGAGATATTTTTTTTTTGTTTGAACGTTGGAGACAATTCCCGGGAGTCGAGTTACTAATGGGTTATTACTTTTTAGTACAGTCGTAAGGAAGCTGAAGTTAACTGCATACGAACGTCTAATTATTATGCTACGCTGTGTTCCTTCCTACATTTACGTAAGCTCTTGGAAGTTTCTTGAATTTTGAACGTTGCAAGCGTATTTAAATGAATATTATTACTTTTAATGTTAGGTTAATTACTAACAGGCTCTATAACTTTTAATATAGCTACATATATTATTTTCTAAGTTACAGTAAATATGTATACAGTTTAAACAAAATTATTTATGAAATACAAATCGTAATCCCAAAATAAACAGGACTCACAACTCCCTGCTTAATATTTTCCATTTCCCGATACGGGCACGAGCCATCGATGACTTTAATCAGGCTTACTGTTAAGCCTCCAGGCCTCCGCCACATGACGTGACCCGACTGAAAATAATCCCCAGAAACGCATTATGACACTTTCCTGCCACAAAACTTTACACCAGTATGCTCGTTTAAAACGAACACACGTTATTTGCATCTTAAACGAAAAAGCCATGAAATATGTATAATACTTAGCCAAAATTCCTCAAACTTTCAGTTTATGTATGCTACTTGCATAAACAAATAGTTCTTCATGAATATTTATTACTTATAATTTATTACATACCAGCAATTAAAGTTTGAATCCGTTACATAATAGGAAAACAAAAAGTTTTAAAACAATCAATTAAAAATCTTAGACAGTACTGTCACGAGAGAGAATCGCACAAAAAATCTAAATTCTAATTTTATATTGAGATCGATTTTGGAATAAGATGTTCGCGGTTCGAGGCTGGCGATGTAGCCGGGTCGCCTCGGGCGCGGGCGCGCGCTCCCACAGTCGGGTGGATACTGGATGCTGGCTTTGCCGCAGGAGCCTGCGTCACAACCACTGGACCTCGACACCTTTTTGTGGGACCCTAATTAATAACCAAGCGTGACGGGGACTCGCTCCACATCAAATCTCTTTCGACACTGAGCCGAGGGCGGTGTTTTATCAAGAATTGTTAATGAAAGCGATTCTTGGCGGCATCTACAAATAGTCCGCTCGTAATTCAGGGTGCGCGGTCGAACGACACCCGTCTCGGCAAGCCACCGACTCCTTTTGTAAAGTAATTTATGTAAAATTGCACGATGCTGACATTTTTACGCGACTTTCCGCAGAATTACAAGTTGGTTTTATGTGTTGTGTTAAATTTGTTTAACCGCTTCCGGTTTTTTCATTATTGCGACATTTTGTAAGTCGGCTTTTTTTTATTTTTGAGTAGATTGCTCATTGGTCATTACGTATATTTCCTGACACATTTTATACTTCTGTGTCAAATTAACGTCATGAAAATGAAATAAACGTTTCATATTTTACGCTAGATTTTGATAAATATGAGCCGTATTTAAATATTCATGTTTTAATAAATATTAATGTTATGGTTTTCGTCAGGCTTATAAAACAAACCAACTTTAAGACTCGAAGAGGGAACTTCTCTAATCAACACGATTGGTTGGTATTACCTATAGTGACTTTTTGAATATCAATCAATCTGCCTAGCATTTTCCCAACTATGTTAGGGTCGGCTTCCAGTTTAACCTGATGCAGCTGAATACCAGTATTTTACATGGAGTGACTGCCTATCTGACCTCCATAACCCAGTTGCAGATAGTGCCATCCACGAAGACGCGCTCCACTCTTCTTCCTAATCGCATACAGTACAAGTGTGCAACATTCCACTAGTGTATTAGTTTTGTCGATACACAGTAATTACTTATTAGTGGGTGATTAGTGTGTATCAAAAAACCAAAACATTAGCCGAATTAATTAGCGAGAACCACTAGCGATTAGTAAGAAGAGTGGGCCGCGTCTTCGTGGATGGCACTATCTATACTGCGTAATACAATAGGTACACCTTGCTATGACTGGTTGTCAGATTTGGGCTTCTGACTACTCGTAATGACTGTCAGAGATCTACGAATGACAGCCGGGCTTAACGTGCTTTCCGAGGCATGGAAGGATCTCGATACCTACGTAATGTACAGTCAGCAAAAGAGATAAGAATGCAGCATCGCCGGATATAGTTGAAGTTTAGTAAGAAACCGATGGATGTTCTCGAATAAAATTTAATTTTAGTAATAGAAAACATACAGCTCATATATCAAATTAAATTTCAACATACATCGGTTTGTTACTAAACTTCATCTATATCCGACGATCCTGCATACTTATCTCTTTTGTTGACTGTACACTCATCGCCATCACCCACCCACGAACCGGCCGCAGCAAGCGTAGCTTAACTTTAGATCGACGCGTGCGGCTGTTATTTTATCATTATGATTTCCTAAAAAGAATAAACATAAAAGAAGTGAAACTAAACAGATGAGGAAAGAAACATTACCCAAATTGAAATATAAATGAGTGTTAACTTTACTTTTCCCAAAAACATCGGGGTGGCGCCCGTCGCTGGTAGGTACGGTCGAACAAGTTATTTAGTATACAGGCAGCTAACTTGCAAGTACTTTTAAACAATGGTGTGCTGAGTTAGTCAATACTTTTATACCACTCTATTTAATTAAGGATTCCATAAGCTGAAAAAGTTATAACGCACAAAATAAAACTAAATATTGGCAGTGTAATGGGAAAATGAATATTTTTTTCTGTACACCAAATAGCTTGTTCGACCGTACTTGATACAACATATCATAATTACTATGCCGTTTCACTGCCAAATCTCGGGATGAGTTACTATGTCTCCGTCTTACAATGTGTTCGGTTTGTTAATTTTGGCCTTGTTTAGAAGGTTAATTGTTTTTGACTGTAGTTGTCGTTATTGAATAAAACTAACACTCTTAACATCTTCGTCATGAGTGTAACCTTGCGTAGTTTTTATTCAATCATTCGAATCATCAACAAGACAAATTGCCTACAAAACCGCTTCAAAATAACCTTTTAGGAAAGTCAAAATTATCAGACTTGTAGACCAAAATGGTTCAAAATTTACTTTAAGAACCGGAAAATGCATCTTAAAGTTTTCCACACATTCACATGAATCCTTATCTTAACATAACATCATGCCTATATCCCACAAAGCGTTGGGTAGAGGTTTACTCTACACCCACATTTCACTAGTTATCTTTATGTCCCATGTAAAGGGGGCGAGCCTATTATCATCAACCGGGCACAAATCCAAATTCCGGGGAGAAACTCCTGTTAGAAAAACCCATTAACACTTATCTAGAAAAAGTCTGAAGACCAATTCTCGTACTTGAAAAACGTTTAAATTCAAGTCACAATCTCATCTCAGCGACAATCAATACCAAAAACTTGTCAAAAATAAATGTTAATCTATTTATTAGACAAAATTCAAAGTCCTGACTGACTGATATATCAACGCACAGCCTAAGCCGCTGGTCCTAGAGACATGAAATTTGGAGGGTGTCTAAGAAAGGGTTTTTCGAAATTCCACCCCAAAGAAATTGAATGGGGGAGGGTGGAATTTCACGCGGACGAAGTCGCGGGCTATATTTGACAGATTGCGACAGATTAGAATGCAAAAGTTCTTAAAAATATCAGAATTGCTTCATGTTTTGAAGCCAATTGAAACATTTGATCGCAGTTTCTAGTCAAAGGATTAACAAAGTTAGTAACGTTACCTTACTCAATATGACCCGTACGTAACTTAGTTATTCTTGACTAGTTCGGTTAGGTCAAACCTAGATTCCGATATAAAATCGTATCACTAGAAAATACTTTTGCATTTTTGTGATAGAATCTTTATGTGCAGCTTAAATGGTGACACGCTGTGTTAATTAATTTTTATAGGCTTTTTTGTTCTTTTTATTGTTTGTTAACTCGCTTAAAGTCAATCAATCTGCCTAGCCTTTTCACAACTACGTTGGGGTCAGCTTCCAGTCTAACCGTATGCAGCTGAATACCAGTATTTTACATGGAGTGTCTGCCTATCTGACCTCCACAACCCAGTTACTGAGTAACTCGAAAGCCCTTGATAAGTTAGCTCGCTTATGGCCGATTCCTAGAATTTACGGACCGTTATTGGCTAAAATTAAGACTCTTGATCTACCCCATAGCTTTACATCGTAGACCCTCCTATATGTAAGTAGCTATCACACGTAAAATTAGCTTACGAGTATATGCCCAGTTTGATAATAAAAAATGCTACCATTGGTAAACAAAACGATTTGTTTTTGTTTATAAGAACCAAGCATTAATGTTTGTGTAAAAAATATACTCCTCATTACGGGATTCCACTGCAAAATTTTAGATATTCCACTTTGCCCCACCAGTGGGGCGGCCGGTGGGGCAAAGTGGAATAATCCAAAAAAAAAAAATATAGCAAGCATGGGCCAAGTTACTTAACTCATTCTATTTTTGTTTTTCATTCAAGATAGCAACTGCATATTTTGAGAATACGTGATTTTTCCTCGTAACGATTATTTTGAGAGAAATATCATTGTCAACCCTAAGCCATTACAGACACGTGTCAAAGCCACGCGAATGACACGTGGTCATAAGGGTCCGTTCACACAGACCAGCTCAGAGAGGAGAGCAGATTTTTTATCACGTTTAAAATGGAGTTTTGAATCATTGTAATAAGGTTTGTTTTTACACGTCACTTCTTTTATTATGGAGAATGCTTGAGAGCAAACCTAACCCGCTTAGTGTGAAATAATAAGAGGAGCCGACCGGCTGCCTCTGATGACGTACTCTTCAGCGCTCGTGCAGCCGAATGGCTCCGTTTGCATGCTCTTTCGCGATTGCGCGGCCGACCGGCTCCGATTGCGTGCTCTTTCACGCTCGCGCGGCCGACCGGCTCCGCTTGCGTTTTCGTTTGTTTTGTTCTGCTTTAAATAATCTTGCTAACAAATATATTTCTTCATCGGAGAAAAAAAAATCCATGACTCAATTTAAAAGCACACGTTATAACACATCGAAAACAAAACTTGGACTGCGCGGAACTGGAGGTATACCGCCCTTGTAGAGAACCCGCTCGGCTCCAAGCGCATCGGGCTCCGAGTGCATCCGCTCAAAAACTGTGCTCTTCCAGCTGGTCAATGTGACACGGCTGTCGGCTCCGGCCAGTTCCCAGCGTAAACTCGCGCCGGTCTGTGTGAAAAGAAGAGCGCCGGCCGATGCTCTCCGAGCCGGTCTGTGTGAACGGACCCTTAACCGCAAATTAACATTCGTGTCATTTTCGTGATGTGCTTGTTATTAGCAAGCGCAGGCGTGTGTTGATCAATGCCGTCATCAGCAGCCTGCTCATTTTATTGACCCATAGATGCGGTCGTGACGTAAAGCTTATAAATATGTCAGTTGCTTTACAACAAGGACGCGAGTCAAACTGCTGTGTGGAGTTCGACTCAGACGTAAACTTACTAACTATAGCTTATGAATAATGGCAATGTTTATACCAGAAACTTATGGCTTTACGGACATATGCACGTATGTGAAACTGTATATAATCACGAAAATTAATGACGTTAATCGCTGTGATGAGGCAAGTCGAAGGGAAAGTCTTGGGATGTCATTTATACAGTTTGCCAACTAAAAGAAGAAACATACTTTATTGAACAACTATTCTACGGGGCCATCACTGCTCTAACTGTTATTAACTTGCTTACTGCCTAATCTTTACACCATAACAGGAGATATTTTTTTTTTTATAAATCTTTTGTAAAATATTAAATAGTCTCACTAGGCATAGGGGTGGTCTTGAAAACAAAAACATAACGTTAGATTGAGGCATAAAAATAAACATCACCTGCGTATATGTACTTTCATATATTCTTATTCCTGTGCCTCTGGAGTTTTCGTATAAAATCTATGTGGATGAAATATGTGTGTTTGGTTACCCACACGCCGGATATTAAATCTTGGTTATAACTTGTTTAAGCCACCCATGATATACTTTCATCGCTCTCCTAATGTATAAGGGTTCTGCCAGGAATATTTTACGGCTTTTGGTGTAGATTAATATTTGGGCACATCTGTAATCCGCACTTAGTTGAGCTTCGTTTTAAGAACAGGTATTTAATGCTTCGTTTACTTGTGCTTACCCTTTCTTTAACTCTTTATAACGCAACATGTAACGTTTCTTTTGTAACTATACATACGACAGTAATTGACCACTTCCCAGGCCTGAGTTCTTGGTGCAGCGTTGTTTTCGAAAAACCAATTTTAAAAACAAAAATGTTTGTGATGGCATTATTTTTTGCGTTCTGGATTAAAGGGTATATAGGGGATACAGTGGCGTGCATTGGTTTTCAGAATAGGTAGGCACTAGGCCGGATCTAGTCTAGGCAAACGCGGTCATTATTTAAAAAAAAGTGACGTCAAAAGTGTGGTTATTGGAGTAGGCATGCCTACTTAAGGGTGAAAAATTGCGAAGGTCGAATGTCATGTATTACGCGTGAGACGTATGTATTTTTAACTAGCACTTTGCCCGCGACTTCGTCCGCGTGTATTTAGTACTTTCCTCTAAAAATTTCGACATTTGTGTATGATCTTTATTATTTATTTAGATAAATAAGTATTAGGACAATTTTTAAGTTTACCTATACATCAAAGGAATCAGATATTTCAAATAAACTGTATATCCGCTTTTCAACCCCACAGGGGTAGAATTTCGAAAAACCGTTTGGGATGTGTTCATAACTTGACTCAAAAACCCATACCCTTTTTCGAGTCAATGGAAGCAAGCAGTAAAATCCACCCCTTAAACTTTATTACCGTTTCCACCTTGATAGGAGTCGATTTTTGAAAAACCCTAAAACACATATTATTTTTTTATTTTTAGTTTTAGTAGTACCGAGTTTCAAGTCAATCGTACTGCGGGTTACATATTTTTCTAACCTATTATTACTTTGTCACCCCTAAATCCTCTGTGAGAGGTTTTTTTAAACTAAAAGTGACAATCTTAATTATTTACTGAGCCAAATATTGCCAAGTTTCAAGGTTATTAACCAAATGAATAAGATTTTTCATAGTTATAAACTGTATCCCTTCTTTTTATATTCATAGAGGTGGAATTTTGAAAAATCGTCTGGTAAGTTTCTATAACTTGACTTAAAGATTATTTCTTACCAATTTTCCAGTTAATCAAGCCACGTAATAAAATACTCCCCTGTGAAATCGACTACCACCACTCTTCACATCGTTAGGGGTAGATTTTTGAAAAACCCTGGTACACTTTATTATTTATTTTGGTTGGTTGGTGGTGAGTTTCGAGTTAATTGGACCGCGCGTTAAAATTCTTCCATACAAAATTTGACACCCCGAATCTCCATTTAGGGTAGCTTAGAATTCCAAAAAATGACGAATTTTATAAATCAGTATTTGTGCCAAGTTTCAAGTTCTATACATTTTTTTTTTAAGTTATTCTAGCCACTCACTAAAATCCCCTTAAAAATCGAAGTCTGGGTCAATTTTCGAAAACCCCATACACTTATTATTGATTATTTTCCGTCAAAAGTATTAATACTGAGTTTCGAGTTAATCGGACCACGCGTTAAAATTCTTCCACAGAAACTTTAACACCCCTAAACCCCCTTTGAGGGATAGTTTTGATAAACGAATAATGATAAACTTTATTAGTTGCTTAGGCAAGTATTCTTGCCAAGTATCAAGTTTATTAATTAAATGAATAAGATTTTTCATATAAACTGTACCCCATTTTTCACCCCCACAGGGGTGGAATTTATAAAAATCGTTTGGGATGTGTTCATTACTTGACCCAAAGATTATTTATACCAATTTTCGAGTTAATCAAGTCACGCAGTAAAATCCTCCCCTGTAAAATTAACTACCTCTTTTCACGCAGTTAGGGGTAGATTTTCGAAAAACCCAGATACACATTATTCTTTATTTTTGGTCTTAAGTATAAATACTGAGTTTCGAGTTAATCGGGCCACGCGTGAAAATTCTTCCATACAAATTTTGACACCCCCCTATCCCCCTTTAGGGGGTAGTTTAGAAAAACAAAAAATGCCAACCTTCATAATTTACTTAGATAAGTATTCGTGCCAAGTTTCAAGTTAATCGGACCGCGCGTTAAAATTCTTCCATACAAATTTTGACACCCCCCAATCCCCCTTTAGGGGGTAGTTTAGAAAAACAAAAAATGTCAATCTTCATAATTGACTTAGATAAATATTCGTGCCAAGTTTCAAGTTTATTAACTCAAGGAATAAGATTTTTCATACAAACAAAATCCCCCCTTTTCACCCCCTTAAAGGTTGAATTTCCAAAAACCCCTTCTTAGTGCTCCCCTACATTATAAAAGGAAGCTGTGTGCAAAATTTCACATTCCTAGTCCCAGTAGTTTCGGCTGTGCGTTGATATGTCAGTCAGTCAGTCAGTCAGTCAGTCAGTTTCTCCTTTTATATATATAATATATAGATGAACGAGTAAAGACCAATGACAATGTGCGAATAGTACGGGAGCCGAGTAGGCCGTCCGGCGACTGCCTACTGCCGCGCGTGTTTGTATGAAGATTTTTTTTGTTAGGTATAATAATTTTGTGAGTTTCTTAATTGTGGAGCACGCACTAATATGTAATTGACAGGCTTATGTTGATATATCGAGGTAGGCACTGCTTATATGCCTATATGCAATGCATGCCACTGAGGGGATACCTTTCTGCTGGTGAAAATATAAACACACTATGAGACCTTTCATTTCAACTTGGTGTCCATGGTTTACTTTCCTGAGGTTCTAGAGTGGCAATCGCTTTCAAAGCGTTTCGTATTTCTGTAATGACATTCAGGATTGACATAGGGTTTTCATTAGCTAGGGTTTTCATTATGTTAATCCCATACATTTTAGACCTTTTGACATCATTGTTAGGTATCGCTGATAGAATGTCACTTTCTCTAGGCCCTCTGGGATCGGCACCAACAGATGCGATAGTATAAGCATAATCAGTCTATATTGTTCCTACTGATGGGACACGGGCCTCCTCTCTGTGAGAGGGAGTGGGCAATAATCCACCACGCGGTCTAAGTGTGGGTTGACAGATGTCACGTCTCCGGTTTTTTGGTTCTAGGACGTGCCGGTTTCCTCACTGTATTTTCCTTCACCGTTTTGAGAACAGTGGTGATGATATAATTTACACAAAGTAAAGTGCCTGCTTGGGTTCGAATCCACGTCCAACAAATCGAAAGTCGCAGCCTATACCGCTGGGTCACCACTACTCTACAACAGATTCCAAATAACCACCTGCACCGATACCTGCTACTGTGCAGGTATCGTTGTTATCATAAAGTTAATCCTCACTAGCTGCAGTAGGTAGTACAGAAACTTAGCAACATTGTCTAATGCATTACTAATGTTCTAGCGAGCTCTAACTAACTTAAATCTTAATACTGGAAGTGGATCAACCACGAAAGTTTACTAGTTCCGGATTCAATCTAAACTCCGATAGGAATTCGCTAGGAGCGGACAGTGCATGTACAGTCAACAAAAGAGATAAGTATGCAGGATCGTCCGATATAGTTGAAGTTTAGTAAGAAACCGATGGATGTTCTTGAATAAAATTTAATTTTATTAAAATGAAACAAACAGCTCATTTATCAAATTAAATTTCAGTCGACAACATGCATCGGTTTCTTACTAAACTTCAACTATATCCGACGATCCTGCATACTTAAATCTTTTGTTGACTGTACGTCCAGTGCTTTAAAATGGTAGCTTCGATTGATACAATGAACAATCTAGGCATCGCTAATCTTTTAAATCAATTCTTGATGTTAATCACGATACAGGAGTTTTTAACTTGCTTCATCCAAAATGACTACAGGCCGACCGCTTAACTATGACGTTGCCTGAGGTAGCTGCGCGGTGCGGGAGGGGTGATAGTTGTCACAATTTAACCAATGACTGAGCATCAGTGACCACACCCCTCCCGCACCGCGCTGCTGCCTCAGGCAACGTCTTAGTTAAGCGGTCGGCCTATAGAAACCTAAATTGTCCGTATATTCAAATCTCAACTGCCATTCTTTGAATATTGTATGAAATGGTTATAACAAGGCAAATTGACATAATAATTATTATTTTAAGGGCTGATTTTTCCAACGCCAGATAATTTTATCGGAAGAATAATTTTTAATTTTTGACAGTTCTTCCACTGTTAGGCGTCAACTTTATTCCACGAATAAAAACTACCTTTCGATTGAAAAATCAGCATTAACGGCCGAAATTAATAACCAATCTAATCCAATATCTCTAGATTAAAGATCGAAAATTCAATCCAGATTTGTAGTAAAGTGTAGCAAAAAACGATCCGCGGATTGCAATTGCAATCTTTTCAACCAATCGATCTTTGAGAGGACGGATCACAGATTACAGATTGACCTCTGTTCGAAAATGACAGTTTGAGTGTGTCAATAACCTATCCGTTGAATTTGACGTTTGTTTTGATCGGTGTAAACAATCCAAATCTTAATCTTAGAATTTCCTTGGATATAAGATTGACTTCACGGATTTCATTTGAAAAATGGCACTGTCAATATTCTCCAGTGATAGTGATATGGAAATTCTGGCTCAATTATCGGATTGGGATAATACCGATAGTGACGCTGGTGAAGAAATGAGACGTCAACGTGCTTCTGCGCGGAGAATTAAAAGGGTGAACTACATGCAAAGTCTGGATGATGAGGAGTTTACCTTTAGGTTTAGGCTATCAAAATTAGCAGTAAATTTACTGCTGACTGAAATTACGCCTCTCGTCCGTGTAAATAGTTAAAAAAAAAATATTTCATTCTATACCAAAAATGAACAATATTATTACCTATCAAATATTCACATGTATGTTATGATCTCCCCACAAAATACCTAATGGTGTTGAGTTTTCCCGCAGTTTGGGAAAATTCTTACAAATTGGCAACGCTGCTACTCGGGCACCACGCCATAGACAATAAAACGCGTCCTGGCTTTAGCCGTGTCGTGACATTCCTTTTTACCTGATACGTATTGAATGTATTACAATTTTTTTCGTATTAATAGAATTGTTACGTCGTTCGG
This sequence comes from Amphipoea oculea, assembly GCA_945859645.1. Lineage (NCBI taxonomy): Eukaryota > Metazoa > Arthropoda > Insecta > Lepidoptera > Noctuidae > Amphipoea > Amphipoea oculea. Next base: position 17,160,504 of record OX243868.1, on the reverse strand, counting down.
TAAATATATGTATTAAACATCCATAAAATAAAATTATAAAACCTGTTTATGCTTAGCTTTTTTTATTACAAACAAACGAACCATGTCTATTTTTATATTTTTTTCTTAAAACGGAATGACGAAGAGGGAAAGGATTTCAAGATATCTGCGGATTGAGCGACAGCAGGATCGTCATTTTTCGATATTAGGACGCGGGTTGGAGATCGATCCATAGATTGGTATATATCGACGATCGATTTATATCTTGGCTCATGGATTCGATATTAATTTCGGCCGTTAGTCTGTTAGCATGAAATAAATCTCACGAAATAAAAAAATATTAATAACACAGCAGACTATTACCAAAGTACAACTTTCGAATTTATTGGATTCACAGATAAGGTCAGCAAAAAAACACACTGTTTATACTTTTTTCACCCTAGTTTCGATTTTTCGATCTATCGATATCGGACCAGCCAAGCAGATAACACAAAAAAAAATTTTTTTCACTAAGCTCTAACCCCATTTCCCATAGACAAACAACTATTGTATCCTAAAAATATGAATAATAAACTCCGCAATATACGTTAAGGCAGGCCGCATACGTCCGGTTTCCTGATTCGGAATTCAGTTTCGGAATTCAGATTCGGAAACCTGAATGCAAGCATTTCATACAAAATGTTCTCACTAGCGCACACGTGCTTAAATTTTCCGTTCTGAAACCCTGACGGAAAATTTAAGTACGTGTGCGCTAGTGAGAACATTTTGTATGAAATGCTTGCATTCAGGTTTCCGAATCTGAATTCTGAAACTGAATTCCGAATCAGGAAACCGGACGTATGCGGCCTGCCTTAATCGGCTTAGGTTAAGCCAACTTTGTAAGTCTATTATAGGGTCGCGTAAATACTTGGCAGAGCAATGTATAAATATGATATGTTTTGGAGGATGAGTTTTTGGATGGGACTTCTGGAACTGAAAACTATGAAAAATTGATATAGACAAAGCAGTTATTTCCTTCATTCTCTATTGAAATCAATGAACATAGCCGTAATTAGCTTTTACCCGCGAATTCGTCCGCGTGCATAAAATAATCCTATGTTACTCGAAAATACTTTAGAAGAACTTTCAGATTTAAATCAGTAGCTCCGAAATTAACCCCCTACATAAAAACTCACAAATTTTTCCTCTTAATAATATACCACGAACACATACAAACGTGACACAAATATTTATTTGCGACCTTCAAATTACCCGAATGGCTATACTTCTAACTATTTAAAGACATTTATCGCAAAAAATCGCATAAAAATAGTTGTTATACTTTCCCAAAACTATCTAATACGTCTTGGAACTCCCAAAACAGCTATAACGGACTCAGGAGCCGAACGGCCGACAAGAATAAACTTTATGCAAAGCGAACAGCCCCAAATGGCCAAGTTTAAAAGTTATCGAACCGTTCCGAACGAAAATACAGTGTTTTTTCTTGCATGTCCAACTTTGTAAACAAGGAAGGTACGAAAATGACTTCTTTTTTGCTGATATTTTGCATCAATTACACACAGCATTAATGTATGGATTTATAAAGATATTTGTAAAAAACTTTAATTACAAAAACAACCACTGAGTACAAAACCTTCAATAAATCAACCTGCCTAGCCTTTTCCCAACTTGGTTGGGCCCCGCTTCCAGTCTAACCAGATGCAACTACCATACCAGGGACTGCCTATCTGACTTTCAGAACCCAGTTATAATACCTACTACACTAATTAACCATTTGTAATCACAAATTTCTTTAAAAAAAAAAAAAATATGTGCGGCATATTTCTTTACCAAATAAGACGTTGGAAAAAAAAAACACTCTTTATACACGATAGAAGAAATTCTCCGATCACGATTGTAACACTAGTGTATTTGTGAATTATGGCTGGACCGTATGTAAGCGGCCTATAAATCTGGTTGAGTAATCGTTTGTTATCCAATAAGGAATATTTCACGCTGGTCCATTGTTTTTAGACTAAGTTTATTGTTCCACTTTTTCGTGTTTTGGCGTATTGCCGAGTTCTCTGGCTCCTCAGTTAGTGTACTAGATACCTACCTCACAAACCTAATCTTGTCAGACGCCAGCACATCAACCTACCCGGAACTGTCAAATTTTACCAATCAACTGAACCTTATGGTTTGGTGATAAAGTTGAAAATCTATTAAAGAAATTTGACAGATTGTAGTAGGTTGATGTGCTGGCGTCTGTACCTAGGTATCATCCATTTATTTCATACAGGGTGTAAAAAAGACCCATCACATAACCGTCAACTCCGTTTTCTGTACATTATACTAAGTAACATTGCATAAAAATAATTGCTGGGAAACAACTTTTATTTTTGGTGTTTGCGATAGTGCGCAATGTAACACACGCATGCTTATGGGTGCATGCAACGGCACAGGGGTCGTGGGGGTATTTAAAGTTGTGTTCTAACATTAAGAACTTGTTTTCGTAAAAAAACGTCCGTGAAAGTTGGGATTTTGACCCTCAATATCTCCGTAACCAGAAGGATCCCAGGTATGGTCCAGTAAAAAGATTTATTACAATGACAGAGAGTACAAGTGCATGACTCTCGGCTTCGTGAAGTGTCTTTTTACACCCGTTCACAACACTACGAGTATTAACTATTTACACTAGGTAATATGGAGCGGTGAATACTTATGCGAATCCCGCACCCCCGGCCATAGGTAGAGGTGGAATACCGCGGTAGTTTTAGCCGGTAAGAGTCCGGCATGCCCCTGGCACCCCTACGATGGAGGAAGTCCATGAGGATTTCCAACGCGCACAAAAAAAAAGTACTATATTAAATGATTAACTACAAATAAATATAAAAACAAAAGGACACGAAGGCGTTGAAGTACTACTTAACCCAGATAGGTTTCGCAACGAAATATCGGCTGCACAAGTTCCAAACACAGTAACTTATCTCACGACCGGAACATTTGTGTGAACTCCTATATTCCCGCGATTTATTACAAACTTTCACGTATATCAACACCATCAGCAGGATAATTATCTTTCGCTGGAAAGTTGCCCATTCACACAAGTTAGTTATGCAAGCAAACTTTAAAATGTCCAGCGGAAATGGCTTTTTTCTGTGATTCTTACATAATTTATATTACATAATTTATTAGATAGATTACAAACACTGATAGTAATGATAAGCAACCTCGTTCGGGGTAATTGACAACATTTCATATTTTTAACCTGCATGTATTATTACGTTATATAAAAGTAAATTCAAATCTAGGGCACCCATATTTTTTCGTTTTTCGAAATTATGTACTTTTCATTCATAATTTTAACTTTGAAATTCGTTGTATTCTAAAAAGACGTAAGTGCCAGATGACGGTAGAATGGCGATATTACCTTTGCTTTATTGTGACCCGTCAAAAAAACTGTTAGATGTCACTTGTCTCAGTCGTTGTTTTGGTTCCGTCATTGGCGTATATTTTTCATTGGGATCCATTTTATTGGCGAAATATCAATCAAAAATTGATAACATTAACAGTAAGCAGCGTGTCGAGTTGATAGGAAAGAATATTGTTGAATTCAATTGTTGTTTTCTAGTTACACTTCTCAGGTGACATTGACATGTCTTGTTTGATATAATGTTTTCAATCAAAGACATTGGAATGTGCAAAGGTAACTACCTCATTCCGCCGTTTATGTGACGTCATCACGTGTTTTTTGATTTTTATTTTTTTTCTCTGAAATTTAGAAATAAAAAAATAAAATAAAAATATATTTGAACTCAGGATACGAAAATAAAGAAATAGTATTTTTGTTTTAAGGTCGTGTCAGGTTTGAAATGTTGTCAATTGCACACCTAACACACCAATAGTAGCCATGAATTTCATTTTGACAGTTCAACAAAATTCATTGCGTTATTTACGTGGTTGAGCAGACTTCAAACATAATATGGAGCCTAAGCAATGGATAATAAGCAAGTGATGGAAAGTGTTTTACGTAATTCAGGTAAAATATAATAAGGTTCCTCATCAGACAAATTTTGAGTATCAGCCTGGAATCCGGGGGATGTATGCTTGTTAATAATAATAGTCTACCTTTTAACTGTTGTGTTTCTGTGCTGTGTGTGTACACTGGCTAGATTTGAGTGTACTAGCCTCCTTACTAAACGTTTTATAGCGTCTGTATAGTTACACAACGATTTGTGTTCTTCTTTCGAAAGTCAAATTACTAACGACTGAAAGAGAGAAATCTGTGTGTTCATCTGATATAATACGTATATTAATAAAGGGTATATCTGAAATATTAATGATAGCAGACTCAAAGGAAACGTGCCTTTGTTTTAGTAAGAAATCCCTGTAGCATCGTCTCGTATCACGCGTCTTCCTCCCTTCTTCTCCAAACTATAACTACACGCGATGGCACGAAGAGTAAATGTAGTAGGAATTTATAATAGATTGCGAATACTAATAAATATATGTAAAAACTCACCGTGACAACTGAGGTGAAGTGAGTTGTCAATACCTAACATCAAGTGGAAGGACAGCTCACTTCAAACTCTTTTCTCCTTAGTTTTCACGGAGTTTTTACGGAATAGACCGGCTAAAGTTTTTTTTTTTTTTGGTAGATTCCTTCAAAAAGTTTAGGTGGGTAAGTAAGTAGTACTTGCAACCGACGACGTGCTAGAAAGAACAGAATATGTATCAATGAAGGCGCAGCAAAAGAAACACGGTAAGGATCGCAGCATCCACGGCGGTCTGTAGTTTTCGTCTACCCCGAGAATTTATGTAATGTATGTATTCAATCACACTGTCACAATAATATTATAAAGGCGAATTTGCGAATTTGTGAGTGTGTTTATATGTTTGTTACTTCTTCACGCTCAAACGGCTGGACCAATTTTGATAAAACTTTGTATGAAGGTAGCTGACACCCTAGATTCACATATAGGCTACTTTTTATCCCGATATTTCTACAGGATTGACATTTACGCGGGTGAAACCGCGGGGCGCAGCTAGTTGAATATAATTTAAGTACCCAACACTCACTCGTCTTATTTAATGAGTATTTGCGTAATCGATAAGCAATCACCGAAATGAATATTGAAATACTTATAATTAATTTTGTAATTCGTCGTTTGATCTACCTACACGTAATTAAGAACCGTTGCTACGTATATTTTACGTACCTACTAAGATCTTTTAATTAAAATGCTTGTGTTAATTAACATTGAACACGTGTATTAACGGCGTGGGTTTATTTTGTACTATCGTCAGCCCGCGACTTCGTTCGCGTGAAACTTCTTGTTTCCCCCGAGCCACCCCGTCGTATCGCATCACCCGCCCGCGCTATCACTTAACGTTCTTTTTGACTTGTTTCTGTTTGCTCGGCTCCTAAGGGTCATAGCGTGATGTTAAATAGCCTATAGCCTTCCTCAAGAATTTGGCTATCAAATGCAAGAAGAATTTTTCAAATCCGACTGGTAGTTCCAAAGATTACCCCCTACATACAAACTTACAAATTACAAACTTACAAACAAATTTTACCTCTTTATAATATTAGTATAGATAATAAGCTTGACTACACATTTATTTTTTACTAGCTAATGCCGGGCATGCTTCGTAATGCCTTCTTCATTTTTTTTTTGTTAGAAACCTTTCCCGGCGCGCACGCAACAACTTACCAAAGTTTCATGACAATCGGTCGAGCCACTATCGAGTTTTTGTAAAACTGACGAACAACAATTGATTTTTATACATTTATGTCGCAGTCAACTGGTTTAATTAACTGTTTAATTAACCGCCTAGCCTTTTTGTTTGTAAAACAGCGGATTCGACAATCCATCTGCGACATGAACTCGTATATTGTATAACGTGAGTAAATTAAATACATTGAACGGTGCAGCACTCTACTAAACGTTGAACTCCACAACCATTACCGGCGTCTAACTCTAATTAATATGTTCTAATACATACAGACGAAAATGTTGCATAGTAACGGTGAAGTTAGCATTAAGTCCGCTTTTGTACCTTTTTGTGTGCGAGAAGATTAACCGGTAAAGCGGCGCGCGTCGCCCATTGGCGACGAAACAATAGAAAATCAATTGTGTCTCATTAGCGGAGCTTGACAGATATAAATAAATAAGTTAAATCAAAATTCATCTAATGAAATCATGCTGCTATATTATACAACTAATATTTACACTAGGTACTCAACTAAGTATATAAATTGAATAATAAATTAAAACAGAATAATAAATTGAAAATCAATTTAGATAAATCAAATTATATTCAATTTAATAAGTCAAAACATGCCAAATACAATTTTAAACTTAATGTTGGCAGACTAAAAGAAGTAACACAAACCAAATTCTTGGGTGTGCTTATAGATCAAGACTTTGATTGGAAAGGACATTTGAATGATGTACCTATGCAATAGGATTAATAAATTTACTTACGCCCTCAGACAAGTAAAGAACGTAACAAACGTTAAAACGGCAATTACTACATACCATGCATATATTGAATCAGTTTTAAGTTACGGGCTTGTTATCTGGGGAAACAGTACGGATAAAGACAGAGCATTCATTGCACAAAAAAAGTGCATCAGGGCCATTTGTGGTCTTCGTCCTGACGAATCCTGTCGGCCGTTTTTTAAAAAGCTAGGTCTGTTACCACTTCCTGCACTTTATATATACGCAATCTGTAACTTTGTCTACAGTAATAAGGGATTGTTCAAGAAAGCTTATGAAATAATCCCTCGTCCAAAGGATCCACACAGACTTGTAATAAAGGATACTCCAAAATCAGCCAAGTATGCTAAAAGCTGCTTTGTGATGTGTGTACGCATTTACAACAAAATCCCGAAAGAATTAAAATGTTTAAATAATGTAAATTCATTTAAGAACAAACTGTATAAATGGCTGAATGGACATAATTTCTATGACATTAATGATTTCTTTGACATAAAATTATAATATTATAATTATTGACCTATTAATTTGAAATAATGTTGTTTTGACCTAATAATTATTATTTTGCATGCAATTGACACATATTCTGTGTAGCTAAACATGTGAACATTGTATTTAAATAAGACTAACACCATTATACCATGTTTAAGGCAAATAAAGACTTATCTTATCTAAAATAACTAACAATACAAAACAAAAAGACAATTAGGCGTCGAAGTACTCGTCCACAACACTGCCATTCGGAAACGTGCCCAAAAGACTGGCAACATTGCCACGTTGAATGGCAATATTGAAGATTTACGGAACGAAATGGTCTACCGCAGGTGAGCCTGCGCAGGACGACCACATGTCACATTTATGGGACGAGTCGGTATACCGGAGAGGTCTTCAGTTCGCTCTGCTATTGTTTATGCCATACGGTGTTCACGAAAGAATTACTGTTACTGTTAGCCTGTATCACCCCACTGCTGGGCAAAGGCCTTTCCCATGACTATCAGTTATTGCGATCCAGGGCTGATTTTGAATTTGAGTCGGTCGCCTGCGCAGGTCCAAAAAAACTGCACATGCAGCTCTATTCCAATACACGCTCCGGTCTACCTGTGCAGGCAAATCTGCAAAAGACTTCTATGTAAGACCGTAGAATGTACGGACGCCATAATATTTTGATCACTGTATTGATTCCATGCTCTTCTAGTAGGTATAGTATGTGCTGATTAGAGAGAAGACCAGGAACAACATTCAGGTCCAGCGCTGAGGCTCTGTCTCGCATAGGGTCGTAGCATTATGCTGACCGATGGCCGTTTTGCGTGTATAAGACGCATATTTTTCCAAAACTTGTTCTTTTTTGTGTTTTAATTCTTTCTCTGCGTCATGTTTACCGCAAATAAATGTTTTCTTTTTTTCTTACTAAGCGTGCACCGTTACAAAAGAAAACAAAAAAAAAACAAGTTCGATTACATTTCCGTCTGTATGTCACAAAGCAAGCAAGGTGAAGCAAGAAGTTATTAGAACGTGTTCATAAATTAAATAGTCCGGATTAAGCAAATTTGTGTCTCATAAATAATGGCGGGGCGACTATTTAGGTGTGAATTATTGCCTGCACACAATGAAGTGCTTAGCAGGCTGTTTACCGTGCAACACTTCGTAATTAGTACATGATACGCCTCTATTGAAATATCAGGAATGTAGCTCGAATTTAGCCCCTATCTATCAATTAGGGGCCGTCTCCACGAGCGCGAGAATCGCGGCGATAGTCTTGCCGTGCCATCAAATTTTCGCCGCGATGATATCGCCGAGCGGAGATACGTTCTAAGAGAGTGTATAGAAATACGTGGCACGACGATAATATCGCTGCGATTCTCTCGCTCGTGGAGACGGCCCTTTAGAGAACTTTGGAACTATTTTTTAATCTTCCTACTTTAACTTTCAGCTCTTTCGATCCAGGGCGGGACCGTTAGTACAGACGCCAGCACATCTAGCTACTACAATCTGTCAAATTTCTTCAATAGATTTCCATCTTTATCGCTACATCATAAGTTTCAAGGTTAATTGGGAAAATTTTAAAGTTTTGGGTAGCTTGATGTGCTGGCGTCTGTATGTACATCTTAATTGAATATAAATATTTAGTAGGATCAATTGCAACACGTAGGTTCCCAATCTACGGCCTCATTACGTAACACACTGGCTAACGTAATCACTTTTATTTTGAGGCAGTGTACTAATATACTTTCTTTTATTCAGCATACGGTACAGTGAACATTGTTCAAGTGCCAAAATATAACCCATTTGGAATGGGAGCGTTTGATACAATTAGCCTCTTATTTCGAATGTGACACAAGGTTATGGCAAACCAACAGACAGATGGGTGGGTGACCTATAAAGGAATTTGATTAAGACCTTGGTAAGACTTGCACAGACCAGGGAAGTATGGCACAAAAGAGAAGAGGGCTATATAGGTACAATGGGCTGTCAATGACGACAAGATTATTATTAAAGTAAAGTTCGTTTATTTCAATATCCAAATTACAATATGGAATTATCGTTGGATCCAAACTAGGCACAGCCTATATCTTGGGAACCATTAAAAAGGTACAATATTTTGGTAATTTTAATCAAAACTAGCTGTGACCGCGACTTCGTTCGCGTGCATGACGGAAATTTTTTTAATTTTTTTGCGCGGAAACTTAATTATTTTTCTAAAATAAAAGTAGCCTAAGTTACTCCTTATTACATCAACTATCTGCCAGTCAAAGTCCCGTCAAAATCGGTCCAGCCGTTTCAGAGATTAGCCGGAACAAACAGACAGACAGACAAAAATAAAAAAATATATATATTTTGGTGTATGTACCGTATATACATCCATATGCATTTAGTCTCTCTCTCTCTCTCTCTGTAGTCGGTCCCTTATGTCTGAGGATCGTGGTCAGCTTTGGAGTTGCATCTATAATAATAATAGTTTATTTTCTCCACAATATTACTCTTAAATGTTATCCTATTTCTACGGTGACATATAGGAGGGGCTTTATATTGTGGGAGACCAGTCTGAAAACCTGAAATACAGATTCCAGGTGACCAGGACTCCTCCCATTTATATTTAACATATTATGTTATGTACTCGTACAAACGGTATACAGTTAGGACATGTTAAACTTTTTTTTTTTTTTTTCTAGTTAGTTTGGTTAGCAACAGGTTGAGAGTGAGGTTGAGTGTAGTGCGTGTATGTGTAGTGTGTAGTGTAGTTAAAAAAGTGTGTGCAGTGGTTGTGTGTGTGTAGAGAGGTTGTGTGTGTGAGGGGTGGTGTGAGTGTGTGTGCGACAGTGAGTATTTTTGCTTTGGTCGTAGCATATTTGCATTATGATGTTTATGTTAAGACTGTTAATAAATTTTCAGTGTCATCGTAATTGAGTTCTTGAAGCCAACTATATAGTTTCATTTTACACTTTATTTTATTGAGTTCATAAATAGGTATGACCCTATTTACTTTATTGTAGAGATAGCGACCGAGGTGATAAAAGAAACGTTTTGAAAAAGATGTTGAAGGCGAAGTATGGTAGTTGACAACAGGATCAAACCTTCTCTTAGCTCGAGGCAGTGAAGGATTGTAGGTTAGTAGTCTATGTTGTTTCAGGATGGTTTGTTGAATAAACACTTGACGCACCGTCAAGACTTTCGCTTTTTGATATAGTAGAGCTGTTGGGTAACGATAAGGAAGGGACAAAGAAACCTTCAGAATGGCTCTCTGAGCTCTTTCCAGTTCCAGGAGAGTAGTTTTTGGAGCATCACCCCAAGAGGTAATGCAATTTTATCGTCAGTCACGTTTCTTAGGGTCTTAAAAACATATATCAGTTTTCTCAGTCGGTTACTTAAGGTGTTGATATGTTCGTGAAATTTGAGTGTGCTGTCTACAGTTCAGCCCAGGTATTTAATACAATCGGCTTTGTTGATTTGAATATACGTGTATGCTGTGGCGTGAGGAAATGCACACGTGTGGGCCAGGATAGTGTTCGGCGTCATGGATGGAGACGGGGTATGCTGTTTTATGGAGAAGGTGATGTAATTAGTTTTCTCCGCATTTAGGGTGAGAACATTGTCACGCAGCCAATTCGATACAATGTTGAATCCTGACTGGGCGCACACAAAGACCTCACTCCAGGTGTCTGCAGTGAATAAGAGGGCTGTATCATCCGCGAAGGTTATGATTTTGCCTTTTGGGAGAGTGAGCATACCCAGCTCGTTTATATATATGAGAAAGAGTGTCGGACCGAGCACGCTGCCTTGTGGCACACCGTAATTAACATGGCACTCGTCACTGGAGCGGATTATCCGCCTCCACTGATTTCTGTCCAGCGCATCCCTTACCACATTTATGCATTAAGCGGTTATTTTAATATTGCAAACAGACACTCCAATTTTATTTAATTGTACATATATAGAAGATGTATAGATAAAGTGAAATTAAAGTTGAAATTGGCTACAGTTAAGCTAGTTAGCCTCATCGAGACTACAAGCTTAAATATTATACCAGAATTTCTCCAAAAAATCGAAGATTACCGACTGATTATGCTTATATGGTATAATATCTCTCAGAGTCAGTATTTATTTGAAAGGCAAAGCAAAAGTGCGAAAGCCATTTTATCGCTTCGAAGTTAAGTATTATGTATATAATATTACTTGTACTATGATCTTCCTTATCTCCAATCAAAGTTTAGTTACGATCCATTTTAGAATCCAATTTACGATGTCTGCGACGAATGAAATCTAAGTGGGACACGGATTTCGGACGAAGACAGACGTTCGGAGATTTATTTTAGTCACTCCTGCACTTACTTAGTGAGAATCTTGCTGCCTATATTTTATCTACCTTTTATGGATGAGTCGAATCAAGACATCGTCACTTTGAATCAGATAACTGATTCTCAACTCTTACTAGGGTGGCTTTGCAAATCAACCTCCTTGAATGTTTAATAAGTTCATGGCATACATACCTATTACGGGATAAACACTATTTCATATTTGGAATAGAATACATTCGGCAGTCAGCGTTGGATTAAAGGCTGTTTAAAAAAAAAAGAAAAAAAGGTTTATTTGTCTGAGAAACACGTGCATACAAAAAGATAATTAATTCTAATAATAAGGAAAAAATAAAAACAAAATATATATACATCTTTATTTACGAGCACAAAGCAGGAAAGGAAAAGGAATTCATTATAGGAATAATAATCTTATTAATATTTAAAATACACCTTTTATTGGTAACTAGCGACCCGCCCCTGCTTCACAAGGTTTATAAGACTTGATAAAACATACGATTTATTCATTATATTGTGTTAATTTAATATTAATGTATTATACACATAAACCTTCCGGAATAAATACTAAAAATTATGGTGAAAACCGCCTCAAAATTCTACATACAGTGCCCTCTAAAAGTTAGATACACGGATATCTATGGTTTGATGACTTTTTTCCATTTCAGCTGTGATACACCACATTATGATTTAAAATTCTGGTTCCAAACGTTTGAAATGTAAGTGTACAACTACTTATAACGTTTTTATTGACTAATTCCACCTTCCCTCAGGATAACCACTGAAGTCGAAAAATTTCGACTAACTTTTGAAGACCACTGTACGTAACGGATATTGAGGCGGTTTTCACGATAAGAAGAACAACCAAAAGTATGTTTAAAAGAACAACGAGGACACACATACAGACATAAAAAGCGAATTTAATTTTCATATGTATAGAAGATCCCGGGAGACCTCCCACAGTACCTTCCTCTACACAACAGTTTAATCATCGTCATCTGAAGATGTCCCGATTTTACTCTGTTGTCATTAAATGCAGTAGACAACCATTAATCACTAGGTAGGTACGCCTTTGTAGATAGAGCACGAAGGAGGGATATTCCAGCCATCAGAACCATTGGCAATCGCTATGTACCATTACAAAAAGCTGCCAAAACTTTAGACACGCTGCTATCAATTAAAATGAGTAACGTTCCGAGAAATCATGAAAAAAGATTATGTGGTTTTCCTGTTCTTTTAGTGTACCCATCAACCAGTCTACCTGCATTTTAAATTTTGGGACACTGCATTTTAAAATCCAATTTCTAACCGTCCATGTGATGACGTTACGGCCTCGTAGCGGAACAATGACTAACTTCTGTCATACGCCGTCGTAAAAGGTTTGCCCCTGAGGGCTTTTGTGTGTGAAGAGAATATTGTACAAACTTTCTATGTATACTGTATAGTTTTACAAACCAATTTTATGGTACGTTGAGGGGAGTGATATGAAGATTTGAATGACAATATTTCGAAGCACGTTGTTTCGAAAAACTTTAGGAGTGGTACGCCAGTTCGAAAACACATTGAATCGAAAACTGCTATATCGAATGACGTTATCGTGAACAGTTTTTGAATGTTACGCTAGTAGGAAACTCATGGTATCGAAATTCACTGTAGCGTTAGTTTGTCTGAGAATCGAACTCGCGACTCCAATGAGACACAGCAAGCCTCTCCTTTGTTATAGGTTTGGCAAACAAGAGCAGTGAGATTTGAGTTAACTTTTAATAACAATAAAAAAATCAGTATTGTAGGTGGGAAGTAGTTCCTGTGGGTGAAATTAGTATGTACGTGTTTGTGAAGGTCTTAGACCTCTTAGACCTTCCCAATAGAGCTTAAGGACCGATACTAGTTCAGATTGCGAAAATTGCCTTAGCATTAACGGCTGTAGTTCCAACAGTTCTGCAGTTTTTACTTTGAAATTAATATACGATAAAGATGAGGACTACTGCGAGGTGTCATCGGTTGCGAAAACACGATTGCATACAATTTTCTCGATACAAAGAAGTCTCAAAGTTACCTCTAAACCGCAAAATAAAAGGAGAATATTCAATGAAAATTTTCAAATTAGGCCATGAAAATTTGCAAGCTAATCGAACTATGCATAAAGCAGGTGTCATAGGTTCGTTTTTATTTTTTTAATCATTAAATTTAACGTAAAAAGATGAGATCCGAAATATCAAGCTTTATAACCACTCATACCTTGAACCGCTCTGCCGCCCGGCCCCCGACAGGACCCCGATTCAGTATTTGTCAGTACCGCTTCGGCTATCAGACGGGGAACCCGTGTCACTTCGCTTGCGCTCAAAAGACCCGATTGACAACGTTTTATGTTCTGAAGAAATTATGTAATAAAGTAAAATCTACCGTACACGTACGTATCACACGTAACATCTACCGTACGAAGCACATTATAATTTGACTTCACACCAAAATAAAATAAAATAAAGTGTTCTATAGCATCATTTTAGTGAAATAAAGTGGTGAACCTTACTAAATAATGTTTGTTAAATACAATTAACAGAAGTGAATGTGACCAGTGCCGCGAATTTAAGAATTATCACGATAATATCATTACTTATTTGTTACAATCACCGTCAAGCGCAGTGAATTCTGAAGCGTCTCGGCAGAACGCGTAAGCGCCCGTGATTACCCGGCGCATACGACCTTTTTCTCGCTAATGCGTGGCGTGTCAAAGCAAGCAGTGAATAAAACTGGCCGCTCTCTGTTCAAGGAATCTCAACATTAGTGAGTGGAAGCTAAGGTCCATTTCTCTGTAGAGACAACAAATAATTCTTAGAAATGGAGTTTGTTTGCTGTAATCTTACTACAACAAACGCTAATGGTGAATTAATTTGTTGTGATTGCAATAATAATTATCACTTTCGGTGCGTTTTTCTGGACAAAGAAGATGATTGGGTTCCCAGTAATGATCTAAAATCCTCGTGGCAGTGTTCTAATTGTATAAATCCACCAGAACCGAAGGAAGGCACGTCATCGTCAGTTCGATCTAATACTTATGCCAAAGCAAAAGCTAAGAGGGCTGAATCATCGAGTACCGAGATCGTCACAGTTCGCGGGAATCCGAGTAGCAAGGCTGATGACAAGCCAATATCGCCGGTTAAAACTACCAAAACGCGTCAACCTTTACGCAAGAATGCTAAGAAGGAGGACCCTGACGTATTGACCGCGGACAAGATACGCGGTATTATAAAAGAAGAATTTAAGGAGGTGATGTCGACTATTAATGTAACCTTAATGGATCTCAGGACTGAAGTAGCTAGCCTGAAAGATTCGGTAAAGTTTATTTCCGCACAGTACGACTCTGTAGTATCACGTATTGATGATTTAGAAAAGAAAAATAAATTAATTTCAGTGTTGGAATCGGATTTGAGTGAATTAAAATCTCAATTGGGTGCCATACAGTTTGATATCCAGAGACAGGAGCAGTGGGGACGTCGCTCGAATGTTGAAATTGTTGGATTGCCTGAGAAAGCCGGGGAAAACCTGCTTAAAATCGTATCTGAAATGGGTGATTACGCCAACTGCCCTGTTAATACGCAAACTGACATAGATTTTGTTACTCGAGTGGCCCACAAAAGCAAGGATGATAAAAAACCGAAACCTGTCGTCGTTCGCTTTCTCGCAAGACACAAAAAAGATAACTTCCTAGCACGACTAAGGGCGGTTAAGGATTTGAAGGCAAGTGACATCGGTTTTCCTAACAGCAAGTCTCGCATATTCTGTAACGAGCATTTGTCCATTTCCAATAAGATATTGTTAAATAAAACTAAGAAAATTGCTGGTGAGAAAAATTATAAATTTGTCTGGGTTAAAAACCAGTCTATAATGGTGCGTAAAACAGAACCCAGTCAAGCTATACATATATCATCTGAGAGTGATTTAAACAAGATTGTGTGAGAATTATTTTATATTTTTCGCTCCTTTTCAAAGTATGCTTCAGTTTAAATTGCCATTTTGTATTGTTTAGTTCACTAGTAGTATTCCTTCTTAAAAAAAAAGTTTTTATTGTTTTTAAAATAAATTTTAACTGTGTGTTTTTTCAGAGTAAGGTGAAAAAATTAGTCGTAATGGTTTTATTTTGGGAGAGATTTCTTGAGCTTCTTGTTTATAATTTGTTAATTGATGCTGAGAAACGTGTCATGAGTAGTATATCCAAACGTTATTATTCAAGCGACACTTTTTGTCTAACTCATTGTTTATTAAGTGTTCTGAGTTTTGCTTTGCACATTTGGTTCTAATTTAAATATTTTCTATCAAAACGTGCGTGGATTGCGCACTAAAACTAATCTGTTATATAACAACTTGTTGCTTTGCACGTATGATATAATCTGCCTGAGTGAAACTTGGTTGCTGCCTGGAATTTTTAGCTCTGAATTATTTGACCCTAGGTATAATGTTTACAGGTGTGACCGTGACTATGATTCTAGATCAGACAAAATGGGGGGTGGAGTTCTCATTGCTATCAGGAAGGGCATTGCAGTAAGTGACATTAACATTTCTTGCTCAAATGACAGATTATCTGCAGATATTATTTCTCTAACCATACGCCTTACGAAAAAGTCTCAGCAATTACGACTCAGATTATATACTTGCTATTTTCCACAGTGTAGCTCTCATCAAAACGATCTGGTCGAGTTTTTAGATCAAGTGTCACAATGTATCTCGAGTTATCCGGATGATCACTTTCTGTTAACTGGTGACTTTAATATTAGGAATGCTCAATGGTCATCTGCAGGACTGGGAGCTCATGCTGCACTGGGAGTTAATTGTACTGATGGTCTAGTTAGTGCTTTGTTGAGATTTTTATCTTTTAGTAACCTCGGACAATACAATATAGTTTCAAATAAAAATGGTAGGCAGTTGGACCTTGTGTTTAGCAGCTGTGAATGTATAGTATCTAATTCTAAGTTTCCTTTAGTGCAGGAGGATGACCACCACCCTGCCCTTGATATTTCTTTGGTTGACTTATTTCCTGAAACCCTTCGTTCTCCACGAAGTACAACCTACTATTTCTTTCGTGGTGCAAATTATGATGAAATCAATGTTGCTTTGTCTCAGGTGGATTGGCATGGGATATTGGATAGCGTTCACGATATTAACGAGTCCGTAACAAAGTTCCATAATATTATTGATAAAATAGTCAGGGAGATGGTTCCTGTAAAAAAAGCTGTTGACCACAATAGGTACCCTATATGGTATTCTCCGGCACTGATCAAAATCATCAAAGAGAAGACTAAGTATCATTCAAAATGGAAGCGTTACGCCAATTATAGTGATTATTGTAGCTTTGCCCTTCTGAGAGACAGGGCTAAAAGGGTCAGTATGGAATGTTATGAATCATTTATTGCAAGGTCAGAAGACAATATTAAACACAATTGCAAATACTTTTGGACCTATGTAAAATCTAAAAAGTCGTCAGATACTCTGCCAGATAACTTGTTCTTAGGAAATGTAACCTCCTTCGATGGTAAAGAGATTAGTGACCTTTTTAATGTACATTTTCACTCAGTTTTTGAAAAACATAATGACGTGTCTATGTCGTCATCTTCTTCGTCTGACGACTATTCTAATGATTTAAATCTTAGCAATGTATTTATTCCATTTAATACCATTGTTAAGTATATCAAATCTCTTGATGTAAACAAGGGCAGTGGTCCTGATGGAATTCCACCACTGTTTCTGCAGAGATGTTATAAAAATATTGCGCTTCCCTTATACCTGCTATTTAACTCCTCATTGCGATCTGGTACTATGCCTTTGGCTTGGAAACGTTCTTACGTTGTACCTATATTTAAGAATGGCGACAAGCATGACATCACAAATTACCGGCCAATTTCTAAGTTGAGTGTTATACCTAAACTCTTTGAGCGGATCGTTTGTGATCTAATAACGCCCTTATTAAAGCCACTTATAATACCGGAGCAACATGGATTTGTCTCTAAAAAATCAACTGAAACGAACCTTTGCGAATATATTGACTACATAGCCACGGCCATGGATAATGGTCACCAGGTGGATGTCGTGTATACCGATTACTCAAAAGCTTTTGATAAAATTTCTCATAATCTGTTAATTAAAAAACTTGAGTATATCGGTATACATGGCGATCTACTTCGATGGCTAGAGTCTTATTTAAAGGAACGCAGTCAAGCAGTTACGGTAAAGGGGTACTGCTCATCCTTTATGCCTGTTACGTCTGGCGTGCCCCAGGGCTCGCACCTCGGACCTCTGTTATTTAATTTATACATAAATGACGTATTCAATATATTTAAACATTCTAAATTTATTCTTTATGCAGATGATAAGAAAATTTATAAAATTATTACTAAACCAGAAGATTGCCTGGAACTACAAAATGATATCAACAACCTGTGTGATTACTGTAAAAAAAATAGTCTGTTCCTTAACGTAAAAAAGTGCAATATTATAACATTTTCTAGAAAGACGAACTCGATAAAATATAACTATAAGATCAATAATGACCATATTAATAGAGTGACCGAGGTGCGGGACCTTGGGGTCCAACTTGATAGTAAGCTTATCTTTGACTCTCACATTTCCACTATGACCAACAAGGCATTTCGCATGTTGGGATTCGTACTAAGAGTTGGCAAGGATTTCAAACATAAGTCAACATTGATACTTCTTTATAAAACACTTGTAAGGTCGATTCTCGAATATGCTTCAGCGGCGTGGAATCCCCAGTATGCAGTTTATATAGAACAAATCCAAAAAGTGCAAAATAAATTTACTAAGCACTTGAATTGGCGATTTAACTTTGGAACTGATCATTTACCTAGGCTTCAGAAACTGGAGGAACGTCGTGCAGAGCGAGATCTAGTTTATTTATATAAAATTATTAGAGGCCAATTGGACTCCCCTTATCTTCTCAGCAAAATAAGTTTTGGATGTCCACGCTTAAATGCACGCAAAAGAAGTCTTTTCCAAATTGGTTTCTCCCGAACCAATTATGGCAAGAATACTTTTATTAAAAGAGCGTGTCGTCTGTACAACGACACGATTTCATTAAAAGCAAATCAAGATTTAGATATTTTTCACCTTTCTCTACCCAAATTCAAATTTAGTATTAGAAATATTTTGGCATCGAAATTTAAATAATAATAATGTTATATGTTAATATTAAATTGTAAATTTTGTAAATTTTAACGGTGTGAATATCTGGTTGTTGTTACATTTAGTCACATATAATTTACTTGTATAATAATCTGTGGAAACTGTTTCTGGATTGTGTTGAGCTAATTGTATATTTACTTATGTTTGTTATTGCATCTGTTTGTTTCCCAAATAAAAATAAAATAAAAAAAAATAAAATAAAAATGAAATATAGATGTAAAATATAAGGCCTCGTATTTTTATTTTTTCCAAATTTTGTAGTTTTCATTCATAAAATAATTTTTGAAATGGTTTAAAATCGTAATCTCATGTCAATGTCAAAACATTGTCAGAAATTTAGGGAGGTAAACGTACCTATTTTAGACAGTTCCCAATGTGTAATGGTGTTTTCAATATATTCAGCAAAACTATTTTTATAAATAATTTTATCTATTTATTGATACAGGGTGTAAAAAGACTTATAGCCGTCGTACATCAAACTAAGAAACATTGCACAAAAGATCTGTGACAAAAGTAATTGCTGGAAATCGACTTTAATTTTTGGTGTGAAAATTTGCTGTATGCGCACTACCACAAACAGCAAAGGACATGATTTTTTTTGGTACTTTATTCTGAGAAAATTTAACCACTGTAAAGAAAATCATTACAGATAATACTGCACAATAGACTGCCTAATCTTAAGTTTCGAGCTGGAAATTTGCCTGCATTTTCGAGAAAATAACATATGAAGATTTAAAACACGATTTTCCCAGTCGTCTAAAGCCAAGTCAAGAGGTTAATCGTAGACCAGTGTAGCGAGCCGGTAATTATCGTTCACAGAATCAATCGAATACAAAGAAGCAAGTTAGAGTCGTGAGAAATTAAAATGAGATCAAATACACAAAACAACACACCGAACAGAACGCAAGCAGTCACAGGACTGTCTGACGGACTTATCTATCGTGACAATGACATCTAGCTTTTTTCAAATGTCTTTCAGCGCAGCGTGTTCCGAATTAGGTACGCTGAATGCATTCTCAAGTATATCTGCTCAAACATGTCGGTAGGCGCATCTTGTTTTTAATTTTTATTTACTTCTCCTCATTAATTTTCTTTGCGGAACCAAAGCGTGAGGGTAACCATTCTTATGACTTTGATTAGGTACTACAAAATGCGTTTTAGTACGACCATCCTCATAATTAATAATTAGCGCTTCGGTAAGCATAGGAACGTAAAACATGGTGTTGCCAAAATCTACCTGTGTTGCAATGTGAACTTAACTTTAAAAATGAAAATCTTTATTTTGCAGGATATTTACGTGTCTAGGATATAATTAAGTTAAACTATATTTTATCCTCTTCCGATTAATACAGTATAATCTGTGGTTGCGTTCAATTTGAATAAAGTACCAGGCTCCATAGTATTTCAGTTTTCTCCTTTTGCACCTGCATGTAACTGTACAGGGGTCCTGGAGGTATTTAAAGTTGTGTTATAATATCAAAACTTGTTTTCGTAAAAAATATCGTTTATGCTCACTAGTTCCTTCGCGTAGTTCCTTTGAAGGAACTACTGAGAATTTTTGGATCAGTAGTTCCTTTGCAAAAGCTGAAGGAACTACTGAGACTAGACATTTCCTTTAGTAGTTCCTTTGAAGGAACTACTGAGAACTTTTTGATCAGTAGTCCCTTTGCAAAAGCTGAAGGAACTACTGAGACTAAATAGTTCCTTTGAAGGAAATAAACATATATAATGCTGCCCGCTGCTGCCGCATGCAGGACCGTAAGTTCGGTAGGAAAAGAAAGAGAAGCGCGATGACACAACGGTGGTAATTTATTGCAAATATGAAGCTATTATCTATTTACAAAAACTATTTAATAAAAAATAATCCATTACTGAATGCAGTTTGGCATCAGAAATTTAATGGTATATTTTTAATTATAATTAAAAATAAAATACTTTTACAAACCATTAAAGTAAAAATACTTGCATACGAAATTGTTCCATAGACTCTTACCACACCTCGGACACTCCATACAACGCTCGCAAAATAATTACCTATTACTACTACATAAACAAATGAAAATGCGAAATCTTACAAACAGTTTATGTAAATACGAATTCGGAAAAGCATCACAATATCCAACCATCGTGATTAAAACTCAAATAAAACTTTTAAATCGCATAATTGTGTGTTCGTATCAGCAATACAGCGCTGCGGTTCGCGAGCGCCCTTGCTAAAGAGTCGGCGACGAATACCTCGAAGTGCGGGGTGAGGTGCGGTATCTGATATGAGGTCGAGGAAGGGAGTGTCCTTTCTGTACGTAGTACTATTAAGTATTCTGTGCTCTTACTGATAAGGAGAATGATTGCATTTGCGAAAACAAACGCGGTTGTTGAACTATTTGAGTACCTACGTACTTGTGTGCGTACTTGGAAGCAAATACCTGGTGTAAAAACCCGGTCGCATAAATACGTACCTTCCCTACTCGCCCGATCACACGTTTCCGTAACGCGTTCGCCAGTTTACTCCCCAAGTCAAGCGCGCCTAAAGAAGTTTCACTTCAAAAAATTTTTGACAAAAAATACCGACTCCCAAAAATACTACAAAGTGAAAAATAACATTAATTTCGGATGTCGGTGTCTTTGGATTTGTATATTACTTTTTTGCCACCGACTTCCGAAATTAAAGTTATTTTTAGTTAAAAATCTTATATATCCAAAAAATGTATGTAATGTGCCGTCCATAAAACATGGAATAGAAAGTGAAACAACTACCATGGAACAACTAGCATCACAATTTAATATTAAAAAAATAGAGCCTTTTGGTCTTTTTATTGATAAAGAGTTACCTTTTCTAGGTGCAACTCCGGACGGAGTTGTGCAGGGAGAAGACACAATAGTAGAAATAAAGTGTCCAATTTCTGCATTCAGGACTTCGTTGGACGATGCAATAGATTAAAAAAAATAAGGTTTTGGAGGAAAACGAAAGATGGACTTTCCATAAATTTGAAACATCCTTGGTACATTCAGGTGCAGGGACAACTACACATAACTGGTAGAAAAACATGTATTTTTGGCGTATGATCGGGATGTAAAAATCATATCAAAACTGAAATTATACAGAAAGACGATCATTATTGGGCAAAATTCATGAGACCTAAGTTAACAAATTTTTACTCATCCATCATACCTACATGTTGCCAGAGTTATGTGATACCAGACATACACGGAATGTGGAAATTAGGGATTTAAGGGAATTCACATAAATGTTCTTGCTTTCGTCATTCTCCTCCTCTTGATTCCTTTTTTTTTAATTTAAATGTTTTCATTAAAAACAACTTATTTTAAAATTCGTTCTATTCCAAACCTCCGTTAAAGCCAAAATGTATGAAACTTTATAATTGACATCAGTCATTCCGATGACGTATTATTATGCGTTATAACCATTGCGTGCTCTTGACAGTGCTGGGTTGCCAGCTGTTTTAGAACCCAATGGCTCGCGACGATTGGAAAAGACCAGACAGATTGACCATAATGCCTTAGAAGTTAGGTCGGCCTTTGGTGTGTGATGCAACATGTATCGACTACCTTGCGCCACCCCATCTTCCTATTACGGTTGGCTGTGCTAGTGCGATTACTGCGCGTGCAGAAAACCTCAAACAGCGCAAATAGATACTCTAATCTTATTCCGACTTATATGTACCAGCCGTTTGGGGCTGATACACTAGGGCCATAAGGTCCGAGTGCCTACTTAATTTTTCGAGAAATCGCCAAGCGATTGGTCGACTCTTCACGTGACCAGAGGACTAGCCTATTTTTTGGCCAAAGATTCAGCAAAAAGAAAGTAATTTTAAGGCTTTGTCATGGCAAAGGATTTTATTAGGTACTAATCAAGTTATTTTGAATCTTATTTCAATGAGTTTAGAATTCATGTTACTTTATTTCGATACCACGATGCCGGGAAATGACGCGACGTGCCGCGGGACGCTGCGGCATGACGCGACGCGCCAGGGATGCTGCGGCATGACGTGTCATGCCGTTTCATTCCACGTAATGCCGCGGCGCGCCATTGCATCCCGCGGGACGTGTGGGTCACGTTGTGTCGAGGAATTATGATTGCTAAGCTAGTTGAAATAAGATTGAAACTTGTGCTGCGGTCATTTCGGTTAATGGGACGCAGTCCGGTCTATGCGGGCTTTCAGCAGGATGCCACGGAACGCCGCGGGATGCCGCAGCACAACCTGCCGTGGCACGCTGTCAGTGAGCTGAGCGCCGGCTCTATTTGGCTGTCGATGTCTTATGGTGACAAATATATGGCGGTAGAGCAATGGCCTTTGGTCGGTCATAGAACACTAACGAAGTAGGTACTTATATTGCGGATTTCGATGTAAACTGTATTTGCTATGCGAATGATGAGTGTCTCATGTTTGTTTTATTATACCTACTTATTATTTACCTGCCCATTTAAAAGAATTTTATATATACTGTACATACAATGTGAATGTAATAAATTAATGTTAAGTTTAATCATTTTATTTCTTGACATCCTTCCAACAATAGTTCAGTTCACCCTAACTGAATCAGTATGTCAGTGCGAGTGGGATAGAATGATACATAGCGCGGGGAAGTGGGGACAAAATCTGAATTTTAGCTGAACTATTACAAGCCCGCATTTTTTAAAGTATATCGTTATACAGACGCATCGTTCTATATTTTAATTCATTCCCGACCTAGAGAGGGAAGCAATTACTATGAGTCTTTCCCGCCTTAAGGTGGGAAGCAACGTCTTCCACCCGCTATTCGGATCAAACAAATACTACTTTCCGAGTATGAGAAATGAAAAAGCTTTGCTTACTGTAAGTACCGTGTGACATATCAAATGAAAGGGTTTGTCGTGAGGGTCACAAACATATTTTTTAATAACTAAAAAAAAGTTATTTAGAAACAATATATCTGAAACCACAGCCTAAACTAAAAAAAAAACTACAAAATATAGTTCTGTGATTAATCTAGATTCCAAGAGATCCTATCAGACGTCTGGTCTTCAAATAATATAGCAAATCTCTCATTCTATACTGCGTACATACTTACATTTGGTCACAGTCAAAATATGTTCGGGACGTTATATTTAATTTAAAGTTGGTATTTTTTAATGTTATGCTTAAAACAGTTGTTATAAGAAGTCGCTTAAAAATAAGATTTTTGGCATTTTCAATCTCAATAGTAAGAAATGCTCAAGATGTTATTCCCCATAAGAAAACAGTAGGACTTTTCTTTTCTGGCTGGCACTTTAATTTTTGAGTAGTACCTTATGAATGATGGGTTTATGAAAAACAAACTTATTTTTGCAGTCGATCAAATTAATGATGATGTACAGACGCCAGCACATCAACCTACACCAAACTGTCACATTTTCCCAATCAACTTTGAACCTTATGTTTTAGTGATAAAGTTGAAATCTATTAAAGAAATTTGACAGATTGTAGTAGGTAGATGTGCTGGCGTCTGTACATTGTGCATGCGTGAATATCCAACCCTAACGGAACCTTTCACTGTGCGTGGTCCGACATAAACATGGAAAGATTTTTTTTAAATTTCGTTGGGAAACTACCACAAAAACAAACAATTACCTTTACTCAAGTAAACTAATAGAAACAAAAACTACCAAGCTCATAAAACTAACAACACATATTAAAATGTAAAGTGATTGCGGAATACGCAATTTATACAATTAATTTATCATCATTCCCAAACTTCTGCTCAGCCTACCTAAAAAATGTATACTGGGCATTCTGTAGCAAACTATTAGAAAAGTATCAAAAATAAATACTTAATTTTATTGTAAAACTAGCTTCAGCCCGCGACTTCGTTCGCGTGAAACTTCTTGTTTCCCCCGAGCCACCCCGTCGTATCGCATCACCCGCCCGCGCTATCACTTAACGTTCTTTTTTACTTTTTTTCTTTTTGCTCGGCTCCTAAGGGTCATAGCGTGATGTTAAATAGCCTATAGCCTTCCTCAAGAATTGGGCTATCAAATGCAAGAAGAATTTTTCAAATCCGACTGGAAGTTCCAGAGGTTTCCCCCCTACATACAAACTTACAAACTTACAAATTTTACCTCTTTATAATATTAGTATAGATACATAATAGTAGATTGTACAACTAAGGCATAAAAGAAGCTATTCTACTCCGAGACGTTTATATCCACCCGAGCCGCAGGCGAGGGTGGATAGTTAAGTCGAAGGGTAAAATGGCTCGTTTATGCCTGAGTTATACACTCTGCTTTTCACTTCGATTGCGAGAAAATGAAACAGGCATAAAGTACATACATAATTAATCAAAAATGTTGCATCCATAGCTAATTCCCGCCACCACAGATAATACCGCCACGAAACTTTTTAAAAGTTCTTTTTTTTTATTTTCAACATTTGTCATTCGACTTGGGTACTTACTTCATACTGCCAAAAAATGAAAACGTTTCTTTGCCTTTTTAAATAATAAATGACAACTATTTTACCTGATTTTATTAAATTAACGATAGAAAACACGGAAGTGGTATACTTAAATTAAAGAAAATGAAATAAATCACGACTTTAATCTGCGAAGTTTTATTGTGCGTGTGGCTGTTGGGCCTGATTACTTTAGTCTCAGAAAAAAATTTTACTTTATGCACTAGAACATAAAAAGCGATTTTATGTCGCCTAAGCACAACATAAAGACGGACTTTTAGAGCATGAGAAGTGAAAAAATAATTTTATACGGCGAGCGCATTCGAAGATAAATTCAAATATAGAAACAAATTCGGCGCGAAATTCAATAAATGACTATGGTCTAAGGTCCTCAGTGTTATTGACTCAGTTCAATTGAATGTCCAAAAAACTATTAAAATTACATTAGAAAAGCATAAATCATTATTATAAACAATGCTTATTGTATTTAATGCTTAAAATAATTTTATTTCAATTTCTGAGTATCGATTTCCGATATTCGACATATTAATTACCCGAGTCAATCGAAATTAAAAAAAAAAAATCGTTTTGCATAATCGCTTTCGCACATCATTACGATAAAAAAAACAATCATGGACGGCGATTTTGAACACAAATTGAGTAGTGGTAATGAATAATACGTGTTATTCGACCTGTGTTTCAATATTACGTAAAGATTTGGGCATTTTCGTGTTGTTAATAACATTTACAATAATATTTGTCACATTTTAAATCTTATCTAGTTGTGTGTGTGTGATATTAGTGAAAAGTAAAAATGTAAACACGCATGATTGGCGCGAAACTTCGACATTAGATATCAAAAAAGTTCATTACCACTACTTATTTTAACTTGAACAACGGATGAATTCGTCAAATAATTAAATTATGCATTATTCACTGCCCCTGTGGTGGAGTTTGGATGTTCGAAATCCCCAATTTTTATGTTTTTTAGCCTCGACCGCCACTGTCAACAAAATGGCGATTATCGCATTTGCAGACTTGAATTGTATAAAGGTAAAGTAATAAGCTTGCGCGCTAAATATGAAATATTTAATGGCGTTAACATATGAGTTTTTTATCCAACTCTCTTAATTAACGCACATTCATAAGATTTGATGGGTAGCTTAATAAATATTTACATAATCAATGTAGGGTGTCGTATGTCGTAATTCTTGGGTCCTAAAGGGGTCATTACCGAGCCGGCGGAGGTTTGTGTGTTCGGGTCCTAAAGGGGGCGCTACCGAACTATACGGTTAAAGGCTGTTTAAAAAAAAAAGAAAAATAGGTTCATTTGTCTGAGAAACACGTGCATACAAAAAGATAATTAATTCTAATAATAAGGACAAAATAAAAACAAAATATATATACATCTTTATTTACGAGCACAAAGCAGGAAAGGAAAAGGAATTCATTATAGGAATAATAATCTTATTAATATTTAAAATACACCTTTTATTGGTAACTAGCGACCCGCCCCTGCTTCACTAGGTTTATAAGACTTGATAAAACATACGATTTATTCATTATATTGTGTTAATTTAATATTAATGTATTATACACATAAACCTTCCGGAATAAATACTAAAAATTATGGTGAAAACCGCCTCAAAATTCTACATACAGTGCCCTCTAAAAGTTAGATACACGGATATCTATGGTTTGATGACTTTTTTCCATTTCAGCTGTGATACACCACATTATGATTTAAAATTCTGGTTCCAAATGTTTGAAATGTAAGTGTACACTACTTATAACGTTTTTATTGACTAATTCCACCTTCCCTCAGGATAACCACTGAAGTCGAAAAATTTCGACTAACTTTTGAAGACCACTGTACGTAACGGATATTGAGGCGGTTTTCACGATAAGAAGAACAACCAAAAGTATGTTTAAAAGAACAACGAGGACACACATACAGACATAAAAAGCGAATTTAATTTTCATATGTATAGAAGATCCCGGGAGACCTCCCACAGTACCTTCCTCTACACAATAGTTTAATCATCGTCATCTGAAGATGTCCCGATTTTACTCTGTTGTCATTAAATGCAGTAGACAACCATTAATCACTAGGTAGGTACGCCTTTGTAGATAGAGCACGAAGGAGGGATATTCCAGCCATCAGAACCATTGGCAATCGCTATGTACCATTACAAAAAGCTGCCAAAACTTTAGACACGCTGCTATCAATTAAAATGAGTAACGTTCCTAGAAATCATGAAAAAAGATTATGTGGTTTTCCTGTTCTTTTAGTGTACCCATCAACCAGTCTACCTGCATTTTAAATTTTGGGACACTGCATTTTAAAATCCAATTTCTAACCGTCCATGTGATGACGTTACGGCCTCGTAGCGGAACAATGACTAACTTCTGTCATACGCCGTCGTAAAAGGTTTGCCCCTGAGGGCTTTTGTGTGTGAAGAGAATATTGTACAAACTTTCTATGTATACTGTATAGTTTTACAAACCAATTTTATGGTACGTTGAGGGGAGTGATATGAAGATTTGAATGACAATATTTCGAAGCACGTTGTTTCAAAAAACTTTAGGAGTGGTACGCCAGTTCGAAAACATATTGAATCGAAAACTGCTATATCGAATGACGTTATCGTGAACAGTTTTTGAATGTTACGCTAGTACGAAACTCATGGTATCGAAATTCACTGTAGCGTTAGTTTGTCTGAGAATCGAACTCGCGACTCCAATGAGACACAGCAAGCCTCTCCTTTGTTATAGGTTTGGCAAACAAGAGCAGTGAGATTTGAGTTAACTTTTAATAACAATAAAAAAATCAGTATTGTAGGTGGGAAGTAGTTCCTGTGGGTGAAATTAGTATGTACGTGTTTGTGAAGGTCTTAGACCTCTTAGACCTTCCCAATAGAGCTTAATAACGCAATAGCATTTTTTAAAGTATATCATTATACAGACGTATCATTGCACATCAATCTACTACAATCTGTCAAATTTCTTTAATAGATTTTCAACTTTATCGCTAAAGTTTAAGGTTCAAAGTAGATTGAGAAAATTTTACAGTTTCAGGTAGCTTGATGTGCTGGCGTCTGTACTTCAGTTTGTTAATAAAATGTGTAAATCAAAACATGTGCCTTTATTCCCGAAAACACATGTGTTACGTACAAACACTTCATTGTGTGGTTACACAAATACAAAAGCTCGAATTATGTCTGTACTTTATTTGATTACGATATAATAAATCATGTCGGGTTAACTTTTATAAATGGTTTGTATGTTTTGAGTCAACATTTTTGCGTCACCAAACACAGGTGATATTTATGTAAATATATTTTTAAGTTTGCAGACATTCAATATTTAGTTTAATCTTACAAGCGTCGCCATTATATAGTTATTTTTATTTTCGGATTAATAAGTTATTACAATTTATATAACAAAATATGTAACTAGTGTTGCCCAAATGCAAGAACAAGACGAGACTTAGCCAGTCTTGGTCTTGGTCTTGCGCCAATACACCTGGTCTTGGTCTTGGTCTTGGTCTTGTGCTCCCAGTCTTGGTCTTGGTCTTGGTCTTGCAGCAAGAGTCTTGCAAGTCTTGCAATTACCTATTAGTCTATTACTATTTATTAAAGTTTACTTTAAATCTTAGAAAAACGTATTAGAATTGGAACATTGTGAGCTTGAATTAACATAGCCATAGTAAAGATCAAGCAGATTAATAAATAACTGAAGATTTGATAAGAAATTCGAAAAATCAACTGACCTATATGTCGTTTTCCATGGAAGTAACTGTTTCTTAATAAACATTTATGATTTATAAGCTTACATTTGCTAAAACATGTAAAAAAACAAATTAATTAATTATTATTAATTAAAAATTAATTAATTTAATTAATTAATTAAATTAATTAATTAATATATTATTAATTATTATTACATATAAGTGAATGTTTTGGCGTACATCTATACTAATATTATAAAGCTGAAGAGTTCGTTTGTATGTTTGATGACAGAAGTTTTAAAATAAATAAATAAGTCCTGAACGTCACTATACCTCCAAAGTTACTATTCCTCGTGGACGAAGTCGCGGGCACAGCTAGTAAATACTTACTCTCATCATCTCTCTCAGAGATATTCGGGCTGGTAAGTAATACAAAACTCTTATCGTATATTTTATTAGTAGGTAAGTACCTACGCTTTTTATATTATTTTATTAGTTTTGTAGAATTTTTTTACACGTTTCAAGTATATTTAAAAGTGGCTACAATATTTATTAAACGGGTGATATTTGAACACTTTTTTGCTATTTTTTCTTGTAAAAACTTAAGAAATATAATGACTAAATGTACAATAATAGTACCTAAGTAATTAGTTTAAAACCATATAAGTAATCAATATTATAATATATACTTACTAGAATGAATTAATATGACATCTACTACCTATCCTTACCATTTTATCCTAATCATAATACTACTTGCGTGATCAGTATAATGTAGGTATTCATTTTAATTCTAAGCACTCTGAAACTTATTTATTCTTTGGAACACCTGTAGGTACTCTACTAGGAAATTATTTTGCATGAGTATACCTACGCCCGGAGGACGCGCGGGCTCGCGAAAAATGGAAGGAGTGGAGGGAGGCCTTTGCCCAGGAGTGGGACAGCGCAGGCTAGATAAAAAAAAAAAAATACGCCCTATGGCGGCAATCAAATAGTGTCAAATGTTATGATTTCGGCGCGCGGCGTGGCGGCAACGATTGTTTTAGATTTCAAAAGAAGCCGCCGGCGCGTGTATCATAACCATGTACTTCCGAAAAGCGGCAAATTTCTTTGAGAAGTAAGTACAAAACCATTGATGCCGCATTATCAAAGTGCCGATGGTTAAAACATAACTATGCATGCACTCAGTTTGATTTTAATAGATATTTTTTTATTCGCTATGTTTATGGTATTAGTCGTAATGCGCATAGGTCCAGTTTTTCATATTCTTTGATACAGTTTTTTGCGTCTCATAGAATTCCTAAGGGTACCTACCTATACACCGAACTGTTACACCTAACTACTCAGTGAAATAGCGCTAAGTCCTAGCTGCAAGACGCAAGAGTCTTGCAGGCTATGTCTTGTTCTTGCTCAAGTCTTGCACGGTCAGTCTTGGTCTTGGTCTTGCTAAAAATACGCGGTCTTGTTCTTGGTCTTGGTCTTGCAAAAACGCAAGAACAAGACCAAGACTGCAAGACCAAGACTGAATTTGGGCAACACTATATGTAACCATTATTATCATGATTGTGTACCTATATTACCGTTATTGTTATTATTTATACCTTTAATTTTTATCTTACCTTTTTATACGTGCGTGCATAAATCGTTAAATAAAAAATACGTTTTTTTTTTTGTTTTATTTACTTCATTAATTTAAGAACTCCTATCTATAATAATTACAACCAACTTTATAATTTGCAAACAAAAATAAATTGTGATAGCATAGTGAGGTTTGCTTTCAATTTATCAGTAAGTTTTCCAAAGTCACCGGCTATTTGCCATGAATGATGATTTTACGTAATCTCTCGAGAACTTTGTAAGAAGATAAATCGTACCTAACCCAAACAGAAAGTTTTCACTTAATTTTAATCAAAACATCACTACAGAGCTCTAATTCATTATGAACACTTAATGATTCCTTATTTGGAAACCACGTCAATTCCTTAATTAATTACGACATCTGCTAATAACGTATTCTCTGACAGAATGAACGAAACCGCGCGATATGAACGCGAAGATGGAGTGGTTTGAACTGTCAAAATACATCGCTTGATTACCTACGCGGGGAATAATAATTACCATTCAGAATAGGACCCAAGTACATAAATCGTTGCAAAGCATCAAGTTTAATTCAAAAACGTTTCCGTACCGCATGCATTCAATATGCTCGGTTTAAAAATGGAACGAGACCGAATGAAACGCTTAAACAAAAGAAGTAACATGCCCGTCCATACAAACAGCTGTCCGCATTGAAAAGTGTCCACTCAATAACAACAAAATCCGTAAAGCTGTGTTGGAACTGGAAAATTCCCGTTTGACAAGCCAGTGATAAAGTTAAACGAAATTTTCGTACCTCAGCGGGAATGTTTCACAGGTCACTTACGTTTTCAATCGACACCAATGTCTCTGTACCTACCCGAACTATTACAAGAGTACGTTGACATTTTATCTGCATACATTGCAAGCGTTGTTTGGTAAAAGTTTCATGGTTTTATTTCCAGCCAGCAGTGTATTAGGGAGAGCGAATATTTTCACGGTATTTTTAAAATCGTGTCTCCTATGAAAGAGGCAACTTCACTACAAACTGTTATTACTTATAACGTAATATCGTTCATGAGATTTTATGGAAGAAAATAACCTGGCTTGGCTCAGACATGAATTTTTGAAAAGATTGTTGAGGCTGATACAAAATAAACGGGAAATGAAAATAACTATCTCGTTATTTGAAATGAAAAATATTTTTTTATCATTTCATCTGTATATTCGCAGATAGCATAAGCATACCTACGCATAATCAGCCTATAATGTTCCGACTGCTGGGACAAAGGCCTCCTCTCTGCGAGATGGAGTGGGCTGTAATCTACCGTGCCCACGCGGGCCCAGTGCATGGTAGATGTCACATGTCTTAGAATTTTTGGTTCTAGGACATGCCAGTTTTCTCACAAAGTTTCATATTCGCAGATAACATACTGATATTTGTTCATTATTTAAAGCGGACAAATCATGATGAAATTAGCAAAGAAAGCGAATACCAGCAGCCTTTACAAAAAACCTAAATGCTACCAAACTATTCAAAGGCTTTCGCAAGCGATCGAAATGGAATCCGTAAAGGCCTAGAAAAAGGACTTACTATGTGTTTATCCAAAATATAAATAACGTTTACCGTGAGCTGCGGGTAAATCCTAAGATTTGCCGGAAAATCTTCTAATAAACGGATGTTCGGAATTCCAGTAACGTATGCCTAGAGACGTTGATATTGTCACCCTTTCCATTTTTATTGGTCTTGTACGCTTTTCTTCATTATTTCGGCTGCAAAAGGAATGTTTGTCAAATTGCTTGTGCTTACTTATTTGAAAGACCAGCGTAATTGCGTAACACACAAAATAGCAATGGATCGCAATGCTTTTCATTTTGACAGATCATACACTTTCATTGCGTTATCTACGCTGTTGACCAGACGAATTTTGCAAACCTATGAATCAATGGATTAGCAATTTCCTTCAAAACCTCGAAAGGTAAATGAAAGTATGTTACGCAATTATGGTACTGGCCGAGCCCGTAGGACACTTAAATGATAGCCCACATTTAAAAATTGTAACCCAAAATCTACGCAAGCTGTTGACTGGATTGGATTTGGATTGCTTCACATGGAATGGCGGTCATAGCTTCCCGCAAGCAGCTGGCTGAAAACCCTAACCGTCCATACGAAATGTCCAATATACATAAATATAACATCACTGTTATTATTTCAGATTGCCAAGTTTCAATTCAATAAAATGGTTGAAGAGGGAATAAAATGCAAATAACCCGAACGAAACGAGTGCAAACGAAGATTCTGGAATATTTATCAGACAGATTTAAAGTCGCTTGCAAACCATTTAAAAAAAATGGTATTCAGATTTGTCTGAGCGAGAAGATTTTGAGATTTACACAAAGAAGGAAGAGTTCCAAGTTTTCCCATTAATGAGTTGAGGATGAAAAAGAAAAATTGGCGGACGAATTATAATCATAGTCAGAACAGCGGAATATTTTAGGGCTCGACGAATTGAAGCCGTAATTGACGAATAATTAAAAAAAGTAAATACTATATTTTTCTACAATTTTAGCTTTTTATCTTTAAAAAAATTAAAATATCGTTTCCCAAGATTTCTTGCATTACTTATACGATAATGCAAAAAAATATTTTTGATAAACGCTTATTGATAGAGCTATATTATCAAATCAAACGTTAATGATGCAAAGTAGCTAGATAGAAGTACCAAAGGATCGAGTTTAATGGAGTGTTAACGTAGAGGCCAATTAAGGCCAGAAGTCGAGTTCTATATGCTGATTATGACGTTGACAATAACGCTGAATAGTGAGGATACCTAATACCAGTAGACGCCATTGCAATACCCTAATTACAACAGGCTGTACAATCCCCGCACAGCAAGCGACACATTCCACATTCCCCTCTCACAGATAACCACGGAACAAGTTTCACACAAAGTTTGTGCTACAATTTAACTTAAAATTTCCCTCACAAAGTGTGCTCGCCACGAACCAACAAGAGCAGAAAAACGACAACGTAGTGCTGTGTGTATGTGGTCGTAAAATTGGATTAGCTACCCGCCATGTAATGAACGTTAGAGTCGAGGAACAGATGCGACACATTATTAAATAAGCACCATATCTCACGGTGACTGCGTCGTTGGCGTTTTAAAAATGGTGGCACAATTTACAATTATGTGAGTAAGCTTTCTGTGATAAATAACTGCAGTTAGATCAAAATGAGTTCTTTGTTTCGGCTGTTTCGCTTCTGTTATGAAATTAGGGTAAATGTTGCGTTATTATCCATTGTCGTTTACAAGACCAGGCGTACTTTTTTGCCAAGTCTTATGCCTTTTAAGTTAAGGTCTACTACGTTACTGTTGGTTATTCAAAAAAAAAAAGGTTGTATGCTGGTAAGCAACGATTAACTTTTTGTACCAGATTTTTTGGCCATGTCTGCAAAATTATGTAGCCAAAATAAATTCAGGAATAAAGACAAAAAAGTGCATTAACGCTCATTAGTCTGCAACACACGTGTTTTATATGTTTTACGGAAAATGAAAAGTAACAAGCTGTCACCTTTGAGCTGTTGCTTTTTACAGAGAACCTTTTAAAAACATTTTATGAGACTCACATTTTTATAATAATAATAATGCCGTACTAACTTTGTTTACCTTCCCCCTGAGGCAGTCGAGTAAGAATAACGAAGTATAAACAAAACACGGTTTTCATTAGAAAAGGGACAGATTTTTTTTAAGTACCTACCTAATAAACGCTACACCCTTAGCCCATAGCTTTTATATAAAAATTACTTACTCAAATGAATGTGAAAATCTCTTAGAGGCCTTTCAATCTATATTCCATCAGATTTAGGATTTAGTTCTCTTACGTTTGCGTAAGCTTTCGAAGACTTGCAAATATGGATAACTCTGGGATAGAAAGAGATTGAATTTTGTATGCATGGTTTGATATTTTACTTGGCACACACATGCCTCTTGCCGTTAAATATTAAAATACGTGAAATGGTTTGAGAAAAAAAATTGGCCAAGCTTGCACCTAATATTTAACCAGCCAGCTTAGATATACAGGGTGTTACGGAAAGGGTATATCAACACAAACGGGTTGAACAGTATATCTGGTCTAGAATCTCTGTACAAAATTTCAGCTCAAAAGTAGTAACTTTGAAAATGCTTAATATTTTTTTATTTCGATAGTTTATTAAATTGAAATCATAACAAACGTGTCACCGCACTACGAGGGTCATTATCCATTATCTGTAGTGTGTCTGTACACCCAGTACACGCACATCACGCCGCCGCACGCCAGTGCAGCGCCGTGATGTCGAAATAAAAAAATATTAAGCATTTTCAAAGTTAATGCTATTGAGCTGAAATTTTGTACAGAGATTCTAGACCAGATACACTCTTCAACCCGTTTGTATTGATACACCCTTTCCGTAACACCCTGTAGATACAACCCTATACCACAAAACTATCCACAAAAAGTCTATAAATCTACAACATTATTAGATTGTAGAAAAAAATTGTGTAACACAGAAATGATAAATGTATATGTACAATATTACGACTACTACATATTTGTAACAACATTTGGTTTTCCGTTACAAATTAATAATTTATTAATTGTGTGGCTCAGAGTTTTGAAGTACACGCACTTGTAAGATTTACAATCTATAACTGTAAACACGAGTGTTTGTGCCAGTAAACTTTAGTTCAATTCATCAAAGTTTAGCTCGGAAAAAATTACATAAAGTTTGTTCCAAAATCAGAAAATAGGATAGTGTGCCAATTTGATATTGCGTAAGGAGCACTTTGATTCTCTCGGTTTTTATAGCCGAACTGTCACAGTTAACTTAGTTTATTACTAGTTCAATCAGCATTACGTTCTCTTTTACTTTATTTGGACTATTTCAGTCTATAGATCTTCTATTTCTTTGGAGTCACGTGTGTTCTTGAGAGGCCACGCTGCGTCGGCATTACCTCCGGTCACGTTCAAACCCGTATGAGGATCTCCAAATATAACATCTTTAAGTTCTCAGCCCTTTGATCTTAAGATTAAATTATCCTTATTTATTCTGTCAACAGCACCAGAAATAGAATTAATTTTACCTATGTGAGTCGCATTTATATGAGATGATCTTCTAATTAAAAGTAAATGTGTTGATTTTCGAGCCTTAAATGCGAATACTGTAAAGGATCACTTTCCACTACCTTTAATAGACGACCATATTGATCGTTTAGGCAAAGCTAAATATTTTACAAGGCTCGATATGGCTACAGGTTTTCACCAAATTAAATTAAGTGAAGAGTCAATTCATCGAACAGGGCTCGTGACCCCAGAAGGACATTACGAGTACCTCAAAATGCCTTACGGTCTCGCAAATGCACCCAAATACGACTAAAAGTAAAAGTTTACTTAGCGAAGACGTACCCAAATTAAAAAGAAATGAATGATTCTACTCTTTGTAATAACATTTATATTTCGTGTAGCGAACTCAATTAAAAGTAGAATAAGTATTTGTTTAGGATTCCCTCGCGACCTTTCATTCCACCGGGCTATACTAACGGAGGCTTCTTCTGCAAAATGTGTTAACTGGTTACAATTAAGGCTACGGGCTCTTATTGCGCTCATAACTTTTCTATATCTCCCTACAACTGTTTATTTAATATCATTAATAACTGTGTTCAAACTCACGATTCGGGCTTGGGTACTTAGATACCTATTACCTACTTAAATAATCATGTAACCAAAAATTGGTGAGATACCACTTATCTAAGAGGTTTCTACAAAGTTACAAACTTGGGGCAGTTTTGGCTATCTAGGCATTCGGGCATCTTCGGAGTTGGTCGGGTAACACTTCGCGAGTTCGGCCATGGCACGTACTTACACTGCCAGCTTCAGAACTTTGCCCACGTCGTGTGAGCAGCTTATACTAACACATAATACAAAATTGTGTGTGCCGCAAGTGTTAAGTACTCGAAACAAATTTGTGGGGCATTTGCGTGATTGTAAATTTGTAATTGACGTACCTACATCATATTAAATGCAAGAAATAGTTCGGAGAAAGCGGTATATAATATGTCTTATCATTTATAGTTTGCTTTGACGGCAAAGCCTGTTTCTATGTGAGCCGGCTTCATAAAAGGAACACGGAATAGAAGCTCGATCTTGAAGACGTAGCGTTACTAGAAATAGACTTGTACCTAGCTTTGATCTTCGAAAAGCAGAGTTGATGGATTGATTTCGGGATTAAAATATCTTTTTTTTACGTTTGTGCTTTATTAAACACAGTGTTGAAATGTTCAGAGAGTTTATTATATAACAAAAAAACATTATCTATATACATATAATAAAATCGTAGGAAAGTCAAAACTGTACATTGAATATTTTTTTTAAAGAATACTTGGGGCGTGATCTAGAATCGATATCGAAGCCAAAAATATAGTTTTTAGAATTTTTGTCTGTTTGTCTGTATGTATGTCCGGGCTAAACTCAAAAAGTACTGCATGGATTTACTTCAAATTTTGCATGAATATTACTAAGAGGTCGGGTCAACACATAGGCTACATATTATCACGCTATTACCTACGGGGGAGGAGCTGTGAATCTTTATTTTTCTTACGCATTCTGTGACAGCGTGTAATCTAACGACGCATATTTAAATGTTGTTTTTCAGTAAGCCATGCTATTATGTAGCTTTACACTATGAAAACTACGCCATTTTAAGTAATTTGGGCCGAGAAACATATTTAGTTTAATGAATGTTAGTAGTATAAAGAAAATTTTGAAGCAGCGCCCGCAATCTATGAGATTTCATAAAAATCTAATCAAGTTACCTACATGTTGACACTTTTTGGAAATTAATCATTTAAATTTGATCATGTTTGCGAGGTTAGTAGTTAGTTATTCTTAAATTTCATAGATGGCAATGTTCATTTTCTTCATAAAAGTTGTATCGTATAGTTCGTTTTGATAAATTCGAGTTCCAACAAAACCCTCAAAATCTTGAGCAGAGTTGAGGATCACAATTAAAAAAAAACGCGGTGTTAAGTATTACAAAAAAGTTATGTTCCTACTGGAGACGAAGTCGAAGTAACTGATGAACGCGTGCTGAACAACTGTCTCAGTTCACTTCAAGATGTGGTCATTTCTATCGGCGGCAATCCACTGATCGAATATGGGTTACCAGCTCCCCAATCATCACCGCATCAAGATCGTGGAAATCGGGAGTATAACGCTGAGACAAATTACGATCCGGGCGAAATGACCACCACACGAAATGACCATGTCGCTTTGTTCTCTTTAGAGTAAAAACAAATTTATGACACCGTCCTTGAAAGCGTTGGGCATATAACCAGGGTGAAATGTTTTTCTTGGATGCTCCTGGTGGAACAGGAAAAACATTTGTTACCACTGGCATACATGCAAAGGTCAGGAGGCAAGGCAAAATTGCTATTGCTGTAGCGTCGTCGGGAATCGCTGACACACTGCTTCCGGGTGGCAAGACAGCACATGCCATGTTTAAAATACCCATCGATTTAGAGAGCGCCGAAACGCCTGTTTGTG
The DNA here is from genome assembly GCA_945859645.1 of Amphipoea oculea. Classification (NCBI taxonomy): domain Eukaryota; kingdom Metazoa; phylum Arthropoda; class Insecta; order Lepidoptera; family Noctuidae; genus Amphipoea; species Amphipoea oculea. Next base: position 17,122,727 of record OX243868.1, on the reverse strand, counting down.
GTGTGTCACGTAACAGCGATAAGGGACATGTGCTCAAGGATTGCTCTCTGATCGTATGGGATGAGTGTACGATGGCCAATAGGAAGGCAGTTGAGGCCGTGGACAGAACCCTGCAGGACATCCGCAGGAACAAACATTTGATGAGTGGTGTCACAGTTCTGTTCAGTGGCGATTTCCGGCAAACGATTCCCGTGGTGACACGGGGATCGAGGGCTGACGAGGTGAATGCTTTGTTGTGGTCACGAGTTCGTACGCCGCGCTTGACCATTAATCGAACTTCCCGTTCCAGTTCAAGCGCGTATAGTTCCCCGTGAGTGTTTGCTTCGCGATAACCATCAATAAGTCGCAAGGGCAGACACTGAGGGCAGCGGTTGTCGACCTCAGGACGAGTTGCTTCTCACACGGGCAACTGTACGTCGCTTGCTCCCGCGTCACCAGTCCTGACTCTCTTTACATTTTGGCTCCTGGCAGCCTAACTACCAACGTAGTTTATAGGGAAGTGTTGTAAGGTATGATACCTTTGTACGTATTTTTACTCTTTTGTGTACTGGAATGTATTCCTGAATTATTTTCTCTATTTCCTTCAGTCACATCTTATGACTGAACTCAGCAGGATTCCCATATAACTCTCTTCACTTGCTTCGCTTGCAAAAAAAAAACTTATATTTTAATGCTATTTTAAAAGTTGTTTACTTATAATGCTATAGCGACAATGGCACCTTAGGTATTTTTGGTTCTGTAGAGCCTTCACGCAGACGACGTCGCGGGCAGCAGCTAGTGTACAATACATTTTTAATCTGTTAAGCTCCGCTAATGAGACACAATTGATTTTCTATTGTTTCGTCGCCGATCAGCGAACCGCTCCGCTTGACCGGTTAAATCCGAACCATGATTTATAATACTACTATCGGCACGGGTGATGGGAGCCATTGACAAAAGAATAAGAAGTCAACCTTATTTTATTTTAGAATATATGTACAAAGCTGCAATCTCACTTCGTTAAATAATAAATATCTAAATACATTACAAAAACCATTAATTTTTACGAATTACTTTAGAAACATCTCTGCAAAACATTCTTGAAATAACTTGTTCAGCTTTCAGAGTATCCACTTCATTTATTGCAGTTTGCATACAATCCATCTGTAGGGAGTTGATTTTCAATATCTGACAGCAAGATGTCCGCTTCAGAATACGAAAGAGTACGAAGCGCTACCAGTGCCGATATTGAATACAAATAGTCTACTATCTACTCAAAGATTTAACTCTTCGTTTTTCTTTGCGGACTTTTACTAAGAGATACTTGAGCTGGTTTTTCTTTGTGAGACTCTTGGATAAGCTGCTCGTGTAATACATTTTGCAAGAAAGAGATGACTAATGTCATTGAATAAATCCTTTCTTAAAAGGGGACGGGGCCTGCGAGAAATTTGAAAAATAGGTATTTGAAGAAACTATTGCCGTCGCCTTACCTCAAGTCTGCCCCCGTAGTATGTGATAGGGACAGCTGCAGCTCAGACCGAAATTATCACAAAAATGTTGAAGAAATCGACATTTCGTATTCCCCATTTTTCTCCTCGAAAACTGAGCCGATTCAATGATTTTTTGCATCAACTTAAAGCTGACCCCATCATTGGAAAAGGCTAGACAGATAATGATTATAACACCTTAAAATATCATTAGAAGTTGTCCCAATGCAATACCTAGATATAAAGAAAACATCGTGTTCTAGAACCAAAAGTTCGAAGACATGTGACATCTATCAACTCGCACTGGGCTCGCGTGGTGGACCACAGCCCGCTTCCTCTCACAGAGAGGAGGCCTGTGTCCCAGCAGTGGGAATTTTATAGGCTGATTGTGCTGTTATGTTGAATGTTAATATTTATATTTAATTGCGTCACTCAACGCAATAATAAACAGTCGTTATGAGAGGAATTAGGTACCATCTCATAAAATTCACTTGATTGTTGACAAAATGATTTTATAGACGTAGAAAGTACCTTTCAAAAGGTTTATTTCATTAAACATCTGAACTGAAATCAGAATGTTCTAAATGTAATCTCTTACAGGATCTACTACAATCTAGAAGTGTCGTCTCGTCAGAGCATAGCATTTGATTTATTTTAAACAGAGTGATCCTACGTGACGTTTACATATTTCACTGCCAGACTGTGCACACGGAACTATAACTTGCGATTAGTTGGACGTTCTAGCGCTGTCCAACACTAACTCCGGGTCCTATTATGTAAAGTTCAAATTCCAATCAGAGATACAGCTAGGTATTAGCTCAACTGTGGCTAATGAATGAGACACAATTGAATTTTATTGTTATAAGTAAATCAAATTTTGATTTTTCAACAGTCAGTCTTTTTTATATTGCGCTCTGATAAAAGAACATATTGGTACCATTCACTTTTTCCCGATTTATCAATGGGGAACGGGAAATACTTAACTGAGCCTCTAAAAGCTTATTGACCTTCTAATGATGTGCACTTTTTAAATTAATGAACCTCTAAAAACTTTTAGGGGTTTCTAATGATGCACACTTTTTTTAATTATCACAAGATATTAAGTTAGCTTAGGTATTAGTAGCAACTCTAACATGTAACTTGTGACTACCTTTTGGCCTATTTTATTGTAAACCTGTTTCTTTATATTAATTTTGAAGGTGCAATTAAACATTTATTATTATTATTTATAATTAACAAGTCACTTTTTAACGTTCTTTCTGGGTGCAGTTTAAATTAGAATTGTGGCTAACCACGCGCGAGCGGAATTGGTAGCAGTAACTAAGCTAGGGCACCTCGACTTAGGGCAGATTTTTCAATCATCTGGTAATTTTATTCTAGGAATAATTTTGAAATTTTGACAGTTAGTTCATACAAAAACTGTCAAAAGTCAATTTTATTCCTCGAATAAAAGTTATCTGGCGATGGAAAATTCAGCCCTTTAAATGAGTTAGGTTAGATTAGAACTGTGATCAAATGCGCGCGAACCGACCGAGTGTAGCGAGCGATGCCGTGGTAGCGGCCAGTGAACGCTACATCCAAGCTGGTGGCACCATCTATTTTATATTTTACGTCCCCAAAATAGGAAATATTTGAGGTTCACAAAAATAAGCGCAATCATTAAATTAGAGTGTTCAATAATATTTTTAGCAAAGCAATATATTTTTTGACGTCCGATTCAATATTTGAGACAAGCATAGTCGAGCACCAGAAAAACAAAAGACAGCAACAAAATAAAGTCGTTTTCCATAAACAAAGAATCTACAAACGCTAACCTGCTTACCTCCGATAAACCCCCGCAGTCACAACAACTTACATAACAGAAAGAATGGACCTTCACAAAAGTAATTCTACTTTCAAAACGCGACTCGTTCAATTGTCGAACACACACCATACATATGAAGCTGAGGTTTGAATCTCGACGACTAGCCTGCTTTATGCAATTTTGCTTTATGAAATTTCTTTTTGAATGACGCTTTACAGCGCTTTTACAAACCCACGCATAAAAGACTGCGATGTCATTGAAATTAAAACTTTTCATAGTACTTTCTACTTCAACTTGGTGAATGAATATTGTAAACGTGTTTTGAGTTCGCAAAATTTATTTTGATATAGGAAATGGAATGGAACTCTCATTGTCAAGCTCTGCCTCATTGTGGTATAAATGAGTTTTCACAAAGTTGTACAAAACGTATTCCATTTTTATTGAAGACAATTTCGTTTTCGAATTCAATTAAAGGTATCCATTTCGAGGTGCCCCAAAATAAGTTACGAAACTTCCATTGAGTGGAAATAGCCTACTCTTTTATTCTACTGGGTAGACGTACGATACAGAAATTGACTTTGTAAAGTCTAGCAACAGTGCAATCTTTATTTTTCTTGTAAAATTTTATCTTGGGTTTGTTTTAATACCTACTTTAGTACCACTTCGAAAGGAGGACAAAGGCCAAAGGAGAATGGGCGTTATTATATGAGGTGCGTCCCAACCCTTGTAACAAGTTGCGACTAGTATAAACATGTTCATTTAGGCTTTTTTATGAATAATAATCCAAGTTGTTATTACAACTGCGTGCAGGTCAAAAGTAATCGGGCTTCAAGTGAAAAAAAGGGTTTTTGTATTAAATAATGCTTTAGGTAATAGGTAATACAGGCTGGTGTCCGCAACTTCACGTCAATGCGCGTATTTTGCGTACTAAATAATGATTTAATCATAATATCAATCAATACTTTTTTACATTTTGTGTTATATATCCACATAATTATTACATTTATAATAATTTTACATAATTCACAGGCAGTAACAGTTACTTTTAGTCAGTTATTAATAAACGCACATTTGAAAATGCATAAACAAAAAAAAATGATACAATTATCACTGAATAATTCCCTTATGTAGGAGTATGGCCTCAAACAAATGCACATTGTACACATATTGGTACTTGTGGTATAATAATAGATTAATTAAGTAGTCTATATATTCTATCGAAAATAAAGAAATTAAAACCTAACTTAACACAAGAGTCAAAAAATTCATCCGCATCGCTGACCCGGAACAACTACCTGTAGGCAATACAAATATTTGTTCCGTGCAGGAATCGAACCCGCAACACGCAGCGCAGTAGTCGATCACTCAGCCACTGCGCCTACCGTGTCGTCATTTATAATATAAGTATGGAAGTATGTCTCCCCATTTACCTTAAGAAACCGATTGATTCATTGTTTCGTTGCGACGGCGACGTGAAAAAAGCACAAACATAGTTCAGAAGCAAACAAGCACAAAATAGACCTGTTCTATTCTCATATGCTCTGAAATATATTCAGCAAAACGCGGTCTTGCTTCTAATATAGTTCTTGAAACTACATGTCGCAGTCGCTGTCGAGTCAAAAACCGAGCACAGGTGACACACAAATGTTCCATAATTCGTAATCGTAACAAACCAATCAAAAAACAATATCAAGTCCACAAAGTAAGCCGATGTCGATAGTTGCAAACGTAGAAACACCAGAGGTCTTTTAGGAATGCGTAAGTCGTCAGTAAATAAACAGAGGAGCAACAATTTAAAATACGGTAGTACAGCACAGCTATAAAAAAATTGAAAGCATAAGTGCATATATACCACTAGATAAATAATGGCATCTAGAAGCACCATAAATCAATGGAATTACGAATCGCTGACACAACTGACTTTTATTTTGACATGTAAAAAAGAGTAAAAAACTATAAAGATAAAAATATTAATAAAATAAAACTCATAAACATATATACTTATTACAAAAAGTTGCAACAACCATGCAACAACCGACAACCATCTCTTTCCAACATATAGCCTGTCTTTTAAAATATTTTTCGCTGCTCCTGCGCTTACAATAAAAAAAACAATAGCAGTGCGCGGCGCAGGGTAGTAGAGGGGGTGCTGGGGGTGTTGGGTCAGAGTAGGAGTAGGTAGTTATAAATAGTTTTAGTCCTTTTGTCATTAAAAGACTAATTAATTAGGTTGTATTTAATATTTTATTAAACAAATGAAACTACTATAACACTTTCCCTGCACGAGATACAGAGTTATGTCCATACAAAAAAAATAACACTCACTGAGATCTTCCATATGATATAGGTAGAAACATGTTACAACACTTGGGACGAAACCGCCCATTCTTCTTTAGAAGAGCATGTGTAGATTTCTATGGGCTTATTTTTTACCAGTAATCCATGACTGTATGACTGCCTCGTTGGTTCAGTGGTCGCATGTGTTACTACTGAGCATGAAGTTTTGGGTTCGACTGCCAGGTCGGGCAAAGTGTCATTGAGTTTTTCCATCGTAAAATTTCTCAGTAGCAGCCCAGGGTCTAGAGTGGTGCCCTGTTGATGGCACTAGGGTCACCCCTATTATTTATTTATTTAATACTTCAAGCACATAGATGTACAGAGGCAGATAATAATGCCATAGGCATTTTCTACCAGTCAACGTTTGGGTGATGCAGAGACAAACAGTGGTGGTAGTGGTATTATGTAACAGGGGGTGACCCTATAGATGGGGGGGCTTATGTATTAGTGACATGTGACACTAATACATAATTGGCAAAATGTGGCTGAACTCGTGTGAAGTTCTCTTCGGTCTAACCTTTGGGGAATCAAAGTCTATTCTACCCAATATCTTATCGTTTACATCGACATCAATAAAACCAGCAGAGAGTTCGTCACAAAACATTTTTGGTGTTTCGCGAGCAACTTAAACAATCAGTCGGCGCAAAGTTGAGCCAACTCATCTAAAAGTTACTGTGCCAATAAATAGTTGCAGACTTCGCTGGAGGCTAAAGTAAACCGACAATGTTACTGTATTTACGTAGGAACATCTGTTATTGTTGAATCTGTTCTTTTTTTACATTCATAAAAGTTATTTACGAGTATGTAGAAGGTTATAATGCTCTATTTTGTACATTACCTTTCTATGCTTACGTAAAATTTGGTATTATTTTTATATTCTGTTCAGGTTGCTTTATTGTTATTCAAGAGTCTAGAAATAAAGTGTTTAGGAAAGAAGGAATTTAATGCCCATTTAATATTTATTCAAGGAAATTATAGACGTCGTATTTAAATATTATATTATGATCATATAAACGATACCATTAAATACTGCTGACGTAATCACAATCCAGACCAAAATTTAAAAAGAGGCTAGTTTGTTTTAAAATGTTTGCATCATTAGCTGTGTAAAAGTGTTCAGCATTAAAAGGTCAATAAGTTTTTATAGGATAATTTTAAATATTTCCTATTCCTTTTCCACTTTTGCAACCCATATAGATACGCGTGGGCGTTAATTCTTTGTAATCTCATTTGTTTCCCTTTGCACATAATACACTAGCTATAAGTATAGAGTCCATCCACTTAAGTCCATCGATCATGGCCTCCTGTGGAGACCACTCATCTGTCACGTTATTTTTTCTCGACCGACAAAAACGTTATCGATGATGCATATCGAATCCGATAGTTAAACATTTACACAATTAAGTAACAAACGAAAACACAGGCATAGTGTTAAAGGCTCCCGCTGGCAGGCGTGACGCGGCAGCGCGACGTGACTCGATTGTAGAATAATTACTATGAAAATTTCATGGAAATTGTTCTACCATAATCGCGTCGCACCGTCGCGTCGCGTCTGTCTTCGGGAACCTTAAGTCTCACGCAGATTTGGCCTGGCCACACCGCATAGCAATCATACTACATCACTTTTTTTTCGTCCACTACAGCTATTTCGTATTGAAAAGCGATACGCTGAGGCCCAATGCGGCTGTAATGTACGCTTAGCTTTAGCAAGCAAGACTGGTAAGTTTAGTCTAGATTTTATTCGATCAATCTGCCCAGCCTTTTCCCAACTATCCTGCCTACTACCTACTTCTATTGCCGATCTGAGCTCCACAACCCAGTTACTAGGTAATACGATACTTCTTGGTAAGACTGGTTGTTATACTTTCGGTCTACTGATGACCCGTAACGACTGCCAAAGATCCTAGAATGAAAGAAAGAAAATACGTTTATTTGCGGTGAAAATGATGCAAAAAAGAACAAAAACACAAAAAAAAAATAAAAAGGCAAAAAAAAAATAAAAAAAAAGAATGGCAATGGCAAATAATGACAGCCGGAACCAACGGCTTAACGCGCTTTCCGAGATCCGGAGGGGTCTTGAATAGTCTTGATATTGATAAAGATGGTAATTTATCCACAAACCAACCGTGGCAAGCGTAGCTTAACCTGATCGATCGACCCGATTGGCTGTTATTACTTAGCCACAAGCCCCTCAAATTTGATATTTTATTATCAGAACGAAAAAGTTTTGCTACATTAGGAACAAAATAAAGCAATTCATTGTACAATATATACATGTGTGAGCACTGGAAAAAGTTCAGTCGCCACACCACCGTTTTTAAGTCGTTCAAAAGTATACTAAAAACACCCGAAAAACGTCATAAAAAGTAAATATTGAAGTAAATACATATGACCTTCCAAAAGACCCTAATACGGTTATAGCCAATAAAATGAAAACTTTACAGCGGGATCTTTACGATATAGGGACATTAAGTTTACACTTTATTAAGGTCACTTTATGAATTGCCAGCAGCTTGGATTGCTTCTTACGGCCCATTAATCCTGCACTCCAGTGTACAAGTACTTAAGTCACTTGGTATACTGAATTATTTAGTCAGTTCCGGATTGTTTGGCAAACAGTCGAGTATATATTCTTCAATAGATACTCGCATATGCCCTTGGGAATTGTAAGTGTCGTACGCGATGGAGAATAGCTTCTTCCTGATTTCGTCTCTTGGGTGCCGTAAGGATGCTTGCAGTTTTCCTCGATTTAGACGTCCAATAGGACCTTTTATTATTTATTTAGGTATTTGTAACGCGATACTTCTGATACTTCTTCTTACGGTCGAATCATATTTTTAATCAACAACACTGACCTGCAAATTGCAAAAAACGTAAGAAAATTCAGGCAGGAGGGAAAGAGAGCTATTAGTATTAGCCTCACTGGACCAATCGAAACAAACTTCATTCCTCAGAGCGGTGCATAATTCAGCTGCATCCGATGCGGAAGCTCAGGACAACGGGAACTGTGTACGTTGACCGATTGACTAGATATCGATCGAGGGTAATTTAAGAGCAGTTACAGGAGAGTTTCAGAATGGCAGCTGAGCAAAAGCTGATAAATTAATAGCGGGAGAACTACGATATTTACTGTTTTAATATCAAGTACTATTCTTGAAAGAAAGACTTGTTTGCGTTCTATGCAAAAGATATATACTTAAATATTTTTATGTATAAATTTTGTGTTTTTTTATGTGAAATCCCAATAGGTTCGTACCTTCTTTACACCTCCTAAAATCCTAAAAAATATGCAAAAAAAAAAAACAATAAGAACCGGAGTTCTAATTGTTTTTTTGCATATTTTCAGGATTTTTGTTCAAAATTCAATCAATTTGTATGAAATTTTTATTACATTTATTTCTGTTAAGAGCATTTCCGAGAGTATTCGGAAACCGCTCAACCGTTTTTAATGGAACCTTTGTTGTTTGACATCGCGACTCAACGAGAACGATTTATACAAACTGTTTCAACTCTCGTCAAAAGCAATCTGGAATTTCAGTATCATGTCATTCATTTACAGGTATTCACTTTGCGCTGTTTTCTGTCGAGTTTTTTTTTTTAATTCAAGTACGTGTAAAAAAAAATCTGTCCTGGGTGTCGTGAAAAGTGTAGGTGGATGAATTCAATAATTAAAAAAATAATTAAATGAAATATTTTATTAACATAAAAAAGGTGTAACATTTTCAATTGAAGCCCTGACTCCTGAGCTAGTTGGTACCTGTGTTACAGGAGTCAGAGTCTTCAGCCGTTTTTGAAACTTTAACAATTTATGCAATCAAATTAAAATAAGTTGAAAACGACGGAAATTTAGTGCATGTATGCTCTTGATTGGTGTGTGTGTTTGTTGATAAAAGTCAGCTGATCATATCTGCTACTATTTACTTACTGCGATAACCAAATATCTTAACATTAGATAAGTATTAACACTAGCTTTAAATACATAACAGAAAGCCAAACTGAAAAAACATGAAGAAAAATTAAAAAAAGAAATGTTACCGGCTTTATTTTTATTTCACACTTCTCTTTATAAAGCATTTTAAAAAGTAAGTACACTAATTAACACGTAATAGCGTAAAACAGAAAGCTCTTGCCACTAACAGCTCCACAGCGGAACTTTTATCATTAGCCACCACTATTTTTAAGTTTTTTTAATTAAATAAAAAGTTTTCAGAGTTTCAATTGCTTAGGTACTATCTAGAAAAACACGATTAATAAGACAAATTTGTATACTTTCCCAAGTTTTCATGCCGTCGGGCGGTGACGAAACTTTTTTAATTGGATCAAGGGCCATTTTTTTATAGCTACAAAACAAAACAATGAGTTTTTTAAGTAAAGAACGCCCTTCACTCTAGCCAACCATTAAAATAATAGCCAAAATAAAAGTCTGCGGTGATTTGCCGGATTAATGACCTCCATAAATAGGTAATGAATCCTTCAGAAGTTTGTGTGTTTGGATGTTTGCATCCAATCATTATCATTTATTCAGAACTAGCAGCGCCCCGTGGTTTCACGGTGAGAATATCGGGATAAAAAGTGTCCTATGTCCTTTCCCGGGACTCAAACTATCTCTACGAGTATACCAAATTACATCTAAATCGGTTCAGCGGTTTAAGCGTGAAGAGGTAATAGACAGGCAGACAGACAGACACACTTTCGCATTTATAATATATTAGTATGGATTAAAATTAAATGTTACATAAATAACAACTTGTACATAATGATGTCTTTTACTCAATCACGCAAAAACGGCTGAACAGATTCGGCACACAGATGGTTTACATAGTATACTTAACATAATCCGTCTATAATGTTCCCACTAGGTACTGGGACACAGGTCTCCTCTCCGTGAGAGAGAGTGGGCAGAAATGCACCTAGCGGGACCAGCCAGGGTTGGTAGATATCACATGTCTTCGAATTTCGGTTCTAGGACATAGTTTCCTCACGATATTTTCCTTCACCGTTTTGAAATAGGATACTTTGTGCCCGGTAAATTTCCAGTGCCATATTTTCCGACAACCACGCGGACGAAGCCACAGACAAAAGCTTGTACAACAATTTTAAATGTAAAACATTGTCGCCATTGTAGCCATGATTTCCACAAATACTTTGATTTATTCCATCGTCACGTCTGCCGCTATTTCAGTTCTCCCAAAGCTGTGTATTTTATCATTTTAACGATGTTTACCTACTCCCGTTTTGATTTACGCCCCGTTCCATAGACAACACTTTTATGAATAAATTATTCACGAATAGTTAATACTGTCTTCATTATGGCGTTACTTTATTTCTGTTTTTAAAACATGGCGTTTGTTTTTTTGACAAACTTTTATTGGAACTAAAGAAAAAAAAAAACCGGCCAAGTGCGTGTTGGACCACGCACAATGAAGGGTTTCGTAGTTGGAATGAATTTATCCCAAGAACAAACTTAACATTGTAGTTGAAAAGCATGTTCTCCCATACATTCCAACTGAAAATGTGTGAAAAATTTTCTGTATATTTTTTCAAAATTTTAGGCTCAGTAGTTTCGGAGATAAGAGGGGGGAAATGGTCAATTTTCGTCTATTTTCTTAAATAACTTTAATACAATTTACTTTAAAATTATGAAAAAATATATTTGAGATCCTCACAGTAAGCCCTTTCATTCGATAAGTCACACGGTATCTGTACCGTGTGGCAAATAGAAAAAAAAAGTTTCGCAATCTGTTGCGAAACTTTTTTTTTCTATTTGCCTCCAAAAATTGACCCCCATATTCAAAATTCATTTATTTACGTTACATTTCTGTATTTGGGTCACAGAGATTCATATGTGTACCACGTAACTGGTCCATTAAATTAGGAGCAAATTGGCTGTGACAGGACAGACAGACAGACACAAGAGTTATCATAGGATCACTCTTGTGTCTGTCTGTCTGTGAACCCTTATAGAAGGGTTCCGTTTTTCCTTTTGAGGTACGGAACCCTAAAAACGCCGCAGTCGTGTTGTTTTGCATTCATTTTAACACTGAAATTTCAAATCAAGGCTTAATGTCGTTCCATGTCAAATTAAATTGATAACATTAGGGTTCTCGCAATAGAAACCGGGCTTTACGTCATTGACTGAACATTGTTGAACATTGAAAGTAATGGGACGGCCAGGGCCCCACCGCAAAGCCTAGCTGTAACTAGGCTTCGCGGTGGGGCCCTGGCCGCTTTATTATTATCAAAGCCAGCTTAGATTAGGCTGCTTTCAATGAATTTGTTTGAATAATCTATACAGTGGGGTGTTCACACCTGCACTCCAATTTTTATACTTATAACAGACTAGCTGCGCCTCGCGGTTTCACCCGCATAAGTTTCGATCCCGTGGGAATATCGGGATAAAAAGTAGCCTATGTCCTTTTCCGGGACTCAAGCTATCTCTAGGTATACCAAATTTCATCAAAATTGGTCCAGCCGTTGAGCGTGAAGAAGTAACAAACATATAAACACACACACACACACACAAACTTTCGCCTTTGTAATATTAGTGTGATTTTCTATGAAGATAATTAATGGAACGCACAAACGCTGGTGGACGCACCAGCGGTGCTATTCTGTAAAAAGATCACCGTGATAACTTAAGTGAAGTGAGCTTAAAATGAGTTGTCATTCCACGTGATGCTAGGGATTGACAATATTGACAGCTCACTTCACCTAAGTTTTCACGGTGAGATTTTTACAGAATAGTATTACAGTTCTTGGTGCGTTCCTTTCATCTCGCTTTGGTTGATTGGTAGGTACTTAGTAGCATAAGGCCTGATCTTCCAATCTATGCAAATAAATAAAATTTAAGTGTCTGTTTGCAATGTCAAAATAACAGCTTTTTACACGGTATTTTTATAACTAAAATTGTCTGTCTGTCTGTTTGTTCCGGCTAATCTCGGAAACGGCTGGACGGATTTGGACGGGACTTTCACTGCACTGACAGATAGCTGATGTTATGAGGAGTAACTTAGGCTACTTTTATTTCAGAAAATAAATTAGGGTTCTGCGCAAAAATAATTAAAACCCATGAAATCCAATATGCACGCGAAGGAAGTCGCGGGCACAGCTAGTTTTAAGTAAATTAATTAGAAAAAAAACCGTGAAAACTGAAAGGTGCCTAATGGTACGGTTTGCTGGAAGGGTGTTGGCGAAATGGCCACCACATAGCGTCTGCAATTTATCGATGAATGACGTCAATGAAACGTTGTTGTTGAAAGTAAGTGGGTGTGTTTTCCTGTAGCGTTTTTTTCACCATAAATTCAAACCCCGCTGCCTAAATCTTTGCCGCTGCTGCCATTATTCTCATGACAGCCGTCATTGCGGCCGTTATGTGTCGGCCACCGCTCTGCTAATCTGCATTCGCGATTTACTTGCCAAACATGTACCTACAACAAATATGAGTTATTGGAAAAATAACTTTAATTCCTACACAATAAAGTTCAGTTTACGATACAACTTAAACCTTTTTAAATAATGCTAGTCACTCTGAAATCAACTTAATTAACGTTGAAATAAAGTTGATATTTGTTTAGCTTGAAATAACATCAAAGACGGTTAGGTAACAGTATCTTAAGTAGCTGTTAAGACAGACACAAACATATAACTTTTACATTTCATTTACAGTTGAAATGAGATACAGCATTCCTTCATATCAGCTAGCAGCTTGGTTGTTTATAACATTCTCAGAAGATTGTGTTTTAAATAACATTGTTGATATCTTATTATGGAGCAGACGTTTTCTCATTTCGTGAACGATGTAGATTCGTTACATATGTGACTCCAAGGAGTTCTTTGAACTCGTTAATTTTTGAATTATTGTTCGGTCTGATAATGGAAAATAAGGTTCAAATTGGAGCCTTTATTTCTCTAGTATGTGGCAGAATGATCTGGTTTGCATAGGGCTTTTCGTAGTCTCTGTAGCAGTTAGGAGTTTGGATTTGTGTCCGGTTGTTGCCAATAGTCTTGCCTCCGGTTACATGGGACTTAAATATTACTAGTGAAATGTGGGTGTACCTACTATAGGTGCGCATCTTTCTAACCCTTTGGAGAATATAGACGTTATATATTGTTATGTTACTACTTCATAACCGGCCAAAATATAATGACAAATACTACTGAGACTGAGATTTGTGGCCATAAATCCTTTTTTTCTTTTTTTTTTTTTCCCGCGGTGGAAATCCTCATGGACTTCCTCTATCATGGGGGTGACAGAGGGGCATGCCGGAGCCGGACTCTTACCGGCTAAAACCACCGCGGTGTACCACCTCTACCTATGGCAGGGGGTGCGGGATTCGCATAAGCATTCACTGCTCCGTGATGTAAAAATTTCACGAGTTCTTCAATATGTAAGAAGTACCTACTTGCGTTGCGCCGGAATAGTCAGCTATTAAACTAAGGATGGATAAATCTAGAGAGATACACGTCGGTAGCATTGCCTGTACACACGTGTAGACTATGTGAATCATTTTGAATGATAGGTATTGCTAGTCCATTGCCTCATATGTACGAAAAATTTGTCTGCTCAATAACGTAAATACAGCAATGAATGTTATTGAAATGTCAAAATGAGAGCCATTCCTACTGATAGTTACGCAATTTCCTGGCTGGATACGTCTCATCCATTAGAATAATCCCATAGCCACCTAGAACGACAGCCACGGGAGGGGATCGACCGTTCCTAAGTCCGCGGCAGACGAATTTATATTAGCTAAGCTTATTTCAAACTTGAGTTACTCACAAAGTCTATAGTTAATGTTCCTTCAGCAAGTAATCCTCTCGTCGGAAATGACCTACAAGGTCGCAAGAAAAACCTCTTTCTTGTTTATGCCTTCAGGTTTATTCCCTAACGAACTTTAGTTCACAAAGTGTAGTTAACAGAATTAAATACTAATTCATTTTCTACTACTATATTACAACAAAAGTAATTTTAATAGGTTCGTCCCCTATTACGTGCGACATAAACATAACTGTTGAAATGTGGGTACTCCTCTACCTAACCCTTCGTTGAATACAGTCGTGATTTTATGTTATGTACAAGTAATTTTATAAGCCCTCCATTTTCGTCCACTTCGAAGCAAAAATATCGTTGCCTATTATTAAACAACGTCAACATGAGACCTTTGTTCTTGATCGCCTATAATGGAATTTCGAGCCGCCATTCGCGGTAATTTCGTGATAGCCTCCAGTAAGAGAAATAACAAGCCAAGTCCAAGCAATTACTTGAACAATAAAACCCGACTACTGAAAAGGATGAAACAAGAAAGTACCTTCCCGTGGTCGCATGCTACCATAGCTTATATGTAAGTATAAACAGCGGCATGCGACCACGAGAAGGTACTTTCTTGTTTTATCCTATTCAGTAGTCGGGTTTTAGTTTTTAAACTTATTTTTTATTTAATTGTTTTGGGGCTTATTTCAGTAATATTATTTTTTTTTTAAATTAAGCCCTTTAATTTGATACCCAACACAGCATGACGGTTAAATTTTATTTTTTAGGTCATAACTTTTTCCGCTAGAGGGCGCCATATTCAATTTAATGTGACGTCACATAGCCTATAACGATACCTCATTTGTCAAATTATGACAAGTAGTTGAGAAGTTATGACGGAACAGATGAACATACATACATACATAGATACATACATACATACCGGTCAAAATCATAACCCTCCTTTTTGCTTCGCCGTAGTCGGGTAAAAATAGATTCGCTATTTCCGTTTCACCACCTCCTTACGTACGTAGGTAAATTGGACCTCGGTGTGCCATTAGCTGGCTCGCTTCTCCCGCGAACTTTTTCCCGACCGCTCAACCAGAGGGATGTAATCCTGTGGATAAAAAGGGAACAAACCGCTGCTCGTTAGCCGATGACGCAGCATTATGAGGAGATTGGATCCTCCCGCGGCCTGTTACTTAAAATATCCACTGAAGTAATCTAGTCCACCACTTAAATATATCTACTACTAGCTTCTGCCCGCGATTTCGTTCGCGTGGAAGTAAAATGATATACAATATACTAAAAATAACAGCCACATTTTTTATGAAACTCCATCGGCCCCCGGCCCATCGAGTCCCATCGCATCGCCCGTCTGCGCTTTTACTTCATTTTCGCTTAGCGTTCTTTCTGTATTTTTTTATTGCTCGGCTCCTACGGGTCGTAGCGTGATGTTAAATAAAACCTTCCTCAAAAATTCAGCTAACGAATGCAAAAAAAAAATTTCAAATCGGACGGATAGTTTCACAGATTAGCGCGTTCAAACAAACAAACTCTTGAGCAATAATATACAAGCATAGATTCATTTTGTAAAAAAAAACTAGACCTTCCCCCAGTCTTGAGACCTACACGTATTCTGAAAGCCCTACCTTAGACATCGATCACAATCTACAAAAAAGAAAGACCTCTATCTATCTGAATTACTTAGAAAACAATCAATCAATGACAAGATTTATTCAGCCTTATAAAAATGTAAGGAGACATGAAGGCGATTCATCAAAATCGATTCAGCTTTTATAATACATTTATATATCTACGTATCGCAAACATATATTCCTTACTAACGAAGCCTTTATGGTTGAATATACTCATTTATCAGTGTTTCGTATTGTTACTAATTATTTCTTATATTGCTAAAAGACCCAACAAATACATAAAGGTCCTGAAGAATAAAACTATGTAGTAAAAACAGTGATGACATAGATAAATACAAAGCTTTTTCCACATAAAGAGCATTGGATATTGTAAGATGGACATTCCTACTCCGACAAGCACACATAACTCAAGTCTTGGATAAATGGACGGATTGTTACATACTTTGCTACATTTCTAAAATGGCAGATATTTACATTTCCTCAGTTCATTTCACAGATAAATCTCCGAACACAAAAACGCCTTTGTCCTTTATATAGATAAAGGTACATTTTTGTCCCTGTGTGCGTTTATGCGTTAGGTATCAGCGCGATGCGGGAGGGCTGCGATGCGAAAGCTCAGTGATTTGTCTACTTGTGACCACTATCACCCCTCCCGCACCGCGCAGCTACCTCAGGCAACATCTCAGTTAAGCGGTCGGCCTATAAAGAGATCTACCCATAATTTATTATTGTATTCCGTTCTATAAATCATTGAAAATCCTCCTGATCCTTTTGACAGGATGAATAATTCTTAACTTACAGCTGTTCGAACAATACCAAGTGTTGTAGGCCCTCAATGAATAACAAAAAGGTTCTATGTAAAAACTGCGTCGAGAGAGAGCCAATCACATTATTTATTTTGTTACTGAATGACAAACAGCTGCGAGGCTCTTGTAGTTATTTAGTATTTATGTTATTCAGTCGGCTTTTTGGTTGGAAGACTATGCTAAGGGATTCATTGAGCCGTTGGGATCACGAGAGCGAGACGCTCGATTTACCAAACATAAGTACTTAAGTTTATAAAAAGGATGTCAGTTTTAAGAAGCCAATTTGTTTTCTCAACCTCACGGTGTTTACCTTCACCGTTTTTGAGAGCAGTGTTGACGAAATAATTTACACAAAATAAAGCGCCTGTCTGGGTTCGAACCCACGACCTACAACTTGTGTAAGTCAAGGCCGTTACCACTGGGCCACTATTCTAATTACGACGTCTCATCCGTAACATTTCATCTCGTGTGTCGTGTACGCTGGAAACGGCATATTTAAAAAAATTCAGGACTGTTTCTTTTTCTGCTATAATCTGACGAATAAATATAATTTTATTGATCTTTTTTTGCAAACTATTTAAAGAAAAACTCCGATAGAAAGACTCCGGTCTACGCCTGTTTTCTAGACCTTCCGAAAGCTTTCGGTTTGGTGTCCTATGAGGTGCTGTGGCACAAAATGAGGACAGAAACCAGCCTCCCTGAGGAAGTCGTCAACATTTTTGATTATTGGTACAACAACCAAGTCAACGTTGTAAAATGGGCGGGTGCGTTCTCCGATGCGTATAGACTGAGGTGTGGAGTAAGGCAAGGAGGGTTAACTTTGCCTCGTCTCTTCAATCTGTACGTAAACGGACTTGTTGAGGGACTCAGCAGCACCAAAGTCGGCTGCTCTATAGATGGAAAATTTGTCAACAATATCAGTTACGCTGACGATATGGTGTTGTTGGGCCCCTCCATAAGCGCTGTGCGAAAACTCCTGTCTATATGTGTAGAGTACGCCGGGGCCCATGGGCTCAGGTATAATGTAAAGAAGAGCGAGCTCTTGGTGTTTCAATCACCAGGTCAGAAGGTTACGCACGTACCACCCGTTTGTATAGACGGTGTTTCTTTGCCCCGAGTTGCGCGTTTCAAGTACCTGGGCCACTGGGTCTCGGATGACCTCTCAGACCATGAGGATATTGAAAGAGAGCGCCGGGCGTTGGCTGTTCGATGCAATATGTTGGCTCGTAGATTTGCACGCTGCAGTAAGGCAGTAAAAGTAACATTGTTTCGGGCGTTTTGTCAATCTTTTTATACGTGCAGTCTATGGGTCAAATATACGCAGAAGACAATCAACGCCCTGCGCATTCAGTATAACAATGCCTTTAGGATGCTGATGCGGCTGCCGAGGCACTGCAGCGCGTCGGGCATGTTTGCCGACGCTCGCATTGATGGCTTTCATGCCATACTCAGAAAGAGAGCGGCGTCATTGCTTAGTCGGGTCCGCGGCAGTAGCAACAGCATTCTGAGCGTTGTATCGGAAAAAATAAACTGTCCAATATTGTGGCATTGTGTGCAGTTGCATGTCTGTAAGAACAGCTTGTAACAGATCACATTCGATTTAAATTGTATTATGTGAATCACTGCTGCAAGCTGTCCACCTCGGTGTTAGGCGCGTGGCAGTGATTTATATATATTTCGTGGTTTTTCTTTTTAGGCTAAGTGATTAGAATAGGAATACTAACATAGGGGTAAGGAATATTGTTACTAACACAAATGAGTCTTGTTACTTACTGCAATAAAGATTATTATTATTATTATTAAAGCTCAAGATGGACAAAGATCCCGAAGATTCTTCATGAAGGTACAGAAATCAATCAAAATGTTAACCTGTCAATATCCGGTTATCGTGACATGAAGTAGTCTGAGACTGCTTCGTTGGTCTAGTGGTCACAAGCGCTACTACTGAGCATGTGAGGTCCTGGGTTCGATTCCCGGGTCGAGCAAAGTGATATTGAGTTTTTCCATCTGGAATTTCTAAGAAGCATCCTGGAATCTGGATTTGTGCCCGGTTGATAACAGTGTGATGGCCCCTGATTACATGGGACTTAAACATAACTGGCAAAATGTGGGTGTAATTTAAATACTTTTGGTATATTTTTGTTCTTTTAGATTAATCTGTCAAGCTCCGCTAATGAGACACAATTGATTTTCTATTGTTTCGTCGCCGATCGGCGACGCGCGCCGCTTGACCGGTTAAGATACAATATCTTTGTTCTTAGATTGAGAAAGAATAATGTAAAGGACCCACAAAACTAAGAGAGCTATACATACATAGATACGCAGAAACTCTGCTGAATAGATTGTTCTCCGCACTTGTGGTGCAAATTACTGCAGCTGTGTACAAACGGATCCCCTCTAAATAACCCAGTTACCATAACCAGAACTGGGTTTGTCTCATACAGCGACATATAGGTACTCATTACTACAGAGTAATGAGTATAATTTACTGGAGATATAACACATTTATTTACATTACCGGGTGATGCATCATGGCATGACACATATCTACAAGGTTGAAGAGAGTTCCACGAAAAACTTTTAGTATGAATGTTGCGCGTCTGCTATAGTAATCCTTAGGTCGGACAAAGTGTTATTGGAATATTTGAAATTACTCAGTAGCAGCCCGGAGTTTGTATTCGTGCACATCATCATCATTTCAGCCGAAAGACGTCCACCGCTGTACATAGGCCTTCCCCAAGCACCTCCACTTCGACCGGTTTCGTACTTCCCGCATCCAGCGGATTCCTGCGGCCTTCACAAGGTTATCGATGGAAGGCCTTCCAACGCTACGTCATCTGGTACGCGGTCGCCACTCCGGAACCTTTCGGCCCCATCGGCCATCTGTTCTGCGAGCAAAGTGCTTTGCCCACTGCCACATTCTTCGGGCTATGTCGGTTACCTTATTTCTCCTGCGGATTTCTTCATTTCTGCTTCCATCATGTAAGGTAACATAATTGGCGACACGAACATTTGCCATAATCCTCTGTGTGCTTCTTCGGGCAAAATAGGCGCGATGTTATTCATCAGAGTACAGTAGCTCGTGTGGTTGCCAAAAACTGATGAATACAACATGTTGTTGTTCAAGTTTGTCGACAAACAGAGCCTTACAATGGCGCAGATTTATAGTTCTATTTACAAGAATCATGACAAAGAACTTGTGGACCAACTTGTTAGTACCACTTAATTATTTATAAGTCTGGCTGTGACTTTAAACAAAGGAAAAACACAACACACTTTTACAACAGGGCCACACAGCACGATAACAGTTTAAATAATCGTTTAGCTTAGGTCAAGAAGTGCATCTTCTTCGGTGTTTTAAGTATATTATCTGTGCTTCGGTTCAACCCTTGAAATAACCCGACGATTAAGGTAAGGCTGAGCTAAGTGAACCCTTTCGCCTTCCTTCCTCCTTCAGCCTCGACCATGTCAAGTAACTTACTAAATCTTTAGTTGTTGTGTAGACGCAGATATTTCAGTCTGCATTGCAAGCCCTAATTACGTAACATGCTATCAATCTCAATCTGAATCCTTTTAAAGAATATTGCTAATCCATTGCTTCGTATGTTCGAAAAATGTGTCTGCTCAACAATGTAAATAACGCAATAAATGTTGTTGAACTGTCAAAATGAAACCCATCGTGGGTAGATTTTCGTTATTAGGTAATTATTGTCATTTACAGGTGTTATTTATAATACGGCACCGCACCACAAACGCGGCACGTGTCACATCCCAACATATATTGTGTCAAACGAAATAACAAACGAATACCAATATACTATATTTTCAATGTAAGTGAAAAACCCAATGTAAGTGAAAAAAAAACCAAAAAAAAATTTGTGCGATGAATGATGAAATGATGATAAATAACGAAAATCTACCCCGCTACTGATAATGTGTTACGCAATTACCCCGCTGGTTGCAGACTAAGTTGTGGCCCGAGCTATATTATTATAATGTGTTGGGTAGCTAGCCACCTGTTAAAATAACATGTTATTTATTCAATTGACTAATGATTTATGTTGTAATGAGTTTATAATAATGTAGGTGTACATTATGCAGCTGTGTATACAGGGTTAATGTTTGAATTATTTTATTACTGTAATAGGCTGGGTTGTGGAGGTCAGACAGGCAGTCGCTCCATGATCCGGTTAGACTAGAAGCCGACCCCAACATAATTGGGAAAAAGCTTGGCTGATTTTTTTTAGTTTTTAGCAGGTAAATATAGGTACATTTGCTTATAAAATACCTTCTAATAACATGAGGTTTTCCTGATTAGTATAAGAGGCAAAAGCAGCAATTGACTTTTGTAATCTTTTTTATCAAACAATGGACTAGCTCCTTGATTTATTAGGGCAAGGGCTGAGAATGACAGGCTCTCTAGTTTCTCCTTCAATGGAGCGAATATATTCTATAATACATCTTAAATCAATTGCTTGTGTAAGATTGGATTCCAGTAATTGCAAAATGGTCGAACTTGTTTGTGTTTGTCTGTGGGCGTAATTTCGAATTCAGAAAGAATCCCTGCGGGTGCGATTAATTAATTAAAAATTAAGGCATCTTTGTCTCTGTTAAGCATTTTATGCTTAACAAAGGCAAAGATATTTAATAATATCAATTTAAGTAATACTTTAACTAATTTTTAGGTATCTTTGCTTATCTAGGGACAAGACACATTTTTACAAACCAACACAAGTATTAAAAAATTGAGTACGGTATTTCAGCTGATTTTTTAAGTAATTGTTATTATCATATCGGTTCTGTCTGATTGAATTTATAGAAAGAAAAAAAGAAAATACGTTTATTTGCGGCATAACGCAGAAAAAAAAAACACAAAAAGAAAAGTTGGGGGAAAATGTGCGTCACATCCACGCAAAACTGCCATCGCTCAGCATAATGCTACGACCCTATGCGAGGCAGAGCCCCAGAGCCAACATAAACGCGCACGCACATTAGCGCCATATCCAACATTTGCAATAATAAAACAAATATCATAACTTTTTCACATAGGTACCTACGCGAGACAGTAGAAAATCCAAAAATAAATCTTTATTCGGATTAACATGCGAACAAAGCCAACTTTACATGATGAGGAATGGGGAATATTAATAACAGTCATTTGTTTTTATAGGGTCGCAGCCGGATTGGACAGGTACCATTTACAATGGCGCGAATATTTATTTTCTACAACTATATATTAAATACCTGTTTTTTCTAACAAATGTAGACATTTCTTGATAGATATCATATGTACTTGTGTTTTTGGTACTTATTTTATCTAATGTCGGCTATCGATTTAGGAATCATGCGTGACCATTTTGAGAAAAAAAAAAATGGCGGACGGATAGGTATGCCACGAACCTTCTAAGCTCTTTACATTCAGTACGTACGTACGACGTACGTAGCTACAACTAAAGAATCATAGATGGAGAACAATTTTAAAATAAAATTCAAAGATTTTGTGGTTACTGTTATATTTATATATATATATATGTATTACTTAATCTTAATAAATATCCTAGGGAATGGAAAAAATTACTGAATTAGACACTGTATGTTAATAAAAATCTAGTATCTATGATCTAATTGTTAGTCGCAAAATTAAACTTCATCTGCTTTATAATCCTCGAGGTCCATGATTTTCGTCGTTTTTACTATTGTTGGTGTTAGATCTGTAATAGAAAAACATGTTAAACATCAAGACCTACGTATTGATACGTTAAATCATGTCTATTGAGGGCCTGTTTCAGAGTCTGTGGATTCTAGCACCCTAATTGCGTAAACACATTATAATCTCAATCTGAATCATTTTGAAAGTTATTGCTAATTCATTCCTTCATATTATGTTCCAAAAAGTTGTCTGCTCAACAAAGTAAATATCGCAATGCATGTAGTTGAACTGTCAAAATTAAAGCCATTGCTACTGATGCCAGCCAGCCAGTGTTACGCAGTTACACAGATAAATTAAAAAATCGAACATAATTTAGTATGAAATTATCTGTCAGAATCCGGATTTTAACCTGAGGTGGTAAAACAGGACCTAAATATTCTGAATTAACCGGTCAAGCGGCGCGCGTCGCCGATCGGCGACGAAACTATAGAAAATCAATTGTGTCTCATTAGCGGAGCTTGACAGATTAAACATGTTTATCTAAAATTGTGTTCAAAATTACCGTCTTTGTTTGCATATGTAATTTCAATAACTTCTGTAACAACAGTGCCGTTACAGTGTATTGTGGTCGTTTTCTCTCTCTCTATAGCAGGTTGATTGTCTATATGGAAGAAGTATATTAAATCGAACTCCGTGTCATTCTTAGCCGTCAACTTGTCGATAAAGTCTTGGTTTGTCGTTCTTATCCACATTGTAGGCTCCCCTTTCAGGTTTGACATATCTAAAACAAACATGAGTCGTATTACAATAAGTAAATTACTTAGTCCTGTTTCTATGAATATTAAAATTAAAAGTAATTTAGAGTGTACCGATTTCGACATTCTTTCCTGTGCCATCATTATTATGATCCTTTTTACATTCTTCAGGTTTTGGTGCTTTAGAATCATCATCGTCGTCATCATTTGTATCTATGCTAACCACTAGGCTTTTGTCGGTACTGGATGAATCTGCATCATCTGCATCAGTAGAATAGTTCGTATAAATATTCACCAACTTAAATATATAGATTATGTTAATATTATTGTTTGTTATTGTTAGTTATAATATAGATTCTGAAGAATCATTATAAATATGGAGGGGCATCACCTGTACTTTCCGGGACTTCAATATTTATGGTAATAATTTCGTCTTCAGAATCATTAGCTGTGCTACTGCTGACTGTTATTGTAACATCAGTATCGGATTGTTCGAGTTGTAATGAATTATCACCAGAAGCATCATCACCTGTTACATCGATTTGTACTGAAGGTGACGCTGTGATACTCAAACAATCATCACTTTCGGCCGGAACATCAGTATTTGTATCAAATAATTCACTTGAATTGTACACAGCTGATTGAACAAAAAATATTGAAGCTTTATCAGCTTGCAAATTAAATTGAACAGCAACGTTATGCAGTAAACATTTATGTAATACAAAATATGTTTTCTTACATTTGAGCAATCTTTCACTCCTATCCATAATAAATATAACAAAGTTTCACTTACCTATTTGGGTATCTGTTTCCCGGTTGTTAACATGGTCTACGTCAGTTTTATCTTTATTCTGGGTGTGCTCATTTTCTTTAGTTCTTTTTGTTTTATCATCGCTTATGTTGTCGGTCGGTGAAGTTGAAGTGCTTGAAGATACTGTAGTGGTGGAATATGTTTGGGCTTTATCATCCTGTGCATCATCTTGTTTATTATTGGCGTCGTTATCTGATTTGCCAGGAGTTTTTACAGGCTTTGTTGTCGTCGTTGTAGTTGCCACTGGCGGCAAATCATTGACATTATCAGATGTTTGTTCTATCCGTGATAAGGTAATAATTATAATATAGTTTCACTTACCTGTTTGGGTATCATTTTCCCGGTTGCTAAGATGGTTTACGTCAGTTTTATCTTTAGTCTGGGTGTGCTCATTTTCTTTAGTTCTTTTTGTTTTATCATCGCTTATGTTGTCGGTCGGTGAAGTTGAAGTGCTTGAAGATACTGTAGTGGTGGAATATGTTTGGGCTTTATCATCCTGTGCATCATCTTGTTTATTATTAACGTCGTTATCTGATTTGCCAGGGGTTTTTACAGGCCTTGTTGTCGTCGTTGTAGTTGTCACTGGCGGGAAATCGTTGAAATTATCAGATGTTTGTGCTATCGGTGATAAGGTAATAATTATAACATAGTTTCACTTACCTGTTTGGGTATCTTTTTCCCGGTTGTTAACATGGTCTACGTCAGTTTTATCATTAGCCTGGGTGTGCTCATTTTCTTTAGTTCTTTTTGTTTTATCATCGCTTATATTGTCGTTCGGTGAAGTACTTGGAGATACTGTAGTGGTGGAATATGTTTGGACTATTTCACCCTGTGCATCATCTTGTTTATTATTGGCGTCGTTATCTGATTTGCCAGGGGTTTTTACTGGCCTTGTTGTCGTCGTTGTAGTTGCCACTGGCGGAAAATCGTTGAGATTATCAGATGTTTGTTCTATCCGTGATAAGGTAATAATTATAACATAGTTCCACTTACCTGTTTGAGTATCTTTTTCCCGGTTGTTAACATGGTCTACGTCAGTTTTATCTTTAGTCTGAGTGTGCTCATTTTCTTTAGTTCTTTTTGTTTTATCATCGCTTATGTTGTCGGTCGGTGAAGTTGAAGTGCTTGAAGATACTGTAGTGGTGGAATATGTTTGGGCTTTATCATCCTGTGCATCATCTTGTTTATTATTGGCGCTGTTATCTGATTTGCCAGGAGTTTTTACTGGCCTTGTTGTCGTCGTTGTAGTTGCCACTGGCGGAAAATCGTTGACATTATCAGATGTTTGTTCTATCCGTGATAAGGTAATAATTATAACATAGTTTCACTTACCTGTTTGAGTATCTTTTTCCCGGTTGTTAACATGGTCTACGTCAGTTTTATCTTTAGTCTGGGTGTGCTCATTTTCTTTATTTCCTTTTGTTTTATCATCACTTATGGTATCGGTCGGTGAAGTTGAAGTGCTTGGAGATACTGTAGTGGTAGAATATGTTTGGGCTGTATCATCGTGTGCATCATCTTGTTTATTATTGGCGCTGTTATCTGATTTGCCAGGGTTTTTAACAGGCCTTGTTGTCGTCGTTGTAGTTGCCACTGGCAGAACATCGCTGACATTATCAGTTGTTTGTTCTATCGGTGATAAGGTAATAATTTGATCCTCTGAAGTATCATCCGGACAGGGTGTAGTGCTTACAACTGTAACAATGCAATTAGTTTCATTATTTTAGTATTTTTGCTAGTTACATGTAATATTCCTTGGAAAAAGAATGTTGTACTTACCCGGTGAATCAGTCGTAGATGTACGATGAATGTGTTTGCGTTTATGTGTTTTTATAACCTGTGGTTTGGACGACGTGGTATAATTAGGTTCATTTGGAGATACTGCCGTGGAATTAGATTGGTCATCATTTCTTCCCGCATCAGCAGAAATTGGTTTTGTTTTTAAATCATCTATTGGCTGGTTTTCATTTGGACGCAATGGTTTTGATTTTTTATCTTCTTCGGGCTGATTTTTGTGGGCAGACGATGGGTTTGAATTATTATCATTCCCTGGTTGAGCACCATATGAAGGTTTTGATTTTGTATTATTTGCTGACTGTGTTGCATGTGCAGGCAATGGTTCAGAATCGTTATCATCTCCTGGTTGTTCTTCGTTGTCCTTTGCTGGCTGACTTACATGCGAGTGTTTTGATTTATTATGATGTGCTGGCTGTCTTTTGTTTGGACGGAATGATTCAGAATCATTACCATCTCCTGACTGATTTCCATTAGAAGGCAAAGGCTTAGAAGTGTTATCATCTTCTGTTTGATCTTCATTTGGAGATGATTGATTGGAATTGTCATAATCACCTGGTTGGTTTTCAGGATAATTCAATAACGGAGTGGTCGATGGGTTTGAATTATTTGCATCTGCTGGTTGATCATGCGAGTGTCTTGATTTTGGTTTATAATGGTGTGATGGCTGCTTTTTGTGTGAAGCTAATGAGATGGGATCGGTTTCATCACCTGATCGATGTTCATTCGAAGGCAATGGCTTAGAATTGTCATTATTCTCAGGTGCATTTTCCTTTGGAGACGATGGGTTTGAATTTTTATCACCTCCTGGTTGGTTTTTAGGGTAAGTCAATAGCTTTGGAGTGTTCGATGGGTTATCATCTGCTGGTTGGTCATGCGACTGTCTTGAATTTGGTTTATAATGGTGTGCTGGCTGCTTTTTGTGTGAAGCTAATGAGATGGAATCGGTTTCATCACCTGATCGATGTTCATTCGAAGGCAATGGCTTAGAATTGTCATTATTTTCAGGTGCATTTTCCTTTGGAGACGATGGGTTTGATTTTTTATCACCTCCTGGTTGGCTTTTAGGGTAAGTCAATAGCTTTGGAGTGTTCGATGGGTTACCATCTGCTGGTTGATCATGCGACTGTCTTGAATTTGGTTTATAATGGTGTGATGGCTGTTTTTTGTGTGAAGGTAATGAGGTGAAATCGGTTTCATCGCCGGATTGATGTTGATTCGAAGGCAATTGCTTAGGATTGTCATTATTTCCTGGCGCATTTTCATTTGGAGACGATGGGTTTGATTTTTTATCACCTCCTGGTTGGTTTTCAGGGTAAGTCAATACCTTTGGAGTGGTCGCTGGGTTATCATCTGCCGATTGATAATGTGAGTGTCTTGATATTGTTTTATAACGGTGGACTGGATATTTTGTGTGTGGAAGCAATGATGTGGAATCCGTTTCACCTCCTGACTGATCTTCATTCGAAGGCCATGAATTGTTATCATTTGCTGGCTGACTTTCAGCTGGAGACGAAGGGTTTGATTTTTTATCACCTCCTGGTTGGTTTTCAGGGTAAGTCAATACCTTTGGAGTGGTCGCTGGGTTATCATCTGCCGATTGATAATGTGAGTGTCTTGATATTGTTTTATAACGGTGGACTGGATATTTTTTGTGTGGAAGCAATGATGTGGAATCATTTTCACCTCCTGACTGATCTTCATTCGAAGGCCATGAATTGCTATCATTTGCTGGCTGACTTTCACCTGGAGACGATGGGTTTGAATTTTTATCACCTCCTGGTTGGTTTTTAGGGTAAGTCAATAGCTTTGGAGTGTTCGATGGGTTATCATCTGCTGGTTGATCATGCGACTGTCTTGAATTTGGTTTATAATGTTGTGATGGCTGCTTTTTGTGTGAAGCTAATGGGATGGAATCGGTTTCATCACTTGATCGATGTTCATTCGAAGGCAATGGCTTAGAATTGTCATTATTCTCAGGTGCATTTTTATTTGGAGACGATGGGTTTGAATTTTTATCATCTCCTGGTTGGTTTTTAGGGTAAGTCAATAGCTTTGGAGTGTTCGATGGGTTATCATCTGCTGGTTGATCATGCGACTGTTTTGAATTTGGTTTATAATGGTGTGATGGCTGCTTTTTGTGTGAAGCTAATGAGATGGGATCGGTTTCATCACCTGATCGATGTTCATTCGAAGGCAATGGCTTAGAATTGTCATTATTCTCAGGTGCATTTTCCTTTGGAGACGATGGGTTTGAATTTTTATCACCTCCTGGTTGGTTTTTAGGGTAAGTCAATAGCTTTGGAGTGTTCGATGGGTTATCATCTGCTGGTTGGTCATGCGACTGTCTTGAATTTGGTTTATAATGGTGTGATGGCTGCTTTTTGTGTGAAGCTAATGAGATGGAATCGGTTTCATCACCTGATCGATGTTCATTCGAAGGCAATGGCTTAGAATTGTCATTATTTTCAGGTGCATTTTCCTTTGGAGACGATGGGTTTGAATTTTTATCACCTCCTGGTTGGTTTTTAGGGTAAGTCAATAGCTTTGGAGTGTTCGATGGGTTACCATCTGCTGGTTGATCATGCGACTGTCTTGAATTTGGTTTATAATGGTGTGATGGCTGTTTTTTGTGTGAAGGTAATGAGGTGAAATCGGTTTCATCGCCGGATTGATGTTGATTCGAAGGCAATTGCTTAGGATTGCCATTATTTCCTGGCGTATTTTCATTTGGAGACGATGGGTTTGATTTTTTATCACCTCCTGGTTGGTTTTCAGGGTAAGTCAATACCTTTGGAGTGGTCGATGGGTTATCATCTGCCGATTGATAATGTGAGTGTCTTGATATTGTTTTATAACGGTGGACTGGATATTTTGTGTGTGGAAGCAATGATGTGGAATCCGTTTCACCTCCTGACTGATCTTCATTCGAAGGCCATGAATTGCTATCATTTGCTGGCTGACTTTCACCTGGAGACGAAGGGTTTGATTTTTTATCACCTCCTGGTTGGTTTTCAGGGTAAGTCAATACCTTTGGAGTGGTCGCTGGGTTATCATCTGCCGATTGATAATGTGAGTGTCTTGATATTGTTTTATAACGGTGGACTGGATATTTTTTGTGTGGAAGCAATGATGTGGAATCGTTTTCACCTCCTGACTGATCTTCATTCGAAGGCCATGAATTGCTATCATTTGCTGGCTGACTTTCACCTGGAGACGAAGGGTTTGATTTTTTATCACCTCCTGGTTGGTTTTCAGGGTAAGTCAATACCTTTGGAGTGGTCGCTGGGTTATCATCTGCCGATTGATAATGTGAGTGTCTTGATATTGTTTTATAACGGTGGACTGGATATTTTTTGTGTGGAAGCAATGATGTGGAATCGGTTTCACCTCCTGACTGATCTTCATTCGAAGGCCATGAATTGCTATCATTTGCTGGCTGACTTTCAGCTGGAGACGAAGGGTTTGATTTTTTATCACCTCCTGGTTGGTTTTCAGGGTAAGTCAATACCTTTGGAGTGGTCGCTGGGTTATCATCTGCCGATTGATAATGTGAGTGTCTTGATATTGTTTTATAACGGTGGACTGGATATTTTTTGTGTGGAAGCAATGATGTGGAATCGTTTTCACCTCCTGACTGATGTTCATTCGAAGGCCATGAATTGCTATCATTTGCTGGCTGACTTTCACCTGGAGACGAAGGGTTTGATTTTTTATCACCTCCTGGTTGGTTTTCAGGGTAAGTCAATACCTTTGGAGTGGTCGCTGGGTTATCATCTGCCGATTGATAATGTGAGTGTCTTGATATTGTTTTATAACGGTGGACTGGATATTTTTTGTGTGGAAGCAATGATGTGGAATCGGTTTCACCTCCTGACTGATCTTCATTCGAAGGCCATGAATTTCTATCATTTGCTGGCTGACTTTCAGTTGGAGACGACGGGTTTGAATTATTATCTGCTGGTTGATTTACATGTGAATATTTTGATTTTTGATGATGTGCTGGGTGTCTTCTGTAAGGATGGAATGGTTTATCATCTTGTGGCTGATTTTCATTCGCCGGCAAAGGCTCGGAATTGTTATCATTTGCTGGGTGTTTTAAATATGAATTTTTGGGTTTTTTAACGTGTGCTGGTTGTCTTGCATTTGGAACCAATGGAGTAAAATTGTTTTCATCTTTGATCTGATCTAGTTTAGAATTATAATCATCTGCTGGCTGATCTTCCTTTGAAGTCAATGGCTTCAAATTGTCATCATTTGCCGACAGATTTTTCTGATCCACAGGTTTATTCCCAACCTGAGGCAAGGTTTTAGAATTTCCATCTCCAGCTGATTGATTTACACGCTGAGGCAAGTGTTTTAAATTGTCACTTTGAGTTGACTGATATTCATTTAAGTTCGAAGAAGAAGGTTTGTAGTTGTTATTATCTGCTGGTTGATTCTCGGGCTGAGGCGATGGTTTCAAGTTACTATGATTTGCTGGCAGATCTTTTAATGGAGGGGACAGGTTTGAATCATATTCGTCCGCTGGTTTAGCTTGATCCACATTCAACGGTGATGGTTTTTTATCATCTGCTGGTTGATTATTCGTAGGCAACGGATATTCATCCACTGATAAAGGAGTCTTGGCGATATTATTTAAATTCTGTGGCGATTGTTGTGTGAGAACTCCGTCACTATCTGAACCACCAATATTTTTACGTTTGTGGTGTACCAGACGGAGTTTTGAATTTTGGGGCG
The DNA here is from genome assembly GCA_945859645.1 of Amphipoea oculea. Classification (NCBI taxonomy): domain Eukaryota; kingdom Metazoa; phylum Arthropoda; class Insecta; order Lepidoptera; family Noctuidae; genus Amphipoea; species Amphipoea oculea. The sequence continues at coordinate 17,092,157 of OX243868.1, read as the reverse complement.
AACCGAGATCAATTGTGTCCAGAAATTCAACAGTTCCATTTGAATGGACCACTACGTAACGTTTATTAGTTTTTGCTAAAATTTCTTGTATTTCAGGTTTCGCTATAAAGCTGTTCAAATTATATTCTGAAAGAAAAAATCCAATCAATCTTGTAATGTGACAAACCTACGGTAAATAAAAATAAGCATCGAAAGTCGTAATTTTGACTACGATATTAATATATCATCTAAATTTACGATTCACCATTAGATAGTGTACAGCATTTAATGTAATACCTAAGAGTTAGTATTATCTTAATTATTTATCTATTATAATAATATTCGTTGCTGACTGTAGAAGATAGCTAGAGTTGCAAGATACTACGGAAACAATGAAATAACTCACCTGTTATTCCTTCTGAACTTATCGTAGGATAAAAATTCTGTTTTGGATTAGTATTTGTAGAAGTAGGACTACTAGATCCATGGTGTGCCACGTTACTTTCTTCACGTTTATTATTTCCAGAATTGACTAATACTGTATCGGAAGATGCGGAAGGAGCTCCTGAATATGTATTAATCGGGACAGGCTCTTTTGGTCCATAGTTAGCTTCATATTTTTCTAATTTTACCTCTACAGGTTCATTTACTACAGGTGCACCATTGGAAGAATCATCACCTACAATGTTACTCCATCCAAAATCTGATCTATAATTTTTTGCATATCTGCGGGCTAGAGGCTTTTCCGATAAAATTTTAAAAACAGGAGCATCATTCTTAGTATCTATGTTTATATGTGCAAGGCTTGGTTTAGAATCCGAATTGTTATCTGGTTCAGATACCAATGGGGACCTAATATCTTGATTTGTTATTGATGCAGAATTACTTGAAACTGAACGTGATCTGTAATTTTCTTCGAATTCAATATTTTCAGACTGATCGGTCAAAGTGTCTGCAACTATTACAGCAGGGGCTTCATTATAGATTATTTCAGATTGGGGTACAATGATCTGCGCGTATCTGCGGCCCTCAGTTGGTCGTGCTTTTATTTCAGATGCTGCTACTTGATCTTCACCATAATTTTCGTAAGATACGGGGCCACTTGATCCAAAGCGAGATGCGGAATTTGCAACATATTTTCTATCACCTGTCAAAGGATATTGAACTTGTTCTCTAGTTAGGTATGTCCTACCCGGCTGATAGAATCGTCGATTTGTTGGTGGTACATATTTTGGATGTAGATATTGAACTGGAAACCGGTAAGGTTCTTGGACAGTAGTCACCAAAGTCCTTTCATCGTCAGGTATGAGGACTGCGCTTGGAGCGAGTTTGGTGTATTGATTTTGTGGTCTCCAGTTTAGGTTTCGATATTGTTGGTTGTCAAATCCGACTTGAGATGTGCGAGATGGATACGATTCCACTCTCGATTGGTAGGAGTCCAACCCGAGTCCATCTGCAGGGGAATCATAACTGACCAAGAGGTCTTCTCTCGACGACGATGAAGCAGGACTTCTATTATATACATTACTATCGTAGTTATGTCGTCTTCGTTGATTTGAATAAAAATCTTGGGTCTTCTCCGGCTGAATATTTACATTTCGAGTTTGTGTAAAATCAGTATCGATATATTGTGCATTTGGTGCATTTTGGTTAACCTGCCAGTTGGGTAGCGGGTTTACTCTTTGTCTGACATGATCCTCGGAATGAGGAATCGAACCTGAAAAAAATATAAAAAGTAAACTTAAGTTACAAACTTAAGTAGTTGCGTATGTACCACTTGGCACAAGAAACTGACTAGGATATAAACACCGTTCTTTGGGATAGTTAAAACTTAACAGTAATTATGAATGGCAACTCTGAAGGTAATATTATTATAGCAATGGAAAGTACTCGTATGAAATGTCCTATTACCGAGACAACTTACCGACAATTTTAGAGCAAAAAAGCAAAACACAAAATAATATCACTTTGGACTTCATCGTCAACTACATCGACGGTGTTTCACACAGCACTGTCAATTCCAGAGCCCTCTTTATTATTAAAACGTGTGCTCAAACAAACATAGCACTCGAAAAAGCTGTATACACACAGCACTATTGTCGCCATCCTATGTATTGTCAACCCGCGTAGGCACACGAAAATTGCTCATTACGTCACGAATGATATATAGGGCCTCGAATAATAATATTGACACTCGACAGTGTCAGTAGTGGAAATTCAATACACACGTGTGTCCAATTTTCAATTCTACTACATTTAAATACAACACAATGTTCCTTTTCTTAACTACATTTTATTCTTTGTACCACTGTTTATTTTTAAAGCGATTCTTTTGTTTTTAACCACTGGCTCCTTTTCCTAGGAGACATACCTACTTGTCAGGAATGATGATAAATGCTCTAGCAACTAAGTAAATAAGAACATAAAGAAACATTATGAAATGTGTTTTTGTGGTAACTTAATACGTCTTATTTACAATTCATGGTAGTTTCTTTAACATTTGGGCTGTTTGAAATTAACGACAGTTTTATTGTGTTTGCTCGATACGTTATATGAAAACCAACATTGTCAGCAATATATTAACACAAGGTGATTTTAAAACGTGGTTATTTATGATTTATTGTCTACCAAGACTAGCTATGCGTACTAACGAGAAAAACAAACTTTTTTGTGTAATAGGTAGGTATTATATTCAATAAAACCACGCAATTTACTAAAATCTTCTTTTAATTATTATTAAATCAAAAGTAAATCACAAACTTGTCATGTTGGCAGCTGTCAATCAATACAATTTTGGCGGCACAGGTGTTGCCATCAATATACTACAAACATTGGGTTATTTCACGGACATCTATGGGTTATTTTCTTTTAATACCGTAAGTGAGTTTGTTTGCATGTTGCTTTACTAGTGAATTGATTTCAACGACAAGCCGATAGCGATACGACTTACTAACCTACCTATTTTCCATCCGTTTCAGATTTTCAGTGTGGAGCGAAACCAAAAAAATCTAATCCCGCTTTTATCAGTTTTTACACAGACAAAAAAGGTAAAGGCACTACGCAATATGAAAACCATGACTATTTTGTCGGTTTTTCATCCTATCTTAAATATGCACGTTTCACTATGTACGTATGTAAAACGCCTAGGCAGTTTGCACTAAAAATTCTGCTGCATGTAAACGCGTCCTCGCGTACCGTGCAAAACAGCGAACCGTTTAAACGCATAATGCAAATGGAGGATTGCTTTTATTTCTACTCTTTTTTGTCCTACCTACGTGAAAATACATTTTGTTTTTCTCTTTTCGGGGAATGTGATGTGACGTTCCTAGTTAAATAGAAATGCTAAGTTATTCTGAATAAGTTTACGAAACTTTTTTGGGTACGACAAAGCTATTAAGTATATTATAGTGTTTCACTTTTTGTACAAACGTATCAGTGGAATTAATGCGAAATAAATGAATAAGACATAGGTATAGAACACTCATTTCCAATTTGCATAAATGTTTCTACAAGAATCGATCACAGTAGGTATACTCGTACCACAAACACCTTTATACCAAAATGCAATGTAAAAAAATGGGCAAATGGGTAATGCTGAAAATAGTCATAGGTACTTGTATTGTATCTTGTTATAGTATGTATGACTTCCGAATATCTTATAATCTACTCATCATATTAGGTCCTTACTTATAAAATTGCCGTTTTACATAGAAAAAATATTTTCTTTTTTGTTTAAGATTTTTTTTTTATTTCTATAAGTAATCCAAGTAATTAGTCATTAGTGAAGATGTACTTTTGCCATTATAGTGGAAGTTCGTCAAAATCCTGGCGACGGGAATCGATGAACTCTTTAGAGCCGTTTTTCACCGCCTTGTTGGATTTTTTTTAAAGGTTATTATAATTCAAAATTCAACGTGTGGTACCTAGATGATGGAACGCTAGGAGGTGATGTAGACACCGTTTTGAATGACCTACAACTTCTCAAACAGGAATTTAAATCTATTGGCTTGGACCTTAACCCCTCAAAATGCGAAATTTACCTTTCCGACATTACCGACAGACAATTGACCCTAGAGAAATTTAATGCAATAGCCCCACAAATAAAAATTTTAGAAAAAAGCTCACTGCACCTCCTAGGTTCCCCAATTTTGGAAGATAGTTTTCCTCCTTTCATCGAAGAAAAAATTAAAAAGTTCAACGACATTTCGGACAGACTCTCCAAAATTAATCTACATTCGGCATTCACCCTAATTAGATACTGTTGTTTTGGCCCAAATTTTATGTATTTTCTACGCTCTTCCCCTTTATGGAAGCAGCCACACCTCTTGGACAAAATTGACCAAATTATTCGCAGCACTTTAACATCAATTCTAAATGTGGCCTTGGACGACCGAGCGTGGCTGCAAGCCACACTACCCATCCGCTTTGGTGGCCTCGGCGTCCGCAAAATTACCAGTATTAGCTTACCGGCGTTCCTGTCCTCTGTCCACAGCACCGAAAAGTTGACCGGGAAGATTTTAGCCCCCTCCCTGGTTGACTCTGAAGTGCCGTGCCTGGCCGACGCGGAGAACGCCTGGAAAATGGCTTGCCCGGATACAGATCGGCCCGCGAACCTATCTTCCCAGAGGCAGTGGGATGAGCCGCTCTGCAGGTTGGTACGGAATAATCTTATTAATACGTCCACCAATACTGCTGAGCGTGCCCGCCTACTGGCTGTGGGTGAGTGGGAGTCGGGTCTCTGGCTTCAGGCACTACCGTCACCCAACATAGGCACATTGCTGGGTGACACCACCTTCCGGCTCGCTACTTGTTTGCGTCTGGGCGCCCCCTGCGTGGCTCCGCATCGCTGCCAATGCGGTGAAGGTGTCGACTGCCTCGGACACCATGGCTTATCCTGCAGTAAAAGCGCAGGCCGGATAGCACGGCATGCCAGCATCAATGACATCATCCGTCGTGCTCTTGTCACCGCTGGGGTGCCAGCTGTTTTAGAACCCAATGGTTTGGCACGCGACGATGGTAAGAGACCAGACGGGATGACCATAATGCCTTGGAAGGTAGGTAGGCCTTTGGTGTGGGATGCAACGTGTGTCGACACCCTTGCGCCATCCCATCTTCCAAGCACGGTAAGCTGTGCTGGGGCGGCTGCTGCAGGTGCGGAAAACCTCAAACGGCGCAAATACTCCAATCTCTTTGGAACTTACATATTTGAGCCGTTTGGGGTTGAAACACTAGGGCCATGGGGCCCGAGTGCCCACTTAGTATTCCAAGACATCGCCAAGCGGTTGGTCGACTCATCACGTGACCAGAGGGCTGGCCTATTTTTTGGCCAAAGAATCAGCATTGCCATACAACGTGGCAATGCTGCCAGCCTTTTGGGCACGTTTCCCGTTGACAGTGATGCGGACGAATTTTTTGACGCCCTTTGATTATTTTCCCTCCCTGTTTATATACTTGTACATATTATTATTTTAAGATTGTTAGTTTTTTAAATTACATAGTTGAAAAATAAAAACTGAAAAAAAAAAGTATAAGGTTATCTAAATTCCGAATAAAAATGGAAATTAGTTGAAGCAAGGTCTGGTGAGAATGGTGGGTGAAGGAGAGTTTCCAGTCGTAACTCCTATAGTTTTGAGACGGCCGGCTGTGCGGTGCTTCGACGCGATTTTTTTGTTTTTGTTCAGCGAGTTCATACGGTAGGTACCCGCTCTCCGAGCTTTTTATCTTTCCAATTTGAAGAAAATGAATCAGTATCGATTTATCACTTACGTTGAAGGCTGCTGCAAGTTTGAGATGAATCTGCTTTCACTATGGCTTTCAATTCATCGTTGTTCCGGTCGGCCACGGGGCTCATTATTGAGATCAAAATTTCTGGAACGGAAGCGATCAAACCAAAAACGGACCGTGCGTGCCATATGCATGCATGCATTACCATGTCCATACGCGTCGTTAATATTGCATGCTGTCTGTGCTGCGTTGGTGCCCCGACGGAACTCGTATTCCAAAATAGCGCGCAATTTAGATATTTCCATGGTTACAGAAACAGCGTTATTTTAAAAAATCTAATGGCGGGAAAACGAATGAAAAACTGACTTTGAAAAACAAAATGTCATACTATATTATAAAATTAATTTGAATTTGGAATTCTAAATAGACTGAAAGATATCAATCTTCACAATAGCCAGCCACCCGCTGAAGACCTCCCACCTGGACATGAATTACCTTGGGTGGTCACCCAAGGTCTTCCTGGAAGTCTTTAAAAAGACTCCGGATCCAGGTTGGCCGAAGCAAGGAAAATATATTCAAGTGGAGATTCATAGACGACTCCGCCTTGGGGTGTAAATGTGGTGCTGTTCCACAAACGATGGGACACTTAATATCGTGTCCTGCGTGTCCTGTCAGCTGCACATTACAGGAACTGATGGACGCTGGTGATGGCGCCAAACAAGTAGCCGAATTCTGAGCCGAGTCCATTTAGATTGCTATCGACAAGCCAGTATCAAAAATAGGCAATGTCATAGAAATAAAAAGGTACGTGGTACCAAGTGTACCTGTGCCTAACTCACGGCCTATCTACATAATCATATGTAACAAAACAAAAATCAAGGAAGACACAGAGTAAATTGACTGGAAAGAAGATACCTACATATAATACGATTTTCTATGCAAGTTTAACAAGAACAATATTTACCAAAGCCTTCGTTAAAACCGTTATGCTACCCAAAGATACAGTGGGTTCCTATATGTTAAGCCCCCATTCCTTGTTTAGAAAGTACATACACTCAAAATAACCCGCATAAGCCCGAGACTGTTATTACTCTATAATAAAGTTCCGAATTGCTCCTCACAGCCACTTACGGGCTGAAAATGGTGTTTCATAACTTCATAAAGTTCAGGGAAATGTCAAGAGCGGATACTATTTATAAAATGGTTCAGTAGCGTTTTATAATCTCTTTTGTTGTACATCAAGGTTATTTAAAAAGAAGTGGGGGATTAATGACCCATATAACACCTAGTGCGAGTGCGGTACTTCTGGACTTCTTCACTTGCTGGAGTGTCCTAAGTGTGCACCTGGACGGATGAGCTATAGAATTCCACTGATGCCTTAATCAACGTGGTATGGCCACCGACTCAGCTCAAGCAATATACTTAATAAAAACAGCGAATAGGACTAGACTCACCGGTAAGTCCTTCCCTTTTCCCTCTCCTTTCTTTAAGTTCCTTCTAAACGGACATGTTTAAAAATACCGTACCCCACAGCAGGGTTGCCCAGCCCGGTTAAGCAGACGACAACCTCCTAGGTTGAACTGCGAGATGCCATTCCCAAAAAAAATATGATTTCCTAAGAAAGCGGTGAACAGTCACACAATTACGTCTGTCTAATGCATAGCGTTTTTTGACACCTTTATGATAAAATAGTGGTGAAAACGACAGATTATCATGACGGCCATTGTATTGTAATTGTATTTTAGTAATTATAATGCCTTAATAAAAATGATCCCAGTGAAAAATCTTCACTAGGATTTTTTTTGGCACACGACGTCTGTTACCCGAAACAATAACAACCAATCCACTTTATTTAGGTGTAGGTGAGATATGGCCATAGATTAATTTGATTAGGCTTTCAGTGTTATTAAGCGTTCGGGTGTGAGTGCTGTAAGAACGTACCTAAATCCAAGAGTCTGCAATTTATTTATTTAATCTTCAGAAAGCTTACAGTCTAATATCTAAAAAATGTTAATAGTGTACATTTAGCGCTTACAGTTGCCATTTACAAGCTTCCACAAATTAAAAACTACATAGGTATGTACCATTGTTTTGTTTTACTCTCCCAACACGGTCCCACTGCTGAGTAAAGTCCTCCCCCAAATCCTTCCAGGCATCCTTTTCTAGAGCTACCTCGATCCAATCCAACCCTTGCGGTACGCCTCTAGATCGTCTTGCCTCCTCTTCCTGGGCCGGCTTGGCGGCGCCGAGATAGACCTAAAGTTAAAAGAAATAATAAAAAAAAAACAAATTCAGGTTAATTACACCATTTAATTTTATAACTCAAGAATGGCTGGGCTGATTTTTATTTTTATGATCTTTGATTTGTTAGATTAAATAATGGAGATAATTCATTTTTTCATACATTTTGTATTTATTGATTCTGAGGCGGTACGAAGTTTGGACACATTATAATCAAATGTTCCTTACAATGAAACCGCGTATTTACAAATAAATGTCACCAGAAGCGTCGGAGATATCACAAAGGTATCGCCAGGTCAGCTAGTTTTTACTAGAAGATTCTATTTTATATTTTGATAAAATATAATCTTATTGAACAAATAAAACAAATTCTTCTTTCTATAGGTAGGTTCAAAAACAAAACATCTTCTTCAAATAGTAACGATTAATTAAATGAACGTAAAGGAACCAAAAGGAGTATGTAAGAAACGCCTCAGGTGGAGTGTTATGTAGTTCCTGTCCCCATGGGAAGAAGGCCTGTTTTATGTGGGTATGTGTGTGTAAGTGTAATTAAATTCAAATTAGAGTTATACAAACAAGAATTGCAAAACTATTCTACGCTTGACTTTTTTCGCTTCTCGAATTCGAGAACCTTGAAGAGGAAAATTTATGTTGTGAAATTTGGAAACACAACCACAGAGAAATGTCCTTATTGGCTTATTTATATTTTAAAAAATACTTGAAAGGACAAGGCAGTCATGGGGAAAATCTATCGACCAAAATTCTCAATCTCAACACGCTAAATAAGTTTTCACTACAAACACATTTATTCGTTTAATAAATACAGAACCCTGTTACAAAGTTTTGTGCATAACAGAAACTTTTCTCGCTTGGAACGTGTGTTGCTCTTGTTATGACATTTTTAACGTTACAACGTAATTCCGAATACGCTGTAAAGTCGGAATTAAATATTTCAAGTAGCAAAAGTTTCGCTAACAAACCACGCTACGCAGAGTCTTTCACGTTATTCTACGAAAAAAGATTTAGGAAAATAACATAGCATTTATTTTGGTTTAAAAGTGTCCGTGGAGTTTCTTGCCCGTTTTTCTCCATAAGTACCTAATACTACGCTTTGGAATGGGAAACTAGCGTCATCTTTCTGACTGACCGACCCCTTGACAATTCAAAAGTGCCTGTAATTGGTTTATTTGAAATAAATGCTTTGAGTTTGAGTTTGCATCACGCCTCGCCTGTAATCCCCGAAGAGTTAGGCAGAGGTGTAGGTACCTAGAGTACATCCACATTTCGCCAGTTATGTTTAAGTCCCATGGGGTGAGCCTATTACCATAGATCGGGCACAAAAAATAATTTAATTTCTGTAAGTACCTAGGTACCTACAAACACTTACATGTCAATCATATTTTTTTATAAAACTATACTCCATTTACTATAGCATTAGACAGAAGTTAATAAAGGCTCTTTTAGGACCACACTTTGTAATAAAAGTACAACAAACATTATTACAGTCAAGATTGATGTGGAGTTAAATATAATCAATTTAAATAACAGCAGTCACACTTAATTGTACTTATTAAACCTATCTACCTTCTGAAATTACAAGGCTTTCATTTAATATTATTTAGTTTTTACATAAAATATTGTCGTGTCAATGTTTAAAATCTAAAAGAAGCAGGGGCGGACAGTACCGGGAACGTTTTTTATGTCATTATAACTCTACCAAATCTAAAAGGTTACCTATTCCCTTCATAAGTTGTTGTAAGTGTGCAGCACGTGTTTTTTTTTTTATTTTGTCGGCTTATATAAAGTTGTTTTTAATAAACTGATTGTTACTAAAAATTGTTTCATTTCATGTACCTACCCAAGCATCGTGACGAGTATCTACTCGTACTCGTAGATAGAATATGCTTTATTGTATGCCATACATTGTTACTTACAAAAAAAGCAAATACATTTTTTATTAAAATTGTTTGAACTTAACTTGAAAATAAAAGGTTTCGTAGTCCTGCTTCTGCGAGCCTCTTTTTTCTAATGTTATAATAAATGGAGTATAGGTAAGGTGTTTCCTTTCTAACTACTCAGAGAAGAAAGGCCGAAACAAACTCAGAGGTAAGTCTCTTTTAAAGTCCAGACATAATCTTGGTCAGATCAGAGGTCCCGGGCTGCTACTAAGAAATAAAATAATACTTTGCCCGACCTTGCAATCGAACCCAGGGACTTGTACAATTTATTCTGTGCCCAGAGCCTTGACAAAAAGTACTTACTAGAAAATTATTTAAATTTTTCCTACCAACAGTACCAACCAACACACACTTAGCAGGTTTTATTTTCTAGGCGTAGTAGATTAATGAATAAATATTTCTTTTACAAATAAAATGTATGTATTTAAATATGTATTTATTTAAATAAAATGTATGTATTTATGTATCTATTATTAACTACCGAAATTAAAATGCACTCACTGGTTCTGGTAGTAAAACAAAGTATATAAATGTAGTAAGTATATGTGGCAATCAAAAGTAAAAACCAAAAAGGTAAAAAAAGCATAAACAAAAGGTATAAAAAGGTACAAAAGCATCATCATCATCATCTACCTAGCCTTTTCCCAACTATATTGGGGTCCGCTTCCTGTCTAACCAGATGCAGCTGAATACCAGTATTTTACATGGAGCGACTGCCGATCTGACCTCCACAACCCAGTTACTGGGTAATATACGATACCCCTTGGTAAGACTGGTTGTGAGACTTTCGGCACAGTAAATATACAGTAAGTTATCTAAGGCCGCCCGCCGAGTTATTAGCCTACTCTTGCGTTGATCCCCAGGGTTGTCACTTTTACTTTTAGTTAATATTTTCGAACAAACAGCACTTGATCTAAATTTATGAAATAAAAAAGCATATTATGATAGAATATTTTACCAATTAATAAATTTAGTAAAAATAAAAAGCCTTTATTCACATAACATTTATAATACTAAGTTACAAATTTGATACCGAGAAAATTTTTCTCCTGTTTCTGCACGTCCGGAACGCTTTACCTATTATTATTTGTTAATGTAAAGTAAATTCTCATTCTTATGTAAAGTTTTTGTAAAAAGCTTTTGGGAAAGCATGGACATAAATTGACCGGCCAATTTTAATGTAGATGTCATGTTGATGTGGTCCTTTTCGAACGCTTTGCGAAACACCTGCTCCATCCTTTCTACATTATCAACAAAATCATCAGGTGGGATCATGAGTAAATTTCGATATTTGCCGTAATTCCTGTAATGGGTGTATAAGACACCATATTTGGATTGAACAACACATCAGACAATAGAAAAAATAATAATTTAAATAGTAATTAATTTGCAATATTAATTATTGTGAAATTGCCCTTATTACATCTATACGCGACAAATACGTTTACCTAAACGATGTTTCGAACTCAATCCTCTGTTTTATAGTAAAACTAGACTTCTTAAAATAAACTTTAGCTCTAAACATAGTATTCAGAAAGTAAATTTGGGAATACATTTATATGGAAAAATGCGACTCGGCTACGCTCTTAATAAAGCAAATAAACTGTGAAATAAACAATACAATACCACATTTTCTAATAATATTTAAGTATAAGTAGGTACTTACATTTCTGGTTGAGTAGGAACTATGAAGAATGATAAGTCCGGGTTTGCGAAATCATTATTGAGGCACCCGAAAACACTACAATATTTGTTTCCCCTTTTTGAAGTCATGATACTCGTAATTTAAGTGGCCGCCGCCGGCGAGAGTTGCGAACGCAAGCGGTCATGTAGCGTACGCGCGTGCTCACAGTCGCGCTGCACAGCCCGCACTGCCGCCACCTTATTCCCTCATATATTATGCTAGCGTGTGCGTGAAATCGCGTGCCGACATGGCGCGCGGCGCGCACGCACACATTCAAACCGAGAGCGGCACGTTTGTATGAAGATGTTTTACTGTATATTTATACTGTGCTTTCGGGCTTCTGATGACCACACATCTACTATAGAGCATATGCGTGATGCGTGGGAGTTTTAGTGCCTTAGGCATCTTCTGAGCACGCTCGTACCATCATAGACCTCATCCATCGCTTTCCATCAGGCGTGATCGAGGTCAATTCAGCAATAAAAAATATATACCAATATAACTATCTATCTAATATAGTATTAGTATTATTATTTTGCACCAATGACAACCCCATTTTATGTCCACGCAGTCAGTGTATGGACACTGACTAATCTCTAAAAAAGCTGAAATAAAAAAATATAAAAAATCTGATCTGAGAAAGCGATAAGGCCGCCCATTGTAGGTATGTTTTGTAGTGTTAAACGATTTTTTTTTGTTATGTATTTTCTGTTGTACAGTAAAGTATATAATATAAATAAATAAGTTTCGTGTTGGTAGTCGTACGCGTAAGAAATAATAATAGGGAATACTTAGTTTGTCCAAATTGATCAAGTGCGTGTCTAGCTCTCGTTAGGATTATAAATTGCTTTAGATCTGCTGCTACTAAGTGTAACAGATTCAATTTTTCTGAGGTAGTAGGTATGACCTAGGTACTTAAGTTCTTTTGTGGAATCTATAATCTATGAAATCAGCCTTATTTGAAAAAAAAAAATTGGTACTAATTGTGTCAAAAGATCAAATTAGCACCTGAACTTAAAACCTTGTTACAACGACGCGATATTCAGTGACCCTTTCCCTAGATCCGGAAGGTGTAATAAGAGAAAGGGAGGAAGTATCCCTATTAAGACATCTCCTAAATATTGGGCCCTAAATATCGTGTACCTAGCGTAACAGGGGTTTAATGTCTTCCTACCCTTACAAACCATTCTATATCTACTTACCTCAACACAAAAGACCACCTAAAACACCTAGGTAATTTGCATTTCAAAGTTCCGCTAAGCATCCAACAAATCAAACATGGAAATAGGCAAACGAACTCTCATTCTGCCTCCTCGCTCGTCCCGGGCCAGACCGGAATCCCGTAGATAATAAAACGCAGTAAAACACAGTCCGCCGCAGTGTTAAATCTTTTCTGAACCGGGAACAATTCGCTTTTACCGCGTCGGGTAATGCCGCCGCCGTATCTCACCAACGGACATTTTTACCGCGAACCCATTCGTAAATTTTTCAAACTTGGAATAGCTGATACGACGAGTACGGAAATGGGTTTATTTCGATACTGGCAACTGACACTGAATAATCTGTTACATTGTGAAACCTAGGCGGTTTTGAACGGAATAGAAACGTTCGTTGGACTTTTTTTCGACCATTGCAGTCAGTCTCTACTAACCTAGGTAGGGCGGTACTTCATGGCCACCAGAGGCGAACCAAGTTTTTTCTAATTCTATCATGATTTTGGATGCACTAACCAGAGAACTTTCGTACCAATCACCTACATCAACAGCACTATCGTCCCTGTTTATGGGCGATGGCCGATGGCCCTGGTAAGCTAAAGTAGGTAAAACTGACCAGATGCACAAGGTGACGTATTAGTGAAAGTGACCTATTAGGGATAGCGACGAAATGGCCAATGTGACGACATAGCCGCCAAACCATAGGTACGCTACTACGGCATGAGCACTTAGGTAGGCTTAGTAGCTATTTCCTACCTAATTGCTCATCGCTCGACAATTCGCACGTACCTAAGTATGTCAGTAATCATTTTATAAAATACACCAAGCCCACTATTTATTTTACAAAACACGATCAATAATTTTCTCACTACTTTATCTAAATCAGCATGCTCTCAAATCGATGAAGGAAAACGTCAGAACCAAAAATTCGAAGACATGTGATATGTACCAACCCGCACTGAGCCCGCGTGGTTGATTACGGCCTACTCCCCTCTCACAGAGAGGAGGCCTGTGCACAGAATACTATAATAATACGGCAGGGCCTGTGTCCCAGCAATGGGAACATTATAGGCTGATTATGGACCCTTGGCCAAGGCTTAGGGTCCTTAAATAAAAACTCTTATTAAGTAAAATAAAGTTACCTATCAATAATTTGCCATTTCCAAAAAAAATAAAATACGAAAGCAATTCACATTAGGTAACAGAATTTAAGCCACAAAGATGCCTTCCACAAAGGAATATCCATCCACGTAGACAGCCCACATCTTCCTAGTTACACATAGGTACAATACCTTATGAAGTTACGAGATACCGTACTCTCTCTTTTTCATCGTTGTTTCAATAAGAATTACTCTTTCGATATCGTTTCGCGAGTAGGCAGTTTATCGCGCCCCCGGGCAATGTTTCAGCACTCTAAACACGTAGCCATGTCTGTTACATTCGTTACGATATCGCCGCCTCTGAAGTTTTATGTGATAATGTTGAAGGAAGAATCACTTCGGCTTAGGCGAGAAAGGCAATGCAGATATAAGTTTAAGCTATCCTCTTGTTACCTCAAAGTTTTTTATTGAACTTTTTCTTTTTATATCGTATATATTTGAGGGAACAGCACCCTAATTGCGTAATGACTATCAATTTCAATCTGAATCATTTTGAAGGATTTTGCTAATCCATTGCTTCATATACCTACCTATTTGAAATAAGTGTCTGCTGAACAATGTAAATAGGTAGGTACCGCAATGAATGTTGTTGAACTGTCAAAATAAAACCCATTGCTACTGATAGTGTGTTACGCAATTACCCAGCAGATGGATACACTGTGTCAACATCCTCCGCCCAAACTTTGGGGAAACAATGCGTAATATTATAATGTTATGTTATAGTACTAGCCTACCCAACACGCTAGGAAATCATTTTAATTTTTGTCATCGAAATAGATAAGGAGGACTATTAACTACCGAAATGAAAATGCGCTGGTTCTTGGTAGTAAAACAAAGTATACAGGGTGAAATTGAACACATGCGACAAATCGAAATGGGAGATTGTACTCGTCATTATGAACAACTTTTACTATGGGACCAAACCTGAAATCACGAAAAAAAAATCAGCTGTTCCCTACATTTATGTTCGCATAACTCGCCAAAATGAAGGGAACAGCTGATTTTTTTTTCGAGATTTCAGGTTTGGTCCCATAGTAAAAGTGGTTCATAATGATGAGTATAATCTCCCATTTCGATTTGTCGCATGTGTTCAATTTCACCCTGTATATCTGTCAATCAAAAGTAAAAACCAAAAGGTAACGAAATGATAAACAAAAGATATAAAAAGGTTTAAAGGTCAAAAAGAAGAAAAGACTCGCACATTGACATTTGTATATACCCCATCCAAAACCAACTGAATGGAATTCATGGAATGCCCCGCGTTCATCTAAAGACCTAAGTTCTCATATACACAGTTGAATCTGCCGTCGACGAGTGTCGACGGCTGCAGTTGCCTCTACCGTTGGTGCATGCCGCTCGTGTGATGATAAGATGCGTTTAGTGCGTCGAGCGTAGGCCCGACGCATCTTCCGTCAGATGCCCATAATACACCGTTCAAATCTGTTAAATAATTTTCAGATGACGCCACTACATGACACACTGACATAGTTGTCTAAATAACTTGGGCGACTACCAACCTAAGTTTAAAATATTTTCAAACTTAAGAACTTTTTAAAGACATTTTTTTCGAAACAACCTGCCTATAAAACATAATGACTCATAAAGAGAAAAAATAGATCGAGTTTTCCTTGCATTGTCCTAGTAAGGCTCTCAAAAGAATTCCCTTCAAAAGATATCAAAGGTCCATTCAATCAAAGAATCCGAGGTAAAGCCCGCCGAGATAATCCCGCCTTCCGTTCCATTTGTTTTCAATAGCGGCTGGCCTTTTGTTACATATTTTGTTTGTTAAACCTTTGTCTAGCCGTACCTAATCTGATAAAACAATTTTTACAATCTTGCTGTGATATAATAAAGTGTAATTTATTTTTATACAAAATGTCCACCTTTATCAGAGGTATTATTAGCACAGCATAGCTATTCACAACCACTCGATACGTTTCCGTATCGTATAGAACATGAATCAATGTTATCGTACGAGTCCTTTGAACGCTGTTCACAAGTCCAAAACCCGAAAATATCAGTTTAAATCAAATAGACGACCGCTATTCTTCCGACACCTGTTTGCTGTCGGGGGCAGGGCAAATCAGCATAGCTACCTATTCACAACCATACGACAGGTTGTCGAATCGAAACGAACACATTTTCATCAATTACTAATTTGTCTAGCGACCGTCAGCAAATAGCTGTCGGACGAATGGTGGATCTATTTGATTTAAACTGACAAAATTTTCGGATTTTGGATTTGTGAACAGCCTTTAGAGGACTCTTTTGATAACATTTATAACGTTCGATTCGGTACGGAAGCGTATCGAACAGATGTGAATAGCTATTCAGGTTATCGAAATGTGTCATTTTCGATACGGTAGCCAGTCGGATGATTGTGATGATAGCTATGCAGATCAGGGAAACAAGGCACCAAAAGGTAGAGGCCTATACTATCATACCTAATTATACAATATATTTACAACTAGCAGCGCCCCGCGGTTTCACCCGCATAAGTGTCGATCCCGTGGGAATATCGGGATAAAAAATATCCTTTCCCGGGACTCAAACTATCTCTACTTATACCAAATTTCATCTAAATCGGCTCAGCGGTTTAAGCTTGCAGAGGTAACAGACAGAGAGACACAGTTTCGCATTTAT
Source organism: Amphipoea oculea (assembly GCA_945859645.1). NCBI lineage: Eukaryota > Metazoa > Arthropoda > Insecta > Lepidoptera > Noctuidae > Amphipoea > Amphipoea oculea. Next base: position 17,075,554 of record OX243868.1, on the reverse strand, counting down.
AATATTAGTATGGATTTTACATAATGGGCGGATTGAGGCTGTCATTGAAGTTGATCAACCAGAAAACTTCTGTATCTTTACTGGATTTCGAGATCCCGTTCGTTAGAGTGATCCACCATCGGACGGAATTCTTTGTAGATTTAAATTATAGAGTGCCTACTCAACTACTCACCTAAATACAGCCAACTGCACGTCTGCGGACTATGAAAACCGCTCTTACTGCTACGGCACAAATGCGTTGCCAATGACAAATAAAATTGTTACCATGGTTCATGGATGTGCGTACTGCGATTGAGTTTACCTAATAGGTACCTACCTATTAGTATTGTAAGAAACTTTTACACTTGAGTTTTCTTTGAAGACTCAGTTGTTTTTGAGGACTCGAGTCTGAAAATAATAAAAATATTCAGAGCTCAAGTCCTTTTGAATTTTAAGTCTTAATGGAATGACTCGAACCTTTTCAAAAGAACTCAGGGCTAGAGTTATTATTAGTGAAAGAAGTAGAAAATAAAAAAATGCTTGTATGTTATACTAAATAGCTTCTGCCCGCGACTTCGACGACGTGAAATTCGAAGATCTTGTTATTCCGACCCATTGCGTCGCGTCGCATCGCCCGCCCGCGCTGTTACTTCGTTTTCACTTGGCGTTCTTTCTGACTGTTTTTCTATTAGCACAGCTCCTAAGGGTCGTAGCGTGATGTTGAATAGCCTATATCTTCCTCAAGAATTGGCCTATCCAATGCAAAAATTATTTTTAAATCCGACTGGTAGTTCCAGAGATTAGCGCATTCAAGCATTAACAAACTCTTTAGCTTTAAAACAATTTCCTTATTTATAAAATAACTTTATTTACATCTATGTCACCAACTTTTTGTTCCAAATAAACTTTTATTTAAGTATTTTTTATTTTAAACATCTGTGTGGACCTGGCTCTTGTAGGTACTAGCAGGAGTTCCTGTGCTATCCTAAGAGTTAGGTATATAATATATTAGTATATGAATATAGGACGTAGATCTCAAAAGATTCAAGATTCAAGGAACTTGTCACTCGGAAGACTATTAGACTTGAAAATCGAATGAAGACTAAAATAATTAAGTTGATGCAACTCACTCTATAGTTAGTTTACTGTGTACAGACGCCAGCACACCAAGCTACCCGAAACTGTCAAATTTTCCCAATCAACCTTGAACGTTATGCTTTAGCGATGAAGTTCAAAATATAAGAAAAACAGATTGTAGTAACTTGATGTGCTGGCGTCTGTACGTAGTAATGGAAACGGCGCAAAACAAAAAGGCCCAACGTCAGTTTCTATATTCGACAAGAATCTCACATTATTTTCATTTTAATTTCTATTTATTTTAGAACATAAAAAAGAACCTAACAATTTTGCTAAGATTTTGCTGCATGTTGACGTGACACCAGAAATATATATCAAAACTTTCGTCGTAAACGCTTTTATTTTTAATCTGTACATTGCTTCGCTCCGTTTAAGAAAATATTAACATTTTAAACATTGTCTACTCATCAGATGAAACAAAATCGTATTTTACAAGCTAAACTACATAAGAGGGACTGAGATGGCAAAAGTGTCAAACTTGCAAAAATTAAAATATTGATATTTTTGGAAATTGGAAAATAGATAGACATTGATTGCGTTTTTGATTGATTATCTTGATAGTGATTTGTGATGATATCACAAATGCTTATTTAGATTTTCTGTATAATTTTAGTGCATTACTTCTTTGTTCATATAATTTAAGAGTGATTTAAGTTTTTGTGCAACTCCTGCGACAATGTCATCACAGTCTATCTTTTGTACCTAAAAATATGTCAGAAACGAGTGGGACCGAAAACAAAAGTATTGAGTTCGACGCTATTTTGCCCGATCAGGGAATATTATTTTATGAAGAATGCCCAGCGGAGTACGAAATCGAGCGGCCTAGATTACTGCCTTTGAAATCTACGACTCAGATTCGGTTTGAGCAGCTGCAGCACGAAGCAGCAAGGGTTTGGAGAGAGAGGCAGAAAACTGCAAAGAAAAACTGACTTTATTTTTTTGTGAATCAGTGTAGTGTTGTGACAAAATGGCTTACACGTTATTTGTAATAGAACTGATATCTGCGTTCATATTAGCAGCAACTTTACTGTACAGATATGGTGACTGCTATAGGAACCATATTATAGTGACAGTGTCAGTGCTAACAGCATGGTACTTCTCTTTTGTGATTATGTTTCTCTTGCCCCTGGATATATCATCGGTGAGTACTAGATTATCTTGTTAAAGTGGGTTTTTCTAATAAGAATCATATTATTACACTGCAATTAAATTGTAATGATACCTCATAACATTGAAATATCATCAAACATGACTTAACGCTGAATCATAAACTTGCCCTGGAGAATTCATAAACTTTCTAAGATCTATAATAGTTATTTGAGTACCTACCACAATCATTGTTTATTTCCCTCAGACTGTGTATCGACAATGTATGGAAAATGTAACAAAAGTATTGGAGACTACTCAAGCTGCGTTACAGAATGGCTCAACTACGGTAGCTCCGCCAATCATTGAGTGTCATAAGCCTTGGAGCTTGATGAGCTCCAACGTGTTCCCTAACCTTTGGAGGGTTGTATATTGGACATCACAATGTCTCACTTGGTAAGTATTTAAATAACGTTTACAATACAAAAATATACATGTTACAATAAGTCTATTCCCACTTGCATGGGTAAAAAACACCATAAGCAGTACTGCGCCTGATAGTTAAAAAGATGTATCTAACAAAAAGTAAAAACGGAGAAATAAATGTTTTAATGAATGAGACAGGAAATTAATTGCTGTTGATTGGGAAATTAATTACTGGAGGAAGTTAGAAAAATATTAAAAATACGGGCAGGTGCGCCTTTCTTTTCTGATTCCAGCAATGTATGTAACTCAAATCTGGAAAAAATGTTAGATGCGTCTTTACTCTTATTGGGGGCAGAGTAGTAGAGTAGCAGTTAACTTATAGTCCAGTACACCATGCCATGTATGTCTGGCATTTTGTCAGCTAGCCTCGCTGCTACCTTGCTATTTTACTAAGGCATAAGCTATTATTTCATAGTATGTGTAGATATGAGAAAAAATAACTTTTCTGATAGCAGTTCCATTTAGTAAAGTCAATAATGGAGTCAGATAATATGGCTTTTATTTGAAATGTTACCGTTATCGTTTAATCTTTCCTGTTATGTACCATTTATCATTAAATCAAGTAACAGTCTAGTATATTATGATAACAGTAAATAATAAAACCTTTTCACAAAAATATATTCCTCTTTAGTTGAATTTCCTTTTATGTGGTAACTATTATTTAGTGATAAGCTTAGGAGGATATTTTGGGATAAAGTATTTTTAAATCCAATTAAACGAATTATTCAAAAACTAACTGATAATGTCCTAGCTATCAAGCTGAGTTTGATATCATTAAGCTGTATAATGTGCCTACATGTAATACACCAAAAAATATTTTTTACACATTAAATTAGCTCAATTTGTACTAAACTTTATTCCAGGTTAATAATGCCAATGATGCAGTCATACAGCAAAGCTGGTGACTTCACAGTCAAAGGAAAACTAAAATCAGCTCTAGTCGACAATGCCATCTACTACGGTTCATACCTTTTCATATGCGGCATACTTCTCATATACATTGCCTTGAAACCTGGCGTATACTTAGACCCACCTAAAATAAAGGCTATTGCATCATCAGCCAGTAATACATGGGGTCTGTTCCTATTAATCTTATTACTTGGATATGCCTTGGTTGAAGTGCCTAGAAATCTGTGGAATAATTCAAAGAAGAATTATACTTTAACTTACTGTTACTTCAAGATAGCTAAGCTAAGCACAGATAAGTGTGAAGCTGAAGAAACCGTTGATGATATCTTGGATGTAAGTATTTATATATTGATCTAATCAATTTATTTTTTTGGCAGAATGGCAATAAATGATAATATTTTATCAAGCAGTTGTATTGTGGATGCAGAATGAGGATAATATTTTTATCATCATCTCTAATCAGTCATTCTGACATAGTTTGATTACGTTCACCTAACTTTTTTTTTGTTTTCAAATGCTTCTCTGATGAAGAATGAACACCAGCATGAACACCAAATTAGAAATAGAAAAAAAAAATAACTAAGTCAAAAGAAAAATGTAGTATGATTCCACCCTAACATGCTTTCTTTATCTATTCAGAGTCTAAAAGCGGTGTCTACAGCAGTAGGGTCGGGTCACCCTCTGTATCGTCATGTCGATACCATAGTGCAGAAGTTACCAATACAACTGCGAGACCGGCTCAATGGACGCGCGCCGCCTGATAGACCTACACCACCCTCCTTGAAGTCACTTGTCAATCTACACAAAAAGGTAATTAATAACTATCAAATAAGTCTGAACATATTTCTCATCCTAAAACTTTTCTGTGATTTGTCAAAGGCATTTGACTGTGTTCTCCATGATACATTTCATACAGGAAATTGCATGAATATAAGGTTTAACAACTTGTTCTGAATGTTATTATTTGGAACTGGAGCAAAAGGCTTCAGTATGTCGATAGGAACTTCTAAAGATGTCCAGGATTGGAGGTCATAATGAGAGTTCCATAGGGCTTTATTCTTGGCCAACTGTTTTTTTTACTTATTCCATATTTTTATGTACACAGACTATCAAAGCACTACACGTGCTACAGCGTACGGAAACGCAATGGTGTCTGATGCTGGAACGCATCTTCCATCTCGAAGACATTGCGGCCAACCAGCGGTCTCCTGACCACCGGTTCCAACACACGTTCCACACGCCACGGCCTAGAGTGCAACGGATATTCTACCCGCCTATCATTGGTAAATTAACATTGCAGATATGCTTCGCAATAATGCCCTGTATTTACTGGGCACAAGCACAACATTGCTTCAGCAACATATTTTTGTATTGCTGTGACCATATTCATTGGGAAAGCCATATTGTGGCCCTTAGTAAAGAACTATGATTTTAATGGCGAAATAATACCCACTATGAAATTTATTCTAATCTTATTAGCAAAATATTTTATCCCTGTGTAATAGAGAGCATTCCAAACATAATTCGTTAGTTAATTAACCTAGCGTCCAATAAGTTCCGTTCCAATAATGACGATAACGTAATTTGATACTTTTTGTATAGGTAAATCAGATTATAACGCACTTATTATAATTTTAAACCTTGCAAACTGTAATACAATATCCACCCTTTATGATAAGGTTGTAATTCAAATTAGTTGGTCAGTGGTTACCAATAACACATTATTCAGAATATTATTCCCATGAAATATGTTAATCATTATTACATTTAGGGCAGATTTTTCAATCGACAGATAATTTTTATTTGTGAAATAAAATTGACATCTGACAGTTTTAGTGTGGAACTGTCAAAAATTCAAAATTATTCCTCAGATAAAATAATTTTGTGCTGAAAAAATCAGGCCTCAAATAAAATAAAACCTGATCTAACTGATACCATAATATTTCAATTGAAAATATTTTGTAATAAAACCGGAAAGAGGATTCCAAATTGATAGACAGTTAATGTACAGGGTGACAGAATACCCTTAGTTAAACTGGTTGTCAGACTTTCGGGCTTCTGTCTGACTACCCGTAACGACTGTCAAAGATCTACAAATGACAGCCGGACTTAACTTGCTTTTCGAGATACGGAGGGGCCTCACTATGAAATGGATGGTCACCCATCTACAGACCGACTTTGGCAAGCGTTGCTTAATCCATGATCGATCGACCCTAGCGGCTTTAACTTAGCCACTCCACGAGCCCCTTGATAGATCTAATAATGAAAAGGATAAATTTTTCAGAATGGTACTGGGAATGTTTCCTGCGGCAGTACTTCCTGAAGACGATGGCGGTGATAACTGGCATCATGTCTATAGCTGTAGTCTGGTCCGAGATGACGTTCTTCTGCAAGAAGCCTGTCCTTTCTATATTCGCGAATATTGTGATAGCAGCTACCGATACTTACAACTATTCCGCAATTGAGGTGAGTTTAAACACTTTTTATAAAAGCTATTTATGAAAGATATTTATGGAAAAGAGGAGTGGCCGAGTACCAGTTTCTGTTTAATGACCACGAAACTCTTAACAAATACACATGAGACCAGTATAAAGCTAATATTCAAGTGTGTTCAAACATTGCCCTAGGAAGATACGAAGTAGTCTATTCAGTTTTTCAATAATCTTTTTCATACAAGTAATGTTTTTCGTGAAATTGCATCCAATTCCAAGCTCGCCATTGCTCAGCTGTTAAATTCGTCATAAACAAAACGTTTTTCTATTTCTCCCCCAGATAATCTCAACAGTAATAATAGCGTACATGTTCTACTGCGCGTACTCGACCGTTCTCAAGATCCGTCTCCTGAACCTGTACTACCTAGCGCCTCATCACCAGACCAATGAGTACAGTCTCATATTCTCAGGCATGATGGTCTGTCGACTGACGCCCGCCATGTGCCTCAACTTCCTCAGCTTGATACATATGGACTCCCACGTTATTAAGGAGAGGATTATGGAGACTTATTATACGCAGGTATGTTGTAAATAGTGAAGTGATTGGAACTATCGATAATATATTCGAATCAAATCGAATTGTCCTACACCTCAACTATGGTAACTTATTTCTTATCTAAATTATTGTAAATTCATAATCAATTTGTTCAATCTATTATTGCAATGTGTTTTTACATACATTACTACTTGTTTTCGAACCATTCATGGGCTTGTAAACGGCACCAAAAAGTATGAAGCCTTGACGCGATTAGTGATCGTCAAAAACCTAAACAGCTTGTCGTTTTTTTTTAGCTCATGTTAATTGCGAAGGCTTTAACTTTAATTAACTTTATACTTTTCGTGTGTAATACCACTGCTCTCAAAACGGTGAAGGAAAACATCGCGAGGAAACCGTCATGTCCTAGCACCAAAATTTCGAAGACATGTGTCATCTATCAACCCGCACTGAGCCCGCGTGATGGATAACGGCCCACTCCCTCTCACAGAGAGGAGGCCTGTGTGCCAGCAGTGGGAACTTTATAAGCTGATTATGCTAATACTATTGCCTACTAAATGTTTCTTTACTCAATATGTAGACACCTCGCCAAAACACATTATTATAATCCAATAGAAAATCTTGCTCTCATATCATAATTTCTTTATAGATAATGGGTCATATGGACGTGCTCGGCATCATCGCCGAAGGGTTCAACATCTACTTCCCGATGCTGGTCGTGTTACTCTGTGTGGCGACTTACTTGTCGCTCGGCAGTCGACTGTTGTCGCTCTGCGGCTTCCAGCAGTTTGTGGGTGATGATGAACTTACCACTGACCTGGTTGATGAGGGACGTGAGATTGTGAAGAGAGGTTGGTTCACTTTCTACTTATAATAACTTCTTAAGTCAAAGCCGCGCTATTACCGAACAACTTCGGAGCGCCCAGTTATTCTCTCCGATGAAGTCTTTCGTTATTCTCGCGTAAATGTCGATCCCGTGGGAATATCGGGATAAAAAGTAGCCTATATGTTAATCAAGGGTGTCAGCTACCTGCTTGCAAAGTTTTATCAAAATTGATCCAGCCGTTTGAGCGTTAAGAAGTAACAAACATATAAACACACACACACAAACTTTCGCCTTTATAATATTAGTGTGATGAGTGTCATAAGAGTGGCAGGGACATCGACGCGCAAACTGTAACCATCAATTCAGCACATGATTCTAGACCACTAGGAGGTCTAGATAGACATTATTCGTCGGTTATCAAAAAAACCGAGTGTGCTTATGACCACACGACTGAAGTGAAACTTCATACGTATTTGGCTATGAGAGGAAGAGAGGAAGAAAATGTGCGCGCGCACTGCTTTCTCTTGCTTATATCCCCCACTCAACTCCCGTTCGCCTCGCCCGATCACACTTTTCGTAACGCTTACGTCACGCGTTCGCCAGCTTACTCCCAAAGTCAAGCGTGCGTAAAGAAGTTTCACTTCAAAAATCTGCTGTTTTATAGAAAAGTACCTATGCGGTCAAAATGTATGGAACTGCAATTTTTTTTTTTTTACATTCCACGTAAAAGATCGACGCGGGGGGGTTCGGAGTCATGTACTGAGTCCATGGTAACAGGTTGCGCGCCCATGTCCCTGCCATCCTGTATTAACGCTAAAAACAAACACTAATTTTTAAGTTTAGTCTTTGTAAGGAACACAGGTGGGTTTTAGTCAGTAAGAGTCTGACACTCCCTTCCGCTCCACCCAGAGCGGCAGGAGTCACTTGATGATTTCCCATCCAAAAAAAAAGTCGGTATTTTTAGTGATTGATAACTTTTGTGGTCCAATTGCAAGTTCCACGATGCGAGGGGCTTGCCTTGGTACGTGTTTTTCTTATCTATTGAGCGAGTGGAACGCCCATGTTGGGTTCCTACAAGTTTTAATAGTACTCGTTTTTCAATCTTCTCTATATGATTTTAACAGAGAAACGTAAGCGTCAACGTGCGGAGGAGTCTTTAACTCGTCGCCGTGACTACAGCGAGAGATTCTCAAACTACAGGTCGGCGCGCGACACCCAGGACGGAGGTAATACGAACTGCCATTGTTTTATAAATTTTTCTCTAACTAAATACCTATGTCCACATATATAGATATACCTAGATAACGCAAGTATCACGAACTGTATGAAAACTAAGCGTGCCACTTTTTAACCGACGAAAAAACGGAGGAGGTTATCAATTCGACGTGTATATTTTTTGTTTTTTTTTTTTTATGTATGATCAAGCATAACTTTTTACAGAGCAGTCCGATTTTGATAATTCTTTTTCTATTGGAAAGGATATACCCCGAAGTTGGTACCATATAAATTTGGAAAAAAAATCCAACCCTAAGGGTAGGAAAACAGGGGATGATTGATTGTTCACTCACTGATTGTAATGTATGACCACGCATAACTTTTTACAGAGTAGTCCGATTTTAATAATTCTTTTTTTATTGGATAGGACATACCTCGAAGTTGGTCCCATGTAAATTTGGAAAAAAAAATCCTACCCTAAGGGTGGGAAAATAGGGGTGATTTATTGTTCATTAACAGATTTTAATGCTGAGCTGTGTATTACAATTAAAATAAAAGGCCTATCTATGTTGGTATATAAAGCCTGTTTTTTTAAGTATTTTATTATATAAAAAAGAATAATTAAAGTAGGATTAAATAACAGTTAATATCTAAAGTAAGGTAGGTAGCTATTTTAAAAGTAGTTAAAAATTAAGCATGTAGTAATTAGTAAATTGTAGCCTCAAAAAATTATAAAATAAAAACTTTTTAACAAAAAAATTAAACCTCCGAAAAAACTGAAAAGCAAAAAATAAAAACATTTTTTATTTTACCTTAATAAATAAGTTCTTAAACTAATGCAAGTATACCTAAGAAATTTTGAGTCGGCGCCAAACAAGCAACTTAATATCGTTGCGAGTGGTCGTGTCGGTCGGGTCGTCAAAACTAAGCGTGCCACTTTTTGACTACCTACTATGACGTCACAAGCTCGCGCTCGCGCTCTCGCTCACGCTCACTCAGCCAGCAGTACGCAGGACTGAGCGCGAAAGTGGCGGCTTATGACTTTCGAACGTAAGCTGGTGCGATTTTTGGCATGCGAAGTAGTTGCTCTTGCGTTATCTAGGTGTATCTATATCTGTGCCTATGTCAATTTTACTAAATTTAAAGTACTTACTTACCTATTTTGATTTGAAGTAACTCTTTTAAAAGTAAACATTGAATAAAAATATCTCATCAAGTCTTCAGAAAATAATATTTTCGACACAATTTTTTTCTTTATTTTAATCCTTTTTAATTTAATCTTCTTAATTTTGTGTCCAGAATTCTAAGCTTTTTTTTTTTTGTTTTGTTCTGTTCATTGTCTTTGTAACTAAAACTATCATTTGCACTTAACTCATTCTTGCACTGCCCTTTAAAACGACTACTATTCTGTCCTGTTTATTGTATGCTCTTGGTATTCTCCTTCTAGTTGAAAATTTAATTCCTTGGCCTTTTTTTACGTTACTGATAGCTTGCTTTTGATTTAGAGAGTGAATTAATGAAGCAGATGACTTTAATCTTTAATACCCAAAATGGCTTCTGAATGTGACTGCAAGCATGAAAAAAACAAAGTTTTAGGCCCACTTGCAATACGAATCGCTAAATTATATTTAAACACCATCAATGGAGTTTGTGGCTAAGTAATAACAGCCGCACGGGTCGATTGATCAGGTTAAGCTACGCTTGCCGCTGTTGGTCCATAGATGGGTGACCATCTTTACATACCAAGACCCCTCGGAAAGCTTGTAAGCTATTGGTCCCGGCATGTCATTCGTGGATATTTGACTGTCGTTACGGGTCATCTGAAGCCCAAACGCCTAAGAGTCTTACCAAGGGGTATCTTATAACTGGGTACCCAGTAACTAGGTTGTAAGGGTCAGATAGTAAGTCGCTCCATGTAAAGTACTGGTACTCAGCTTCATCCAATTAGACTGGAAGCCGACCCCAACATAGCTGGGATAATTCTAGGCAGATGATAATTTCAAGCGATTGACAGAAATAGAGCGATATTTTAAATGTCGTCTATCGCCAAATGTATTTAGTGATTTGTGTTGCAAGCGAGCCTTAAGTATAAAATTAAATGTCAACTTGCGTTAGTTGACTTCGCGTAGACGCTGCTCTGTGTTCAAACGTCGGGTAGCCTTTATTGTAATGAAATTACCGTCGCTTTGACGCCGCTGCGTTAAAGCGACGGTAATTCGCGCCGGGTCGCGTTGAGCCATAAATCTCTTCGCCCGAATATCTGATCTAATCACCAGATATATAATAATAGTGCATCCTCACCTTTGAAAATGTGTAAAGGGCCTCTGCGACTTGGCTTCGGCCCCTGGTACGCCTTCCAAAGGTCCGGGACCCCAGGGTCCAGAGATATGTCAAAGACAGATAATAATAATGAATTTTATTGAACCAATGTTACAATACCTTAAACAAAGGCTATAAAGAATTAATAATACTGTATAGAATTTATAATACTATAAAGATTTTTTAAATACCAAAAGCCAACAACAAACAGACCCTTCTTTCCTGCCATCATTAATTTTATCGGTTATTGTGCATGTCGTCACATTTCAGCCCACACCGGGCTCCTCAACGACGTGGATTCAGACTACTACGTGCAACCGAGCCCTGAACGCAACCAGCCACAAGTCACAGGCTACCAACGAGCTGAAGTACCTTATAACAGGTCCGCTCTGACGCTTGAAGATGAATTAGACCACCGGTTCGGGGAGAGTACGCTGCCGTCCATAAGAACTGAGTTCGATGACCGAAGGAGGGACAAGATGACCATCCCGCCTCGCGGATTGTTTGATGACGTATAGAGTGCAATATTACGTTAGTAAGTAATTTGTGTAGGAGTTTTTGTGGAGGTATTATTATTTAGATTGCAAAAGCGCCTTTTGGAAGAAACGGTCGATGTGTAAGCGAGCGTTCTCAGTAGTGTCGTGTCGTCTGATCGAAATGTTTTCGCTTGTATATTTAAATAGCCCATAAACCACGGCACGGTTCTGTCGTCCGTGATAATTTTAAAGTGTAATTGCGAAATGTTTCGAAAACAACAGTTTACAGCAATTCAATGTAATTTGTTCTTAACCAACGTTACAATAAGTTACAAAACCGTGTAACCGTGATAGCTTATAATTATATTATAATAATTAGTAAATGGTAATACCTTCACAAAAACAGGTCAATTAAGTTATTCTAATTAGGTTTAAAGTAAATGTTATTAGTGATAATGATAAAATAAATGAACGTGAATGTTTTGCGAGTGCGATGGATGTGTGAATAGTTTTCAATTGATTTATTATAGGTACAAATATAATAATATATTATGGCTTACATTTTTATATAGAATCGAATTCGTGATAACCAAACATAATATTCAGCATAGAATCGCTAATGATACAATCACAATTTGAATTTAACAAACCTAGATTTGACGCTTACAACTTTACTGTAAAATGATTCCCAGTTTTACAACACAATTTGTCCGATCTACAAATTCTAATCTTTGTATACAATTGCACCAAGTGACCTACCACTGTATTCATCGTAATTATTAACATTTCGGTCCTAAAACTACATATTTAGTGGTGCCATATTTGATGGTCGTATATTCTGTTAGGCAGCTGTCATAATTCAACCTCACTAATGCCCGATTCCTTGTCGTACCAACGGTTGTTGGTATTACTAAAGTTACGTTTCCTGGAAGAGCAGTGGCCGCCACATAGCGTTCACAATTTACCGGCGAATGACGTCACTGAAACGTTATTTATGAAAGTACTAACAGCGCCCCGAGGTTTCATCCGCATAAGTCTCAATTCCGTGGGAATATCAGGATAAAAAGTATCCTATGTCCTTTCCCGGGACTCAAACTATCTCTATACCAAATTTCATCTAAATCGGTTCAGCGGTTTAAGCGTGAAGAGGTATCAGACAGACACACTTTCGCATTTATAATATTAGTATGGATGTTGGTGTGTTTTCCTAGAGAGCGTTTTTCACAGCCGTCACTAAGGCCGTTATACCTCTCTTATAGGAAACTGTACTTTACACTACTATCTTTAACAATATCGAAGCGTATTTCTCATTACATTAATTAATCACGTCTATATTCCCATAAGGTAGCGGAATATTAACCTGTCGTATGTCGCCAGAACGTAGCTGAACGCTCCAAAATTAGTGTTATTTTCGCAATCGTGCGCCTAGCCTACCGTACCCCGCAATAGACAGCACTTTATGCACGCAGTGTGGCATACGAGTTTTATAGAAAAGTTAAGTACAGTTCAAAATGATTAGCGATCCGTTTTTAGATATTAGGAACCGGGCATTTAGGGTAGTATAGTCCTTATGTCGCATAATTGTAAGTAAAACACCAGTTTTCATTAGGCACGGAGTATTTAAATGAATAGCGTGCTTAAGCGCACATTATTACTTATTAATTTATTTTGTAAAAGGCCTATTACACATTTAAATATATTTTATTCAAGGGTATATTTATATAAGCTTGCATATTGTTGTTTATCCTATATTTGAAAGTACTAACCCTAAACGTTTTCCGGTCAATTTGAGTGTGTATACAGGGTGAGTTTTTGGTATCAGCACCCTACTTGCGTAACACAATTTCAATCACAACCCAAGAGTTTTGGAGAATATTTCTAATCTATTGCTTCATAGGTTTAAGAAATTCGTCTACTCAACAGCGTAAATAACGCAATGAACGTGGCTGAACTGTTAAAATGAAAGAAAATACGATCAAATATCATTTTATGTTTGTTACGCTATAGTTCGCGCGGAACCAGTTGGCCGCGCCTTAGGTATGTGAGCGGAGGGGCGGGGGCGCATTACTCAGTACACGCGTGCGTTGCGAACCGCCGCCTCACCCCTGTCCCCACCTCACCGGCCAACTAGTTCCGCGGTACGCTGCTGGTCGAAATCTAAAACTATGAGTAAAGCAGAATGGTTAAATTAATAATGTGTCTCATTCAAGAATAAAACTGTTTTTCCCATTCAATTTCTCTGAGGTCCCATCTCGATAACTCACCTTGTATATAAACTGCGTGGAGGTATTGGTTTCATTAACAAATCGAGATTATCACTATGCTGTAAACTTAAAGTTTTTAAAATAATAATAAACTGTGTATTATTATTTCATGTGTACATAATTATTACTTATTTAGCTTAGGCGATGTTGTTATGCTAATAATTTTTGTTATTGTATATTTTATTGCATTCCATAGGTTTATTTGATGCCGTAAGCATTAAACACTGATGTGATATTGTTATAATGGTGTATTATTTTATTACTTTTTCCCTTTATGAACTGAAAACTATGAATATAATTATAAACTGAATACCGAATGTACGCGATTGCAAGATTTGACCCTTTAGTCCCCTGGGCTGTTCATTTACTAGGTAAGACGATTTGAGAGGGTCCGAAAGTCTTGTTTTAAAATTTAAACGAACTACCCCTTAGGTCCTCTTTTTAGTGGAATAAATATAGCATGCTATGCAGTCGAAATATTTTTTCTTTTTATCAGTTTACAGTGCGTTGTCACTTGCTAACAAAAGCAGCTAAGTGCGAGTCGGACTCGCACACGGAAGGGTTCCGTGCTAAAAAAATACTTCAGTAAAAAACATGTTTTTTGTATAGGCCCTTGTATACCCCTTTAATTTTTAACTTTATTTTATTTTTATTATTTGTTATAGCGGACATAGTAGTACACACTGTTAAAACGTCAAGTGTCTACATATTACGGTCCAAAAAAGAGCCTATGACAGACGGTCGGGCGGACGGACAACGGAGCCTAACGGCCTTATCACGCTGGTGATTTGCAAGCGAGTCCAAAGCGAGGCGAGTGCGCAGCCTCGCCGCGAAGACGCCGCGGGCGCGCAGCAAGCTCGTCACGAATAGCGCCGTCGATGCCATTTTGTACACTCTGGCATCGACGGCGTTATTCGCAGCGAGCTCGCTGCGCATTCTTCTCGCTTTGGACTCGCTTGCAAATCGCAAGTGTGATAAGGCCCTTGGTAATAGAGTCCCGTTGGCGCACCCTTGTCCCGGTTGGAAGCCATCCTCAACATAGTTGGGAAAAAGCTAGGCAGATGATAATAACTATCTAAATTGACATATTGCCATTTATTCATAGGAAGTAAACTTGATACAGCTAACACGATGTTGATATTACAATGAAACCATAGAATGTTATCGTATAGAATATTTTAATTAATGGTTTTGTCACGACAATGCATGTACTATTTAAAGTGCACTTTGATGCTGTCCACTTTGGATCGTATTTCGTGAGAGGAGTCCTTGGACAAATCTTGTACGTACGACTGGTAGATAGTTCGGAGTTTATCTAACTCTTCTGGTTTGTTGAGATCTGGAAAAAAACAACAAATTGTAAATTACGCTTGCGAAGGTAGCAGTGGATGGAACTGTGATGTCTATTAGTCGTTTTTGAGTAATTTTCTTGGGTGCGCTAATAACAATTTGTAGTGTGATCAGTAGTATCACCAACCCAATTGCCAATTAATAGCAGCTGGTTCCAGAACATTTTTTTTATTTTTGAAGTGAAAACTTCTTTAGGCGCGTTGGGCATTTTTTGAGTTGGGAAAAAATTATTGAATTCGCGCCACTGTTACCGTAACCGACGCCGCTTCGGATGTGTTCGGCTGTCCTCGGGATGTACTCGGTTTTAATGTATATCCGATATGTCGGTGAGTGATGGCAAAGTATTCTGTTTGTGTTTTGTTTTCACTTCTGTCGGCACTCCCGGAGTGCCAAATTTTTTTTTTTTTGTTTTCCTATGTTGTCCTGCTGCTGGGCAAAGGGCTCCCCTTACTTTTCCAATTTTCCTTATCTTATGCCTTCTAGGGCCATTCGGTTAGGAACGAGTCCCAAATTGTCACGCCAGCGTTCTTAATCCTGCCTCGGTGACAACGTCCGTTTTCAGGCACCCACTGTGTGAGGATCCTGGCCCATCTGTTTTGATGCATTTTATACCTATGACCCGCCCAGCCCCATTTCAGCCTCGCAGACTGGTCAGATTGGTGAGTAGAGCATGTTATTCCACGTACCTTTTAATTGTTTGACAAGTATTTCCATAATGTTGAGCGCGTCCCTTCTGTGCCTCACTTGATTGCTGTTTTCTGTGAAAAACAACCAAGTTATTTGTTAGATCACAGAAACTGTCCTAGTAATTGTCTATTTGCTATGTTTATAAAGCACGATTTCAAGCAGAGGTTCTAAAATATAAAGTTCTCAATACTCACGCAGCGTATAATCAATGATCATTGCGACGTGCCCAGTGACGCTACTGATCGCTTTATCTCTGTTTGACTCAGGCACGTTGTCAGTTTCCATCGGTTCTCCAGTATTGGTCAGTACCGTCAGCCTCTCTAGTACGCGCGCAACGGATGCTAGTATAGCCAGCTGCGTCGATCGAGAACTCGTTGGGTACGACTTTGAGCAATGCTCGAAGAATACGTCTTGGTATTTTTCTGTGAAACATAAAAAGAATACTGCTGGGTCACAGGCCTACTCTCTGTGTGAGGGAGCGGGTCGTAATCCACCACGCGGGCCCAGTGCCAGTTGGTATATCGCTCATTTGAAGAAACATCGACGTAAATGTATTTTTTCCCAAAAATTAGTTAAATATGCCAAAGCACTTAGAAAGCGTATTTACGTTAGGAAAGCAAAGACTTAAAAAAAAGTCGATGTTGCGTCGATGTTTCTTTATACATGTCTTTTATTTACTTATTTCTAGGAGATTCCGGTTTGCTCTATAATGTACCTAATTTTATTAATGGAATTCTGCTTGGTGAAGAGATAGTGCTGTTCAAATTCTGGTAACAGACCTGGTAAAATCTGAAGTTATATAGATATGGACATAAAGAATGTCACCTCTCAGAAGTATGGAAGAAAAAAAAAAATGTTGCGCCGACCCCAAATAAATTGGGATAAGTGTACAAGAATGATGATGATAAAGGATCTCACCTTGCGTGTCAGGTTCCTTAGGCCACGCTTTGCCGAGTAGTTCGTAGGCGGCTTCTTTTAGCGCCGTCAGTTGTTCCCGCCGCTGTCTCGCACCTTCGTTGTCTTCCTCGTCAGATTCTTTACCCATTGATAGTTCATCCTGTCGAGAATTTAATAGTTTTTAGAACAATTTCAATCAAATATAGCCAAAGTTTGTCGCACGCGCATTGAGAATGCTTTCCTTGCGGGTGGTTCGACAGACTGAAAAGGAATTTGTCGAAAGATTGTGTACCGATTTGAAAAAGGAGTTGTCGAAAGCAGCACAGACCTAAGGAGCTTCTAAACCACTTAATAATGCACATAAGTACAACATAATAATTATATTATAGGTACACATAAGTACAATATACATAAGTCAACTTCAAAGTTGTACCAATATCAAATGGTTCCTTGTTTGCACTTTTAGGTTCATTGTCCATTATCATACAATCTGCTAATGTACAAACTTCTAACCTAATCTAACTAAAACTATTCAAAAACTAAAATATTGCGTCGAAATACTCCTCCGCATCGCTGTCGACTGGTAATGTACCCAACAGACTGGCGGCATTGCCACGTTGTATGGCAATGCTTAGCCTCTGGCCAAAGTAAAAGCCAGCCCTTGGGTCACTCCGAAGCCTGCCGGGGGTGCGGGATTGTCCGAAAGGGTTACCGCTACCCCGGAACATAAAGGGCTAAGGAAGGAACACTGATGGATTTTAGTCAGTAAGAGTCTGACACTCCCTTCGCTCCACCCAGAGCGGGAGGGGTCATTTGATGATTTCCCATCCATAAAAAAAAAAAAAAAAAAAAAAGCCCTTGGGTCACGGAAAGTGTCAACCAGAATCTGCGTAGATCTTGTAAAGTATTTTCATCGATAGCGCAACATTAGCGTTATGGTCATCATCTGCCTAGTCTTTACCCAACTATGTTGAACTGTATTGGGGTCGGCCTGCAGTCTAACTGGATGCAGGTAAATAACAGTACTTTACATGAACGCAGCTACTGGGTAACACATGATACCCCTTGGTGAACCTAGTTGTCAGACGTTCGGGCTTAAACTATCAAAGATCTACTAATGACAGCTGGGACCAACAATTTACCGTGCTTTAGGTGATAGCTCATATTAATTCTAGCTTTACCTTAGACAGTATAATCTTGACGATATCATAAAGCTGCTGGAATCGGTCGCATTGCGTGGCGGCGATGGCCTGCCCGAGCGCGGTGATCGCGTGTCGTTTGTACACCATCTCTTGTTTGCGACTCTCTACTAGTAACGCGTTGATAACCTCGGATGCCAGGGCTTGTGATACTGGAGGCTCGTTTTCTTTTACACTGTGGGATTAGAATGAAAATTATTGATATACTTAACATTTATTAAAGCAATGTAAGGGCCGGTTGAACGGTTGGTTAACGTAACGTGCGCACGCAGGTACATTTTATTCTCTTCCACGGATCCCATAATATACCCAAATACTCTATCGCTTTCTTTAGTTGCAGGATAGACTTCTAGTACGCCAAATAATAACGATTTCGTACGAGAGATTGTTTTGCTTGATACAGTCGGTAAGTGTTAAAATAAATCACCAGATAGATGAATCATATAAAAAATACAGGCTTTACTCGCCTAACCAAAGCCTATATTTTTTAACCTATCTCATACAACTACGGGAAGCACAGAACCGGTCAAAGTGGCGGTGCTTGGGGAGGCGTAGGTCCAGCAGTGGACGGCTTTCAGCTGAAGTGATAATGATGATTCAACTACTTTACAATGTCCAAAACGGCGTCTTCAAGAAAAAGGTAGACCCCTTGTAAGTTACTTTGGAGTCGGCGTAAGGTTTTATCGTATAAACTCTGATGACATTTACATTCAAAAGAAAGAAAGAAAATTGGTTTATTCTGCACAAAGAAGAAGCCAAACTATTAAAAACCCTCGTATTCGACAGTAAAATACCAAAAAGAGAAATTAACAAAAGTTTTACAATACTCAAAAAGTTCTTCAAGTTTAGGCGTGTCAGTCAGGCAGTAGTTTTAGATTGGTTTATCAATATGTGCCGAAAATATATTCTATACTAGTGAAGTAACAAATCCACTCACGCGCACAGCTCAGCGAGTGCCCCAATGACATGTTCCTTGCCGTCGAACGTCTTGCCGTGCACTGCCGCCAGCATGGCGCGTATCAACTGCTCCCGATGCTCGCCCAGACCTGACGACACATCCTTGCATATCGCCTTGATTGCGTTTGCCGCCTGAAATTGACAAAGAAAGGATTGAAAACATTAATTCGTATATCGTTTAAATCAGTCCGGGGCAGTGGTCCAACTGCTCTGTCCAACTACATAGTTGGACCATGGGTCTTTACTCGGGGCAGTTGTCCAACTTTAAAAATAGTTGGACCACAGCACCTTTTGAGAGTTCCGTGGTCCAATTCATTAACCTTTTCGACGCCCATCTACATAATACGCGATGTGTCCTCCAGCGCCACGCTACAAATGTATAACGTATCTATAGTAAAACGTAGGGATGAAATTAATGTCCTATCGATAAATAATATTATAAGTTGAAATTAACGTTTATTCACCAATTTACGAAGCTAAATAAAAACTGATACCGTATTTTCATATTTTGTTTTATTTCATAAAAAAATCAATATGAAAACCTGGATATATTTCCCATAATAAAAGAAAAGAATTGTAAATTTATTAGACGTGTGTTCTAGAAGGCACATCCCTATTTGTCTCCAAATGTAATCCTTCTACTTCATATCAAGTCGTTGGCGCTCGAGGCACGTCAAAATCCTTTCTGATATAAGGATGTCTAGATGTCGATGTCTATGGTATTTTTCTTTTTTCTATTCACTGTGGTTGAGTTACACGTGCATAACCTCAACCGATTCATGCATAATTTATTTCGTTTACTTACAAAAAATAGAACCAAATACAATCAATAGAAGCTAAAGTACCCGTCACGGGAAGCTATAAATTTTGTAAACACACATTCAGGGGTTCGCAACCTTTGGATCAAATAAAAAAAAACAGTTTTCTAATGATTTTTTTAGTTTTATATAGGGATATAATTATGTTAACACACACAATATGTAATTGCTGTCGTCAGACGATTCCGAGTAATCTGCATTCTGCAGCAATGACAGCGTCAGCGTGAACTTACTTCAAAATAGCGGCCCAAATGTTTACGTTCCATGAGTCAGACGCGTTCCAGTACCACAAAACGTTAGACGACAGCGCTTTATATCGCTAAAATATAACCCGACCAAGTGAAATTGCTTGTTAGTTTCGTATTACACGTATGTTACTTTGAGTTGATTGAATTTGGGATTATTTGTTGTTGATTGAATTGTCGCTACGTAACTTAGTAGAAGTTCTTTATTTACAAAATTTATAGCTTCTCGTGACGGGGACTTTAGATACGTGGTTTTCTATCTACGTGTTTTTAAAAAAAATTAAAATGGAGTGTAAGTGACTGTTTTACGCAGATGTTACAGATCTTTTTTTTAATGGTAGGTATAGGTGTCGCAAAATACTAGCAATGATTTTTCTTGTTTTTAGAAACTAATAGAAAACGAAAGTACATTCCTGAAACGGAAGTTGACGACTTAACGTAATGTCAGGACGACGAACTATTTCAAAATTCTGATTATTCACAAACTTTTTCTTATGATGAATCTACTCAAAAATAAACAAAATGTAAACATTGCACTACACTAAAATGCACAGTCACTATGACCTTGAAAACCGTCCGCTTATGACGTCACAGATTTACTTCTATACAAGTTCGTGGCGTTGTGCGCACTGACAACTAGCCACTTTGTAAGGATGGGTTTTTCAAACGGTGTTTCACTATCGACAATGATTAGAAAACCTATTAATTCTTGATTAAGGCGAATAAAACGTAGTTTATAGTTTACAATATTTATAAAATATTATTTATTCACGTCATTTTCTTGTAATAATGATATTTATGATCGTTTTGACGAGATGAAATACAGTATGTTAACTAACAGAGGGCGTTCCCGTTAACCCGCAATAGTATAGCATCCATACATGCTAAAAAAAATATTACCATTCGAAAACAAAATGTTTTTATTTTTTTTAATATTAAAATATTCACTAAAAATGTTAAATTGATACGTAAAAGAAACACACTGTACACGCGTACTTGAAGGACGGCAACACAACGGCAACGTCGCAATTTCTTTATGAATGACAGACTGCGTGGAAATCCCCGAAGACAATTTTAGTCGGAAGTCGCTGACCGCGCTGACCGGTCGCGCATTATTTTCGCATTGCAACAACTTGCGTCATTCTTGTGTGGAAAATGCCACGTTATCAGTTCAGTGCTCAGGAGTATGTGAACATGGTGCTCATTTATGCTGAGTGTAATTATGATGGTGCACGTGCTCTGAGGATGTACCCCAATGCACATCAACCGCGGAATTCTCGAGTTATTGTGAGTGCCCTAGTGCGTATTCGTAATAATGAACCGGTAGTCCCGCGTCATTCTGGTTGCCCCCGACCCGTGATCTCTGTGCGGCAGGAAGAGTAATGCTAAGGTATTTTGAGGAAGAGCCCGGTTCAAGCACTAGAACTGCTCAAAGCAGTTCAAAATCTAGGTAAGTTTTTAACATTATTTAAATGTATCATAATACCTAAAACATTTCGAAAACATTGAAATAAAAAATAACACTAAACGACTGTGCCACAAAATTAATAAGTTTAGAAGGCCCACTCTTTCCTCAAACAGCTTTTATACTCAGGGATGGAACGGGGTACCCGTTCAACGAACGTGTTACTACTGTGACGTTACACGATTGCTATGAATAAACGCAAGTACTTAGGTATTCCGAAGGCTACTGCAAAAAGTAAAAGTTTTTAAATTTCTGTTATTGAAGAAAACATTCACTTGCTAACGTGTAATACCGTCATTTATCATTTAAACCCTAGCCTAAACTGTGGTTTAAATAAATGAAACTTTCTCCAAACTTAACCGCACACTTAGCGGTACATTATTTTTTAGGTAAAATTAATTTTTCATAATTAACACTGTAAGCCTGTCGTACCACCGGTCTGAGAGGCTAGGTAAAACAAATTCGCGTACTTGTTCCGTTAGTGGACCTTCTGTACTCTTGTTATTTGTGAGTATCTGTGAGACGCTCGGCATCGTGTGCCGCGCATTGCGACGTTGCCGGTTTGGGCAATGCACTATCCGCTAGGTACTATTCCGCGCTACTGTTTTGATTTTAAACAGGAGGTTTCGAATTTATTGTCAATTAATATTTTTTTTGAATTCGGATTATTTTATGCTTATTTTTCTATGCTGATATTTTTATTTTAATCTATTAATGATATAGATTAACGAGTTTAAGGGAACGCCCTCTGTTATTTAACATACTGTATAGCGAGGTCTTCATCGTGTCCCATCACTGGCTTACTTTATATCAAGTACTTGGCGTTGGGGGCACTAAAATATTTTGTGGCGTTTTTGTTTCTATTGAATATAAAACAAACAAGAAATTATTATGTGTGAAAAAGTTAAAAATATGGCTTATAACAGGGCAATTTTCCACAAAAACAAAATAAAAGGTCTTGTAAAAGTCGTAAATTTATTTTATACTATTATTACTTCTAATCAAGTAGTGGCGCTGAGGGCACGAAAATCTCGAACTTGTATACAAATGATTGGCGTTCAAAAGGTTAAAAAAAAAACTTGTCAACTCTAAAAACATCAACTGCATCTTTATGTGTGTATGGTACAGACGCCAGCACATCAACCCACCCGAAACTGTCAGATTTTCCCAATCAACTTTGAACCTTATGATTGAGTAATAAAGTTGAAAATCTATTAAAGAAATTTGACAGATTGTAGTAGGTTGATGTGCTGGCGTCTGTACCTACTTGTTTACGATTATATGGAACCTCTTTGCAGTAAAATAACAAAAGTAAAGTCGGATGACTAATTTTCAAACTTTATTTTTTTTTACTTTTACAATATTCAACGAAATTTATAACCATGACCTATAGTAATATCACCTGAAATCAGTTGTAGCTGAATTTCTCGTATATAATCATCATTCTCAATTGTGACCTTACGTCTTTTGTGTGCGATTTCACTTGATAAAGTTGTAAAATTTTCTAAAACATTTAACAGACGTAACATTGTAACATTTTTTGCATTCATGCACCGACTTAGTTTTGCATGTGAGCTTTCTGAAATTTTATTAGTCATATGCCTCTGGCTAAATCTATCTATCTTCTATCTCTATTTATAAAAGGAGAAACTGACTGACTGACATATCAACGCACAGCCGAAACTACTGGAACTAGGAATGTGAAATTTTGCACACAGCTTCCTTTATAATGTAGGGGAGCACTAAGAAGGGGTTTTTGGAAATTCAACCTTTAAGGGGGTGAAAAGGGGGGATTTTGTTTGTATGAAAAATCTTATTCCTTGAGTTAATAAACTTGAAACTTGGCACGAATACTTATCTAAGTAAATTATGAAGTTTGGCATTTTTTGTTTTTCTAAACTACCCCCTAAAGGAGGATTGGGGGGTGCCAAAAGTTGTATGGAGGAATTTTAACGCGCAGTCCTATAAACTCGAAACTCAGTATTTATACTTAAGACCAAAAATAAAGAATAACGTGTATCAGGATTTTTCCAAAATCCACCCTTAACCGGGTGTAAAGGGGTAGTTAATTCTACAGGGGAGGATTTTAATGCGTGGCTTGATTAACTCGAAAACTGGCACTTCTAAAAAATCTTTATAAATGATAAAGATCATAAACATATTATTTTCGAAAATTTTAGAGGAAAGTACGAAATACATGCGGACGAAGTCGCGGGCAAAGTGCTAGTACGCTTATAAGCTGAGAAAATTCATCAAAATTTCCTTTAATCCAATAACGCTCTATACCTATATTGAATCAGTTTGTTAGCTTTAGGAAAAACTGAGCATAATGAAATAGTTCTTTTGACTCTTTTTGATTTAGTTTTTGAGATACCTATTTTTTTTGCTTTTCTGCAAATTCATTGTGACCAATGATAATAACAGCCTACAATTTTAAAACCAGCCTACAATTTTAAAGAGGTTCAGTATAACCGTAAACCAGTAAATACCATACACACATAAAGATGCAGTTGAGGTATTTAGAGTTGGCAAGTAATTTTTTAAATGAATTGGACCACGGAACTCTCAAAAGGTGCTGTGGTCCAACTATTTTTAAAGTTGGACAACTGCCCCTAGTGAAGACCCATGGTCCAACTAGTTGGACAGAGCAGTTGGACCACTGCCCCGGACTGGTTTAAATAGGTTAGCTCTGCCACAATTGTGTATATTCGCACAGCAGTGTTCGTTATTTTATTGCCTGCAGTTATTATCATTAATGTTCCCGGAAAAGTCTTTAAAATCGCACAGATGGACAATATATCTATCTATATATTTACTAAATAATAAAGCTGAAAAGTTTGTTAGTTTGAGCGCGCTAATCTCTGGAACTACCGGTCAGATTTGAGAAAATCTTGTTGAATTTGATAGCCCAATTCATGAGGAAGCTATTTAACATCACGCTACGACCCTCAGGAGCCGAGGAAAAAGAAAAAAAAAGATCAGAAAGAACGCTAAGCCAAAACAAAGTAATAGAGCGGGCGGACGATGGATGCAACGCGGTGGGTCGGAAGCCGAAATTTCACGCGGATGAAGTCGCGGGCAGAAGCTAGTACTATAATAATACTACAGTGACATAACTAAGTTACCTGAATCTTTTTCGTCCAGCTACTAGAGTTGAGACACTTTTCAATCTCCTCTCGTATGACTGTCAGGTGTTGTTTGATGCCACTCTCTCGCGCCGGGCTTATGTCTGTCCATATGTCTTCGAACATCTCCACTGTTGTCGAGTCTGAAAATTCAAGTTGAAAAAAAATTTAATACGAAGGTGCAAGCGACGCAACTCGTATAAGTACTTTTTGATATAGACTTTTTTGTAAAAGGTCAAATACTTTTTGTATCGTGTTTAAAATGACACATTTCGATTAGCTGATTTGCCTTGCCCCCGACATCAAACAGCTGTCGGAAGAGTAGCGGTCGTCTATTTTATTTAGGGCTGATTTTACCAAAGTATTTTATCCGTGGAATAAAATTGACGTCTGACAGTTTTAGTATGGGATAACTGTCAAAAATGTAAAATTTATTCGCAGGATAAGACTTATTCTAGGTATGAAAGTTTGGTGAATTCGCCCTTAAACTGAGATAATTTTCGAGTTTTGGATTTGTAAACAGAGGACTCATGCGATAACGTTGATTGATGTTCGATTCGGTACGGAAGCGTATCGAATGGTTGTGAATAGTTGTGAAGCCTTTCAAAAACTTCCCAAATGATCACTATTTTACACTCACCTTCTTCCTTAGGCCCATGCATAGCCAGGAACACCATCGGCGCTAATAAGGTCTCATTATCCTTGACATGCTCTATCTTAGCCTTGGATATAGACTTGAGACAGAGAGCAATGGCCGACCGGGACATGTCGTCTTCTTTTGTTTCGTATAATGTTACTAGCTTCTTCATTAGCTTTTCTGCTGATTGGACCTGAAATGTGAAAAATATTTTTTTTATAATATCAGCTCACATGACCGCTGAATATATGCAATGAAGTCATGAAGAACGTTTTCCGTGATCATGATTGGTAAAGCTGATGGATTTGGAAAATCCAAAGAAATATAATATAGCAACCACAAAAACTCCTTGCAGAGAAACTCACTGCTATATCACTATTAAAACAATCTTATATCTCATTTGGAAGTTGGAACCCATTGTCTTTTTCTATGGTATTTTATTAGATTTTTTCAGTAACTTCACTCGAAAATAGTACATATTTCACACAGAAAATTAGATAAAAATGAAAACTCACCTTAGCATAAGCAGAAACTTGACCCAACGCCTCAGCATAATTCTTCCTCACAGTAGAATTCCTATCGAAGGTACCAGTCAGCAAATTCGACATGATCTTCCCGGCGACCGGTTCTAAGTCAGTTCTCAAGTAATGAGCGGCTAACACGATGAAGTGACAGACCGCTACTTTAGTACCAAGTTGTGGGGACTTCATCAGCTCCAAGATTTTTGGAAGCATTTCTTTCATTATTTCGATGTCGACGTATGGCATACACTGTGGAAGGATAGCTGGTTAGATATCTTCTTCGAGAATTTTCGGCATATATCCTATCAGCGTTTGCCGCAAATCATAGACGTAACAAAGTTTAAACTGTGTCTCGCGTAAATATACGCTTATATGGTATACAAAGGGTGGTAAAATCGTTGGTATCACGAGCGCGCGTCATTTGATTTTAATGGACTATCACAGCCAGAAGTCCACTTACACCGCAATGACCATTATCGCCTGCGCTATACGAGCTGCGGCGCCTATACACACATACGCATATTTTTATCCGTGTGAGTCATGTTCCAACGCTAAATAATTAACGTTGTGTAGCATCGCACTACGAGTATATAGTCATAGATGTGGTCAATGCTAGACAAGGATGACAATATCAGTAACTTGTTTTTTTATCGCAGTCTGATGCAAAATTTCAACAGGTGAATATAAGTTAACATTAGCTAGATCGATCGGTAATGAGGCTGCACTCGCTAATGTGATCGGGATAGATGCGGGTTCGAATCCTAGTTGGGCCAGTTTTTTTTTTAATGTTTTATATAATTATTATTATTTGTATGTTTTAGTAATTTATTTTATTAAATTACTTTGAACAAATAGATATTATAATAAAGGTAATTTATTATTATAATATGATAATAAATGAATCAAATTTTGATATCAACGACAAAAGAAATCCTTTACTATGTTCACCAACCAACAACAGCGAATAGTGGAATAATTTATGTAAACTAGTAAAGTAGTTAACATATGAGGGTAGATTTACAAAGTGAACTTATCACTTTGTTTCAAATCTACCCTCATATTTTAATAACGACGCTAAGATTGAAAATAATTGGAAATAAAACGAAAGAATCTTCGTTTAGTTGTGGAATATTTTAAAATATTTTGTTAGCAACTCGGCATTTTATTTCACATGTAATACTTAAAAAATATTTTTAATGTTTGATGTGAGACTCGAACCCGAACGTTCGCCATGCGAGGCACAGTGCTAACCACTTTGGCCATCGTAACACTTACTTAACTTATTGAAATTTGTAATAACAATCATAAGCGGGCAACAAGTTGCCAATGTGTAGTGTTGTCAAACGTTCTTATAGAAGAAGGTCATAAGTACAACTAATAGTCTTATGCCATAGTTTTGTGAGATTGCAAGTCGACTTCTGACTGTGATAGGACATTAACATAAGGTTTAAATTACAATAATTGATTGGTGCTTGTAAAATGCAAAAACTATACTTCATGCCATGCGCTAATATTTTCACAAATAAAAAAGGATTAGTATCGTGATAAAATATTTTGCCAGAATTTTGTTAATCTTGTTGTTTCGAGACTAAATGTCGTCAATTAGGTCAAAATATTAATTCCAGCCAAAAGATGTTTCTCTTACTTTAACAACGGTGTCAGTAGTATAGTGATGTCGTGCTGCGCTCGCTCTCATGTCATCCAACACATCTCGTGTCGCGGTATCAGCTAAGGCTGTCGAGAGGTACGATAGTCGCGCCGACTCGAGTTCTCCTGCCGCGCCCGCTAGAGCCGGGATCAGTCGCGCTAGGAACGGTTTTAATGTTTCCCCTGCTGCGGTTACTAGTTTGGAGACTGTCTGTAAACTGAGGATAATATTTTTAATACTGTTTGAATGTGGACTACTGGGGCCATGCAAATATTTTCTAACGAGTAATTTGTTGCTACATCATTCTTTTTCATTCATTCAGCCGAAAGACTCCATCTCTGGACTTAGGCCTCCTCCAAACACCGTCACTTCGACCAGTTCTGTGCTTCCCACATCCAGCGGATTCCTGTGGCTTTCAAACGGTCATCGATCCACCTTGTGGCCTTCCAACACTACGT
This sequence comes from Amphipoea oculea, assembly GCA_945859645.1. NCBI lineage: Eukaryota > Metazoa > Arthropoda > Insecta > Lepidoptera > Noctuidae > Amphipoea > Amphipoea oculea. The sequence goes on along the minus strand of OX243868.1, from coordinate 17,047,862 downwards.
GTTCTAATACGTTGCTACAAGGAGTCGATTAAAACAGCATCGGGTGAGCCTCGACGCGTCAGAAAATCATCGCGAGAAGCACATACACCCTTCGCTTTAGCGACCGTGTAACGAAAATCGATATTTCAATAGTCGACCTTTTATCGGTGCCGATAAAATAGATGGACTGATTCTCGAAAAAATACTGTTGTCTACAATTTTTCGTAGGTTGAAGAGTTGAAAATAAATTATACTTAGCAGTAACTTTGTTCCTAGGAAAGTGCTCTTAAAAACTAGATAATTTAAAAACAAATAAATGTCCCATACCTGACACTCCTAACTTCTTTGACAACATTGGTGATGCCTGTGTCCAGTAAAACAGGTAGTATGACAGACACGACCTCCTTGCCGTCCTTGCCAGTACTCACGTCCGCTGCGCGAATACAGAGCTAGAAAATACAGTAAAATGATTTCAAAAACGTATTTTTTTTTTAGGAAAACTCTTTGCCTTTCTGGCAACGTATAGATTTGATTTAGCAATAGCAACATACAGATTGTCATTTCTCATTTCTTTAACATTGTTATATTCGTTTAGGAATATAATAAAAAACTTGTCACTATTAATAGAGGAGTCATACTAAAATCCACCATAGGTTTAACCTAACAGAGTACAACAAAAACAACCCAGCCTGTCGTAAATTCAAATACTTAATTCATCTTAGAACGAGAAGTGAAGTGTGCACTATCTTACCTTCGACAAAACGGTAGCAGTAGAGGTGGCGGCTTGTCTTGTGCCTTCGTGCACGTCATCCATTACTCTAAACAACTGCAGCCATATCGTGGGCAGCTGTTCTAGGGACTCGTGCAGACTTTTTGCGCCTCTGTGTAAAAAAAAACAGTTATATATGAAATTCGCTCCTTATTTTGTAATTATTTAAACAAAAGTTAGAAGTTCTTGAAACATTGAATGCAATAAGTTTATAAAATCATACTTTTTTTGATTGTTGCAGATACCCGTCATGTATGTGCAGATTCCCCAGTTAATTTAATTTCACATTGTAAAAACTGAAATGTAAAAAGTGTCACATAAATTTTACCTCAATAAATCTGCAAGCGCATTACAGCACGACATCCTCACTCTCCATTGATTTGACGTAAGATTCGCTACCAAGTCATCCAGGATCTGTTTGTGATATTTGTGTACCTGAAATAGAAAGACACTATCAGTGCATGTGTTCGTTCAAACTGAAACATTACTGAAAATAACTGGAATAGTGTCAGAACACCGAAAGAGGTTTTTCAAATATATTTAGGACAGGATTCTGCAATAGTGCAGGAGGCTGACAAAGTTGTCGATAAACTGACAATTTTAGAGGCGTTCCCCATTGTGCCTGAAATATTAAACTTACGTCACAACCATAATGTTTGTCGACAAAAATTAGAACTTAAAAAATGCAATCATACAATTGTACTTTTTGGTAACTGTATAACTTACAGTAGCCATAGTATTGGGCACAATGGCGTGCCAGATGCTCTGCATGGAGTTCTGTATGCGTGGCGTGGGGTCGAACCGGTAGCGGTATAGGCGCGGCACTATCTTAGGTAAGTGGTCCGATAGTTGGGCACCCGCTTGTAGGGCTATTGAGTGGAAACCGAACGCCGCACCTAAAAAAAAACATTTATTTTATTCATTAGGGACAAAAAACACAACATTGATATGAAAAGGCATGACAACATGGCACAATAAAACTTATTTTTCTAAGGGCAAATTTTACCATGTTCGGATCTTTTATTTGTGAAATAAATTGACAAATTTTGTATGGAAATATTTTCAAAAATTTTAAACTTTGTCGCAGGATACGACGTATACGAGTTTTGACGAGACAACGAATAAGCAATAAAATTTCCACAAAATTGTTGGATTGACTGTTAAATACACACAAACAATTACAAAAGAAGTAGATTTGAATTTTAACTGACCTTTCTTAGAGTTCCACATAGAGTTGTGATGAGCTAAATGCATGAACTTGTATAGTAGATCCGGTTGGTTCAGGTCGGACGCGAGAGAACACAGCTCTTTGTAAGTAGACAGGTTGCCGCTGAAACAATAAAAAGAACAAGTCATTAATGCGACAAAAGCAATGTATTTTATTTCAAACGGTTCATTTAGTGGCTCTTATTACACTGACATAAGATTCAAAATAAAGTGATACAATCTTAGTTAATTATGAGAATTATAGTGTGGGCAGTTGTTATAACCGTAAATCTATGCTGCGTGGAGGTTCCCTAATCTTGATAAAAAATTGTTTAAAATCCAAGCAACGAAATGACATAGTGGATTTATCAATTGAACATTGCATCGAACTGTCTTGTGTTGAGCTAGATAAGCATGTTGTAGTGTGCGTTTACAGACCCCCTAATTATCAGAACTTTTCTGTATTTGAGTCAATAATGGAAGACGTCCTTGCGAAACTGGCATCTAATAACAAAGCCGCAATTATTTGTGGTGATTTTAATATTAATATTTTGGAAAATAATTCAAATAGCTGTAGATTATTAAGCCTTTTCAAATCGTTCAATTTATCTAATGTTTTTACAGAACCGACTAGAGTAACTCCAACTTCTGCAACTTGTATCGATAATGTCTTTTGCGATTGTGATTATTTAGATAAAGCCATCGTAAATTATCTGCCGTCTGATCATAGTGGACAAACGGTAACTTTTAACTTTAAAACACCTTTGCAAAAAGTGCAAATACAATTTAGACCAATAACGACTGGTAAACTAAAAATATTCAATAGTACCCTAAATAATAAGTTAAATGATCTGGGCCATGATATGGATGATGCAAATAAATTGTACGAGGATTTCTTTTCAGTAGTTCAGACTCAATTCAATAAAACTTTTGAAAAGAAAACAAAAAACATTTGCCCTAATTTTATATTTAGTGACTGGGCGACTAGAGGTATTAGGATAAGTAGGGAAAGACTGTTCGAGCTGTATGGCCTTAAGCCTTACATTAATACTGTTACTTTCAGCAAGTATGTTGCTACATATTCCAAAATTTTTAGAAATACTTGCAAAATAGCCAAAGCCCGATACATTAGCAACAAAATCGAATCGGCAGAAAATAGAATAAAAACGGTTTGGAAAATTATAAATAACGAAACTAGTAGGAATAAAAAACGAAACACTGATTACACGTTGGAGACTTCACGTGGTGCCATAAGCTCTAACTTAGAAGTAGCTCAAGAATTTGTAAATTTCTTTACTAATATACCATCAAAAACGACGGAAGCCTTAAATTCCTCACCCGACGTATCAATTGATTTATTAAGAGCGAACGTTCAAGCCTGCCCGGTTGAATTTCAATTTAAACATATTAACCCTGCAGTAGTAATAAAAGCTTTTAAGCAAATTAAAATCAAATTGACCGAAGATCTTTGGGGAATGTCTATTAAAGTGTGTACCTCCATAATTGAGACTATTGCGCCTTACTTAGCCTTAGTATTTAATTCTTGTGTAGATCAAGGAGTCTTCCCCGATCTAATGAAATATAGTAAGGTAATACCACTTTACAAATCCGGGGATAGTAAAGACACCAATAATTATAGACCCGTATCCGTGTTGCCGGTTTTCAGCAAGGTGTTTGAAAAGATAATGCTTAATCAGATGCTCAATCATTTTAACACGAATAAAATCCTTCACGATCAACAGTATGGTTTTACCAAAGGACGTTGTACGACCGACGCCGGTGTAACCTTATTAAAACACATTTTTAACGCGTGGGAAGAGGCTCAAGACGCCATAGGAATCTTTTGTGACCTCTCCAAGGCATTTGATTGCGTCGATCACGAAACCTTGCTTTTGAAACTTGAGCATTACGGACTTGGAAAACTTGCGCTCAGTTTAGTTAGTTCTTATTTAAATGATAGACAACAGCAAGTTCAAATAAATGGTGTCAATTCACATGGCTTAACAGTAAAAATGGGTGTGCCACAAGGCTCGATTTTGGGTCCTTTCCTCTTTTTAGTGTATATAAATGATCTACTCCATTTATTAAAAAACCAGCCACAAATGGTGTTATTTGCTGATGACACTTCTTTAATTTTTAAGGTAAATAGACGTGCTATAAATTTTGACGACGTAAATAACGCCCTACTGCAGGTCCAAAATTGGTTCACTGCTAATAATTTAGTATTAAATGGAAAAAAAACGAAGTGCATAAGATTTTCTTTACCAAATGTCAAAGGTAGTGATTGCGAGATAATATTGAATCAAGAGAAACTAGAATTCGTCGATACAACTGTTTTCCTAGGAATCACGCTCGACTCAAGGCTACAATGGGGTCCTCATTTAACATCTCTTGCAGGACGGCTAAGTTCAGCTGCTTATGCTGTCAGAAAAATCCGTCAGTTTACTGATGTAGATACCGCGAGACTGGTCTATTTTAGTTACTTTCATAGTATCATGTCTTACGGTATTTTACTTTGGGGGCGGGCTGCAGACATCGATTCTATTTTTATTCTGCAGAAAAGAGCCATCAGAGCCATATATAATCTTCGCAGGCGCGATTCTCTAAGGGAACGGTTTAAGGAAATTAACATCATGACGGTACCTTGTCAATATATCTATGAAAACATCATGTATGTAAGGAAAAATTTACATCTTTTTAGTAAAAGAGGTGAAAGACATAATTATAGTACTAGAAATAGGGACCTATTAGTTCAACCAGGTTTCAGACTAGCTAAAGTAGACTCATCTTTTATGGGGTACTGTTTAAAATGTTATAATAAAATACCTCCCCACATTCTTCAACTGAATGAGACAAAATTCAAGTCTTGTATTAAACGCACACTATGCAGGCAGGCATATTATAAGTTAGGGGATTACATCGCGGATAAAAATGCCTGGCTCAATGCTGGTCCTGCTCCACAACCACAACTAATTGATTAACACTTGAAAATACTGTTGGAGCTGCTGAAGATTGTAAGTCTATCTTTGCATTGTATAAATTCAATCTCATAGTATTGTATAATTGCATAACACATGTGTGAGTACTATGTACACACTATAAAGCTACCATTTACTGGGTACGTCTTTCATTGACTTGAATGTGCTCTGGCGGCTGAGAGTATGTCATGCTCACTCAAATGTCTCGCTGATGGTGGCGCATGTGTTGGATCATTTAGCTCCCTTCAAAATGGTTGAGCTGAATGGTGCTGATGCATGCGTCATGTTCGTGAACGGGCGCCGTCAGTAGGGACTGGTCATCTCTTTGCTGCCATGGCTTATTTTAATTTATTATTTGAATTGTTGTTTTTTCTCATCTTTTCATTATGGACGCTTTTAACGTTCTGCATCGTTCTCACATGTATAATTTTTAACATGAATGATGTAACCAAGACTTTGTAACCACATTATTTTGATTTAAAAGAGTGTCCATGGAGTTTCTTGCCCGTTCTTCTCCATAGGTACCTACGCTTTGGAATGGGCAACTAGCTTCATTTTTTCTGACTGACTGACTTCTTGACAATTCAAAAGTGCCTGTAAATGGTTTAATTGAAATAAATGCTTTGAGTTTGAGTTTGAGAGTTTGACATACCATGATTGAGGGTATTATCACGACCACGCCAGATCGTAAATATATCAAAATATCGTCATTTTCGATCATGCTTTTGCCCTTTTCCCAAGTTATTTGGGGTCGCGGCAGCACACTACCTGGATAATATAACTAAAATATTCTACTCACCCAGTAGGAGCCTTCCCCAGCTGTCCCTCCTCAAATATCTTGGTATCCTCAGTGACCTGTGCGACGGATCGCTTACCGCTCGTCAGTTGCTCTATGATCTGACCCACCAGCGCTTGTTTCTGGCTCTCATCAGAGTTTTGGTAGACGAGGGATAGACCTTTGCTGGCTACGTCTTGGACTATGTCTGTGAACATTATTGTCGGATAGAATTTAGGGTAAACTTTTGTCAAAATTAAAAAAAAATGGTATAGATTTTCATCTAAAAGTGAAAGAATATATCTATTTACTAATATAATAAAAAAACACAACTGACTGTTTATTAAATGTATTAAACTAAATTGCGCCTGCGCATACGCATGTCTCGCCTCTGAATGCGAGATGTTGATGATGTATGATTAAACATTTTTTTAAGAAATAGTGGCATTTAATGCAGGTGTTTCGTTTCAGTAAAACCGCCAGTTTATCTGCGCCGTGTAATGTCAAATCAGGTTCACACGATTTATTTTACTTCTCGCGTATCGGCACGAACTTTATGAGAATCGCTCAAGCCGTGACGTCATTTAAGTTTCGCAACTCATGGAGACTATTTAAACACGATATATTATGTAATATATACTGTATTATGTCACAACTTACCGCTGTTCTCTGATAAGAAATCCATGAACACATCTTGTAATACTTGCAACTTGTTCTTGATAGGCTCTCGTTCGGGACAGTTCTTTAGTAGCGCCAATAACCAGATACTTGTAGCCTAGGGAAGTCACAAATTAGGATACGAAACTTTTTCTCCGAATAAATACTTCACAGACAAAAAATTACAAGTACAGTCGAACAAGCTATTTGGTATACAGGCAAAAATATTCACCTTTCCACTACACAGCCAATATTTAGTTTTATTTTGTGCGTTATAACTTTTTCAGCTTATGACATCCTTAATTAAATAGAATGGAATAAAAGAATTAACAAAATTGGCAAGTTAGCTGCCTGTATACCAAATAGCTTGTTCGACTGTACTTACTTCATGTCGATTAGTAAATCAACTTAAAAAACTAGCCACTTATTAAGAAATGAAACACATCAAATGATATTGCAATCAGTGTCTCAAGGTTCAAAATGATCTACATACTTTTAGCAAGGTTTGATAACCATATTCATTACTTTACCAAATTTATGAATACTTTTGTTAATCTTTTAACCGCTTACGTGGGATTAATCCGACAAATAATACAGCTCGTTTAATCTGTATTATTATTATAACATCATCACACCTCGTTTCATCGATATTTATTTTTCGTTTTGTTTTTCGGGCGCTGGGTGCGCGACATCTCATATAAAGTCGGGCGGTTAAAAGGTTAAAGATTATATTGTTTTACCTGTCTGGAGTGTGGATGTGGATGTCTCCCGATCTTGAACAGTTCTTTGAGTAACCACTCTAACAACTGGTCGTTCTCCTTCAAAGCGTCCGTATTCTTTATTTTTGCCGCACCCTGTATTATGACATAAAAGGAACATTATAATAAAATATTTCGAGTATCGCGTAAGATATTTTTTTTGTGCAGGAAAGGAGGCTCCCCGAGTGGCGTTAACATAAATCGTACTGCGATACAAAACGCCCGGCGCACCCTGGACAGCTAGCACTCGGTAACTCAGAGTCTAGCTGATAATTCCTTTCATCACGATGGTACACTTAATTTTATAGATAGGAAAAGAGTATACTTTGTTAAAAAAGTCGAACTAATATTTGACAAGCACAAAAGGCATTCTTATAGATAAGATAAAAACTTACCTCTTTAGGCAATTCAGTCCACAGGTCTCTGTTCTCATTTGAATTTACTCCTTCAACACATAAAACTAGTGACTCGCCGATTTCTAAATGGATTTCGAACTCTTTGCTCTAAAAAAGAAAAATTTATAAAACAGCATTAGTTTGAATATCAAAGTTGTATTGGAAGCGAAAGTTTCCAAGGCCACAGGTATTTGTTTAAAAACACAAAATAAGCATTTTTCTTAATACTTTAAACTTAAATATAATGAATGCTCCTATAACTTACATCTTTAGCCATCTGCAGGAATCCCATAACGATTTGTTTGGAAAAAGACAGCCTTTCACCGCAACACAGTAGACCAAGCGTATACAGCGCCCTCTCTTTTAATTTTGACGGCAGTTTCGCATTCCCAACTATCTTGAACAACCTGGATAAAAAGGAAACCAATATATTACTGAAAAGACCAAGACCAATATATTGCTGGATACAATTTGATACATGGGGGCTGTATAAATGAACCAATCACAACAAAGTGCTACTAAGGATCTCAAGAGATTTCAAAATGTTAAACGTCGCAACAACTCTACGGATTTCGATAGCATTTAATAAGAAGTAAATAAGATTAGAGAGACGATTAGATGGCCTAGACGTAGAATTAGCAAAACCTGTTATTTCAACATCGAAGAGTTTTTGACAACAGACATTTCAAACTCTACAAATGACGTATAGTATCAGAAGATAATAAAACATATAAAATAACCGGCCAAGTGCTAGTCAGACTTGCAAACGAAAGGTTCCGCACCAAAGTACAATATTTAACCCTACATTTTTTTAAACACAATTCTTGTTTAGGGTCCATACAAGAAACGTGTTCCCTTTAATTTTATTTTAAACATTATTTTATTTTATTATTATTATTATTATTTTTGTTATAGCGGCAATAGAAATACACATTCTGTGAAAATTTCAACTGTCCACATATTACGGTTCGTGAGATACAGCCCGCTAGCAGACAGATAGACGGACGGACAGCGGAGTCATAGTAATAGGGTCCCGTTGGCACCTTTTGGGTACGGAACCCTAGAAAGCAACATTGGTACATACCTATCAGCAACAGTAAACTTAGTGACATCAACATCATTAATATTCGTGTCACTCTTGTTAATATTGAAAGGGTTTTCGCTCTGTAGCATCGCGTCCTGTTTCGTCGACGTGTTGGGTAGGGGCAGGCCGCCACAGCGCGCGAGTAGCGATATGGACGAGCATGACGTACTGACGAGTAGAGTGTGTGTGCTGGCTAGAAAGTTTGCTGCAAGATTACACACAAAATTAATTTTAATATAGTACTGATTATTGACTCGTGGCCTCGATGTCGCCGGAAGGAAAGCTATACATGAGGGCTTTTTTTTTTGAGGGTGGGAACTCATCAAATGACTCCTCCCGCTCTGGGTGGAGTGGAAGGGAGACTCAGACTCTTACTGACTAAAACCCACCCGTGTTCCTTTTAGCGATGGGCGTTGAATCAACGAACTAGTTGAATCAACGTTGATGTCTCTTCAACGGGATTAACGTTGACCATAAACAAATCAACTCGTTGAATTCGTCAACGAGTTACGAGACAACGACGTTTATGAATTCAACTCGTTTAACGAAACGAGAATATGAACTCAACGTTTTGTTATTTTCAACGTACGTAAATTGTATTTATATTTACAAAACTCCCGCTACGACGCGATAGTCATGAAAATAATTTGAACTCTAAATAACGAATAAAAGATTTGATATTTATTTAGTAATTTGATCATTATTTTTAAAAGAAAGTAAACGATGACATTCAATTATCTACGCCTGAAATTTGTGTTTTATAGCAAACTAATCAGTCAGTCCTAAGCCTGAAAAAAGTATGAAGGGAAGATCATCTAGAAACCTAGGTAGGTAGTAGGTAAAGTCATCATAAAATGTTATCCAATTTCATTTGGTAAATTGCATCAAATTGTTCGTAAATTAACAGCGTACCTTAATAAAAGCGTTAAGGCGTTTATCGTTCATGCAAGTTGACGTTCGTAACACGTTAACTCGTTGACGAAATTAACTAGTTGATCAACTAGTTGACAAACGCAATTCAACGTTAACGTTTCGTTGACGGAAAAACCTTCAACGACCCATCGCTAGTTCCTTTCTTAGCCCTTTATGTTCCGGGGCAGCGGTAACCCTTTCGGACATTCCCGCTGACCCGGCAGGCTTCGGCCCTAACGGGCCCCTTCCCTTTTGCTGACATCTCTTTGAGGCGCGCGTGGAACACGTACGCGCCGTCCGGCACGGGCCTGGTCCTGATCGGACGGTGAGCTACCCATTACTCTCCGTCCGCAGGCCCGCGCCTACGGTGGCCGGGAGTTGTCACGCGGCTCCCGACGCCCGGAGCGCCTCCCGCGGCGGCTGGGACATGAGGCTCCGTCCCTCAACCAACCCGCCAATATATGAGGACTACGATAGAATTAATGCGAAGAAGACCACTATTCCCCTTTTACTATAAACCATTCTCCCAATTTTTTAGCAACTTGTTTGTGATCGGCTTGGTCTTCAGAATTCAGACAAACTAAATGCCAATATTTTTATGTAGCAAAATGCCACCTGACGCCCCTTAAGTTAAAGGGGAAAATTTATAAGTCTGTGATACGGCCTGTCGTACTGTATGGGTCTGAATGCTGGGCTGTGAAGAAGACGGATGAAAAAAGATTGCATGCAGCGGAGATGAGAATGTTGAGATGAATGTGTGGAGTGACGAGAATGGATAAAGTAAGAAATGAGTATATAAGAGGAAGTTTGAAAGTGGCGCCAGTGACAGAAAAGTTGAAAGGAAATCGTTTGGCTTGGTATGGGCATGTGATGAGAAGGGACGAAACGCATGTGACTAAAAGAGTGATGAATATACATGTTGATGGATGGAGAGGGAGAGGAAGGCCGAAGAAAAGGTGGATGGATTGTTTGAGGAATGATATGAAAGAGAAGGGAGTGAATGATAGCGCGACGGTTGACAGGGGAGAATGGAAGAAGAAAACGTGTTGCGCCGACCCCAAGTAACATGGGATAAGGGCAGGAAGAAGAAGAAAATGCCACCTGACCCACAAAATCAAATTTCTGGGCAACATGATACACTAAAGATAGACCAGCTACTGTCGGTTATCGGCGTAGCTATAACGACAAAAATCATTGATTTGTTTTATGAAAACTTATGAAACACTTACCCAAAACAACAACCCCATCTTGATACGGCTCCCAATTAGCAGGACTAAATCCTTTCCCTCCAAACTTCCCCCTCTTCGCCAACACGACACATCTCTCACACATATTCGACAACGCCGACAAGTACCCGCATTGAGCCTCCAAGCTCTTATTATTCTGCCCCTGTACCACAAACTCCTTTATCTCTTTGTCTATCGCTGATTTCTCGCTAGTGTTCACTGTGATTATTGCGTAGATGACCGCGGCGATGTCGCGAATTTCTTCCTTGGTACTGGTCGTGAATAGATTGCGCAGAAATGGTTGTAGGCTCGTGTATTTGGAGGCCATTTTCTCGGGTACGCAGCCGACGATGTCAAGGAAACATGATAGTGGCATTATTTCTGGGGATAGAAAAAATGTATTACGAATTGCTACTTATAATATTTGATCCTTACAAGTCAGACTATTAGTAGATAAAAATTATGTTATCAACCAGCCCAAATAACTAACACGCCTCTCTTAACTGTTGCCTGAACCCCGCTTTGCAAGCAGGTTTTAAAGTTACGGGCTTAGTTATGGACTAACCACAGCCACACCAGAGTCGGCATAAAGCAAGAGTCCCTTAAAAAAAACCAGCGCTCAAAATAGTAACCCCTACCCCTCACCTCAATTACCTCTCGTCACCTTTACCTCAATTTATTTTGGGCACGCCCTAATTCACAATAAGTACATCTCTATCAGCCTTCAGTAATAACCTCTTTTCTAGCTAAGTAATCTTTCAGACACACCATTCATTACTTGCTTACGCAAGTTAGCAATATAAACATTTTGGTATCATGTATCCAAACGCGTCTCACATATTGAGGTTAGAATTCATATTGGACCACAGTATTGAGCCAATCATACTCCGGCTTCCTTTCCAATCCTACCCCCATGCCGCAAAAAGGTACTACACCGCAACACCAATGAGAAGCGTTTCCGCCGCAGTGACTTGACAGAGGTCGCCATGAGGATTCGCACTGTTCTCTTCAAGCAGCCAACCGCTTAATACCGCTCAACTCAACCGCTGTACCATCATTATAATATAAACTATTTAACGTGTTGGCCGACACAAAGTGACAAAAGTGGGACAATACAATCGATTTACTGAGCGCGAGTGAGAAGAACCATCCGAGAACGCGTGTCCACAGCAGCAGTGTGTGTGTGGCAGTCGTTGCACCAACCTGACATCCAGTGCTCCCAAGTCATATTCTTCCCATACTTTCATTTTGCTCAATTTTCTGTGTCGTCCAATATTCGATCCAGCATAAAAATGATTTTCCCGCTAAATTACACAACGCTTGTTGGTCCTTCGAAAAGCCGCTATCCCAACTTCACCATTACTCGTTCACTTTCAAAAACTTTAATAGGAATCTAGTAATAAATACCTGGACTAGCATTCAGCAGCGACGTTATCATTGTAAGATACCGCTCCAACACCTCCGTGTCTAGCAAGTTATCGTAGAAGTACTTCGAAAGGAGCGGCGACGTCGCGTTCGGGTGGTTCGAGCAGTCCTTCAGGTTAGCGTCGCGGTTCAGACACATTCGCATGTACCGGAGGATCTAAAATTAAAATAAATTATTTAATCTGTAAATAGGATATCAGAATCCAATGTAAGTACACGTCATATTTTAAAAGTAAGTAAAATAAACTATCTAAATAAGCGCACGCATACACTTGCCTCAGTGCGATACATCGCTGCTTGGAGATTTACTTCGATCCTGGCATGTGCGGTCGTTTCTGTTAGCATACGTTTGTTTTACATGAAGGTGACATCGAGATAGCGAGCTAAATCACGACCGCGAGGTACCGCAGTGAGGCATCTTCAGCATGTAATTACCCTAAGAAACGAACGCAACGAACGAATGCTACTGCGCTTATGCCCCGCAAAAATACTAAAAAAAAAACAACAGAATATCACAAATCACTCACCTCCTGATAAGTCATAGGATGGAACTGCAACACTTGATTCCCAATCACGAACCTATGTTTAGCATTCGACCCCTTCTTTCTCTTCTGCATTTGATCCCACACATAATTCACTACATCGTTAAACTTCGGCACTTTCAACTCTTGATTCCCGGGTGCTCTGTCCTTGTCTTTCTTAGAGGAATCCTCGTCTATATTGGCGGTTGCCGAGTCTTTCTTCGATACGTTGAATACTGCGTCTTCTATTTCACTTGAGCGCGATGTGCCGTATAGGCATTTCAGCGCTTCGTTTGAAATGTCGTCTTGACTAAAGAACATTAAAAATATCTTTAAAAAGAGTTTTGAGAGACCAACTGAGAAATACCTCATTATAATTTCTACATCATTCTCTCAAGTTCAATTTTTGGATAATTTTCTGAGTCTCCACCAGGTTTTGGGGAGACATTGAAAAGTGTACTTTATTCTAAGTGATATAAAATTCAAAGTTGTATGAACATCGTCGCATATCTTCAACGATTCCAAGAGCGTCTTCGAACGCAGTACTGTGTGGTCATCTGCACTTTAAAATACTGCACATAAGGTTAATTATTCAATATTACTTAAGTTTCTTACCTATCTCCACTGGCTAGTAACAACAGGTATCTGGCCGGGACGTAATCTTGCGGGAACACAGTGGCTGAGTACCTCATGGCTATATAGCGGATCATTGGCTCTTCGCTGTGCATGTAACTGTAGAATGAAAAATAAATACATTGAGAATACTTAACCTACGCCAAAATGTCTTAGAATAAAGGTTCCGATTTTTTTGTGGCTTATGGAAAACAAAAATACATCATATAAAGGAAACTTTTTAAAATAAGTGCCTAGAGATTTTTTTTTTGTTAGCAGCTGTACTGCTAACAAAAAAATCAAAAGTACAGAAATAATTCTACTTTTTTTTATGACAGTTAAAGTGGTTAAATAGGGGAAGAAAGTTGGCAGGGAAGTGCGTCAATTTTGCCGATGGAACACTCGTATCAGAAATCAACTCACTGGTCCAACAAAGCGAAGAGCGCCAACGCCTGCGGTTCATCAAAGGGGCTGGTCTTTGCACCCTCATCGACATCCATCTTGTCTCCCTGTGAGGTACCGGCCGCTGGGGCAGTCGGAGTTTCCGCTTTAACTGTACAAATAAATTAGAAAGAGATGGAAATCATATATGAATCAAGTATCAGAGACTTGTATTTGGGTTGCTTCTATTTTATCCTAACGAATCCTAGCGTCTATTATCGAGAAAAAAATACTTTGCAGGTTAAACGATCGATGGTCAGATTGAATCAAAGAAACAAATGACGTCCGCGTACGTTCGCATCGATAGAGATCATCACTAGCCTATAGCAGTCCACTACTAGACAAAGGCCTCTCCAATCGCAGGCCATTTAAATCGATCCTCGACTTTCGCAGCCAGCTGTTACCAGCCTCCACCGTCAGTCCTTACCGACCTTACGATTCGCGGTATTCACTTAAGAACACATCTACACTATTTGCGCTGTAGCATGGTGCGGGTGACAGTTTCAGTAACATTTCGTTTCACTCTTGAAAGTTGCCGCGATTTACAATTTATGACTTAGTATTTCAGTTGTACCACATTCGTAATATATTAAATAATTAATAACTGTAGTAAATTAAATTAAACCCAACCAGAATGTTCTAATCAAGAAATAAAATCAAATTGAATGAAAAATTAAGCAAAGTGTTATGCGTATAACGTAACGCCATAGACGTATTTAGTGATGGGATGTACTGCTACGATGGATAGTCGATATTTTTTATAATAAAAAACGTATATTGTGCGTAGGTCAATTTTTATTTTTAAAAGGTCTAATTATACAACAGAACATTTATAGGGTAAGGTTGCTTAAAAGGTTGCTAAAAAAAAATACATGTTATTCGTCTAAACCCATATCAGAGTCAGGAACATCTGAATTGTCACTCAATTCATCATCTGAATCTGTGACGGATATTATTAACGATGACTCAATTATGTTGTCAATATGTATGTCACGATCCCAATCAGACATAATGTCCCTTTTTGTTTTATTCACGACCTTCGACCAGTCTTCAGGTTGAACATTGTTGATGGCCTCTTGTAATAGGGCCAACATCTTATTTGCCGTAAATGGCGGCGAAGTATTATTTCTTGCGGCGTAACCTAAAAATAAACGAACTTATAAAAAAAAGTATTCAAATAATCATCAATCAGCCTAATCTAGTATCTGGTAATGTTTTTAAACTAGGTACATGCTACGATCGGAAAGCTGATTTTTTTATAAAGTTTCAAAATGGGAATTGAAATTAAAAGCATACCTTTTATTTGGGCCCAAATCAGCTCAATAGCGTTATACTGGCAATGGTAGGGTGGTAGTCGAAGGACCTGGTGGCCTTTTTCTTTTGCCATCTCGTCCAGAGCATAGGTAGGAGTTGGTGGCTTATGGCGTCGGACTAAGGCAATAAGCTCCGTCTTTAACATTTTTATATCTGCTGTAACTCCGTTTTCACTCAGCCACTTCACCAACTCGCTTTTGCGGTTGGATTGGTTTGGGGGTTTATTAACTTGCACCGAATGGTAGGGTGCGTTGTCCATTATTATGGTCATAGGCTCTTTTAAATTGTTTAATAGACCTATGAACCAATCTTTAAATTTTTCGTAATTCATCTCCTCATGATACTCCGTAGTTTTTTTTGACTTAAAAGCCAGCAAACAATCAGGGACGAATCCACTTGCTGTACCTGCGTGACAAATAATAAGGCGTTCGCCTTTGCCTTCCGGCACTTTGGTACACGATTGTGCCGTATCGTCGGTCCAACTTTTACCCACTGTGTGGTTGGCGTTTAGCCACGTTTCATCCAAAAAGACAACTTTGCTCCAATCACTTATGTTTTTGGCCTTCCTTAAAAATCTACATCTTGCTAGGGCAATGTCAGTCCTCTCCATAATAATCTTTCTTTTGTTAACTTTTTTGTAAACAAAGCCAATATCTTTTATAACTTGCCGTAGCGAAGTAATACCTCCTTTGAACAAGTCAGCTTCTTTTAATGATTTTAGAAGCTTGAGCAATGTGGGTAGCTCCATTCTTCTATAATAATCATAAATATGATTTCTAATAGCAACCTTAGCAAAATCATCCAAATCTGTGATTGGCTTCACCTTGGTCCGCTTTTTGTTGGGTGTCGATAATTTATTTTCAAACATCCCATCTTGGCCAATTTTCTCACGTGTTATACGCGAAACAGTATTGCGGCCAATATCAAGAGCTTCGGCTACTCGTTCTACAATATGATTCAATGGTAACAACGGTCCATTATTTTGTTGTTCTCTTTCAAAGTAGTCTCGGAGGCGAACAACAAGCTCCCTGGCCTGACTACCCAAAACAGTTTTTTTTGTATGCTTAGGCATGGTAATAACAACAAACTCAACAAACTTATAACAAATAACAATTTAACAAAAATGAAAACAAACAATGAAATCGTAATACGTGTCACATTAAGTCACAATATAACGCGCTTGCACTCGTACTCGCACTCACAGCATCGCACGGGTAAACAACATGGCCGCCGCGCCGATGCACCATAGAGCAAAAATGTTGTCACGAAAAAAAAAACATAAACCCGATTTTGATTATTTTATATAAGTACAAAGATAATTATGTAGCCATAAAACATTTATATTGACAAGTTTATACACGTAGCACACACGTAGTTACACTGCACAACTGAATAATACACTAATTTTCATAACAATATTAAAGAGAACTAGATTCACGCTGCGAGTATCGTTAGCGATAAAAATGAATTGCATAACCTCACATCCCTAGTCATGTGGTACTGACAAATGTCAACG
This sequence comes from Amphipoea oculea, assembly GCA_945859645.1. Lineage (NCBI taxonomy): Eukaryota > Metazoa > Arthropoda > Insecta > Lepidoptera > Noctuidae > Amphipoea > Amphipoea oculea. Next base: position 17,031,294 of record OX243868.1, on the reverse strand, counting down.
TCATACGGGCAACTGTCACCCGCACCATGCTACAGCGCAAATAGTGTAGTCGTATATCGATAAGTGCAAAATAAGTGCTCACTTATCGATAAAATTATACTTGTCCTACCTTCAGCATTAATCTTGAAACCGGCCGCCATCTCGAGCAGTGCATCTCTAAGCGCAGTCTTCATCTCGGGCAGAGCGTCCGGTATCTTCTTGACTAGCTCTTCTAGTAATGCGAACTGATTGTTGATTGTATCCGGGCACTTCATTGCCAAGCGACCTGAATGTTGAAAAGATATTTTAAAAGCGATCTTTTACTACAAGAATACATCAACAAAGAATGACTCGTGTAAAAAGACGCTTAACGAAGTCGAGAGTCACTTATACTCCCCATCATTGAGATGTTTTTTGTACTCGAAACCTTCTGGTTAAGGAGATATTAAGGTTCAAACTTTTTTTTAATCTTTTTTTTTTTCAAGATATAATTTTAAATTAATGTTTCAACTTAATATACTCCCTACAACTCCTGTACCATTGGACGCACCCATAAGGGCAATCTTGCGTGCATTACATTGCATGGCCCTATAAACAGCGATTTTTCACACCAAAAATAAAAGTCGTTTCCCAGAAATAACTTCTGCTCAATATTACTTAGTTTGATGTACTTACAGAATACGCAGATAACGGATATGTGATGGATTTTTTTCATCCTGTGTATATCGGGCTTTTCTTTTCAAATAGTATTTATGTGTTACTTATCTAATAACATTCTTATCTAATCTAATATTTCTAAGCATAATGCTGACGCTTAAACATTTACAACTACTAGCTGTAATACTGGAGACAATAAACGGTTTAGTCAGATTTACGATAAAGTTATTCTATTCCATTCTATTCTGTCTATGACCTCACGTTCTCCTAAAGTTGCAAGACTTCAAAAGTTTTATCGTTTAATGGTGAGGACTTACCTAAACACATATAGGCCTTAGGATGCTGTTCAGTATGCTCGTCAGACCTGATGAGTTTTAGCAAACCCTGAAGGAATACTGTTGCTACCTTCCTCAGTTGATTCTCGTCACCACTGTAATATACGATTATCATTTAATACCAGCAACATAAAACCTACTGAAAGGGGTCCCGTATTAGGAAGTGAACACACTTATCGACACCGAATTGGCTTGAGCCGGTCAAATAAAGCTTTGTGTCCATGCAATAAAAGTGAAAAAGACGGCAGTCGCGTCCATTCGCGACAGTTCGCGACAACGCGTTGAACTAAATGCAATAAACAAGTGTGGTGATACGAGATCGACTCAAGACGATTCCGTGTCGATAAGTGTGGTTACTCCCTTACTAAGTTTAATACACTAAGGGCCTGTTTTAAGATGTCCAAATAGCCGCTATTCACTGAATAAATTAAAAAAATGGAACAGAATTTGTATAAAATCATCTGCCAAGTTAGTAATAAGAACTTAATCATAGGTGGTGAAACAGGTCCTGAGTCTTTATTTTAACGATAAAGGGATAGTGATACTCGTCCTATAATAACATTTTAAAATAAAAGAAGGATTGGCAAGATCTTTTAATATATGAATGTTAGGAATAAGGACTCACCTATTAATGACGTTTAGAAGAAACACTAGCGCCTGGTTACGTAGTCTTGAATTTGTGTTCGGGTCAAAAAGGGACGAAAATACAACCTGCGAAAATCGATTGTTAAGAACACTTTTTTTAATGTTTTTATTACAGCTGCAAAAAAAAATTTACAAAACCTCTGCTTTCAAGTTTGAAAGACAATTTTTATTAAGTTAAGCTATAGAAAGGCATATAAATATATTTACCTGTACACAATGAGGGAACATTATTGCTGGTCCAGTTGCCTTGTTCAAATACTGTATCAGTTTCAAACGCAGTCTTGTGCAAGCGGGTACCTAAAAATTAAATATTTTAACATAACATTCTACAAGTAACTGGTATTCTATATCACGCCTGTGATTTCCGAAGGGTTAGGCAGTTGTGTACCTATAGTTACACCAATTTAGTTGTAGAAATTGTTCATACCTTGCGATCATCTGGAGCGACCTTCATGCCTCCCCATGTGCCCAAATATAAGGAGTATAATGGAGCTACTACTGAGGGCTGCGACCAGTCTACTGAACTGAAACATAGTTGAAATATAATATAATCCTAGTATAATAGCAAGTTTCTAGTTACTTGTAAGTAGGTTAGTTAAAACTTTTAGTAAATATAAGTTAATTTAATTAATTATAGGGAACTGCATGCTTTTGAAGAGGGGCCTAGAACAGAACCTTGTGGGACCTAACAACTGCAGAACTAAATACGTGTTGTAAAACAAAAAAGGCCTGAGTAAAATTATAAAGGACATTCCAATCTTTTTTAAACCCGTAAAACATAATTTGTCAAATGATAATGTATAAATATCAAACATTATTTACCTGTTAACCCTTATGAGCGGACTATTCGCATGGTTAGCAACACTGAACCTTGAGTCAGCTGCGGCAACTATCAACGTCAGGAGGGTGTCGTTCATGTTGAATATATCCTTGCCTATGAAGTTCACTATAGACAGCTTCATCTGAAAATTACTTATGTTTAATGACCAACCACCTTTTATTGGCTAAGCATTCTTGTTGAGCTAAAAGCTATAGCTGGCAAACTTTTATCCAAATAGATTGCTTGAACCTGGAGTAACATACTGCACTGGTTGACAATTAATCAGAATGAATAGACGTAGACACAACATAGATTTCAACTTTTACGAAGATATAACAATATGTGGTCACGCTGAATCAACTGCATTGTTTCTGGATGTCTGAGGGAGGACATCGTCGTCGAGGTAGACCGCGGCGAAGATCGTGCGACAATCTGATCATGTTTGCGGAGCCAACATGGCCAGCTGTCGCACAAAATAGAGAGATTTGAGGAAAAAGGTAAGGCCTTTGCCCAGCAGTGGGACACAATGTAAACAAAAAAGAAGATATGCACATATCAGTAAGTATATCGAGCCTTTTCAGGAAGAAGATCGTAACCGCCATTTTGCATATTTTACAGAAGAAGTGACATAAGATGCAAAATCAGTTGATCTGGCGATTAATATAAAAACAGTTTTTTGGGATTTTTGGCGCTTACGATGTTCTTCCTGAAAAAGCTCGATATAACGTAGGCGGTCGTTTCGATTCGCCTACGTCATTTACTGATTAATAAAATTTTCAAACATATTAAAAGTACTAACACTTTTGAAATTATTGAATGGAAAATGAACCCTTTATTAGTAACAAAAAATAATTTGTCCATACCTCTTCAAGCTGATTCGGATTCAATTGATTCTTGGCAACAATACGTTTGTAAGTCTTCATACTCATACCAGGCGGTACTTGAAACTCACTCTCACCAGGATTTGGTAAAGCCCTAAAATAAAGTGAGTTAAATAGATTTATGAAAATCAATACAACATATATCTTTTGTAGTCCATGCTTTACATGCTTTTGTGCATAAATAAGGAAGTCATCTAAATAGGCTTTTCTTTACATTTGAGGCATATAGAATCGAAGGCAGCTAAGCGCCACATTTTCAAAAATTAACTATGTATGGAGAATAAACTCAGAGGGTATAAAAACCGCTGACTCTTAAATTAGCGAAACGTTTTTTTCGGTTCCTGAAAATTTGACACGGAGGCACTTAGCTACCTTCGATTCTATATGCCTCATTTGCTAATAAAATGCAAAAAAAATATACATCTTTTTTATTGTAATCATGCATCATATCCAGATAGTTTACAAAAAAAAAATTGTATTTTCACCTAACCAGGGAATAATTCCTCACTATTTACATTTTACAGTGGTACTTGGTGAAGAGCCGAGTCATAGTCTAGTTACTAGTTTTCAAATTGAAATATTTCCAAAAAGAATGACACAGTTTGATAGGCAAAATGTTACCTGTATGGTAGGAGTAGGACATCAGTGGCAAACTTGAGTATCAAGTTGGCAACTTTTGGTTTCTCTTTCAAGTTCAGATCCGTTTCCTTGATATTGCCCAGCAGTGGCATGACTAGCATCAATATACTGTAACAAATAAATAAATAAATTAGCCTGTGTAGTCCCACTCTGCTGGCAATTAAAATATATATAATAATAAATATGTTTATGTAGTTTAAAAGGTCACAGGCAACTTAAAAAATAATAAAGGTGATACACAGTGGTTTTCATAAAATAAAACAATTTGAGGGAATTTGGATAGCTGAGTCAATTATGGTAAAATGCTAATTTCATCTTTGTATGTAAAACGGACTTTGCCCTGCGGGGGCAATTATGGACAATGCATAACTCTACAGTATTTTTAATTTATATAAGTTACCTCACGCTAAGTTTAGATCATAGGATAGTAAAAGATATCAAATAAATTGAGCTTGATCCCCAGCAACACCCTTAGTTGAATTTTCTTTGAGTCTATCTTTAGATTCCTTGGCTTAGCATTATTTTATGTATGCAAAATATGAAATTCTCACCCATCCTGATGTCCCTGAGGCTTGTTCTCTATGGCTTGTAGCAGAGAGGGAGCCAAACTGAGCTGTTGTTCACGAGGCAGTCTTGGGAAACCCATAGTGATGTATATAATTGAGAAGTTCTGAAACAAACAGGTTGATAACGGAATTATTACCTTAGTCTTTTGGAGATAAAATTGATTTTTGATAAAATTCTTGTATGAAACTGTTTTTTTTTTATACCCATAGTTACTTTGTATCGTGTCCAAAATGACTAAGCATAAAAAACTGACCTTTTGAAGGATACCTCTAGAAATAATTGAAATGCAGCGAATATTTTGCCAAATAGTGTTCTTCTATACTTCTTCTACATAAGCATTATGGTGAATAAACCTTACATAATTATAAAAAATATACTTACAATAATAAAGCTGTTGGATGTTGGCTCCTTGTACAGCTGTAGCAGTGTCTGCACGGGCAGCTGCACATCAGCACGGCACTTCACTCTCTTGTTCACATGCACAAGCAGCTCCATCACTTTGGTACGCACCTACCAATGACATGTAGAGTTATCAATCAGGAGATGACATCAAAATATTGGAGAATTCATAAAATCAATACATTTGGCATGGTAACTATCTTTTCTGTAGTTTTAAATAAAATTGATTTAAGAGAAATAAGACTTTCGAATGCTAACTTAAACTTTTGGCTGATAGGAGCATCCTTCATAACTATAAATAACAGGCTTTTGAGGCTATAATAACATTAGCCTGGGTAAGGTTGAAGTTATGGAAATTAAAACGCTGTAATTTGTACAAAGAACAGCTCAAACTGAACAGAGAGTCATCCTCTTACTATAATTTTATGTAAATAAAGCCAATCGGACCTGTTCATGAGGAGATGACAACTTCAATATCACCGGTGGAAGAAACCGGCCCAGACAACTCTCGAGCTGGTCATCACTATCCGCGTTACCTAGACGCAGAAAGACTCGATCCAGAAGCACTGGAAATAATAAAACAAAGGCTTTAAAATGCTAACAAACAGCCGGTGGATGCAAGCTAGGTTATTGCGCATTTTAACACGTTTTTTTTAAACCTACGGTAATCTGTTACTTACACAAATCGTTGGAACAATCGTTCCCACACTCCGTTACTTCCATTTCAGACATTTTTGTGGTTTTAATTCACAATAACTCCAGAAAGTTTGTGTTGAAGATGACAAACAAAAATATTTGACAGCTGCTCAATACTTGACTGACGTTTAATGCGGAACGTTTCATTTCACGCATAATTTTTACAGGCAACCATTTTTTTATTCAAGTTGCGGTCAAGAGTGGTGTGGGACACATATGCAGCCAATGTAGACCCATTGGCAAAGTCAAGCAGGGACGTAGCTACCACCGTATTATTATGATTAGGTGGTAGCTAGACACGGGCCCCCAAATTGTTAAAGGTAAAATATTATCCAAAACCTCAAACTTCAAGCAGCTAGGTAGAAAGGGGCACCAACATTTATTATACAGGGCCTCTTTATTACTAGCTACGCCAATAAAGGTCAGAGTAAAAAATAGAATGCCCTGCCCGTTTTATTAGTTACTATTATATAATTACGGATATATATATTAGTTAATATTTATTATAGCTTGAAGGTCGTGAAACATGGATCAGACGTGGATACATTCATTAATTTGAAATACTACTTCTATTTCTATACTTATATATACTAATAATAAAGCTAAGAGTTTGTTTGTTTGATCGCGCTAATCTCTGGAACTACATACCAGTCGGATTTAAAAAAATAATTTACTTTTGTTAGCACGATTCGTGAGAAAGGCTTCAGGCTAATTAACATCACGCTATGACCCTCTCACTGAGTGGGGGCCTGTGTCCCAGCAGTGGAAACATTATAGGCTGGTTATGTATGAGTATGACCCTTAGGAGCCGAGCTAAAACAAAAAGTCAGAAACAACGCTACACGAAAGCGAACTAATAGCGCGGGCAGGGCAGGTGATGCGATGGGTGGGTCGGGGGAACAAGAAACTTCACGCAGACGAAGTCGAGGGCAGAAGCTATAATATTACAATGTGTAAATTTGTATGTTTGTTACTCAATCAAGCAAAAACAGCTGGACGGATTTGGATGGGCACACAGATAGTTCATAAACTGGATTGACACATTAGATACTTTTTTTCCAACATCCACGCGGACGAGGAAGCAGGCAAAAGCTAGTAACTAGTTCAGAAATGTTTATTTGTTTAAAAAAATGAAAGACCAATTTAATTCATTAGTGATCATTAGGTATATTTATTTAAAGATTGAGCTAAATATATAACATATGTTACCATTTACAAAAATAATGGAAATAGTATTATGAAGTTAAAGTAGGAATAATACAATAAAATTAAGCTGCTAATAATATTGGGTACACACTGGGCAATCGAAGGCCAGATGAACAGAGTATTTTTGATTTTAAAAGTCCTAATATTTAGCTAAAGCAACTACATAGAGAGACCACAATTTTATAAAACCTTAATTTGGCTTATGGCTCAGTATGTACGCAGCATTATAATTTGAAAGTATTATAAAAAAACAATGACACACTATTTTTATAATAACACAGCTTTCAATCACTAATTCAATATTAAAAAAAAAAAAACTTATAAATTATAAACTATATTTAATTAATACTTAAATTTTGAATTCCATAACATTGAATCAACTAATATAAACTTTTAGTAAATATGTTTTTTTTTTTTTCATTTCTATTCGGAATGTCTTCAATCCAATGTTATTTATACTAGAAACTCACATACTTCATACCTAAAAATATTCCAACACTCATTATCAAATATGATTTGTATAATTATTATTGTACAATAATCATTGGTCTTACAGTTGCCAACCAAATACTTTTTTAAAAATGCCAACACAATATTTATGGCTGGCCACACAATTTCCTATGGTGGTTCTTTCTTTAAATCGTTTTCTAGAACTATGGTTCATATTGGCAGAGATTGTCGTGGTCGCTCAGAGATCCAGGTCGGCTCCTCATTGCCGCGCGTGTTTTCCTTCGAGTGTGGCGACCCTGACAATACGTGTGGTCTGCGGAGGCAGTGAGTGGACGGACGAATAAAATTGTACATACATTGACTTACATCAAACCAGACAATTCATGTGACCGAACCTTAGTTTACCCTGTTCATCTCTCTACTAAAGCACGGTGAATTAACCTATCAAATCCTTCAGCGGTTCCATTCTTTACTGATAAATTCTAATAGTACTACGCTCAATGCCTCCGCATCCAAGTCACATGATATCCACACGTCTGAGAGCATGTAGCTTGTCACTTGAATACCGACAGCGTCAGGTCCCCCCCCTGTGCTACTCGATGCCGTGCGCGAAGATCATGACGAGCCCAGGTTCTATCATCATATGCTCGTCCACATGGGTGTTGTCACAATGTAGGACGAGGACCGCTTGCTTGCCTGGCACTCTTTTGCACACGTATTTTTCATATAATCTGTAAAAAAGATTTTTGTTTTAGTTATTATTTCCTTTATTTCATTATTTACATATAAATTATATTTTTAAATATTAGGCTAACAAAACATTTAAAAATATTTAAAAAAATAGTAGTCCGCCGGTGTCGGTCCAAGCTACCGGTGGTTAGGGCTTTGTTTTAGTTTATTATTAACATTATCCAGAAGGGGTGGCAAAAAACTGTCTCTTATCTAACATTGCCCTAGTTTAATTTCTTTCAATCAATAACAAAAATAAAAGTGTGATTACCTATTTACATGATTGCTTATTGCATAACTCTGTTTCCAAATATACGATTCTAAATCAATGCAATAGCCAAAACGATGTCATAGTGCAACTTTCTAGTTCTCTAATTCACACATTCCATAGTGGCGAATTATTTTTTTCTCATAGATAATTTAATGATATATAAATGTTTACAGAATTATAATTATATAATCAATCAGCAATACAACTCCAAGTTAGAATTGGCCTTAATGACATGATTTCATGAAGTAGTAATTCCATGTGGGTATTGGGTAATTTGAACTTGGAGAGTTGTGTTGATGATTCTAATTCTGTAAATACATATTTATTACGGTCGCGAATCATGTTTGATCAAAATACAACCAGACACTGACCTCTAAATTGCTCTAAAAAAAACGTAAGAAAACGTGGTTTTCGCGCGAAATTCCGTTAAGATAAACTGTAACTTGCCTCCTATTATTTTGTCTGGTTTCGAGTGAGGATAGGCCCGGCGGCCACCGTCGTTCGTGACAATTTTCCATAAGGTCATCTATTATATGAGGTGGGCAGCCAGATTCTGACAAACTTCGCTTGATCATCATCTGAAACAAGAATAGCACCAAATGTTACTACTTTTAAAAATAATATAATAACAATCCAAAGGTGTTGGGTGCCTTGGTTTCATTGAAATAAATGCTTCGAATTTATAAACAGGCCTTGTAGCGAAAGAGTCAATTCAACAGAAATCCAAAATTCAGGCGATCGTCTTTTACGTGGTAACAACAATGTTTCGCAACATCCCCAACGTCGTTCGAGGATTTAAGGTTTTTGATGTAGCCCCCGAAAAAGGTAGGTACCCATGGGGGAATACAGATCTCACACAGTCTATCTATCAATCAATGAAATCATCAATCTGTCTGTTTTTTGTAAGATTGTTTACTTAATACCGAGACAGGCTGTACTTCATTCTCAGTCATCGCACACACACATACCCGCGTCATACTCAACGCGGCGCGATGAACAAATGGATGGAACTATGTTTTATTTATTATTCTGTAAACTATGTTATTGTTAAACAATTAAATACACAATATTGCGCAATTATACTATTGTATGAAGTGTGTGCCACTACTATGCCAGTACGAGGTCCAGTTGAAAACTAGCGTCAGGCACTAGTTGTCTGGCATAATGGCATTTTTGCTGAACAGCTCTTTGGCGCAGTTGTGAGGCACAGTTACCAGATGCTAATTTCGTACGAGGTTGTAGTGTGTGCTAAATAAATGTATTTTCTTTTTACCCAGATAGTCCTCTATTCAGGAGTCAGTTCATAGCTAACCTGTAAAACATCATCAGGTGTGGAGATCATGCCACCCCAGCGAGTGACTCTCGCCCGCGCCAGAGAGTTGGCCCATCGGACCACTTCTTCTCGCTCCATTTGGTCAGCAAGGGCACGCATTGAGGGGTTCGACAAACGCATCGCTCGCATGAATTCCTGGCACAAATGATATACAATATTATTAGTTACTAGAACAGTCACATTTTTTTGCGAATTTTGCTTCTAAAAGCTACTTTTAAACTTTTTTTTTTTTTTTCACTATCATTCTAATGTCAACCTTGTGTTACTGTAGATAAAAGTCGTATAACGCACGCATTTCGTGATTTGCAACAGTTATATTCATAGCAGTTTTATAATAGTGGCATATTTATTAAATTGTGAAACTAATAAAGCAAGCATTGGCTTTTGTAATATAGTATTCAATTCATTAAGCATATTCAACAAATATTAATTAGATAATTACACAGCTGACAAATGCTACAACTGCTAATGTCATTAAGCAATAATATTTATGTCTTTGGTAACAGTCTTATTGGCATAACACAAGAGTAGTAGGTTTAGATGCCCAGGTTACGCATCTGGAAAAACTCTGAAGTTCTCTTAAGCCTAAAAAGTTAGCTTTACTTAAGTATCAAAACATACACATACACAACATACTTTCAACAACGCCAGTTCTCGTTTATGTTCGTTTATCACAAGTCTCTGTTCGGCTAATTCCTGTTCGTAGTCGTTCAACTTTCCTTGATGGGTTGCTATAAGTGCCCGTAGTTCACGGACACAGTTGTGTTCGGCCAGTTCATCTTTTGGTATCACAAGTCCGCAGCCCGCTTCACATGGCATTGGCCTTTTGGGGTTATATTCGCCTGTAAACAAGATAATAGAATTTGTAATTAACGAATGTGTTATGTTTATCTTATCAGCAACAATCTTATAATTTAATGGGTAGATGATAAGATCTGCTTTCAATTATCATTTTTTTGCAGATACAAACTGTTTTGTAAATAAATATTGTTGCCTACAACTTAATTCACAATTTTCAGAGTTTTGTACAAAAATATATTCTTTTTGTGATAGTGTTTAGTGTTAGTGTTTTTGGCTCAAACATTCAGTCAAAGTGACTTCTGTGCTGCCACCAATAACGCTGCAGAAGTGGTGAAGTTTAGGGTCAGTAAAATCTAAATTACTGTTGTGCAAAATATATTCATGAAACTTAAACATACATTCAACTAAATGGGATGCCAGTGAATCCAGTTTCAGTACTGCGTTGCACCCATGGGGTGCGTTGTCACAACTCGTACACAGTCTATAAAGTAAACATTGCATTTATATCATATTATCTTTCTCTTTTAGTACAGTCACTGTCTCTATGACTCAAGCATTCATGATAGTTGAATGAATACTAGGTATATGAAGTAATATCTTTATTGATACTCTAAAAATAATGTTTTGATTCAACAACATTACTACTGTTACTCAAATATGCTTCAATCAATTTTACAGACTCCATTATCTGATTATTAAAACACAAATCATGATATTTATTATATAAGCCCTTGCAAAACAATCACAATGTGTGACCTAGAAACCAATAAGAAACCATGACATTCTTGTGAAATAATCACCTTGATAGTAAGTTGCGTAGTATTCTGGGAACGGGTCTTAGCTGGCTGGCGGTGACGGCCTGTCGGTCCACAGGACAGGTGGGCTGGCGACTGATCCACTCCGTTATACAAGCGCGACAGAACGCGTGCTCGCAAGCAGGGGCCTACGTACACAAATACACCCATTCATAACAACACACACATTAAACAGACTTCCTTCTTAAAAACCATACAGAAAATGAGCACAAACCTGAAGAGGGTCCTCTAGAACCCCTGAACAAATAGGACAAATGAGTTCTTCATCAACGTCACCTTGAAATCTTTTGATTTCAAATCCCATGTTTGTTATTTTCGCACAGGATTGACAAACATCAGTCCGGTGTGTTCTTGCGTGGAATTTAGACTATTTATAAAACTGCAATTGAAGGAAATGCCAATAACAAATAATAAAAATCAGCACAGTTTGCTTTGCTTTCCTTCCAAATGATTTTTTTTAACAACGTTACCACAGACTGCTTACCAAAAAAATGGATTATCAACTAGGAAATGTCAAAATGCAATGCTGTCAAGTGTCATCATTTTAGTCGAATCAAGAAACAGTTATCGACATTGCTAATATAACTTTCACTTGGTCACATCTCTAAGAAAAACGTAAATAATTAAGGTTTGTCTCTGCTAAGCAACAGTTGCCATGTTTTTTTTTAAATGCCCCAGCATTTACTAAATTTACTTTATAAATTAAATTGTTTGCCATGTCCTTTGACTTTTACAGTGTTTTTTTAATTTTTTACATTTCTTGTACACATTGTAGTTACAAACGCGATTGAATTGATTATTGGATCGAATGAAATATTAAACAAAGTGATTTATAAGTTCATACAAAGACCTTATATTTTTGTAACTAACCCGTTAAATGGCTAATAGTTCAGTTTTGGCAACATTGCTCTCTTCCTGCCATTTGCCAACAAATCTGCCTATTCTTTTTTTTCTGCCATTATGTGCCATTGTAAAATGGATCTGGCCAAAGGGTGCTGATAAAACACAGTTTTCTTCTTAATTTATATAGAAAAATCACAAAATTAGATTCCAAAATGAGCGTGTTTAAATCAGCCATGGGCTATTTCAGCTCAGGAGGCGCTAACGGTGGCAGTGATAATGATTTTGTTGGTCAGTTTGTTGAAATAGGAAATATGAAATTGAGAGTTAAAAAGGTGATCGCAGAAGGTAAGTCAATATCAAATTGTAATAACTGTTTCATGCTCCACCTAGAGTAACTCATGAACTTAAGATTGGTGTTGTCGTATTTCGTGTAGGTTGGCGCAGTACACGTACTAACGTCATAGAAATTGGGGGCGTAAGGGTACATTGTCCGACAAAATGTTTGGGGTCGTTATGATGAGCATATCCGTTATGACACTCGAGCTAATTTCGCTGCAATAAAGTGAACGAACCTTTAAATTACATTGACTTTAACATTGTTATGATGAGATAATTTTTGCTGTAAAAAGTTTGAAAAAATTTAGTGGAAACTACAAGGCTTGCTCATTGCTTTTAGATAATAAAATGAAGCGAAGCAAACGTCAAGATATTATGTTCCACTCATAATTATCAGTCTTGCATGTTCTAAGGTCATATAAATTTGTTAGAATTACACTGATTCAGACCAATGCGGAGTGAATGAAAAATGGATTGGTTTATCAACAGATATGATTCTAGTTACTGTAACATTATCTTTTACATAGTGAGTGTATCCTGCCATCAGTTAATGCCACCTACCTACCAATAATGTCAGTATTGAAGAAAGTTTGTTGAACAATCAGTATTCATGATTGTTCCATTTTTTGTAGAGAAGAGGTCTTTGTCCTGCATTAGGACAATTTTGAAGTAGATCATTGCCAATGGACTTAAAAAAGTTCCAATAAGATTGCTGTAATTAACAGCAAGGAAAGGTCTTCATCTATTCCATATGTTGTGTAGAGTGATTGGTGATGTACTATGATGATCAGATATATATAGAATGATACTGCTTGCTGCAGCCCATTCTCATGTCATAGTCCTTTAGTGGTCTGCTTACTAGAAATCATGTACTGTGGTATGTTTATGAAGGCTTCATAAAATTGTCTGATTTCCTCAATTAATATGTTTCCTTTAATGAACTTGGACTCAATTTATTTAATATGTTTTTGAGATTATAAATCTTTCCTGGAACCATTGGTTGGCCTGTTGTTAACTTTCCTACTATACTAGGAAATGTTACAGGAAATATCAACTTGTTTAATTAATCTAAGTATAATATTTTATCAGCATCTGCAGGAAACTGTTAACAGGAAATTGATTTTAAAAACCAAAAGAATTGGTCTATTGACAATATTCCTACTAAGTCCTTTCTATTTCAGGTGGTTTTGCTTTTGTGTTTGTTGCTCAAGACGTATCCACTGGCACCGAATATGCCTTGAAAAGGCTAATGGCAGCTGACGAACAGGCAAACAAAAACATTATTCAAGAAATTAGCATATTAAAAAAATTATCAGGTCACCCTAATATAATCAAATATATAGCAGCATCTTTTATTGATAAGGCGAAGACATCACATGGGATGGGAGAGTATTTGTTGTTGACGGACTTATGCAGCGGGGGAAGTTTGATGGAAGCTCTGCAGAACAGAGGGACAGCTTTTCCTCTTCCAACAATACTTAGGGTGTTCTACCAGACGTGCCGGGCTGTGCAGCACATGCACGCACAGGTGCCACCAATCGCACATCGTGATCTCAAACTAGAAAATTTCTTAATATCTAATGAAGGTAACATTTTTGATCTTATATAATAACAGCATGACTCTTGTGGAAGATTTGTGAGCACTGAAATATTAAATAGTGTGTTGTGTTCTAATGGACTTTATTGATTTTTGTAGGTACAATAAAACTATGTGATTTCGGTTCAGCTACCACAGATATTTATTCACCGAATCCTTCCTGGAGTGCAAATCAAAGAAATATGCTAGAGGAAACCGTAAGTTGTCCTTTATTTTACTTAGCAAAAAGTTATGTGATTCTTATTGGACTATTTCTTCTTATTACTTACATAATACAAATAACATCACATCTTGTTTCTTCATTTTCAGCTGGCCCAATTCACCACTCCTATGTACAGAGCACCAGAAATGTTAGACACTTGGGACAATCGCAAGATTGACCACAGTGTAGATGTTTGGGCACTAGGATGCATCCTCTACACACTGTGCTATATGCAACATCCATTTGAAGATTCTGCTAAACTTGCAATTCTAAATGGAAACTATAATCTTAACCCCAATGATCAACGCTATAAATGTTTTCATGAAGTTATAAGTGAGTAAAATTACTTCTTTCGTTATTATGTATTGTATGTAAATTAAAATATGTGATTGTGATGTGTCTTGTCCCCAGGTGGTTGCCTATCAGTGAACCCCGAAGAGCGCTTGACAATAAGTAGTGTGCTGGAGCGATTGGCGGCGATAGCGGAGTCCAATAATGTCAATCTCAAGCAACCACTCAAATTTGAGCGTAAAAAAGTTGAACAATCTGTGGCCACTAGCTCGCCAGGTAATAAGAAGTCAAGTAAATATTACACTACCATATCCTAAGAGAAATGTCGCGGCGCGGCACGTTCAACATTTTGTGATAAATTCGAGACAGAGTCGCCTAAACGTTTACATTGAGTTGCGAGCGCGCGTTTCACTTATCCATCCCCTACGGACCATCGTTCTGTTCTGTTGCATTAAATACTCGAGCTAAAAATGGTCAAGTATTTTTTGACTTTTTACACTCAAATTTTTTATTTTTTCCATATATTTATTTTGAGTTCCTTAGAAAGGTTATTAAACGAAATGTGAGATTTATTTACATTCCAATGTTGATTATCACCAAAAATTGAACATCACCAAAGGTAAGGCAATGTTGAATAAATTGTTCTCTGAATGAAATAAGGTAGTATAGCATTTATTTGACTTGAATCAAAATTGATTATTTATGTTGCTTCAATGCTGAGATGCGTTAACATGACGTTGGTAAAGTTAGACATCTAATATTAATATTTTCGAGCATTTCTTTGTGTATGGAAGAGGCTCAGACTGTGCATTTACATAGTGCAATATTAGCCATGATGTTTCATGAACAGTGAAAGTTAATAAGCTTTAATTTGGTATTTAAGTCTGATTATGAAAGAAGACTTGAAAGATTCACAGTGATAGAATAATAGAATGGTCACTAAAATTATAAAACAAGAAACCAGACAAAATTGACACTTGTCGCAAATTCTCCAAACATTCTTCTTGAATAATCTTATTACCAAAAAGTCAGTATGCATTTATGAAATGCATACCTTTTGTAGCTAGATAGGATACTTGTCGCTAGTTAGAATCTTTACTATACTTTAGGTGTAATTATTAATCTGTCTATACATTCCTGTAACTTTATTGGGCTATATATATACAATTTCACACCAATGTCTAAACCCCTTACTATATTAGGCATATTATTTTTCTATATAGTCTAATAGTTAATATTAAATAAATATCCAGTTATAGTATATAGACAAATGTACAGTGGTACTAAATCTGGATAACAACTAGTATATTATATGATATATATTGGCTTATAATAACACGTTTGAGAGTATATATGTGAACTAACATTGGTTGCGGTAGCGCCGCGGCTCATCGTTGGCATTTAACGGTATTGGTGGCTTGGCGGTCTCGGCACCCTCGCGCACTTGTCACGTAGATTATATTTTGGCTCTTATATTTTAAGTTCTTTGTGTGTATATAACTAGTCTGTTAATTAGATTGGTGTATTCTATTACACTGCTTGTTATCACATTATATTTATGTTGATGCAATCGAACACTATGATTAAAATCATGGATCAGTCCAGACAATATATGGAAATGATATGTTAAACTGAGGTACAAGTATTGAATTAGAGTAGATTTATATGATATTATAGAATACATGATGTTTAACGTTCATACGTATGTCATTAGTTGATACTTATCACAAAAGTTAGTGTTTTTATTAACACTGTCTTACACTTATGTCATTGAATCATTATTTCTGTTGTGCATATTATTATTTAGTCATGTGGGAGCTTAATATAGATAAATAAATGAGTATATTCTTCACAGCCGTCGTTTGATTTTATTTCTAACGTATTTTGAGTGGCACAGATATTGAAAGTGAGTTCTGTGGTTGGGCGCTCCGTGTGTGGACAAATGTGGGTATAATATGTTTGTGACATATGCTCTGTGTTACTATCAGATTCACGTTCGCTTTCAACTAACATGATGGTACGCACTGTAGATCTACTGGTTGCACTGTAGGCACGATTGTAAAGTTTTTGTATCAACTAACAATTCATTTGGTGTAAATGACTAAGAATCATTTGTTTCATTTAACTCATTTTTACTTCTATTGGGTGTCTAACACAAGGTATGGGTATTCCGTACAGCAGAGGCTGCTACAATAAAAGTGTGCAGCTCGAGGAACAGTTATAACATCATAGCTGAAACATTTGCGTTAAAATATAGTGATCTAAGATGCGCACGAGATAAGTGGTATGAAGATCGTTTCATATGCGCATACGTTGCATCGCGACATAACTGGCTGTTCAATTATGACAAAGCATTCGAATCTGTAGCTAACTGTTGACTCCTCCATTCTAAACCTTATTGCCTAAATTTTAAGACCTATCACGAGTAAAACACTTAATTACAAGATCTTGCGCTATAAAGAACCCTATGTCCACAAAACTCCTGCTAAATTGCATCAAAATCCATTCAACAGTTGTAACAGTAGAAATATCACGCAATGACAGACGACGGACAAACTCTCGCACATATCAAAACTGATGACTGTGTGAAAAAAACGATTGAACTCTTATAAATTATCCCCAACTCTTCACCACAAACGGCTGAGACAGGCTCTCATTTGTTTTATTTACAACTTATTATAAATACGCAACATATTTCTTGCGATACTTAACTAGAAAAATGTACCGCGGTATCTACGCGTTAACCACTTGTAATGTTTTCCACATAACTACATAAATGTAACGATGATTGCCCGTTTATACGGAGTCCTAGCAATGTGTGATGCGTAGGAGTGTCATAATTGAATACGGAGCGTAGTTGAGCTTGATTTACTCGCCTGGCTGGGCTGGGTCATATGGAGTTGGTTCGAGTCGTACTGAGAAAATAAACTAATAACTATATGTTGTTATATGGCTTCCTACATCATATTGGTTCTTAGATTTCTTGGGTGGTTTCTCTATTTATATTTCTCTCTCGGATGGTTACTATTACTTTTTTATTAATTAGCTTCGATCCATTTTAATTTTGATTGTTATTTGTCATGGTTTTGCTTGTTCTTGGGATGAAATGTGTTAATAAACATGCTTAATTTTAATCATAATTTCATGTCATTATGTATTGTCAAAAATTGAAACGGAATAATGTACAAAAAATTACAGGGACAACTGTATAAAATGTAAAATATCTTTATAGTATCAAAATAGTATTTCAAGCACTTTTTCATGGTCATATTAATTAATATTTTTTACTAAATTTTTTAAGACATTTTTTTTTTTTATCAATACGTTATTTTCATCTCTTTTTACTAACACTACTGTTATAAAATGATTTATAACTCACCATTAAAAATATCTGTTACTTTTATCTAATCTTGAAGGATTGATAACTATTTAGATTGGTATAGCAACTAAAATTAGGCCCGGCGGTATGCGATAATTAATTACGAAGAGGCATGAATAAGAAATACTTCAATTGTTATTATTTTAAAACAATGTTTATGGATGGAATCTGCCATGCATGTTAGCCTGTTAAACAAGGAATCAGTGCTTATATTTTGTTTCTTTTGAATGGTCGTAACACATTGCATGTACCTGTTTGTATAGTATCGGAAGTCCCACGCCTCTTTTTTATTCAAAAACAATTAAGTGAATATTTGTTATTAAAATATTATTTTCTGTAGCGACAGCGCCGCGACGCGGTGACCTAGTGCGTCCAATAAATTATTTGATTTTATAAGTAGCAGATAAAGATCGCGTGTTGAAATCAACACCACGACTGCACTGAAGTGTTTACTATCTATATATTGACATATTTAATATCAGATTATGTACTTACTACGGTGTAAGATAACGCTCAATCGCTAAAGAGACAACTTTAGTGGACTCGATCGATAGTATTAAGATTACTGATCGTTAGCTGATAGAGGCGTGGGAATTCTGTCGTGTAGAATAATGTGTATGCAATACATATCACGTTTTCTTTTTCATTTTAGGTGTTTTCAACTTTTTCGGATGCCCAATAGTTTTCTCGTTTAAATGACCCGCTGCGATCGCATGAACCCTTGCATCGGACACCCATCACACATTGACGCTTGCTAGAACCATTGGATATGCTCGCAATGATGAGTATTCATTGTTTTTATTTATTAATGTTTAACTATATTTAGTAATGTTGTTATTGCCTTTAGAATATTTTATCTTATAAACCACTCGATGGTTGTTTGTTTGGCAGCTATGTACCAATAATTTGTTTACTAAATTCGATGTTTTTTAAAGGCGAAATTAATTTGTACCTAGCTTTTGACAAATAGGGCAGTTATTTTATTTGTGAGCAGTGTTCTCTGTCCGCCAAACGAATTTGTATAGAACCGTTTAAAGTAGTCTATACAGTTTTAACGATGACAATAATATTACAATTCTCTTTGTATTTATATAAACCCAAGGCTATAGATATTGTAGGTCCGTCCTATACTTAGGTATTAGTATAGTTCTACTTTTTCAATACAAATATCCTTTTATGTCCTAGCCTAATTAAAAGACAGCATAGGGGTCAAACTAAATTACCTTGTGAAACTCCACAGGAGAGATGGGTATCGATATCTACATGATAAAGCAAAAATCTATTTAATTTGATGACTTTTTTGTGGGTCATCGACCGCAGTTAGTGTGCTTGAAACATGTTTAAAAATCAGTTTTTTGTGTTTGCTTCACAAAAGTATTCATAAATATCTAAACACCATAAAACAGAAGAAAAAGATTTTCTGAACTCATACTCCCAGAGGTCGTTGACCCTCCCAAAATACATAAAAATATTTTATATTTTTATTTTATCCTGTTTAGATATCGATACGGAGTTTCGCTAATTATAGCTAATTTATTTATTAGCTAATTTAATTTGACCCTGTATAGTCTAATTCCTAAATGTAACGGTTGCTTCACTACTATTGAATAAGTAAATATTCCAACTATATTTCCACATTCCATGAAAAGGTACAAAAGTGAAGTTCGGTCGATAGTATTAATTAGTTACCATAATTGTTATGTAATTACGAGTTTAAGAATTCTGTTATATTACATACAGTACTTATTTATAGTATTCAACTTGGTACTTGTTAGAATCTAATTCAGGTTAAGTGCATTTTTATTTGCACTAGACATTTTATTGCATTCCAAAATATAAAATCAGAGCAGTAAAGAAAACAGTTTATGGTTAAATCTATTTCTTGGCTCAAATTCGCAAAGATCTGCGTAAGCTTCAAATTCATACGATATTAAGTGTTCAGTGTTTTAAATAACAAAAATAAGTACTAGTTTCAAATTACTCAAGAAATGTGTAAAGTTAGAAAACCAAATCAAACTGCGCTGTGAAAATGAGATTGTATCAGTGGGGGAATCTAAAAAAGCATAGGAAGTAAAAGAATGAGTGCTTCAGAAATAATGATTTAATTCATGGTATACTGGCAAAATGGCTATTACTTTAGCCATTCGCTTTATACCGTTGAAAAAACAAAATGTTTTATAAGGTGCTTTTAATTTATATTCATACATATTCCATTTAATTTAGGAAAATAAGCATTTGCCCCAATTTATGTCAAAATATATTCTCAACTTGAATTTATTAGATCAAGTTAACACTAAGATATAAAAATGTTAGTATTTTGCTCACTAAAGCATTGAATTTACTGGTTGGAAGAAAATATTTCTAAATAGTTTTCTATTATAAATATCCAAGTTTTTTGTAGTTCCAAGTATTCCGTAGAATATTTAAAAAAGAAAGTATTATTATTACGGTTCCTGCTTACTGGGCCATTTTGACGCATTTTCTATTTCTCTTTGACAAATTATAATATTAAAACCGAGGCGTTGCTAACCTAAGTATATTCAATGAAAGACGTTATGAGTTTTAAGTTCCTATTTTATCAATAAAAAAAAATCTGAGTATGGCGCACGTTGGTCGGTCTTTTGTTTATAGAGACACCGGGATCGGAAAAGTAGGCTTTTGCTTCGCTTTTTGGCTGGTTCAGAAGTTTCAACCCATTTTTTTGCTCAATCATAAATAAAAATGTAAGCGGGATATCCGAAAAAATATTGATGTCCTTAAGGGTTGGTAACAACCCAACTCTTCAATGCATGTTTGGTCGAGAATATTGAAAATGCGCCAAAATGGAGCATTCCAAACAGGGGCCTTTAGGCACTATTACCAATAGGTAAGTAAAATTGATTATTTTTTTTAATACTTTTATAAATGTATTCAACAATATTATGTTGTTAAATTAAAAGAGTATATTGTTGTGATGTTAAACATTTTTCATTATATTCGCTGACTTTAAATATTTTTTCCTTAATCTTTTTGATATGCTTGAATGTACGTGATTATTTCAAACAATACTGATTTGTTTTATATTATATTCGAATAGTTAATTTAAAAGAGATAGTGTTTAGACGAGCAATATTTTTGTTACTATTTAGACGTTTAAGTGTAAACATGTAAGATATTTAATGTTAGAAATAAATATCTAGTACTCTATAATGTTGTTTTTGTAATGTCTTAACTACCTTGTGATGTTTTAACACTTTTGATGAAGTAAACTCAAGTACTTAATACTTTAATCAACATTACAATGACATATCAATTATTTTGTGATGGCACTCAGAATCAAAGGGTTAGCAACGTTAGAGTGAGAACACGCTAGATAGCTACGTGTAAAAGGGAGAGAGAGAGGCAACCGGGCTGCCTAGAGTGCCATCGCTAAATAATCTATCTGTACACAGATTGGAATCTAATCAATGACATTGCCATTGAATCAAAGTTATTAACTAATATACATTAGGATAAAATTGTAATATATACAAAATCAAACACACTATAACAACTACCAACAAATGAGGACTATCATAATCCTCTGTAAAATGTGTAAGATTTACTTGACCATGATTAAAGGCTCAATACCAATTGACACACAAAAACGCGCCAAAATAACTGTCACTTCTGCTCATCTGTAATGTGATAAGATTTTTTATTTTATTTTAGCGAGCAAAGAGCCGGCGGCTGTCATCCAGGAGGTGCCGAACTCACGGCCTCCAGAGCCGAGTCGCCCCCCGCCGCCCGCGCGCCCTCCGGCCGCTCCGCACTACCAGCCACCATTGCCAGCGACACCGGCCAATTCTGGAGGACTATTCTCGTCTATCAAAGGAGGCGCTGGAAGCTTCTTAAAGAATTTGAAGGATACCTCTTCGAAGGTTATGCAAACTGTGCAACAGTGAGTATCGGAGCATATTATAGTTGTTATACGTGTATTACTCGTATATCCCTTAAATGGACCATTCTCTGGAGTCCGCCCCTTAAATTGATCCAACTCTAGAGATCGCCAATTAAATAATTTAAGTGTTTTTCTGAATAATAAAGTTTATTTACGTCGTCATTTTGGGAAGTACTCATTTGAATCAATTCAAATAAATTGATAAAAATAATTGAAGGAACACTTTGGAAATGGACTTTCTATATTTAGTTGACAAATTAAAAATTATTTTGTTTTATTTATGATTTGTGACTCATTTTTCTTTGTATTTCAGGTCAATAGCTAGAACAGATTTGGATATTAGCTACATAACTAGTCGTTTAATAGTGATGCCTTACCCGTCAGAGGGCTTAGAAAGCGCTTATAAAACCAACCATATTGATGACGTCCGGGTAAGATTTTGTTCTGTATTTATTTGATATCTCTTAACAAAGATTTTACTATTATGTATGACTGTTTTAAAATGAACACGTCTACAAGCATTAGCTGTAACTGTTTTAATTTAAATTTTGTATTAAATTCATTAAGTCGCATAATTATCATAGTTTGCAGCCTTGTCTACGATTTGTGGCCTGTGTTAAATCTGTTGAAGTTGAAATCATAAAAGTTCTTGTTATGGCAAATTTGCTGAGTGTGTACATATTAGATATTGTTTACGTATTATGATCCCCTGTCTCATCAAGGTTAATCTTTCCGGATTTTTTAATATCTTCCCAATTCCCAGGCATACTTAGAAAGTCGTCACCCTGGCGGCAAATACAGCATCTACAACGCATGTCGCGGTTGCCGTCTATCCTTCCCTCGTCATGTGCCCGTCACGGACGCGTGCCGTACGCTATGGCCCACGCCGGCCCATCGGGCGCCACTGCTGGCACCAACCTATGCGTTACTGCAGCATATGTACCAGTACTTGGGCAAAGATGATCGGCAAGCTGCTGTTATTACGTGCCAGGTATGCTTTAGTATATAACCTAAAGTCTATTCAAATTTATGTTTCAAATTGATTTTATTTTAAGTTAAATAACAACTTTATTTTAAAGGTAATTTCAAAGTGACTAGCACTATTGAAAAAGTTATAAAAATGTTTGAAGTTGTAGCGTAAACTGCACTTTATTGTGTAGGAATTAAAGTTATTTTTCCATAAACTCATATTTGTTTACATTAATTTTTGGCAAATAAGTCGCGAATGCAGATTATATCAGTAGGTAACCTATTGTTTCTATAACAGTTGAAAGTCTATTTACTTGCGGAATAAAAGTGTTGCTGAATGTTTGTGCAAGCTCTTCAATTCGTCTTGTCGATGCTCGTTTGTCTTTTCTTCCAGTACTTTTCTGGTGCCTGCTTTTTGCCACCGCTCGCTCGCCGATAAACTTAGCTGTCACTAACACTGCCTTTAGCTAAAGTATCTATAAAGAATAATTATGGAAAACAGCGTATTCAACAGCAAAGCACAAAGGTTACATAAAAAATTACGTTGCTGAAGTTTTAGTACTACTAAGACTAGTATGTTGTAACTCGCTACAGGTCCCATATTCTCCAACATCAACATACCACATGGTTGCAATAGATCCGTATACCTATGTATGCGCATAATGAAGGTTAAAACACTGCTAATATGATCAAACAGCCTTCTTCATTAGCACCATAACAATCGTGTCACTATCACAATTTCTTTTGTTTGTTGCTGAACGGATCCGCTCTTGGCCCCGATCACGCCTGCCTGATGGAAAGCGATGAATGAGGTCCATGATGGAACGAGCGTGCCCAGAAGATGCCTTAGGCACTGGAACTCCCACACATCGACGAAATACAGCAGGCTGCTTGACGCTGGACTCCGGTGGGAAACCGGTCGCAAACCAGGCGGGCGCTAGCCCTACCACCGCAAGGGAAGAATCGGCTAGTCAAATAAGTTGTTGTGTGTGACTGTCCAGGATGCGCCGAGCGCTCGGTTCAGTTGAGTAACTGGCGGAACAAACTGTGCCACATCATGCATCCCAAACTATAGTTTTTCAACCAGCTTCCTTTACTTGCAGGATGGCAAACAGATGTCGTGCATGTTAGTCTGCGGCCTACTCCTGTACGCTAAGCTAGTGACGGTGCCGGAAGACGCACTGCAGATGTTCGCGGTGAAGCGCGCGCCCATCAACATGCCGCCCAGTCAGCTGCGATACCTCTACTATCTCTCTAATATTATTAGGTGAGTTTAATATTGAAAAATAAATACTTGTTGAAAAAAAAAAAGAAAAGTGCTTAGTCTTTACACAGTCAAACGAAAAATACAAAAAAAAAAAACAAAAAAAACCTACATTGAAGTTTATTGTTAAACATGGACCGTTATTCTGCTTCATTCCTGCCTCTTGCCCATCACCCATCATCATCATCGCCCATTGTGTCACCCATTGTAAAGTTTTCTATATTTATGTCTGTAATTTATATGGTGTAGGTACATAATAAAGAGTATTCTATTCTGTTCTTGCACGGACAAAGCTATCGTGAACAATAATTTGATATTTCGAATTGTTATCTTGAAATTTCTCGGTTGTCAGTGATTTATTACCTAGAACCAAATGCCTAGTTAACAATTCCAAAATACATTCCACCCAAAACTACACAATATTATTTAGTGTTATCAAATATAGCCTACTTTGTTCAATGTTTATGATCTGTATGACCCATGCTGCACATTGTAGTTAATTAATGTGTTTGTTTCAGACCAGAACCAATCCTCCCTCACTTCCGGCCAGTGAGCTTAGTATCTCTGACCATTCAACCAGTCCCCCTGTTCACTAAGGCCCGGGACGGCTGCCGGCCCTACATAGAAATATACAATGAGGACAGAATGCTGTTGTCGACGATGCAAGACTATGATAGGTTGCATCTCTATAGCATGGCTGAGGGGAAAGTGAGTATTGTTAATTACTTTATTAAGTCGTTAAAAATGGTAAAATATTTTTAACATGTTATATCCTCGTTCTGACTAAAGCTGACCTCGACTGATTAAATCTAAGTGGAAGTTCGTTGATATGTTATATTTTATCTATTGAGATTTTTTTACATAAATAAAGAACCAACTCTTCAGCGCAGGTCAAGCTACTACCCAGAGTTTTAAGTCATAATGCCATCGACTTCTAAACGCTAAGCTATATGATGCATTACTGGCTTAATCGTGACACCTTTGTGTTCTAATCAAAGAATGATGGGCGTTTTGGCCGGTTTGTCCAATAAAAACCACATATACATCAAATGAAAGTTTCTATCATAAGCATAAATTTTCATTATGAGCAGAAGGCTGTGAAACACCAGGTTAAAGAGATATCAGACCTGCAAGTACCATGTAAACGTATTATTTAAATGTTCACTGCAGTTCTCAATCATATTAGTAATTGACTCATAACATTGAGGGGGCTTATGGCTAAGTAATAACAGCCGCACGTTAAGCTGCACTTGCCGCGGTTGGTCCCTGGATGTTTTTACATACCATGTGATGGTGATGGGTGGTTTTACATACCAAGACTCCTCCGTGCCTCGGAAAGCACGTTAAGCCGTTGGTCCCAGCTGTCATTCGTGGATCTCATTAGAACTCTATTGGTCATCAGGCCAGGCTCCATACAAAAATGCCCATCATTCTTTGATGCAATGATATGACTTGATGCAAGACTGTAGCATATTAGGATTAAGCCTACTGCAGGCTAATCAAATAATGTTTAAATCATTTTCCTCAGGTAACTCTCCCACTAGACACTACAGTGGTCGGTGACGTGGCAGTCTGCGTGTACCACGCGCGGCAACAGTTGGGTCGCGTGCATTCTGTGCCCGTACTCTCTGTGCACTTCCACACCGGATATCTATCACTTGATCAACACCATATCAAGTTTAATAGGTAACTCTCATTTTATTTGTCAAGTTTACGATAACTGTTGGATAGCCAAGGATCGAGTTTAATGACATACAATTGGAAATGTCTATATCCAGCAGAGGACTGCTATAACATGAGGATGGTGAAGAAAAGGCAAGGAGACGGTTTGGTTTGTGGTTCTCAGTATTTAAATGAGCCTTTTCCCTTACCTACCTTAATATTTTAAGGCTATCCATTTCAGGATGATGCTCTTATTTTTGTTTCCAAATTGTACTATATTCACGACTTTATAATGATCAGAAAAGAATTACTTTTTGCAGTCCGTTATCCCGAATTAAAAGTTGAAGACCTCATTTACCTAACACAATCATTTGGATACCATTAGTTTTAATTTTTTTTTAATAAAACTGCTGTCTGGATTCTTCGTGGCCTGAAATAAAGGTTTACCTTGACGTCTTTGTTCCTAACAGATCCGAAATCGACGGCATAGACGAGTCCCTTCCCGTGAACGATCACTTCTCTAACAACACGAACGCGGTGATAAGCCTCGTGGTTCAGAACGGTGAGCGTCGCAAGCCGCGCTCCGATCTCTGGGAAGAAGACCATTCGTTCCCCATTCGGACCCCCGATGTACTGTTCTCTACTAACTTGGAGAGAGACGAGACTATTGATAATTTTGGTAAGTTTTTTTTACGTGCTTTTTGACGATCTACGTCTTGTCTATTGCATTGTATTTTGAACTCTTTGATTAAGAAAATAGTGTTTAAAATTCCATAAGTAAGTCTCTTAGTCCAAATGCTGAGATACGCAAGTACGGTAGAAGATCATTTCTTCACCATACGGACACGACGTGTTTGGTTGAAACTTGAAGGTAAAGATTTATCTTATTCAAA
The DNA here is from genome assembly GCA_945859645.1 of Amphipoea oculea. NCBI lineage: Eukaryota > Metazoa > Arthropoda > Insecta > Lepidoptera > Noctuidae > Amphipoea > Amphipoea oculea. The sequence continues at coordinate 17,004,716 of OX243868.1, read as the reverse complement.
GATGATTCTTCAATTGTTGTTTAATTTAAAGGTAAATTATACCGTATTCCTTTGTTATGTACTCATGTATGTTATAAATTGTTCAAGTTTATGTATTTTTATATATCTGTTTACATCTATTTTATCTATTTACGCAGCGAATCTTCGCAACAACCCCGCAGCCGTACCAAAGACAAGTATGTTGTAGTGTTGTGTTTAGCAAATCATTAATTTAGCTCTATGATTTAGCTGAACATACTAAATAAGCACCAAATGCATTGAAAGCTGCGTGTATGAGGTCTTGTAATGAGAACCCTATTTGCGCGCTCATATAATCTCACGATTACCGCGTACGACGCCTATTATGCTCATTGCCATTTGGATACAAATCCAACACAGTGAATTCATACATTTAACGTGTTTTATTGGTTAAACCGTATTCCCTGGTGTATAACTTCCAATCACATTTTATTTTTGTTTGACACCTATTTAACCTGTTCATACCATCTCTCATATGCGTGCACAAAGTCGTTACTCGTTTTTATGTAAGGCACAGGTGTTTTCATGTGTACATTGCCATGATTATAATTATATGAATGAAAAATGCATGCCCTTTTATTACTTATCTATGTGGTATTACGAATTTAAAAGTCTTTGAATATTTAAGGGGATGCGCTTCGGTAGCCCGCGAAATTCAAAAATTAGAATCGGTAATACAACTCTTTCAGTTGGGGTAATACGAACTTAGAGAGATGTATTGATGATTTTATACTATTATAATTCTATCAATAAATATTTGTTACAGCCGCGAATCATATTTAGATCAACATACAACCTGATAATAACCTGCAAATTGCAAAAAAACGTAAGAAATTTTGAATTTTGCGGGGTACCCTTACGCTTTCGTCATCCTTGGGTCTACACTGAATGCACAATGTTTTAGTGTGTATAGCAACGTAAATTTCGCTTAAAAAGCGCATCTTCAAAAATAAAACGCCTAGTTTGCAGTCTCATACAAAACAACTGTTGTAGCAATGCACTTAGGTGGGTACACTTTCTGCAAAAGCATTTGGTGTAGGCTGGTCGGTTTATTTATTTATATTACTTATTGAACACCAAAAATACAATACAAAAACTAATTGATAATTTAACAAATGTGTAACACCCGCAGTAACAGCCGACTACCCAGCGCGAGAGCCGGAGCCGACTCGTCCGTCGCGGCCGAGCCGCCCCGCGCCCCCCTCGCCCCTCCCGCCGTCTCGCCCGCCCCCTCCCGCGACCCTTGCTCACCCCGAACCTATCCCCCCCTCTGAGAATACCGCAGACTTCTTAAACCTGAACTCTGGGGCCGCACAGGAACCGAAACCAGAGAAGAAACTGAAGAATGAAGATTCGTTTGATTTCTTTGGAATGATGGAGAAGCAGACTGATGATGGATTCGGAGATTTCCTTACTGGAAATAAGGGGGAGAAAGCTCAGGTGAGTTGTATAAGCCTCTTAATCTTTATCGCGACAATGTAGCTGTAGCCTTAGAAACACGTTTTAAAACTGTGACTGTGTTCAACAACTTTGCTTTTATTGGTTATAGAAATTCGCAACGGAATCGATATTCGGCGACCTCCCCGCCCCGCCGACGGAGCAAGCCGATACGAAGACCAACGTGAACTCCAGCGATCCTCTCAACTTCGACCCCTTCGGCCTCAACGACCCGCTGCCGAAGATAGAACCGGTGCTCACACCACAACAGCTGATTCAGGAGGAAGGTGAATATAATGGGAGACGTAGGCTGAGGTGTATTAACATGGTGCATTTTTCACCAGATAAGTCCTATGTAACAGGAAAGGGAAACAACATTGTCAGTAGTAAATGGACGCCGAAATACTAACAAGATAAAGATAGAACCATTGGGTATTTTTAGGAGGCAAATCTTTTAATTTAATGGGTGGCTTAAAGCGTTAGGCTGTAGACATGTAGGATGTTTTAGTTTCTCACTACAACCTCCTTTTTGCTTAGACTTGAAACGCGTCCACTTAGCTCAAATCTATAGTGTGCAGTGCTGTGAACATTTTTGACCTTCACCATATCCTCCAAATCTCATATTAGTATCATCGTCATTTTCTTTAAATTATCCCAATCTATATGGGTTCACCGTAACATGTCTTTTTCTTCCATATTTCTCTATCTTCTCTTGTCTTCGCTATCTTCTCTCTTTTATGTTGATAGTTTCTATAGTCCGTTTTTTTAATCCCAGAGACTAATCTGACAGGTGTAATGTCAAACTTCTATATTAAAAAATCCCAAACTCAAAACACTTAAATGTCAGATTAGTCTTTGGGATTAAAAAACAAACTGTAATAATAATTATTATCCTCTATTTAAACAGGTCGTCCCCAAAGCGTTCCCTTAGAACGTGCACAACCAACTAACCAAGGGGGTACGCGTAAGGACCCGTTCGCCGAACTAGGCGTATTAGGCAGCGCTATGCCGGCCGCGTCCGCACAGTCACTGAGCGCGAGCGGCAGTATCGGCTCTACGCCGAGAGCGTCGCCGGCGCATACTCCGGCACACCAGCCGCATACGCCCGCGCATCAGCCGGATTACAAGTAAGTTTTCTTTGTTTAATTTATTGCAAAGTTATAGTACAGTCAGGGAATTTTGTAGTTGAGCAGATATACACATTGCGGCAATAGGGTAGTTTCCTGGGTAAAAAAATAATAATTCGGGAGTGGGGGGTCGTGACGTCACGCCGTGCTAAAAATTGTCGCACGGCGTCACGCCACGACCCCCAACTCCCAAATTTTGACGCGCTTTATCTTTGTCATTTTTTGTTTGATTGACAAAAGAAAAAATATGGGTCCATTATTTTTCGATAATCTAACTGACGGACTAATTAGAATTTTTTAGGAAACTAGCCTATTCGTAGTATTATAACCATTTCATAAGACTGGAAAAGAAGGATAGAGTTGGGATTAGAATTTACGAACAATTTATGTCGATATTGAGTTCAAATCACAGAGTTGATTTAAATAAATTATATTTGGAAGTATTATAAATGTATAATAATATTTTCACTTGGATATAACGAAGAACTCTCGTATATTGTGATAGCTCGCCACATCAGTATACCCGTGTAAAGACGGGTCGCTAGTTTATTGTATGTGAATACTTTGAAAACCATGTTATTACTCTCTATTTTACATAATTATTTCTAATCGTAACTAAATTTACAGTAGGTCCCACTTTGAGCCAGCAAAGACTCCTGCAGATGACAAACATAGGAAGCCAATGGACGTGTTTGGCGACCTACTCGGTAGTCAAGGTTACGAGTTTGCAGCCAAGAAAGATTCCGGCCCGAAGACTATGAACGCTATGAGAAAAGAGGAATTGGTCAGAGATGGCGTCGACCCGGAGAAATTGAAAGTTAATGACTGGGTAAGTTGAGAATTATTTTTTATTTATTTATATTAGGATCTCCAACAAAAGATATACACAAAACATTAAGTGGTTAATTGACGACAAAGTATTTGGTAGGTGTACTCTTTCAATTACAGGAGACCACAGCATGCACAATAAAATGAACAACTAAGCTAACAAATTAAATACCTAATACATAATAAAAGAAAACATTTTGACAGTAGAACATAAAAAACACAATAAATTACATACAATTGCACGAAAACATGAGTATTTATAACCTGTGGTTTATATAATACATAAACCACAGATTATAAATACTCATGTTTAGTTTTAGATATAAATATATATAAATACTCATGTTTTATTCTTAACTCTTTAAAAGTGGTGGCTAAACAAATATTGAAATATGTAGCAAATTTCTACAAAAAAAAATATCCTTTGGTGATGGTTGGTTGATGATCATTGTTGGCTAGTTGTTTGATGATGGGTGGTATACATAAGGAGTATTCTGTTCTATCCCTAGTAGCCCAGATCTATACTAGTTTATCAGAACAATGGGAAAACTACATCTGCGTCAAATATTTGCAGATTACGTCACGGTTGATGTCGACTCGGTTTTGGTTCCGGTTAAAAGTACCAGTTTCCTTTCATAACTGAAGTATGCATTACATACATTACAGACGGAGGGCAAGAAGGCGAACATCCGCGCACTTCTGTGTTCACTCCACACCGTCGTGTGGGAGGAGTGCCGCTGGACGCGCTGCGACATGTCCCAGCTGGTCACGCCCGCCGATGTCAAGCGCAACTATAGGAAAGCGTGCCTCGCTGTACATCCTGATAAGGTAACATTTTTTTCTATACACGAGTTCGAGCAAGTAGTAATGGTCTCGTAGCTGCCACTGAGCTCAGTACTGTCGAGGCTGGGAGCTATTCTAGTGAGTTAAATCCCATTTATTGTTTATCAGGATATATTTAAGGAGTCTTTTATCCAATTCTCATATAATTATAATAATTCTCGACTTATTTTAAAGACGTCAAACCTACGACTCTCATATGACATCTGTTTGAATGTTCGAAAGGAACTTGTTACAAATATAAGCAGCGGCCTAACCCGCAAGGAGGTCAGTATCCCTCAAAGAAGTCTCTACATCAGCTACGCCCACCTTAGAATAAAAGTATGGGCATAGCCTGAGACTTATTCACACCATTCGAATATCCAAACTCTACCTACCTATCCTAATATAAAATTACCTAAATCCGGGGAACAAATTTACATGATGAGGTCCGTCTCTTGCAAGAGTAAGCTTAAGTCAGGACGTACGAATCGCGAATCCAACACCACGTTAAGTGTCAAGCAAGTTAACGTCTATATGTGCCAATATGCACCCATACAAACTAACGTCGTCATGCTTAAACCTCGTCGTGTCAAAACCCCGGTAAAAGGCGCGACGCGGCCTCCTAATAATAACACTTGATGTGAGAGTTCACATCGACCTAGAAGAGGCTTAAGAAAATTAACCGATCTTAGCATCAGATTCTTTTAACTCCATCGGACGGGATTGAGCCAGAGGGAGGGAAAAGCTTAAGAGGCCAGGGTTCATTAAAGAAAATTAACATATGCTCCTACTCCAGCAAAGAATGTCAAATACCTATTTCGAAAATCAATTATTTAATATCAGTCAATACTGATGAAACTGTGGGTCCTCAAACACAAGTTGAACCAAAAGTGTCAACCAAACACACTTTGCAAGGGCTATGCCCCCGTGAGCAAAGACGGTAACAACATAAGCTGAGTGTCTGTCACCCCCCCTTCTATAGGAGTGACCACAGTTATAAGAGTGACTTTCCTCCCATAATTCGCGTCAAAATATACTGGAGTAAGAGTGTCCTACCCCTACTTGTAATCACGTTGAAGTCGACAATTTATTCAGGCCTCCCTTTGGCCCGTTGCAGGTGTGAGGGCGCACCTCACAGCCCTCTGGGAGGTGGGATACCTCACACGCTCCCGGCCGCGTCCGATGTATTTTCTCAGCATATGCAAAACACAAATGGACACATATTAATAAATTGTAACAATTATCCAAACAAAAATAATGCACTAAAATATGATGTTTACATTCAAATGACATATTTACATTACATGACAAGATACATGAAAATTAAAAAAAACAACAACTATTAACATACTAATACGAAGAAGTTTTAATCAAATAATCTGACTTAAAAAGGTTTCTATATCTAAACTTCCTTTTTCTGAATTTATATTTTAAAATCGAAAACTTCTTTATAAAATGATGCTTGTTTACAAAAAATGTTTTTATAAAATTATCAATGATTAAAAAACTTTTTTGTTGAAATAATATTTTAGTTTTCGCTTTTTTAATAAATGGGATTCTTTTCTTCCTTCGTGCTTTTCTTTTATTGTTTGCAGCACATTGCGAAAAAAACTTATTTATTTTAGGGATATCTACATGACATATTATAAAAACACTACAATCAAAGATTACAACATCATCCGTAGGAAAACTAAATGAGTTTATCAACTGTGCGGAGTTGTGCGACGCTGCAACTTCATCTCTGACCGCATCTAAGTTCATATCATCCACAACTAACTTAACATTACCATCCACCTTCTTAATATCACTCATATCGATGATGAGACAAGAGTTCTCCCGAGTTTGGGAAACATCGACGAGACCATTCTCCTCTATCTCGGAAAAATCGACGTGATCATTCTCCTCTAACTCAGAAACATCGACGAGATCATTCTCCCCTAATTCAGAAGAATCGATCGAAACATTATTCTCACAAATATTATTGGCAGCAGCGATGTTAATTTTATTTACTTCCACATCATGGTCATCGTGCTCATCTTGTCGCTCTGAAACATTGCTATTTACATTAATAAACGGACTGAACTGACCCGATTCGTTGTTTTCATCATTGTGTTCGCTCTCGAACACTTCCGACGGCTCCTTCTCCTCTTCTGCGGGGTTGCACACCTCGCTGCTGCGCTCGTTCTCATCACCATCACCGTCAACTTCCACGCTGCTTTCTAGGCAGCACTGCTCGTTCTGTAGCGGGTCATCTTGTCTTCCACTAAATAATATAGAAGCATCATTATCGACATTTACAATATTTTCTTGTCTGCTTTCCTCAGACAGATCTTGTGCCATCTCGACTACTTGCACCTTCATAATTTTTCTGTCTCTGTGACATCTACACGGAAGCGCTTCCCATAACACATCACATATATCATCAAATGACATGTCGTCATGGTATTTCCACTTATGAACTGCTAGGGCAGCAACCTCAAGATATGCGCTTAATATCAGCGCCCAGTCGCTCTCACGCCTTTTATTATAGGCGGCAACAACTTCAAATCGCCTAAGAAAATCTTCTAGGCATACGCCGTTCGTGCCCGTAAAAACTTGAGCCATCTTTCTCTCCTTATATAAAAAAATACATATAACCACTTAGCTTTTTTTTTCCTGGCGACGTTTCTTCGCGTCTAACTATACTTACTATCCTTTCCCTCGCTTGTCATACGAGAGGTTTTTATATTCACTTCTATGAGTGCTGAAAAGAAAATCTATTTCGCAAGCTTAGCGAAAATCCGGCGATACACGGGGCCTCCACCATATGTCGAGGCTGGGAGCTATTCTACTGAGTTAAATCCCACTTATTGTTTATCAGGATATATTTGAGGAGTATTTTATCCAATTCTCATATAATTATAATAATTCTCGACTTATTTTAAAGACGTCAAACCTACGACTCTCATATGACATCTGTTTGAATGTTCGAAAGGAACTTGTTACAAATATAAGCAGCGGCCTAACCCGCAAGGAGGTCAGTATCCCTCAAAGAAGTCTCTACAGTACGAAACGCATGTGTTGCAAGTGGCATATGAACCTCGTAATTGCTTTATCACTTTTGACAACAATTCCCATCAAATAAAAAACTTTACTAAAGTTAAAACATGTCACATAGACAAATAGACCATATCATTTTATGACATTTAAGTGACATTCAACCTTGGGTGATAAAGAATTTACGAGGTCGACTACACGCCGCTAAGCTCGATCAGCGAACGTGTAAAGTTAGTCGAATTCACACGTATTAGTCGGTCCACCTAGACATACAGGGTGAAATTGAACACATGCGACAAATCAAAATGGGAGATTCTACTCATCATTATGAACAACTTTTACTATGGGAGCAAACCTGAAATCGAGAAAAAAAAAATCAGCTGTTCCCTACATTTATGTTCGCATAACTCGTCAAAATGTAGGGAACAGCTGATTTTTTTTTCGCGATTGCAGGTTTGGTCCCATAGTAAAAGTTGTTCATAATGATGAATACAATCTCCCATTTTGATTTGTCGCATGTATTCAATTTCATCCTGTAGATATTTATTTATTAGTTTCTTTGTATATATTTTATATTTAACTTCAATTTTTTTTTTTGAACATGGAAGTGTACAAGAATGAGAATTGCTTCCTCTGCGTTTGATTTACGCTACTATTTATTTATCTCTTCTCCTTGTTTACAGCAAATGGGCACATCCAACGAGAACATGGCGAAAATGATCTTCATGGAACTTAACAACGCGTGGAGCGACTTCGAAAATGACGCCAAGCAACAGAACTTGTTCTCTTAAACGTAACAGTGCAGCTAAAACATTACCATAACAATAACATGGAGTAGTCAACAAAATGGAGATCTAACACGCATGTTCCTCTGTATAGTCAAACATGTGTGAGATATTATCGATACGTTCGCAGTCTTGTCGACGCGAGCACGCCCATGAGCACTCCATCTGTTCATTACTCCGCTACAATGGAGACTAATCCAGTATATTAATAGCGAAAATATGTTTACTTAGATAGACCCTGCTAACGGCGTGTATTCAGAAAGCAAGTTGGAAATATAAGAACCTAAATGCTTAATACGGAGTCGCAGATTTGTCTTACGGCTAGAATTTTACGGGAAATCGCTAAGTAAGTATAATTTAGAATTGTGATAAATTCTTGAATAGTTTATTAAAAATCAAATGTTAACTTTGTGGATATGCATCTTATATTGATGTTTGGATGTAGCCCCAACTAATAAAGGCTTTTTAGTAGACCTTTAAACGTCTCGTATTGAAGAAATTTTATTGAGCAATTGAATAAGTCAGGTCAATTTTATTGCAGTATGTTCAATGAAATATTCTTACACAAACGGTGTTTTGAACACTAGAAGTAGCATAGTTTTGAGACCCCTTTAACGCTTTTTCATTAAAAAAACAGTAAGGCTACTTACGCACTGACAGGTGACTTGCTTAGCGCGTAGAGCTTAGTGACTGTAACATCTTTCGATACACGCTAGGCGACTAGCGAAGGCGCCAAGCGCGCTGTGCGGTCGGTTGCGAGAATTTTAGAGCGTTCGTTTCACTTCGCTACTAGCAAGGTGACTCGCTAGGATCTAGGCGCTAAGCCAGTGTCTGTTAGTGCGTACGTGGCCTAATTTAGTATCACTATAAAAAAACCAAACATCAAAACGTGATGATTAGATAACCACTTTCCATACAATGCCATTTTTAAATCGTTAGTTCATTTAGTCAATGTCTTGTCTTCCGATAGCATTTTTTTTTAGGTACAGTAGCAATAGTCCGATGCAATAAATATAGCGGTAATTTACTAGGGCATTACTTAGTGATGGCACCCCTTGCAGACAGTAGTGTGACAATGGCTCTTTCTCTTTTTGGCACTTAGTTGTCATAGAGCGTTGTCTCACTCTTTCAGAAATTACTTCGATGTGCCGCGCTAAGTAATCGAACTGTATCGACTGCAAAAACAACGACTCAGTCAGAGCTTCTTACGTTAAAACATTGTACATTACTCCATAAATGATCGTAAATTTAGTTGGTTTAGTTCAGTTTAAATATAAATATTTATATTCGGTCCGTGGGATGTAAAGGATTATTTTATAGACTTATTCAACAGGAAAATAATAATTTGTGGGCGTTACTTAATAGTCTTTAGTGTTGTATTTTAGTACATTCACGTACATAATATAGAACAAAATGTATTTTAGATATTAAATATCACGAGAGCTAAAATGTATTAAATTAATGAAAAATCAAAGTTACAGTTTATTACGGTTAAGAAATTTATTCTTTGACTCGAAGTTGGCGATTAAATAAATATGCTATCTATCTATTTGTGGGAAGAGTAGACATTCAGCTTCTTTGCGATTTCGCTTTATTATGTTACTACTTTATAATGTAGGTATACGGAGAACTGTTCAGGAGGGCAGTCGTTTAAAACGCTACGCATTTCTAATCCTGAACTGATATGCGATAATGTATTTTTTTTTATTTTTTCAATTTATAAACGCTTCTGTTATGTATACGACGCCGAATTCGGATACTTCCTGTGAGTACCGTTAGAGTCATACCTCACCGGGACGCCATGGCGACGTCGCGAGGTCGTGAACTAAATGTATGCAGCTATATAGTGGGTTGACTCACCTGGCGTCCGCTTGATTACGCAGCCGACCATACATTTTGTTGGCAACCTGGCTGCGCGGCCATAGCATCCGGGTGAGGTATGGCTCTTAGTCGCATAAATTTAACTCTTATGATACCAATTTAAAAGGTAAAACAAAGAAAATTCGCGCAATTATATCAATGCAAAACGGGTCACTGGTACACGGAATCTAATCAACGCTGAAGTGAGATATTTTATTTTATTCCCTTGGGTTTCAGGACTTGGTGTTGTTAGATGTTAATTAAATTAGTTCTCTGAGAGCTTACGATAATGTTAAGTTTATACATTCCTATTGAAATAAGTGTAGTCGGGTGTCCATTAATCATTAAAATAGATGTGGTTAATGAAATGTGAACATGAATACAAACTTTAGAATCTTATGACTTATTTGAATCAGTATTTGATCTTAGAATGAGGCTTCCGTTCATCCGACTTTATATCAGATTGTGCAATAGTTCATTTTGGAATCTTAATTATTTTATAATCTTATGTAGTTAGGCCTATTACAGAGTAAAATTTGTTGTTGATTCCAATATGGTAAAGAGCCAGTGAAGTCACCAATATCGTGTATATTTTGCTTAGATAACGTACCTATGTCTAAATAACAAATCTGTTCGGAAATAAAGTAATTTGAAAAGTAAACCTTGCGTCTTTTTCTTCCTTAGATCCTTGAAATTCCAATATCGAAGCCTAGGTTTTATTCTACATGGGCATGTATTTAACCGAACCTCAAAAAATTCCCATTTTGCTTTCCTAAAAATATTATTGACCAACTTGGATGTAGCGTTCGCCGGTAGATGCCTCGGCACCACTCGCCTGGTCTCAGTTCTAACCTAACCCATTTGGTCGGGGTGCCCTATATTAGGGGGATCTCACAATGCCACGCGCCACGTTCCGGTGCGCGAGACACGCCCCCGCGCGTGATTTCTATGTTCAAATTAAATAAAAACGCGTTTCCGCGCGGGGCATTTGGCTCCGGTTTCCCGCGCCCAGTCGTGTGGCTAGGTGTAGTGTAAGTTCCGCCTTAGGTACTGCGACCAATCCGGCTCGCGCGTAGTTACAGTTTACAGTTCTAACCAAACCAGTTTGGTCGGTGTACCCATAGCTCTGGGAACGCGGCGAACTGTGAGAAAAAGCCAGAAAGTTAAAAAGGCTTAAGTATTTACTTTTAAAAAAGTGCATCATTGGAAGCCCAAAAGCTTTTAGTGGTTCATTAATTTTTGAAAGCGTACATCATTACAAGGAACGTTTTAAGAGGAGGAGTTAAATATTTCAATGAAACCATCTTTCCTGTTACATAAAAATGTTGAATGAAATGACGAAATAAAACCCTTTTTCTGTTGTATAAACCTTATTTAATTAACTCAAGATCATCATTTGTCATCTCGGTTCCATCTTGACGTCCATACACCCGTACTTCTCAAGGAGCTCTTGTTTCTTGCGCCGGAGCAAGGCTTCCTCTATGTCCTTCTGTGAAGGTACTGCTACGTGGGACGTTACGATTGGCCGGATTGGTTCGCCGTCTTCATCTTCTTCTATTCGTTTGTCATCGGGCTAGAAAATATGAATTCGTGAGCAAGAAATAATCAGAAAACGGTAGAATAGGGATAAGGTTCGGCGCAATATCGTCATTCCGCATGTTGAAATAAAATCGAGAATAAACCTGCTCTCTGTCTCCCAGGATGGCACGGACATAGACGTGCAAACAACCTTATTTGGTCGGTTATCGAAAAAAAATTTGCTGTTTCAAAAAAAAGTGCAATACCTTATATACAAACAATACCATACATTTTGACCGCGTGCCAAAATGTATAGAACAACTATTTTCCAGAATCATCGTCCAGAACCTTTTCTAATTTGCAAAATTATTGGTTTTCCATATTGACATATTTGACCAGCTAGTAAGAGTGAGGCCACACGATGCGTTAACTGTGGTGCGGCGCCGGAGCGGTGCCGCAACGTCATCCTACATACAAATCACTATGCCATGTCACACGTTGCGTTGGGCCGCCGTGCGGGGTCGCACCGTAGGCGCGCCGCGCTTGTGACCTGCGAGACGAGGCGGGGAGGGGTGATGCGCTGCGGCGCGCACCACGGTAAACAGCGTTCTACTGCGGTGCCGCACCGCACCGTTAACGCATCGTGTGGCCTTGCTTTAATAGAAAAGATGTAATAACTCACATCTTCTGGATAAATGTCCTCTTCTTCAGGCACTTCTTGATCCTTATCTTGTTCTTTATTCCTCTTCCATTCGTCTACCGCTTGCGCTATGGCTGTAACGTATAAATTAATCATTTATTTTAAACTTCTAGTAAAGGGCCTTATCAGAGAAAGCTAAAGAACTTCCTCTTTTCTAAAGGATTATTTTTGTTTCATCTCATGGCTTAGGAAGCCTGCTTCCTAAGCCCTCCTAAGCTAAAGCTCCTGAGCTTCTGAGTATGTTCCAATGCTTGGAAATGAGGTTATTTTATTCTGTAAATAGGAATTCGGAATCACTTTTACAAGTCATGTTAAGAAAAAAACTAGATAGCTCAGGGGTCAAGGTCAATATTTACAACTCACTCGTCTAATATAAACCCTGAATGTCTTTGAAAAAAAAAAACTATACAAACGAACCTTCTTTCTCAGCTTCCTGTTCGAGCGGCATCAAAAGACCGTCGTCGTCATCTCGGTACCCATAGTAGTCGGCATCCACGTCTCTCATGAGATCGGCGCGCGTTCTACGAGGCGGCGGTGGAGGTTCCTGTTCAAATAACTCGCGTACACCTGGTCATAGGAAACATTAATTAGATCTAGACAAAAGAGAAATGCAGAGCAGAAGATTCTCTGATGACATTGAATAATACACTTTATGATCAGTGTGATACAGTTGCAAGAATATCGACGCAGACATGAAACGGCTCCTTTCGTTGAGCGCTGCGCGCGTTTGTTTGCATTTTAAAGCGCTGATAATAAGGTTTATTTTTTAATGTCATTAAAAATCTTCTGGCGTCCGTTTCTCTTTGGTTTGTGCTGAGCCTAATCACAGCTCAAGTTAAAGCTAGTTAGTTAGTTAAGCTCACCCTTAAAGAGGAAATGCAGTAGGAAAGACTTGAATAATCCGAAGTAAAAAGTCGTAATTCGAGGTTTGGCTCTCGCCTATTTCCTCCTCCAATATTGGACCAATTTAAAAGATATTTCATAAACTGAATAAGAAGGATATATCCTGTGTCCCTATGTTTTTCTATTTTCATTAATAGTTGTTAAAGTTGTACACTAGGCCTCTGTTGACATCGGTTTAAATCGGCATTTTTTGAGGGTTCTAGCATTAGTAATCTGTGGTTCTAGTGCTTATAAAAATAATGTATCATCAAAAAGGAAAACAGGGACAAAGTAGTTAATATTTATTATTCTGTAAAAAAAATCATTGCTTTATGGTCATTAACCAGAAAGAAAACAGGCGAGAGCGTTTCTATGGAGAAACGATCACCCGCATTTCCTCTTAGTAAGGGTGAGGTGTACCTAACTATTCAAGTGGTGTTAAAGGAACTTTGTTAACAAAAAGACAACTATAAATATAAGTAATAAATTGGTTTAACAAAATGGCACCACGCTTTCCGGAACTATAACACAAAGCTAAGCGGGAGTACCGACTCTTGCAGGTTGCATAAACTACGCAATAAGGAAAGGGTAATTAAATAATAAAAGTAGGGTAATCTATATATATAAAAATGAAACCCGTTTTCCGTTGTCACGACATAACATGAAAACGGCTGGACCGATTTCGATGAAATTTGGTATAGAGATAGTTTGAGTCCCGGGAAAGGACATAGGATAGTTTTTATCCCGATATTCCCACGGGATCGACATTTACGCGGGTGAAACCGCGGGGCGCAGCTAGTAAGATAATAAAAATGCATACAAACCTGGAAGATCCTTAGCGGCTCCGAAGTATTTGTATCCTCTGTTACCGGGGACCTCTTTGCCATCTTGGTCGAGCATCTTAGGCCCAACTCGCGCATGATCCGGTCCTCCCAGTGACTTTATCTGGACTTCCCAATGGCGCTTCTCGCGCATCAGTTTGTTTATCTCGTCGTTCAAGTCCCGTATCCGAAACTCGCCGAGACCGGCTGGTAGACAAAGAAAAATGTTTTGAAGTTATCCTCATAATTCAAGTCATTTATTCAAAAGTTGCTGAAAATCAGCACGTTTTTGAAAATCAAAGGAGAACGAGTAAGACCGTACCCAGAGACAAAGTTAATTGTAGCATTATGGACTATGTCGGTATTTGTTGACCTCATAGAGTAGTTTAATTAATCCTATGACAGCATATCTGAATTCACTTGGAGAAAAAAGATATTTAAGGAAGTTAAATTGGTTTGAGAAGACGGTACCCAGAGACAAGGTTAATTGTAGCATTATGAACTATGTCGGTATTTGTTGACCTCATGGAGTAGTTTAATTAATCCTAAGACAGCATGTCTGAATTCACTTGGAGAAAAAAGATATTTAAGGAAGTTAAATTGGTTTTGAGAAGACCGTACCCAGAGACAAGGTTAATTGTAGCATTATGAACTATGTCGGTATTTGTTGACCTCATGGAGTAGTTTAATTAATCCTAAGACAGCATGTCTGAATTCACTTGGAGAAAAAAGATATTTAAGGAAGTTAAATTGTTTTATTAAATAGAATAAAATAAAAGAATAGAACGTTATTTATTCTCATTAATTATTATGTTAACTCCTTTGTTTCATTATACATGTTTATACAAATTATATTTTTAAATATTAGAACATAAAAGCATTTAAAAATATCAAAAAGTTGTAGCCCACTGGTATCGGGAACAGGTCCAAGCTATCGGCAATCAGGGCTCCAGAGAGAAGAACTTCCTAATAATGTGGGTCGTGTCGAGAAGTTCCGCTTTCTGAATCAAGTCCTTGATCCAGCTGCCCAACGAGAACCTCCTCAGGTGCTAGTCGACGTTTTTAGCTATTAAGCCATAGGCTGTCACGTCTATCGGCACAATGATCGCTGAGTCCACATTCCACGTTTAACAACCTCGTTGTTAATATGTTTATCTTTCCCGGCATACAAGAGGGTCGCAATCATGCAGTGGCGTGCACAGAGATTGCAGACAGGGTATGCACAAAAAAAAACTACATCAATCAACCGTTTGAAAATGTTTCTATTTAAACATACTTCACCAGCAGGTCTTACAGGTATAATTTTCCATTTTTACAATAATCTTACTGAATAATAATTACTCGACAGTCAATCACTTGCGCCATATCTCATATTAGGACTTGGTTCTACGCATACCTCTATAGAGTACCAACATGCCTCTTCGCAAATGCTCGGACACGTATGATTTTGCGAGTTTTAATTGGTATGTGCCTAAACTAAACAAGATAAGTTCCTCCTCGTTGAGGTTAGGAAATGGTACATTGCTTTCTTCCATCGCTGTGAAACGTACCCTTTGGCGGTTGATATTACAGTCCACAACATATTAGTCACCAAACCTGTTGGAAACGTTAATTCTGTCTTTTATTATTTCGACAATGTTGTTAGCATGTGGATTATTCTACAATGGATCACGGAACGTGTTCAATAAGGCTTCGGCGATTTAGAAAATTAACAGAACTTGATTAAAAATTAATTAAAAAATTGATTTAGAACTTGTATTGTGTTTTGTTTTTATTTCTTTTTTGTATCTCATTTTATGCTGCATTGTCGGTTGCCAGCAGACATGCTGACTAAAGATTAATTAAACTACTCCATGAGGGCAACGAATACCGACATAGCTCATAATCTCTGCCCCGAATAGCAGAATAGCTATTAAAACATGGGAAAACATTAACAAAAAAAAAAAAAAAAGGGGTACGAAGTTCGCCGGGTCAGCTAGTATTGAATAAGAACCAATATAAGTATGGTAATTACAATAATGAATAAAGATAATGAACTTTCCTATTATTTTATTAAAACAATTTAACTTCCTTAAGTATCTTTTTTCTCCAAGTGAATTCAGACATGCTGTCTTAGGATTAATTAAACTACTCCATGAGGTCAACAAATTCCGACATAGTTCATAATGCTACAATTAACCTTGTCTCTGGGTAGGTACCGTCTTCTCAAAACCAATTTAACTTCCTTAAATATCTTTTTTCTCCAAGTGAATTTAGACATGCTGTCTTAGGATTAATTAAACTACTCCATGAGGCCAACAAATACCGACATAGTTCATAATGCTACAATTAACCTTGTCTCTGGGTACCGTCTTCTCAAACCAATTTAACTTCCTTAAATATCTTTTTTCTCCAAGTGAATTCAGACATGCTGTCTTAGGATTAATTAAAGTACTCCATGAGGGCAACGAATACCGATATAGCTCATAATGCTACAGTCATCTCTTTTTTTGGGTACGGGGCCCATACAACTTTACCCATTGTTCTTTACATAAGGCAGATCCCTAAAAAGCCCTTTAAAGTTGCATGCTCATATGAAGTGAACTCGAGTTCTAAGGTGTGTGTTACACACTTGTTCGAGTCAACATTAATCGGCACAGCATAAATAGCCTATGATGTTCCCACTGCTGGGACACAGGCCGGAGGCCTCCTCGCAATGAGAGGGAGTAGGCCATAAGTCCATCACGCGAGCCTAGTGCGGTTTAGTAGATGTCAGGTCTTCGAATTTTTGGTTCTAGGACATGACGGTTTCCTCACGATGTTTTCCATCACTGTTTTGAGACCAATCGACACAGCCGGCGGCATCAAATATAAATTGTAGTATTATAGTATTAGCTTTCGGCCGGCTTTGTTGTTAACAAACACTGCCGACCCGAACGTGTGTAGCACGCCTAAGGTTGATTTAATGAATGTATGCGCAATGCGGCAAGTATTTATTGATATCGTAATAAAAACAGTATCGCTTGTCAAATACATCGCGATTCCGAAGGGAAGGTCACTATAACCTATAATTGACTATAAGTACTCTTATCTATAACTGAACTCTTTCTGCCGTTAGCCCTTTACAGACACCTGAAGGAAGAGAGGGTTTGTTATTTCTGTAAATTTAATCTAAAATGGCTTTAATTTTGTTGGTGTTATGTGACTTATGTGTAGTTGAAATGTGAATCCGGATGGATAACGATTGCTAGCAAACATAACGAAGGTGTTGGTGTAGGCAGCTAAGCCAAATTGATGCACTTCTAGTCTAATCGTGAAAAAGTACCAAAACGCAATAGTTACTATTGATAACAGTACCTATCACCAAAGCTCACCGAATTAATGTCATGCTTTAGGGTCGGGCCACATTGATCGACGGCGTTCGACGGTTTGTACAGACGCCAGCACATCAACCTACCCGAAATTGTCAGATTTTCCCAATAAACTTTGAACCTTATGCTTTAGTGATAAAGTTGAAATTCAATCAAAGAAATTTGACAGATTGTAGTAGGTTGATGTGCTGGCGTCTGTACATACAAAAAGAGAGCAAAGTATGGAACGACTTACGCATCCTTTCGCATCGACGACGACGAACGCACTCCTGCGGCGATCGACGGCGTTCGACGGTTTGTCCATACAAAAAGCACAAAAAAGACCATGAGTGCTCCTCATCAATCGGCAAAGTGCGAAAGGCCGTCGGTCAATGTGTCCCGACCCTTAAAGAAAGGTTCAAATTATGTCGGAAACTCTGACTTACTAATAAACCTATTATATCAGATGAATAATTAGACACCGATTTCTCTCTTTCAGTCGTCAGTAATTTACCTTTCGAAAGAAGAAAATAAAACGTTGTAGAACTATACAGACACTATATAAAGTTTATTAGTAAGGGGGTAGATCTTTAATACTTGTATAATAATAGAAAAAATATTATCAACATTATTGTTTTTTTATCACAAAATGTAGGTATTAAAGGTCTATTATTTCTTTTTTCCTTTTTTGTCTTTCTTCCCCTTGGCCTTGCCACCTGTTGTGGCTTTTGCTTTCTTATCTTTGCCACCTTTTTGTTTACCCTTCTTTTTTGAAATGTCGCCAGCGCTACACTGCTGTCCCGTACTGTTACTTTCAAATGGTTTATCACAAGGAGGAGCTTTTGGAGTTACTAATTCTATTTCGAGGTCTGTCTTTTTATCATTTGTTTCGAGTTTCTTTCCAATTTTAAGAATGAACACATCTTTTTGTGGATGCAAGACTTTTTCCATATTTAAAGGGACGGGGCATCTGGAAGGTGTAACATTGACAATCTTCCTGTCTTTCTTGTCAGATGGTTTTTCCAGCCCTTGCAAAGTATAAGTCAAGTTTGATGTATAAGTGTTGTCACGACACCCAGATGTAGGATCTCTTGGCAGTTCAAATTGTATTTGTTCGCCGGTGTTGTATGCTGTACTCTCACACGAACACAACTCTTGAATCTTATCATACCTCCCCATTCTTTCTACTCTACTGCTCTTCGGTACTCTGATTTTCAATTCGTTAACATTCATTTTGGTATATATTTCGTCATATTTTTGGGCTCGATCTGTAAAATAATATAAATATTTAGTTTTAGGCAGTTGATATCTATATCAGTACACTTTCGGATACAACTTACCATGTTCGTAACAAGGCACAGGCGCACAATCGTAAGTTCGTCTAGATATTGCGCTAGACATCTGCGACTGTGGGCTCTCCGATCTTTTGTGTTGATCCGTTGTGCAGATCGGAGATTTTTTCGTCATAACTCCTTCATCAAGAAGTATTTTTCCCTGATCATCCATTTCAACCTTATGGCAAGAGTACATTGTCATGCCGTGATCTTCTTTCAGGAGAAATGAAGTACCCTGTGGTTTAGGTGAAGCGCAAAATGCAGTGGTTATCTCTTTTCCTAAAAACGACATTCGAACTGTCACCTCGATTACTCCTATTGAGTCTCTATTCTCGCCGTCACAGCACGACAAGTAGTACATGTTCTTGGAAAGCGGGGTTGATGTGGTGCACAGTATATTGTCTGTTGGCTGTTCCTCCATCCATTTTTTGCAAAGTTCTTCTCTCAACTGGATAAATTCACATGTGAAGTCCATATGAGTTTCAGCTATTCTGGTCACACACGTAGTACACGGAGGTTGTTTCGTCAACAGCAAAACAATTACGAATTCTTTAATACTGCATATTTTATCATAGGTCATGGCAAACAAAGTGGATTTTCCGATATTTAGTTTACTGAAATTTTCAATTTTACCGAAAGACGAATCATATAACACAATGGGTGGTTTTCCCAAAAATACAGCTGAAATTACCAAGTTATTGAAATCTATGTCGAAACATTCACATTTCATATGGATTTTATTTATTATCATTTCAATGAGGAATAAGTGATACGGAAAATTAACATCCTCTTCTTTACACACACAGCACAGTTCTTGTTTAGTACGCGCGATGTCCTCTGTCAAACACTTTATAGACTGTCTCAACGCGTTAGCTTCGCACGTTAGCACTTTGCTCATTGTAGCTATTTTATCTATATTGGTAGTTAAGTGACTGGATTTGGAACCCACTATTTCACATGCGAGATCTTTGACAGTATCCTTTAAGCATTCGACTTTTTCAGTAATGGTCTTATCATTAGGCTGGAGTTCCAAAACTGCATCTACTATTTTACTTCCGAGATGACTAGATGTCGTTCTCAGTGCTTTTGGACTTCTGTTTTCTTTGTCGGGCATTTCAGTGGGTGACGCTATTGCGTACTTTGGAGACTGTGACTTTGGACTTCTGTGTTCTTTGTCAGGCATCTTAGTCGGTGATGGTATTGCATACTTAGGAGATTGTGATTTTGGACTTCTGTAATCTTTATCAGGAATTTCTGTCGGTGATGGCATAGCGTACTTCGGTGGCGACTGTGGGGTGGGCGGGGGGATGGGGGCGGCCTGCGTCATGCTACGCCGCGGACTCGTCCTCGCTGGGGATGGCGCCGTCGGTGGTAGCGGTATTACTTGCATCGGTTCTTCGACAGGAGCCGGAAGCTCTGATTTTATACTTGGTTCCTGAGCTGAACCTTGAACCGAAGCTGCCTCGACATCATCCATCTCAGAACACTTTAAATACTATATTATCAAAGAAATGTTGTATTGTAACAAAAATTTTATTATTTTAGACTATTGATGCCATGTTGTTAGCCATAGCCATATCGATTTATGACAAAGATTTTAAATCAATCGATTAATATAGCTTCCAATTCATTGTGTCTATGCCAGTCACAGGTCCAAGGTTCGTATTGTGCTAAGTGAATGCAGATTGGCCAGTTTCCTATCAAGTGGTCTGATTATCAGTGTAACAATGCTCACCTACGACCTAACGACGTCCTAGTTTTGGGAATTAATTAATTTGTTTAATCGTAAATTCTCCAGTTTAGCATATGAAAATATTAAAACAAATAGTACATATTAACGCCATTCACATAGGAAGGTTTTTTCTAAATGTCCAACTGGATTTAGAAGTTTGTATGTCGTCATTCGTAACGTCCATGATAATGACAATAGCTTTTAATACTTACCATTCTGTATCTGTGCAACTTTCTTAGCAATTTCTCTGACAATCTGCAGCCTCCATTTCTCAGCTTGTGGCAGGTCGGTACACTCTGATGCGAGGTACGGCCTCCGCTCGCGCTGCCCGCCTGCCTCCTGCACTTGTGCTGCGCGCCATCGCGCCAGCGTGGTCCTGGAAACACGTCAATATTCATCTAAATGTGTCTTCACAAAGAGAAAATTAACAAATTCTCAGTTGTTAATGTGTTGGTGGTTGTGTGTACGCACAACGCACCTTTACAATCACTTACTTAGGGCAAATTTCACCAATGAAACCAAATGTGATCAGAACATCTAAACTGCGTTCAAGAGCTGTCAATATGTGCTGATCGCATTCCAGTTTCATTAGTGAAATTCACCCTTAGAGTCATCATCTCCCTAGCCTTTCCCCAACTACGTGGGGGTCCGCCTCCAGTCTAACCGGATGCAGCTGAGTACCAGTATTTTACATGGAGCGACGACTGCCTATCTGACCTCCACAACCCAGTTACTGGGTAATACGAAGCCCCTTGGTAAGACTGGTTGTCAGACTTCTGACGACAAGTAACGACTGTCAAAGATCCACGAATGACAGCCGGGACCAACGGCTTAACGAGCTTTCCGAGGCACGGAGGGGTCTTGGTATGTAAAGATGGTCACCCATCCACGGACCAACCGCGGCAAGCGTAGCTTAACTTGATCGATCGACCCGTGCGGCTGTTATTACTTAGCCACAAGCTCCCTCAAATTCACCCTTAGAGTGTGATCACCAGTATGTCTTAAAACACAAAAGTTGTCAATGAACCCATTGTCAGGTATATTTGTGTATTGGAGACACAGCTTCATGAATCATCAAGCGTATGTCCATAACAACTCCTCTGATTTCCATTTTATCAAAATTCATAATCTTTTTCAGTTTTAAGATGTGCCGTTGTGAAAGTGTATTATTATTACAATTTTCATTATGATTCATTGAAATAGGGTAGTTTCCTGGGTAAAATAATAATAATTCTAATTAGTCCGTCATTTTTTGTTTGATTGACAAAAGTAAAAATACGGGTCCATTATTTTTCGATAATCTAACTGACGGACTAATTAGAATTTTTTAGGAAACTAGCCTATTGGCTGAACATGGGCCTCAAAATAGACTGCTACCAGGATTAGTTGTCAAAGTCAAATAATTTGTTTCAAATAGGCGCATTAAAGGCACTATATTATTGCCGTGCTAAGCTCAAAAGCGGTATCTCAAAAAAATTCATAAAGTTGGTTTTTGTGGAGTCAGATAGCTTAAAGAAATATGCATCCAATGTGTTAAGCCAAATAAAAAAACCCTTAAAAAGCTTTTCCTATCTCAGTTTTACCTCGAATCAGAGAATAAGAGCAAAACTTAAATTTTCTCGAAACTAGCTTTTCCTGAGATACTGCTTTTGAGTTTAGCACGGCAGTATAGAACATCAAAATTTACACAAAAAGAAAAAAAAAATTCTAATCAACCCTTCCAAAAGGTAGCTTCGTTAGTTGTTATGACATATCTACACAATTACACATTTTAGGGTCATTGACAAAATAGATGAAGATAAAGATTGTTTGATTGATACGTTTTGTATAAACTAGTCTATGACCCCAGTATTCTGAGAGCATGCTCTGATGTAAGTACACAAGTGTTGTAAGTACATCACATTTCACATGACTATGCAATAAAACATTACCTAGCCAGCCTGCAAATATTTTAAAGGTTCTAACAGTATTGTATGGACATTGTGTGCGTGCTACACATATTATTTCGATACAATGATGAATGATACAGCTCCATAAAATGTGGTTTGGAAACGGAACATTACACTTCAACTCAGCCTATCGCAGTCCACTGCTGGACATAGGCCTCAGAACCACTGTACTTCCTCACCCGGCGCATTTTTATAGTAGGTATTTTTTTTTTTGGATAGAATAGACCCTTTTTAGTGTAATTTGAAAACCGCAAATTGTGAAAAACCATAGGGGCCGAGAAAAAAATTCCCAGTTTGTTTTTTCTGAAAACCTGCGATTTTTATAGTAGCTATTTTTTTTTAGATAGAATAGACCCTTTTTAGTGTAAATTTGAAAACCGCAAAGTTCGCAAAACCATAGTGGCCAAGAAAAAAATTCCCAATGTTTTTTGTAACCTAACCTCAAAACACTTAAAAGGCGTAGTAGGAGCCCCGCTTAGCGGGGCTCTATGGTCTAAAAAAAAATAACCACTAAGGGGATGGCGGGGTCTAGTGAGCGAGCGCAGCGCTCGCTCACTAGACCCCGCCATCCCCTTCTAACCTAACCTGTCCGAGTCGGGGTGCCCCAAGTCCCGAGCTTGCTTCGCTTGCTCTTGCATCCTAAATTGTCATTACAAATGTGTTATTTTTGTATCTTATGTTAAAAATTGTGGTCAGTGGGTCGTCTTAGGGGTGTGAAGCTTCGAATAAAGGGGTGAGGAAGTACAGTGGAGCCTAGGCCTCTCCCAGACTGCGCCACAACACCCTGTCCTCCGCCTTTCGCATCCAGTCTACTCCAGCCAACATTATACTTACATAGCCTTTTCTGCATTGCGAGCCTGAAACAGGAAAAATGATTTAACTTCTGTTTTCTATACTACACAGAACTTACCAAGTAAAAAAAGGGAACTGTCATTTAAAAAAATATTCAGACAAGAATATCAATGACAAAAGTTGGAAGTATCTAACTTTCTATCTTTTATTTATCAGGCATCTCAGAAAAGTTAATGTACTCGAAAAGCTTTAGAATCAACTTGAAAACTTTTCTTTATAATTGCTAGAAGTAGGTGAAAATCTAAAACAACAAGTAGGTAATAGTTTGCGGTTACACTTACCATTTTTGTCTATTTATCAATCACACTTGAATTGTTCGCTTTGTTATAATTGCACTGTAACCGAAATAATAATAACTTACTGCCGCAAAATCATTTACGATACGTAAGGCTAATAAAGCCATGGACTAAATATGTACTTTGGAGAGATACATACACCGACAGAAACAGGACAAACATAACATAACCTCAAATTCACAGAGTACTCAAACTGGAAGTGACATGAGGTGTCAATTCACTCGGTTTAAAAGTAAAAATGGGTGTACCACAAGGCTCGATATTAGGTCCTTTCCTCTTTTTAGTATATATTAATGACCTACCCCATTTGTTAAAAACCCACCCTCAAATGGTGTTATTTGCTGATGATACTTCCTTGATTTTTAAAATTAATAGACGTGCATCAAATCTTGACGACGTAAATAACGCCCTACAGCAGATCCAAAATTGGTTCACTGCTAATAATTTAGTGTTAAATGGGAAAAAAACCAAGTGCATAAGATTTTCTTTACCAAATGTCAAAAGTAGTCATTGTGAGATAGTACTGAATCAAGAGAAACTCGAATTCGTCGATGAAACTGTTTTCCTGGGGATCACGCTCGACTCAAGGCTTCAATGGGGTCCTCATTTAACATCCCTTGCAGGACGGCTAAGTTCAGCAGCATATGCTGTGAGAAAAATCCGTCAATTTACTGATGTTGATACCGCGAGACTAGTCTATTTTAGTTACTTTCATAGTATAATGTCGTACGGTATTTTACTATGGGGACGGGCTGCAGACATCGAGTCTATTTTTATTCTGCAGAAAAGAGCCATCAGAGCCATATATAATCTCCGCCGGCGTGACTCTCTAAGGAAACTGTTTAAAGATATTAACATCATGACGGTACCTTGTCAATATATCTATGAAAATATCATGTACGTAAGGAAAAACCTACATCTTTTTAGTAAAAGAGGTGAAAGACACAATTATATCACTAGAAATAGGGACCAATTAGTTCAACCAGGTTTCAGGCTGGCTAAAGTAGACTCATCTTTCATGGGCTACTGTTTAAAATGTTACAATAAAATACCTACCCACATACTTGAACTGAATGAAACGAAATTTAAATCTTGTATAAAACGCACACTATGCAGCCAGGCATATTATAAATTGGGGGATTACATCACTGATAGAAATGCGTGGCTAAATGCTGGTCCTGCTCCATAAGGACGCACATATAAATTGATTAGCATTCGAAAATACTGTTGGAGCTGCTGAAGATTGTAAAATACTACTTTTGCATTATATAAATTCAATCTCTTAGTATTGTATAATTGCATAGCACATGTGTGAGTACTATGTACATACTATAAAGCTACCATTTACTGGGTACGTCTTTCATTGACTTGAATGTGCTCTGGCGGCTGAGAGTATGTCATGCTCACTCAAATGTCTCGCTGATGGTGGCGCATGTGTTGGATCATTTAGCTCCCTTCAAAATGGTTGAGCTGAATGGTGCTAATACATGCGTCATGTTCGTGAACGGGCGCCGTCAGTAGGGACTGGTCATCTCTTTGCTGCCACGGCTTATTTTAATTTAATTTTTTAATTGTTTTTTTTTTTCTGCATCGTTCTCACATGTATAATTTTTAGCATGAATGATGTAACCAAGACTTTGTAACCATATTATTCTGATTTAAAAGAGTGTCCATGGAGTTTCTTGCCCGTTCTTCTCCATAGGTACCTACGCTTTGGAATGGGCAACTAGCTTCATCTTTCTGACTGACCGACCCCTTGACAATTCAAAAGTGCCTGTAATTGGTTTAATTGAAATAAATGCTTTGAGTTTGAGTTTGAGTTGTTGTGTTTGAGTGGGTTTGGTGTGGCCCATCAAAAAGTACTCTGTTAAAGCAAGATTACACGCTCATTCTGGCGTCATTCTGATCCATCAGTCTGGTCAGAATGATGGGAGAATGATCGTGTAACCCACTGATTGACAGAATGATGGTCCAGAATGATGAAAATTAAATATTTTAAATAATTCCATCAGTCTCGTTTTGAATGATGAAATACTGATGGGAGAATGATCGTGTAATCCGCTCGTATCATTCTGGCGTCAGTCATCGTCAGCGACGCAATGCGGACGGACGTGTCAAGCGACATAACTACGAACGCGCTGCAAGCGCCGCCGCCGCCCCCCCCCCCCATACCTCCGCCCCTGCCTCCGCCGCCACCAATTGAGATCGAAAAAGATTTTATAATAACTTTAAGAGTCCTTGCCTGTTTTGTGGGACAAAACACACACCAATTACAGTAATAAGCATAAAAGGAATGACGTTGCAAAAGCTAATTAAAATACTAGTAAAAATTAAGCCCGGGGCAACGATCAAAGATGTAACGACTTCAAAAAAAAAACACTACAAAATGATAAATAACTTTAATTAATTTCGGAAGTCGGTGTCGTTGATTCCGCATTTTCGTTTCTTGACACCGACTTCCTAAATTTATTTATCATTTTGTAGTGTTTTTTTTGAAGTCGGTTGTTTTTTTTGTAAAAAATGAAATATTTTTCACTTTTAAGTTGTTTCTACCCCACACAAATTCAATTAACACTAGTGCATTGAAGAATTGAAGACACCGACTAGAAGAATTATCAAAATTCGCATAGAAATGCCGGAGCTGCAGTACATTTATGCATGTAACTTCGTACATAAGAATAATTACCTAATGTATTATATAAAAAAAATCGTTTATTTCAGGCAAGTTTTTACACATACACCCATAGTAACAAAAATAAAAATTAATTTAAATAAATAAAAAAACCGGCCAAGTGCGAGTCGGACTTGCCCATGAAGGGTTCCGTAGCAGCAAGTAACATAATATAAAAGTTCTTGTAGTTCGTTGTAACTTTGTGAAAGGTAAATTGCGGTTTTCGATTTATGACGTATTAAAAAAAAAACTACTTACTAGATCTCGTTCAAACCAATTTTCGGTGGAAGTTTACATGGTAATGTACATTATATATATTTTTTTAATTTTATCATTCTCTTATTTTAGAAGTTAGAGGGGGGGGGGGACACACATTTTACCACTTTGGAAGTGTCTCTCGCGCAAACTATTCAGTTCAGAAAAAAAAGATATTAGAAACCTCAATATCATTTTTGAAGACCTATCCATAGATACCCCACACGTATAGGTTTGATGAAAAAAAATTTTTGTAGTTTCAGTTGTAAGTATGGGGAACCCCAAAATTTATTGTTTTTTATTCTATTTTTGTGTGAAAATCTTACTGCGGTTCACAGAATACATCTACTTACCAAGTTTCAACAGTATAGTTCTTATAGTTTCGGAAAAAAGTGGCTGTGACATACGGACGGACGGACAGACAGACAGACAGACATGACGAATCCATAAGGGTTCCGTTTTTTGCCATTTGGCTACGGAACCCTAATGAAATGAAATGAAATTTGAACCATTTTTTTTAATTTGAATTTGAATTTTTATATACTAAAACCTTCCTAAATGTATGTAGATCACATGAACGAAAGAATTATCAAAATCGGTTCATTAGTTTTTGAGAAAATCGCGGACATACAAACATACATACAGGTCGAATACAGAACCTCCTTTTTTAAAGTCGGTTAAAAAACAAATCAACGTCACATCAGCGTACTTTCCATCAGTCTGCTGTCAGTCTAGAATTACCGTGTAACCGTCGAAAATCCTCCATCATTCTGGCATCAGTCACGTCAATCCAGAATGATGGACCAGAATGACGCCAGAATGAGCGTGTAACCTTGCTCTTACGAAGTAACTATTTAGTAATCTGTGGTGGTGTGGCCGGGTGGCGCAAGGAATGTACCTACCTCAGAACAATAACAAGAATATACTAATTACTTTACTACTCTCCTAGGAATATACTACATACTCTCTGACGAGAGGTGTGGCGCGGCGGTTTGTACTATTGTTGATCGATGGATGATTTAATAGAATTTCCAATGGCGTCTGGTACAACTTTAAGCTGGGAAACTATACCAGAGGAATTACTATGGATGATATTTAAACATTCAACCTTAAAATGTTTGGTATCTTGTATGACTGTAAACAGGAGGTGGAAGGTTATTGCCCATGATTATATCGAGGTAAATATTATTATTTATAAGATCTCTAAGCGATCCTTAAGTCTAAATTTTTTTTTAAAATAATCTCAAGTTGAAGAAACTCATTTCTGGCGAAATGTCGGTGCACTGTAGGGTCTGCCTTGATGTATCCGATAACATGGCAAGGGAAAAATATCCAACAGGTTTAGAGGTTGGACTTTCTATTGAGGTACCTTTATACAAATCTGCGAACAGGCTGTCATATTTTCAGTTTTCATAGCACCAAGCATTACAGTGTAACACATATTGGATTCAGTGTGAAAAATGCTTTAAGTACCACTTTATTGGAGTAAAAGCAAATAAGTTGTAAAAACGTTTCCAGATAGAGCCCGCTTCAAACTTCATGGCAGCTCTAAAGTGCGCTACTCGCTGTGCAGTACCTCAGCCCCGTTGACAGGTGAATTTGTTACTGCGCAGCGACTTACCTCATGTTCCGAACCACCATTAAGTTGGAATGGGGCTGTAACTAAGCTATTTATTTACAGTTTCATTCCCTATGGTCGAAGCTTGCTGAAGAAACAATGGTAAACGGGGGTCGCACTTTCCAAAGAAAATCTGTACTTGGCTTCAAAGATATATTGATGAATTCATTGCTCTGGCCTTTTGTACCCCAAGCGGAGATAAATCTTCACCTCACATACCAGCAGCATAACATAACCAGTATACAGGTGTTGAAAGGTAACAAGATTACTCCATCAAACTACTAACTATCAGAAATATATTTGTTTATTTAATATTTTAAGCACACAAATGTACAGAGGCTGACTTAATGTCTTAGGCATTTTTTACCAGTCAACCTTTGGCTATCTATCTATAGTAGGGTGGTCCTTATTTTTCGACTTTTGAATTATCCTCGGGGCACTTTCTCATTTGATTATATACCTCTAAATATGAAATACGTCTTTTTATGTTTTTGTTTTTGTTAAGATTTAGAGGTCGCTACCGGCTGTCAAAATTTTTACAAATAGCGTTGAAAGACAGCTTACATAAAGGTTTCAATAATTTTTAATTTAGGTGTCTATATATATTTTGGATGGTTATATTAAAAGTAATAAATAAATTAAAAAACTGGCATACCTATTCAATTAAAAAAACGTCATCAGTAAAATTGAAAAACTGTTCAAAGAATGGCAGAATCTAAAAAAAATAAAGAAAACAAGAAAAAACGTTCAGAAGCATTGAAGAATAACAATAACAATAATTTCATAATATTTTGTAAGACCTGAGTATAAAAATAAAGAATTCTAACAAATACAGATTTTGAGTTTTTATACTTTTTATTTAAAATTCAAACCTTGGTAGCGACCCTTAAATGTCATTTAAAAATTTCAAAAAAAATACTGAAATACTTTCTTATGGTATATAACCAAATTACGTGGTGCCCCGCGAAATTAAAGAAAAAATTTTTTTTTTCTTAGGAATAAGGACCACCCTAATCTATAGTCTATTGCGCGATAAAATCCCACCGCGAAATTTTTACGTCGTACTTGGGCTCAGACTTGACCAATGAGGCCGTCAAAAAACTGTTAAGTACTTACTTAAAGTTGTTTATAATTTTTCAGAAAGCATGATTTTGGTGGTGGACATAAAGACGACCGACATGCCCATAACATACTATAATATTCAGAATACAAAAATCCAGCAAGTGTTCCTGAACGCAGGCTATGGCTATACCTATGACACAGGTATTTACTTATTTAAACTTGTCGCACACAAAAAGGTGCAAAGGCGGACTTAATGCCTTAGATCATAAGCCTGAGGTATACTGGTCATAATATTATTATTTTGGGCCTATATTTGCAATTAACTTATACTCCTATACAGGATACAAAAAGATCCATCACCAAACCGTTATTGACTTTGTTTTGTAAAGCCGCTGTTTACGACGCTGTGTCGGCTTCCAGTTTACGGCAAATAGTAATAAGAATTATACGTCGCGCAACAAGTTGTGAGCGCTGACCTTGAAACCCTTATTACTAAGGCATAAGGGTTTGTGGCGTCTGTTTTCTTCAAGGTCAGCGCTCACAACTCGTTGCGCGACGTATAAAACTTGTTTTCTTAAAAAAATAAGTTGGATATTTGTCCTTTAATACCTACCTCCATAACCGTTTCACGAGGCTAGCTAGGATAGCAAGCAAGTAATATCCGTGCGATTTGGCACATGCTAGAGCTGTTTACACAATGCTAGTAAATTTTAAGCTAATATCATTGCGGTGACTGACCGGTGGAGTAAAATGATCCGATGGGGTACTAGATAGCCAACTGGTGAGCACAAAAATGGTAGCCCTCATTATGCGGGCTTTACACTGGTGTCTAATTGTCTATAGCCGCACCGTCTAAATGGAAAATCGGCTAGGCCGCAAGCCGCAGGTGACTAAAATCGCAAGTTCCAAAGTTACGTAGGTTTCGACTTCTATCGTGCGGCGAGAGGTCGCATGCGGCGGGTGGCTAAAATCGACCATAAAAATGCTCGGTCACAGGCGATCGCCTGGCTCATGAATGTCGACATTTTCATTCAAAATTAACTAGTCACCTGCGATTTATATCGACCTGTGTAAATGGGCTGGCGATTTAGACGATTTGATAAACGACCAGCCACACGATGAAACTCAAATTAAAACTCAAGCAAATCCCCCATTACCCCGCAAGTTACCCGTACCTACAGATTTGCGCTTCAGTATACTATGTCGTACACTGACACTAATTCCTGACCTGGAACTGTATATATATAGCTTAATTTAGATTTTTCTGTCATTTTAGCTGAAAAACTTGATATGAATGAGAATGAATACATGCGTGTTATTTTTGACGACGTAAGGATATTTGCATATGGCAAAGAAGACCCAAATGGTCCACTCAATTCAAGAGCTGAAAAGATAATCTCTTTAAAGATGGACATTCTCGTGTATAGGTACGTAAGTTCTCTGGGGTCCGATACTTTATTTTCGATGACTTGACGTGAACGACACGGATGTTGATCGAACATGGTGTCGTTCAAGTAAAATCTTGGAACCAGTTTTCTGTAATTTGTCTGCAAATGCTTGTTATCCTTTTCTTTTGAAAGGGCTTTGAAGGTCCGTGGAATACCTACTGCCCGCCGTTTTATTTTATTTTTTCAAAATGGCGGCCATCCGTGGATCCTTTATGAATCGATAGCTGACATCAATGCAAACAGAAAACATAACCCAAAAAACCCCGTAAGGGTCAGTTCACACCGCGACGCGACGCGGCGCGCAGTTTTCAAGATAGCAATACAATTATAGACCTTATCTATTACACAAAAAGGTACACATCAGTGTGGAGGTCGCGCGCGGCGTAGCTCGACGTAGTAGACACAGAATTGTGTACCTTTTTGCGTAGAAGGTAAGGTCTATAATTGTATTGCTATCTTGAAAACTGCGCGCCGCGTCGCGTCGTGGTGTGAACTGACCCTAAAGTGTCTCGTTTCCGAGATATTAATGTTAAAGGGATAACTTCAAACATCAACAAGATGTAAAATATGGAAGTCACGTGATCAACTTAGAACGTTTTCATTACTGGCCGCCATGGGTCTATCGGAAAGACCTTTTCGCTGAAAGACAATTCACGTTGGACGACATGAAAACAAGTTACCTAGATAGCCGAAAAACAATTCAGCTACATGACATAAAAGCAGAGTACCCAGTCAGCAGAGAGTAAAAAAATCGAAATAACGCAACAGTAGGTATGCCAAGGCTATATAATATAAAAATCTTCAATCCCTTTATATGCATGATCATGTTTGGCGTTTTTTTTGGTTCTCGATTTACTTTGTTGCATTTATTATATTAATATTTTTACAGACTGGAAGACAATGTTTGCTACATAATCTCCAAACGTCACGTAATATGGGCTCTTGTATGGGATTTGAGTACATGGGTTCTCACGCCTAGAGGTCGAAGCTACCACAGTTTATTCGACGTACCATGCGGTATTACTCTGTATGATGAAAAAATTTGCATAGTAACTAGGCTTGGATTTATATTACATGAAGATCGGGAAGCAAAGTTTTATCAGATACAAAACAATTACAACCTTGTGCCTCGTATTGAGGATGCATCCGTTTTGGTATTGTTTAGTCCAAAAGGAGTTGCCATCTCAGGTAAGACAGTTACCAGTTTATCGTAGTAAGCTTTTCCTGAGAATGGACAAGAAAAGAGAAATCATACTTCTTAAGGCGCTGGCCAAACGTAAGACACCGTAAAACGCTCAGTTTTTATCCGTCTGCGCCAGAAGGAGGGTTATGTTTTTCGAGAGTATGTATGTATGTATAATAAAATTGTTTGGCACGGTCTGTAGCCTAAACGGCTTGATCGATTTTAGCTTGAGAGGTGTCGTTAGATTCCTATTTACTGTGAGAGTGACACTGGGTATATCAAAATAAAAAAAAGCAAAATGGCGGATTTTTGGCGCCATGCTTATGCATGCTACTTAACTATTCAAAAAAATCACACATTAATCATCATTTGGTAGGGCATAATACAGTCTTATGATTAACTTATAAATAAGAAACGACTTAACCGATTCAATGATATGGTAGAAGTACCGAACAAAGGGTTTTTTCAAACTATAGCGCCTGGCGGCGAACAAATTTTTCGTGGCGAACATATTTTTACAACTCCTGAAGTATGCGTTTTCATGCAATATCCCGAAGCTAACACTGGAATCGTAATCTGCGTGACAAATAAGGACACTTTCATTTACGGATAACCACTGAAAAAATGTCCGTAAGGATTGAGGAGCCACATCAGATTTTTAAAATCTGATCTCACCATTATTTAGCAGCAATGTAGCTTATTTTGCAGCACGAATTCTAGATTTAGCAGCAAAATATATCACTAGTTATTTTAATGCAAAAGTGGCTCCTCAATCTAAACGTCTGAATTGAGGAGCCACCTGGAACTCGTTAATTAATAGATGAATATTTATGAAAATTTTGTATCATTTAGTAGCAATTTTGCATATTACCGTCTAAAAATTTAGCTTCTGTAGCGCTAAAATGAAAGAAAATACAATACTTTTAATATGGCTCCTCAATCTAAACTCAAGAGGTGAATTTCTATTGGATGTGAGCGATCAATTAATATATTCGACATATTGATCATTTAGCAGGTGTTGTGTTTGTTTTTGCAGTATAGAAGTAAAATAGTAAAACAGAGTAAATTTTGTATATGAACGCATTTTCTTTGGCTCCTCAATCCTGACGTTCTAATTATATATGTTTGACTGTAGCCACCTGAGATCTCAACGGAATCTAAAGCCAGAGATACTAACATTTAGCAGAAATGTCTGCTAAATATATCTGCACAGTTCAGCAATGTATATATTTTGGATTCTGAAAAAACAATACTTAACTATTGTCTTGTAAATTCAGTGTGTGGGGTGACCATATTATACTCGTATTAATGAAACCAGGATAAGTAATTTATTAAATTTATATTTTCATAACAGATTATATCTATCGTACCTACGATTTGGTTATTTAGCAAT
Organism: Amphipoea oculea; assembly: GCA_945859645.1. Lineage (NCBI taxonomy): Eukaryota > Metazoa > Arthropoda > Insecta > Lepidoptera > Noctuidae > Amphipoea > Amphipoea oculea. Next base: position 16,971,760 of record OX243868.1, on the reverse strand, counting down.
CAATTTCGCTATAAGTTATAGAATGAATGAATATTGGCTGATTAGTACTTATACGAATTTTAGAATCGTAATCATCGTAACAGAACATCTCATCTTTCAGTGTAAGATAGTGACATTTGTAGTGGCCCGTGCCAGTTTCGTTAATTGCAGGAATAAATTCTATAGCACCTACTAACTGATATGATTTATTCGAAAACATTACAAATTCTGGTATTTCTCTCACTCTAAACTTTTCACAACCATTCAGTTCATATGAAACTGTGTTTGATAGAGTATACTTACACACAGTTTGGTTGTTACAAAACGTACAGTCGGTTTTTTCTTCAGCGATTAAAGTTGCATCTTCTAAACCTTGGATGCCAAAAACAGAAATTATGTTCAAATTCAAAGGCAAAAATGCGATCTGCCTGGATACTGGGATAAAATGGCACGAATCATTAGTACATTTTTTTGTAAAAATGGCACTAAAGCAATACTTCAAGGCTACGTGTTCAAAAATGTAAGACACGTTACAAGCAAATTCACAGTGGCTACTATTTACTGTAGTATCAAAATACAGCACGCCAATTTGGGTTCTCATTTTGTGTATATCACCGTCAGTAGAAGCAGAATCTGATAGAAGTTTAATATATTGCGAGATTAAATCTTCTGAGTATGTGTTTAATATTTCTTGAAAACGTCTGCTTTGATTAAAAGTCATGCTCAACAAATAAATGACCGAATCAAAGCAACATGTGTTTCTCAAATCTACTTTAATAGAATTTTCACCGATGGATACAGCATCGCATAGGTTGCCATTTTTTACAAATTTTACTTTTATTTTTGTTAATGAATCAGTATCGGCTTCACCCCTCCAATTCTCAATAAAAGAAGGTCGATCAGAAAAAATTGATTCGGCATCAAATGACCGATTAATCTTCTTAACTCTCACAGACTTTGTTAATTTTCTTTTTTTCACTTGCGTTTGAGATGTGTTTACTCCTTTTTGAGATTTTTCCATCTGGGTTTGAGATTTTTTGAATGAAAACTTCCTTTTTCGAGAGCGTTTAGTTTCTTTGTTCTGTAAGTCACTAATAAGATCATTTTTTGCCAGTGCGATTTCCCCGTCTAAATATTGGGAATGTATTTTTATAAATTCATCAATTCGATACTTTTGTAACTTTGTTTTAAAGAGCAATTTTTTCAAAGTTTTGAAGTAGCTCTCAATTCCAGATGATGATGGAACAGTATTATCAGCTTTAAAAAAAGAACACAATAAATTTGACCATAATGGAAGTTTTCCAAGAATCCTCCTAAATTCTGACATAAATGTTGGTAAAAAATATAAATTTTTATTATTTTTATGAATTTTCATTAATTGTTTTTGAAATGGGGCTACTTTATCATCCAACCAAATAAAAAAATCAATGTTTGCGGTGTGATGTTCTTCAGTTCCGAAAACTTCGTCGTCGTTCCGTTTGTCATCATCCACAAAGCTGAATTCTGCCGTATGATCTAATTCAATATTTTTCATTCGTAAGGCAAGTCGGTTTAAGGCACCTTGACAATTGGAACTTGCAGGACTTGAATCATCATCGTAGTGACTAAGACAAGTCTGAATCATATCACCGATGACTTCTTTCGCAGTTTCAAAATTTTCACACTCTTTTAAGAACAAAATGCAGCGAATATAAAAATATTTTATGTCTGGTTCTACATCATTAAAACATTTTAAGTTGTGCAAAGTTTTTACAAAATGACTTGTGTCAAGTCTGATAAAAGTAGAGGGCTTTTGTTCTTGAAGGATTGAACTCTGTTCTTCTAAAATTGAAAACAGGTTTTTTATGTATTCTTTTGTACTACTGAATTCTGTAAAAGCTTCAGTATTAGCTGCGATCAGGGCAGAAGAATCGTCTGAAATAATCTCATGAGGTGATCTATCAACTGATTTTTTCCATTGATTTAGCCAATGTAATATAGATTTCTTGTCGTGTGCATCGGTAACCATCTGTAATACTGGTACAGATTTTAATTTAAGATTTGCTGTTATCAGACCTGCATATAAAAATAATCTTTTGGTCATCTTTGTACCATCAGGGAGCCGCATTGTTTCAAAGAATGAGCCAGTAGCATCTATTGTAATAGTTACCCTTCCAAATTTCCGTAGGTACAGATTGTAATAATCAATTTGGTTCTCGTTCCAATAATATACAAAGAAATTAGGGTGTACACTTAAAGAACGGATTACATTTTTATGTGTACTTTTGGCCATAACCACTAGAGATATAATTGGATTGGGATCAAGCCGCTGTTCTCTCCTGGCCTCAGATTTTATTTGTCGCAAACAAGAAAGAGATGGCAACGCTGGTGTATTTACAACCTCTTTTTCATCTTTCTTAATACTTAGGATCTCTGAAGCCATTTCATTATGAACTACTATTGCAGGCTTGTACCTTAATATTTTTGCTAATTGTTGTCTTTTGTGGGGCGTTAACTTGAATTTCCTTGTTGGATTGTGTTTGACAGTTCGGTCTATATTCGTTATTTTACAGTAGATTGTGTGGATTTTATCAGTAGTTTCATAACTTTCTATTTTAGCATATGCAGTACATTGCGAACAATTGCCTTTCACAAAGATTTTGTTTTTTACCACTTTTTCGCGCTTTAAAGTCCAAGTACAAGGTAGTTTAGTATATTTATAAATGTTTACTTTTAATAGATTACTCCATTTAAACTTGGGCATGGTTCTGTATTTCTTATAGGTGGAAGTGCCTGTTCGTTGTTGATATGCGTATATAGGCTGAATTTTTTTCCAGTCATACAAGTCCATTTGATATGAAAATGTTACTGTATCATTTTGTGCACTATTCTCGAAATCAAAATCTTTGCTTTTAATTGACGTATCTGGGTCACTACTGCTACAACTTGCACTTTTTATACTATGTATTTCGCCAGTTGTTTGTTGCTCAAGAAGTGATCCATCGTTTTCAAAAAATATATGACGTTTACGTTTCAATGATGTATATAAGGCTATCGGGGTCATTTTAAAATCTAGTTCTTTGGAAATGGTTAAGAAAATAGGGTCAGTACTTTTAATGTTAGGATTTTGTAGTATCCCAGCATATTTATAAAATACTTTTTGTTGATCCTCAAGATCTACTATCGATTGGCGGCCTTTCGGCATAATGGTTCTGAAACAACAATATTGCGTTGAACAAAGTGACCTTTAGTAATTTTTATAGCCTGGCACGGCACGCCGAAGGTCGCAGGTTCAAATCCCGACTGGTCGTTGAATTTTTTCATAACTAAATATTAACAAATATTTTAGAACATTAAAGTGCTTCAATTTTGTCTATTTTAAGAATCGACCGTAGTATGTATTTTAATTTGTAAACTTCGAACCCGAACATACTGTATATTAAATAAATAAATGTAAAAAATAACAATAGTTGGCACAAATGTACTTACATTGAAAACAGGATATCAAACTGCACTTAATTATCAGTCACTGCACGATATTGCACATATTAATATCCCCACAACTTAATTATGATGACACAAACATGATGATTAACTTTATAATATAAGAAATCCAAGTTAATTATTTATTTCGTACATGAACATATTCATGATGTACAAACGAGAATACTTCACCGCTGATGAAAGTTTTGTTACTAAATAAATATTATTGTGGGTACGTAAGTGAAATATTAATTTGTATGTACCTACCTCTAAAATATGGTCACCTTACTTTACAAGACAATAGTTAAGTATTGTTTTTTCAGAATCCAAAATATATACATTGCTGAACTGTGCAGATATATTTAGCAGACATTTCTGCTAAATGTTAGTATCTCTGGCTTTAGATTCCGTTGAGATCTCAGGTGGCTACAGTCAAACATATATAATTAGAACGTCAGGATTGAGGAGCCAAAGAAAATGCGTTCATATACAAAATTTACTCTGTTTTACTATTTTACTTCTATACTGCAAAAACAAACACAACACCTGCTAAATGATCAATATGTCGAATATATTAATTGATCGCTCACATCCAATAGAAATTCACCTCTTGAGTTTAGATTGAGGAGCCATATTAAAAGTATTGTATTTTCTTTCATTTTAGCGCTACAGAAGCTAAATTTTTAGACGGTAATATGCAAAATTGCTACTAAATGATACAAAATTTTCATAAATATTCATCTATTAATTAACGAGTTCCAGGTGGCTCCTCAATTCAGACGTATAGATTGAGGAGCCACTTTTGCATTAAAATAACTAGTGATATATTTTGCTGCTAAATCTAGAATTCGTGCTGCAAAATAAGCTACATTGCTGCTAAATAATGGTGAGATCAGATTTTAAAAATCTGATGTGGCTCCTCAATCCTTACGGACATCTGAAAAATGGTGTTTTATCCGAGATTTTGGCTCCTCTCGGGCGCCACACGCCATTCACAGAAAATACCCATGGCGCCTCTACGGTGCCATCCGCACGGAATCGGTTGACTGTATACAAAAAAAATTACAAACTGCCACTAAACTACTTTGTTGACTATAAGGAATAAAATCAACTAAAATCAAACATTAATAAGCTTATATATATTTTTTTTATATTTTCAATGTACAGAAACGCCTCGTCTACAGATTTATTATATGTATAGATTACCAACGAGATACATACAATAAATTATGTTTAATCGTTATATAACTTGTATTATTATACATTATCCTGTAATGCACACATGTAATGGTTGTGTGGGTGGTTGGCTATGGGAGTTTCGCATCCATATCATTTTTTTCCTATGGTACGGTTATCAGGGCACCTTTTTATTTGTACATCAATTTCATCGTATTGTTTTCAGTAAGAAATAGCGATCAGCGAGTTAAAGTTTGCCAAGAAGAAGGAACGAATGTGGTCTGGTTAGAATGTGGGGACATGACATGCGCCACCGAACATGGGGAAGTTCTGTTCATGGGCTATAAGGATGGATCGGTCAGTACCTAATGTTTAATTATTTTATTTATTACTTTTACAACACTGGTAGTATTCAGCAAGCTAGCCAAAATACATAAATAGTAATTTTTAGGAGGCTTAGTAATAGGGTTCCGTTGGACCCTTTGGGTACGGAACCCTATTACTAAGCCTCCGCTGCCGTCCGTCCGTCCGTCTGTCTATTAGCAGGCTGTATCTCATGAACCTTAATAGGTAGACAGTTGAAATTTTCACTGAGTGTGTATTTCTAATCATATTAGAAAGCGATAAAATGGTTTTTTAGTTTGTAAGGGATAATCTTTGGAATTACTCAGTGCCGGCTTTAACCGGTTGAATGCCGTAATTACAGACACAATTAAAAAGCCATTGTGTCTCGCGTGGATCTACGTTCCGGCATACGAAAGGTTAAGGGGGGGGGACCAGGGCGGGTGCCCGGGGCGCCAGGTACTACAAGGCGCCGCGCGCGCCAGCTCACAACTTAACCACTTAATTTGAATACCTACCTATTTTTATCGACCTAAAGGAAAACTAGACTCAACTTATACAATTTTATAGATTGAGGTATCTCGTAGGAGTTAGTATGAGTATTCTATGTCTAACAAACACGAGCTGTCATTTTGTCGCTTATCGTATCTCTCACTGAAATTGCAACTCATATTAGCCCCCCTGCATTATACATACTTTTCTTTCTTTGCTTTTTACATACTCGTAAGTTCACAAGCAAATCAAAAAACCTTTTAAGGAAACCTGAACATTATCAATAACTTGCCTACGAATTATTTATTTATGTACAAATTCAAAATAAGTTTTTTTAATTGTAATGAAATAAGTATACCTAAAAGGGCGCCAAAGGCATGACTCGCCCGGGGCGCCTAGGTGGCTAAGACCGGCCCTGGAATTACTGATTTGATAAAAAAAAACACTGATACTAAGCTACATTTTTTCCGAGAGCCATACTATGTTTTATGGTGTAGTTTACTTTTACGCGTACGAAAATCGTGGGCAGAAGCTAGCTATAAGCCGCCCGGGTGTCACCATTGCCAGGATCGCCCAGAGGACACGGGTGGAGCATACGGTGGAGGTCTGCCCCGCTTGGGCGGAGCACCGCCGTGTCCTCGTAGAGGCGATTGGCAGCGGCGGCGACCTCTCGCGTCCGGCCCTGGTTCAAGCCATGGTCAGGGGCGAGAGGGAGTGGGAGGCAGTCACCTCCTTCTGCGAAGCAGTCATGCTAGCGAAGGAGGTGCCGGGATGGTTGAGGGAGAGGGCCTCACGTCTCAGTCGCCGCGAGAGACGCTCCGGGCGTCGGGAGCCGCGTGACGACTACCGGCCACCGTAGGCGCGGGCCTGCGGATGGAGAGTAATGGGTAGCTCACCGTCCGATGAGGACCGGGACCGTGCCGGGCGGCGCGTATGTGTTCCACGCGCGCCTCCAAGAGATGTCAGCATAAGGGAAAGGGCCCGTTAGGGCCGAAGCCTGCCGGGTCAGCGGGATTGTCCGAAAGAGTTACCGCTGCCCCGGAACATAAAGGGCTAAGGAAGGAACACGGGTGGGTTTTAGTCAGTAAGAGTCTGACACTCCCTTCCGCTCCACCCAGAGCGGGAGGAGTCATTTTTGATGATTTCCCTATCCAAAAAAAAGCTAGCTATAAGATATTTGGCATTTTGCCATATACAAAACTGTGTTAAAATATTTTTTTAGGTCGCAATATGCACTCCACATACTATGACGCCTACAAACCCTCAACTGGACCGATTGTTTAACGTGCGAGAATTTGACAACAATATCGAAGACCCCAGCATATTGGCGGTGGAAGTGTTCGAGGACAAACTGTCGCACCACCTGCTTGTAGCCACCCAGCACAAGGTGCTACAATTCTTGATCACTTACCCTGATCACATTACGTCTTATTTTGATTAATTATAAGTATATGTTAATTTATTTATTTTGTTTATTTATTTATCCATTATGTCATCATCATCTGCCTAGCGACTACCTATCCCTATTACCTATGCCTATTATTTATTATGTATGATTTATTTATTTATTAATAACCAACTTATATTCACAGTTCGCACCACACATATTGCTGTGCTTGTGTCGGCAGCCTGTTCTTAATTTCTTGATTTTAATGATTGCGATTTAACTTATGAATTTATTTTACAATTAATTAATTTTATGTACAGACGCCAGCACATCAAGCTACTACAATCTGTCAAATTTCTATAATACTTATAGATTTTCAACAAGCATAAGGTTCAAAATTAATTGGAAAAATTTTACAGTTTCGGGTAGTTTGATGTGCTGGCGTCTCGTCTGTACAGTTACTAACATAACTTTTAAATATACTAACATAAATATTGATCAATGTGGCTGACTTAATAAATAAATAAAATTAATTTTATGAGGATTGCTGTCTAATGTTGGCCGTTGACTGTCCGCGAGTTCAATCCGTCTCATTACAATACGTTTTAACAGTCCCAGCCCAAACCTTTAAGCCTGTATATTAAAGTTTTTTATAATTTTTTTTTGGTAACTACATAGGTATGACACAAATTCGTATGCCACTAATTGCTATGTAAACAACAGTGAGAGGAACTAATAATAATATCATCAAAATATACAAAGTGGATTAAATACGTATTCTTGAAGCTAACTCAAAAACCCCTCATCAGAACTTGACCAAATTTATACAATAGGACCAACACAGAAGTATATCCTTTCGAACAAAAAATAATTTTCAATGTTTGATTTGAATAATTACGTTTTACGAAGCTCGATCGTGTCAATCATTCAAAGATAATCAAGACATTTGTCAATGGTCAAGATACGACGCGACATGGCGCGTCTATAAATAATTCTATGTAGTTCTAGTCTGCGTGCCGTTAGGGCCTTAGGTAACTTTATAAGTAAGTATAGGTGTTTAATTAAATACTCCTGGACTCGTAAATCGAGCCACCGTGCAATTCCATGTGAGGTGTAAACTATAAAGGCCTAAAACATAAAAATAATGATGGGTCAAAAAAGTTTATATGCAGTTTTAAAGCCGACATACTGGCCATCATCTTGGTGTCATCATTTGTTCCGAATTTGAATTCACGGTTATTTAAAAGACTATATGCCTTTATAAAAAAAAATGCAGGGCTGCTTGATTTAGGGGTCCGGGAGTGTATATAAGTCTGTAAGGGCTGTAAGATTGAATTAATATTAAATAATGAAACGCCATTGTAATTTGTAAATTTATTATCCAACAAACAAAGTACAATCCGAACAAACTATCTTTGGTATAATTTATTCCTTATATGCCAGGACGATATCAAAATAATTTGATTAAGTATAATTATCATAAATAAATAATCATTACACTAGTTCACAGATGTTTTTTTAGGTCTGTGTATTACCATAAATAACCGTATATACTATATAACCATAATGTTGCACAAATAACCTTTTCTTAGTATAAGTTAAATTATTAATTTCGAATAATCTGGGTGTAATTACTTAACACAACACTCCGAAGCTATGGACTTTTGTACTTCGGATAACATTTTATAGATGCTCAAATTAGGTTATTCAAGATCTCTTTTGCATTTTTGTATCAATTTTTAAAATTATAAAATCATTTTGTAGTTTGACTGTACAATTTAAATGATTAACATGAATAAAGTATAATAAACATAAAATATTTTTTAATTATTTAAATAGCCATGTAACACACAGGCTGAAATATAAACGCTAATTAGAAGCTGAATTTTGTGTTAATTTAAAGTGTGGGTAGGTACTTAAAATAATATGAAAGTGCAGCGTGTGTGTTACAGCCCTTATCTAACACCTATTCCATATAACAATACAATTCGTGTTCCAGACACAATAACATATGTTTTAATTGATATGCATTTCAACTGATTTAATTTAAGATACCCTCGACATGTAGGTATCGATTCGTTTTAGAATACAACACTTATAAGGCAGCTTTCAACCAGCTTTCAACTCGACCCATTCTTGTTAAAAAGTAGATTTTATGAATCTACGATTCCGAATGTTCTATTTTTTACTCATGGGTACTAAAGTACTTATTCGTTACGACTACAAAAACTTGATTGCCAAAGACTACCGTCCAGCGGGACTTACAATCACCAATAATAACACCGACGATCACGCAGCGAACGTTCTCGAAAACGCTGCTGCGCTCGCGCCTGCTAAATGTAACAAGGGAATTTCAACCATCGCTCTATGTGCTAGAGTTGTGTTTAGCGGTCCGTCGTGTTGGGGTTGGTGTAGGAGAAGCCTCTGAAAGGCTCTTGGTCCATGGAGCGCAGGACGTGGGGCTCCACTGCGGTGAGACGGGGCCGCTCGCCGGTGAACGCTTTGTCGAAGTATTGGGTGTCCATCGGATGTCTCTGTCGAAAAGTAATAATGGATTAATAGGCACCTAATTACCTAAGTAATAGTAATTTATTTCCAAAACTTCAGAACACGTTACATCAGTGAGGTGTCGACCCCTGAACTAGGACATAGGTACGGAACTGATTTGTTCAGTAAACAAATCAGTTCGAATCAGACGGATATTTATTTAAAAAAACCCGTATCACTAAAACGTTTAAAATAAAATCTTCGCATCAAATCTGAGATTGAACTAAAATGACTGCCACCAACTGCATCAGACTAGGCATTGAAAAGTGAGCTTGTTTTGAACTTTTTAGTTGCAGACGGGTTTTTTGATTTTTATTAGATTTCCGTACCCAAAGGGTAAAAACGGGACCCTATTACTAAGACTCCACTGTCCGTCTGGCTGTCTGTCTGTCATCAGGCTGTATCTCATGAACCGTGATAGCTATACAGTTGAAATTTTCACAGATGATGTATTTCTGTTGCCGCTATAACAACAAATACTAAAAACAGAATAAAATAAATATTTAAGGGGGCTCCCATACAACAAACGTGATTTTTTGCCGTTATGTGCTCGATATTATTAATAGCAACAGATAGACGCTTGAAATATTTACAGAATAGGTACTTAGTTGTATATTCACTTTAAAAACAAATAATTAAATTAAAATAAAATAAATATTTAAGGGGGGCTCCCATACAACAGACGTGATTTTTTTGCCGTTTTTTGCTCGATATTAATAATAGCAACAGATAGACGCTTGAAATATTTACAGAATAGGTACTTAGTTGTATATTCACTTTAAAAATAAATAACTAAATTAAGGGGGGCTCTCATACAACGTGATTTTTTTATATATGTAGTGTTAAATATTGTACGGTGGTACGGAACCCTTCGTATGCGAATCCGACTCGCACTTGGTTGGTTTTTTAAATCTTTTAGTGTGTTATCTTTTTGGAATCTTCAACTCAAGCCCTTTATTTTGATACCCCACACGTCATGGTGCATGGTGGGTCTTTTTCTAAACATATTTTATTGACGTCTAAAATCCGCTGTTTTGGTTTTATAAAAACAAAACCTAGCCTATGCCACCCTCACCTCGCTTTGCCTCGGCTGGATTTATTTTCACTCATGAGATGTTTGAGGCGTCATCCTAAGATGCGTCGAGACCTCGAGGGTATAAAGAATCCCACATACAAAGATAGGTACGTATGAAAAACATAACCCTGTCTTTTTAGTCGCGCAGTCGAGTGAAAAGGAGAAAATTATTAGTCATCTTGCCCTTACAGGCCCTTTCTTTCTATAAAAGGACGTTGGTTGACTGAAAAACAGTGCCCAATAATTCAGAGAAGTTTTCAAGTTAGCTGATAGTAACGTCGCACTTACCACCCGCGGTCTGAAGGGTGTCTCCAGATCGCGCCTTTCGAGCCGGTCCCAGTGGATGGCGTGGAAGAAGTCCTGTTCCCTGATGTCTCCGTGCATGCACTCGGTGCCGCCCAGTCTGGTCCGGGCGTCCTTGTCCAATAGCTACAACATCAAATATATTAACATTGACTTGAATGGCGTCATTGGCCTTTATCGATTCGATAAAGGTTGAAAATCCATTTGGGCTGCATGTGCGAGGCAGTTTCGTCTGTTGTCTATCTTCGCATCTACCCTAGGACAGGAAAATTCTAAAGGAAAGCCTTCTCCTCCCAAGCGTATTTAGTACAAGATATTTTTCCAAAGGACAGTTCCCCAACCTATTTCAAAAGCCTCACTAAAATCAATCCAGCTACGCCTTCTACTTTTTTTTCTTTATTCCCCTATCTCTTAAACATATCCAGGCTATAAATCAACATACCCTGGTCAAAATGGTGAGCGCCTCTTGCGAGAGGAAACGCGGGTAGGAAGGCATCTCGTTGCAAATGGACCAGAACAGCTCATCCTCGTCGCAGCCGCTGAACGGACTCTGACCAATCAGCATCTCGTACAGCAGTACACCGAAAGACCACCAATCCACTGTCTGATTGTATTTCAAGCCTTTTATTATCTGAAAGAAAAAAAAAAAACAATTTGAACCCTTTCCGTCTTATTACAAAACAAGTTCTAACTTTAGTCCAAGGTTAAACCATTGAACCAGCTATTGTATTTTAAACTTTTTTCGGAGAACTTTAAAAGTTCTTATAACAAAATTGATAACTTAGACTCGGGTTTGTCGTCAATTTAAATTAGAATTTTAATTTTGTCGAAACTAAGTTCGAATTTCAAAAATGACTCGGTGGTTTATACGTTCTAAATATAAACATTGTTTTGTACTAGGTATGTCAGTTTGTGTAGTCAACAAATGAAGGCTAGGCGCGATTGTTCATATACATATATCTCGTAGGTAAATTACCATACCAAGTATCCGATGCCTCATTACATATCCTATAATTACATGGAAAGGGGACATCTGCATGGTGGATTGGGAAACTTAAAAAAACCCGTGGTTAATGGACGACCCTAAATCAGAATGACCTAATAAGATGTCGCTGAATAAGGTAGGTATGTCGCGTGACCTCCGCAACGAGTTGCGTTGTAGAGGAGAGAACGAGACGCTAACCTGTTGTTGTTGTGCATATTGTTGACAGACATTTGGCTGCTCATTACAAATCATCGGTAGTCAAGATGTGTCATATCATAAATATGCAGCACGGCGAGACTGATACGTTTTTCCTACATGTCTTATTTAGTAAACAAACACGATATGAAAATCACGCGTTTTTGGATCCATCACAAATGCTCACTTGATTATCTACATGAACGTCTAAAACAGCTTCGAATCAACCCCGTATATTTTTTTCAAAATTGAAATCTCGTGTTCGTTTGGTTCATCCAAAGGTTGTCTGGTAGATAATGCTGTCAGCGATAAGACCGCCATTAACCAACTGAATACCCCATACGCCAGTGGTTGCGGATTCTGTTCTGTGGGTTGTGGATGGGCCCACAACCCGCAGAATCAGCAAACTGTGATATCTTGTTTGTGTAGCTAAAATAAAGTAGGTACCTATCTATACTAATATTATACGAGTAAATGCGAAAGTGTGTCTGTCTGTTACTAAACCTCTTCACGCCTTAACCGCTGAACTGATTTAGATGAAATTTAGTATAGAGATAGTTTGAGTCCCGGGAAAGGACATAGGATAGTTTCACCTCGATATTCCCACAGGATCGAAACTTATGCGGGTGAAACCGCGGGGCGCATCTAGTATTCTATAATTATCTAGGTATCTCGGTTTACCAAATAAGACGAGTGAAAATTGTAGTAATTAACCAACCTACCTATTTTCTTAACTTTTCCCCAGAAGTTTGAACGTCTCCTGTTTCAGCGGTCTGTGTGTTCAAACCATACAGCCCTTTCACAGTTATTCTAATTAGACGTTGCTGTTGGGTTTCTGCCACTGACAAAATCATTGTGATCTTTATTCCCGTTAAAATAAGGTTGCTGCTGTTAGAGGTAAAATAACCGAACGGACTGGTAGATGAGGTCAGAGACAACAAAGATGTGGTAACCTATCGAAGAGCGAAGAGAGAAAAGGCGTGAACCTTAGACCGTTTGACAACACGATGATTATAAGACCATTAAAGCGACTGCCAATGCAAAGTTGCCAACCATGGGATTGGCATGTGTATGGATGATTCAATAACCATTAATTATTGTTAGATCTATGGAGACAGATCTGTTTCATTAAAGAGAGATTTACTACTGAAATGATGATGTACATAGACGGGCACGTATTTAAAATAAATCTAAGTATATTATTTCCTTTATTTAACTATATACATATAAATTATATTTTTAAATATTAGTATAAAAAATATATAAAAACATTTAAAAATATAAAAAATAGTAGCCCACCGGTATCGGGAACAGGGTCCAAGCTACCGGCGGTCAGGGCTCCAGAGAGAGGAACCTCCTGACAATGCGAGCCGTGTCCAGAAGTACCGCTTTCTGAATCAAGCCCTTGATCCAGCTGCCCAACGTGAGCCTCCTCAGGTGTTGGTCGAGGCTCTTGGCAATCAATCCATTGGCTGTGACGACTATCGGCACAATGATTGCTGAGTCAACATTATTATTATTACTAATAATAAAACTGATGAGTTTGTTTGAACGCACTAATCTCTGGAATTAGGCAGTCGGATTTGAAAAATTATTTTTGTATTTGGCAGCCCAATCTTTTGAGGAAGATAAACAGTCGGAAAGAACGCTAAGCAAAAACGAAGTAACATCGCGGACAGGCGATGCGATGCGACGCCAGCGGGGTAGGTCGGGAGAACAAGAAGTTTCACGCGGGCAGAAGCTAGTATTTTTGTATTTAGTAGATTTAAAATATCACTACAGCCATATGCAATTATGCATGTCTTAGAACTATGGTGGATTATGGCCTACTCCCTCTCACAGAGAAGAGGTCTGTGTCCCAGCACTAGAAAATTTAAATTTATAGTCTGATTATGTACCTATAATGCCTTATATATACGGCATTCCATACAAATCAGTGAAAGAACTTCCAAATACCTACTTATCCTAACATGAGTCTATCCAATATTGTTACAGGAAAAAAAAACAAAACACTACATTACTAAGTACATGATACTGACCTCTGGTGCCATATAGTCTGGTGTCCCGCAGAAAGTGTCTGCCGTCTTGTCCAAGTATATCTGTAGCTTGCACATGCCGAAGTCGGCGATGCGGACGTGACCTTCAAAGTCCAGAAGGATGTTGTCCAGTTTTAAGTCCCTGGAAAGGAAATACAGGTAATTATAAGGTTTTGGTTCAGCAAGACATCAGTTGCACCCGTAGGTAGTCTGCATAAATGATAATAAGTACGACGTCGAGAATTAGGGATCAATTATTGTTTAATTTTGAAATGAAAGACCGTGAGAAAATATTAATAATTACCATCGTTTGGAAAACTTATAATTGGTGCTTTGGTATTATTAGTTAAAATCTTGAATTTTATAGGAATAGAAGAATCTTCAGCTTCTTAAGATTTTCATAAGAATGTGTCAAAGTCTACCTAAGCACCTAGGCGCATAGAGGTTGCCGGCAACCATACCTCAACTACACAATCAAAATGTAGACTGAAATGAATAAATTACCTGTAAACAATGCCTCTCTTGTGCAAGAATTTGAGTCCTGATACAATTTCCGCAGCGTAGAACCGCGCGCGTGCCTCCGGGAACCGCCCGCTTTGCTGAATGTGGAACATGAGGTCACCGCCATTCAGATACTCCATCACGAAGAACAGGTGAGACTAAAAAGGATATAAAAGCATACTTATACTTAAAACGAACGAAACACAGACCAACTAAAGATCTTCGGAAACCGCCCGCCACATAAACCACCTCATACATGGTCTTTCGCAGCTTCAATTAGCTATCCTATTCACTTCTCATCTGATTAGGAACCATCCAAAGCTTCGCTTTACTAGACTGACTGTCGTACAGCCCGAATCATTGTATGCCAAAGGCCGATCCTACATATGTATTACATGGCCCACTCATAATCACTTTGCATATCATTAAATTTTACCGGAAATTTTATAACTTCTCTTCTAAAGCTATTAGAGAACCCACATATAGTGCGCCAATTTTTACAATAAATACTATGTATTTGCTCACTATCCTCTATTTAGTTTAATGAAGATTTGTAGAAATATTTTTCACAATTTATTCGATGTAAATAATATGAAATCATTAACCAGGTGGAATGTAGATATTTCAAATGTCATCATGAACCGTAAAATATTATAATAAATGTTGAGTTTACTTACATCCGTCTGGAAAGTAGCGAATAAATGGCAGAGGTAGGGATGGTTTGTGCCAAGTGCGAGAACTTTCCTCTCGATCAAAGTGCACTCCACGTCGTCGTCTTCCAAAACCACGTCTTTTTTCAAACATTTCACTGCGTAGTAGTATTCTGTGTCACGAAGTTCAGCCAATAATACCTGGAAAAGTAAAGAATAAATTGTAGTGTTGTGTAACTTTCCTCGGAAAATCTAGGCGTCGGACGGCTAATAAAACAATTTTGGACCGTCCAAAAACCCTAGCCCTAGGACTTAGTTTCTCAATTTGACGCGTACGTATCGTTATCACATAGACACCTCGGTTAGATCTTACCCAACTTATTATGTATCTACTGAACGTTCTCTAAACCTAATATATTATATATTTAAACTTTGAATACAGTGTTCATCGACCTATACTTCTCCAGTTCAGTGCGTAGGCAGGCATAAATAGACGTTAGTGCAGAGACAAACAGATACTGATACCAGTTCTATTTAAAGAGACGCAAATCGTTAGCGGATGCCACAAAAACGAACTGTGTGAAAGATTTGTCTTTGAAAGTCATGCAAATGGCGAGCAGACGCCTATACAAACGATCGAGTCACTCGATGATCTTCCATCTTATTTGTTATTATATAATAACAAGGCGTAGCGTCTCACATCAAGAGGTGTCCCTTATTTTATTTATTAGTGTTTTTGCAAATCCTGAACTCACAAAAACAAAGTAAAATTATGTGCTGATATATGTCGCAGGAAGCGAACGTGACACCCGCACGACAGAAGTTTTCATTTTATAATTCATATATATCATGCTTTCTCCGTATTCTTGGCCCATTCTCAAAGGCAATTGGGCCAAGCTCTGTGAAACCAGGAAGACGTTGCGTTCTGGCTCACGTAACGCGCGGATCAGTCTTGCTAATAAACGTGTATTTGGTATAGCCGTAAATCAATTTTAACGTTAAACATTTACTCATTTATTTTGAGGATAATCTTATCCAAAATTAAGTGCTCCGGGTTCAACAGGTGTGTGAGCCAAATGGTAGCTATGTGTAAGAAGAGCTGTATGAAGAATAGGTACCGGCACCAGAGCTAAAGGAATCGATGAAAACACATTCACGTGACGCATCTGTTAAGAAAATAAAAATACGCTGTAGAAAAATAGCGCGCCTCTACATGCGTTGAAAGATTCATGTTGTTTTGGCTATAACACATATCATTCTATAGCTAGAAAATAATTGTAGATGTTAGACTATTAAGCTACAATAGACAATGGTTAATAGGCGACAGTACGTCGAGCGGAGGGAGGACGATGACACGTGCTCTCTGACGTTGGAAAGGTGGCCAGTGATGTAGGCACCCGAAATAGAGCGAATAAATCTAATGTTACAGTACGATAGTACGGCAGGTAAACTGCGGCGAACCGCTAAGCTGCAGGTGGCAAGCTGCCATCACGCATCATCACTGAGGTTACGGTCACCACTGCATTTACACCAAAATTATAAATGGATCGTCATCAGAATCAAATATGTTAAAGACAACTAATATTGTTTTAAAATTAGCATATGTATCTATTTCTGTCTACAAT
Organism: Amphipoea oculea; assembly: GCA_945859645.1. Lineage (NCBI taxonomy): Eukaryota > Metazoa > Arthropoda > Insecta > Lepidoptera > Noctuidae > Amphipoea > Amphipoea oculea. Next base: position 16,955,005 of record OX243868.1, on the reverse strand, counting down.
ATTTTGTTTCTGAGGTAGTAATTCTCTAGAACTTGTGAAACAATTATGTTGTTATAGCTATCTCAAAATTATTCCACCCAAATTGGCTAATACCAAATCATTCGTAATGTCATGCCGAATAAACTAAAAGTCAACCTAATTCCGACGAGCATTGTTGTCTTGTTGTGCTAATTTTCCTGTCACAATATTTCGATATTTTCTTTCAAAGAAATTCTGAGAAACAGGGCGATTATTAAAATAATTTATTGCACAAGTCACTGGGGAGACTGCTCATCTGTCCTGATTTCTATTTTCACGCTAGTCTGGCTAAGAGCCTGAAAGTCAAAGCACTATGATATCTGAGACAGGTAATAGTTACAATTGGGTTCTTTCACGCATTTTTTCCTCTGGGCTACCTCGAACCAGCTTAACTTTTTGTCACCTAACTTTTCGAAATCTTTTGTCTCTTGAAATCCAAGTCAGGCTGGTTAAAAGTCCTAAAAACCTTGTCCGGGCAATGAGGCAAATCTTTTTTTGATTCGGATTATAGAGTTATCTTTTGAAACAGGTATCTCACAATCATATTTAAACTTCAGGGTTCCCAAATATTTTGAGCTCAAAGCTGAAACAGTTTGTTGCACAATATCGGTAGATAATTTTATCCTCAGTTGAAAGGAAAGGGCGACTGACGACGTACGAGTAAACTTTATAGCTGGCGTCTGACATTTATATGGGAGCTTTGATTTTATGTCCCCTTTATTTATTGTGCGAACACTGAAGTTTAAAATAAGGTGTAAGTCCTGCGTTTAAATCTCAGGTATCCTCTTTCACCAGAGCTTTGGTCCATAAAAAGCTCTTGCTTGCATCTCAAAACGAAGCCTCCTAATTCAGAACTTGTAAGTTTAATTAAGTAAGTTTAATTTGCACAGTCATAAAACTTATTCTTGAGTAATTAACTGCGACTCATTTAAAATTTAGGTCATTCAAAATTGCATTTTATATTTCTTCAAACAGACGCATATGGTCCAGAGCTTTACGAGTTCATCGCCCTTTACGTACAAAATAAAAGTATTATTTGACATTTCCTAACTCTTTGATGTTCTCTGCGTCACTATTAACTGGCTCGCCGCTTCGTCTCGAATGCGAGAAATTAATAGCATTATATCGTCACTTGTCAAAATCAACTAGACACCTAATATTTTAGATGGCTCCACTTGGTATGACGTATGCAGTCTACCCTGTCTACCTGTTGGGAAACAGACGCGTCTATTGACGTCACCAACCATGATCATGCGTGTAATAGATCTTTGAGACATAATAAAGACGTTACCCACACATAGTTTCCTTTCTATTTTACATCACTATGTAATTACAGAGTTGCGTACATCCAACTCTCTTCCATCGTCAGTTATTCAAAATGTTATGACGTTCTCGGTTCAAATTGTCATGAGTTTACATGAACATGAAATACTCTTTGGTGACCTAGTTCCATCTATTCTTGAATTCACAGGTAGTTAATTCTATTTTCACATGATTTCCTAACACTTTGACACAGTTTGAAAGTGCAATAACTAAGGCGCTATGACACTAGAATATTATTTGTTAAGTTGCTGCGTTTGTAGCAGTTAAATACACCTACCTGCTGTGAAGACTAAAATAACAATCATATAAATTCTTACAGCATTTCAGCAATACCTAGCATAATTTGATGTCTATCGAAAAAGGCCGTACCGTTACTGACCGAGGCACTGTGCTTACTTATAGGCGACACGACAACCTAACACAGGAATACAGGTCTTAGGAGCAAAGCCATGATTGTCTGTTCCCACAAGTGGTGGAAGAGGTGACAATGGAAATATGTAAATTCTATGAAAACCAGAGGAATATGTATGTACCTCAACTGTGAACAACAGACATTTTGGAAGCAAGCAACTCGATAAATCTCGGCTAGAAAAAGAGGTTAACAAATTATAGAGCAAATTAATAAAGTCAAACGTACTTAATCGGAAATGTGCGTAAAAATCTACCATTGATAAATCGTGCCAAAGTTATATAAGAATGATATAAGACGTCTATAACTGGATTAAAACTAAACTTTTCGCATTACGCAAATCCCAACGAAAATATCATTAGTTTTTGAAATCCGGAAGAAGTGAAAACCAATTGAAAATACGTCTCAGGGACTAAACGTTAAATTGAACAAATCACTTTAGATTTTAATGATTTTAACACTTTTGCAAATTAGTGGGCGTACCTATTATTTCTGTAGTGTTGGAATGTGTCGAGTTTGTCATATCTTTGTATTATTAGACGCGTCTTTCAGCAACTAAATACACTGTGTTCAGTGTTGTCCGTTGCAAATCATTATGTGTACACAACGGCTCATATGTATGCGAGAGCTGTTTTTTCTCTTGGCAAAATCCCTTGTTTCAGTTTTCGTTTATTTTGGGACGGAGAATACGTAGGTACACCACCTAGGATTTTTACAAAATAAATTTACTTTTTCTTGGTAGCACTTAGGAAGAATAATGTTTTATATCTTCGAGGTGCAGACATGAATATTAGCTGTAAGTTTTTTGGATTTGCAAAAATTTACATGGAATCTACTACACAAAATATCTCACTGAATCAAAGGCACGTTTGAAGAATACGTGTCTTAACTATGTGAACGTAGAATACGATGATCTCTTTGATTTTTGTGATATATTGATCCATTTTTAAACCTCGTAGCGGAGCTTCACGTCAGAAATCTGGCACTTGCCTCCTCCAAGCCAGATTCAGGTCAACGAGAGAAAACAATGAGCATTGCGAACAGACACCGCTGACTAATATTAATGTCCTGGTGACGCGGAAGCTCATGAAAGATGGATTGCGGGAAAATTTACGAAGACGAAGGAGTTAATGAACTTACTTTTCCAAAGCTTCCTTTGCCCAGCACCTTGATAAACTGGAAGTCTTCGACGGTGTACTTCCTGAAGCGAGGGATAGATCGCGCAGGAGGAGTGAACCGACCAGTCTTCCTGAAGATGTCATAGGCAGTTGATTGCTCTGTGGAAAATAAAAGTTTCGTCCAGAATTAGTTTAAAAGCATATATTTGTTACGATACAGTTACTTTAAATAGGTATGGATTTCATAAAATTGAACAAAAGCATTAGAAAGAGCCTCAAGTACCGGTTATTTTGGCACAGTTACGAGATCGAGCGTTCTCGATTTTAAAAGTGGACTGTGCCATGTGCTTGAGCTACAATCGTTTGAAATGTCTGGAAAGTTTAATACCTAAAGTCATTTGTCAAAAAAAAATCAGTGAAATGATGACGTCACAAAAGTTTGTATCAATAGACCATTAAATCCATGAAACAGACACAAAAACAAGTTCTTTGTGATCTTTTAAATTATTTTTGAATTTGGTGTGGGTCGTTCGCATGATTTGTGTTGTAGGTTCTTGGGGCCGATACGCAATAATGGCCCGAAATGACGGAACTGATGCCGTTTCCCTTATTTATACTTACTTAATGATGAAGACTGTTGGTAATGGAGGGGATGGTTAACATTTACATAGACCTACAATTTGGTCTGGGACCTGGGACACTGAAACTGAGAGAAGCTACAAGAACTTGTTGTAAAAGTTCAATTTTACCCAATTACTTTTAAATAGTTTCTTTTTCATTCATGATTCCAAACACCTAACGTTAAATTTCACTGTAAACTCTTCCCTTTTCTCCCGTTATTAAGCCCGACTTTCGTCCGGGTTAGTGTTATAAAATATTGGCACTAGCGTGTTGGCAATTACTACATCTGTGGCGACTGGCGATACACATCTGTAAACATCCTTTACTGAAGCTATTAGGTACTAAATGATCCTTATCGGGTGACACTTTCAAGTGCGACCACCGACACGGTCACTTTACTAATTTGTTTAGTTCGCCATATTAAGGGCTGGGGGTCTACTCCGAAGTGGTAAATTGACAGTATCGTCGTCGTATCGGCCGAATGTTCGGTCATTTCCTACTACGAGTTCAATCTATTTGGTTCGGTCGGTTCCGATCCGACTGAACTTCATTCTGACACTTGTTGTGTCGTAAACCCTACTCTGAACGAGAAAAGACTGCCCGATAATATGAGTTTGATAAGAGTTACATCGTGAAATTAATGTCAAAATACACGACAGCAAAATAGCTACCTTTTGAGTATCGTAATCCTATCGAATTTAATGAATTATTACAATTCTATGTTTGTTACTGTCTGTAATTACATAGTTTATCTAGCTTAGTTTCATTATTAGTTTTCATATTCTAATCCAATAAATAACACAGATTAAAGTAAGGTTGTAAGGCATTTTTTGGAATATGTACTCGTAAGGATTGTCATAGGTATATAATTACGTAACTTGAAAATGTGTTTTTTTTGTTTATGTAGATATTGAAATAAATTTGGTCTCAAATGATAGAGCTATGTATAAAACTAATATTCCAATTGGATTTATGTAAATCGGACCACGCATTAGGAAGATATTAAAAGATTTGTGTAAGGAAAATGTACCAACCTACATTTTTTAAGGTTTATGCTGTAGATTTTTTTAAATGTAAACAGCGTGCTTGCTCCACCATTGAACGCACATTTGGGATAGTTAAGGGTTGATGGAGGTGTCTCTTGTCAGCGAGGGAGGTGCACTAGGATGCAGATAGAGCAGGCAGAATAATCGAAGGGTGCGTCCACATCTGGCGAATGTGCCGCGAATGTGCAGCTCGCAAGCCGTTTGCGAGCTGCTCGCGAGCTGCGCGCGTGCATTTTTGTTCGAGCGCCGCTCCTGCGCCGCTCGCGCGCAGTTCGCGCGCGACCTAAGCGCCGTACGCTCACAGCGCGCGGGGGCGGCGCGCTAGCGGCTTGCGTCTTCCTTCCGCCCGCGCGCAGTTCGCGCGCGACCTAAGCGCCGTACGCTCACAGCGCGCGGGCGGCGCGCTAGCGGCTCGCGTCTTCCTTCCGCCCGCGCGCAGTTCGCGCGCGACCTAAGCGCCGTACGCTCACAGCGCGCGGGCGGCGCGCTAGCGGCTCGCGTCTTCCTTCCGCCCGCGCGCAGTTCGCGCGCGACCTAAGCGCCGTACGCTCACAGCGCGCGGGCGGCGCGCTAGCGGCTCGCGTCTTCCTTCCGCCCGCGCCTCAAGCCGTGCGAGAATTGAGTGCGCGCAGATCGCGCGCCGCGCGCACGCCTTTATACGAGCCTTGCAAGAATTGCGCTAAAGAGACGCACCAAACCATTGCCGTGACTGCGCGCAGCTCGCGGGCAGCTCGCAAACGGCTCGCGAGCTGCACATTCGCGGCGCATTCGCCAGATGTGGACGCACCAAGATGATTTTGAATCAGAGAACTCCCGGCAGGTGACATATCAGCTTGCTACATTTGCTGATGATTTGTCACGGATGCTTTGAGGAGAGTACAAAGAGAGAGGGAAAGACTGATGCAATCATTAGAAAATAAGTAATTAAATGTATTTGTACAATAATAAACCACTAGGACTAATCTTCAATTTATTACAAGTAAAACTAAAAATAATATTTAGCATTCAGCGTGGTGCAAATTTCTTCCCACAGTCGACGATTCAGCGTACGACTGTCGATGTTCCTCAAGTTGCCTTCAGCAACCAAATCCCGATGAGGAGAGTATCAATTTATGCCGCTGTCGGTCTGGATAAGGTGACTTGTTCTTGCAGAATGTTTGTCCATTACTTTCATTTCCAAACTTCCGAAACACGAACATGAGAAAACGATAAGCCCAAGAGCCACTTTATCACGCGTAAAGTGAATAATTAATGTAGTTTATAGTATATTTAGATTGTTTTTGTAGGTATACACGTGCGTAGTACATATATATCGATGGTATACACACATCTCATAACTTGACTTTAATACTTTACACCTCAGTCAGCACTTGACGAGAATCGACCGAAATACGATTATCGCTATAGCGATAGCGACAGATGCGATTTGGTTTGAGTTTAAAAGTACTTTTTCTCAATTTTGCAATAATAAAAATCACAATCTCTCCCTTTGTTTGTTTACTTGTCATCCTTTGACTTTTATACTTTTTCTTTTTATTTTGACAATCGGCTAAGCAATTTATATGCCAGCTACAAATATATCGTTTTTTCGAGAAATATTACGATGTTCTTAGGTCTAAATATTGAATTATAAGCAAAGTTTTATTTTCTTGGTATAAAAAATAATTTTACTCTGTAATTCAACAGTTCAATTATATCGAAATGAGTATTAATGACTAATAAAAACATATCGATAAAACGTTCACCTCTGGCACTACTTTTCGTTCGGTCCGACACTCTTTTCGAATATTGACTATGGTCCCGACCGAGCTAAGCCAATCCGAACCATCTTCGTAGTAGGACAACAATATTCGGTTCGGCCGTGTGTCGGGTCGTTCCGATCATCGTATGTGTCACTTCGGAGTAGACCCCGTAATAGTTCAGCTAAAATTCAGATTTTGTCCCCACTTCCCCGCGCTATGTATCATTCTATCCCACTCGCACTGACATACTGATTCAGTTAGGGTGAACTGAACTATTGTTGGAAGGATGTCAAGAAATAAAATGATTAAACTTAACATTAATTTATTACATTCACATTTTATGTACAGTATATATAAAATTCTTTTAAATGGGCAGGTAAATAATAAGTAGGTATAACAAAACAAACATGAGACACTCATCATTCGCATAGCAAATACAGTTTACATCGAAATCCGCAATATAAGTACCTACTTCATAAGTGTTCTATGACCGACCAAAGACCATTGCTCTATCGCCATATTTTTGTCACCATAAGACATCGACAGCCAAATAGAGCCGGCGCTCAGCTCACTGACAGCGTGCCACGGCAGGTTGTGCTGCGGCATCCCGCGGCGTTCCGTGGCATCCTGCTAAAAGCCCGCACAGACCGGACTGCGTCCCATTAACCGAAATGACCGCAGCACAAGTTTCAATCTTATTTCAACTAGCATAGCAATCATAATTCCTCGACACAACGTGACCCACACGTCCCGCGGGATGCAATGGCGCGCCGCGGCATTACGTGGAATGAAACGGCATGACACGTCATGCCGCAGCATCCCTGGCGCGTTGCGTCATGCCGCAGCGTCCCGCGGCACGTCGCGTCATTTCCCGGCATCGTGGTATCGAAATAAAGTAACATGAATTCTAAACTCATTGAAATAAGATTCAAAATAACTTGATTAGTAATAAAATCCTTTGCCATGACAAAGCCTTAAAATTACTTTCTTTTTGCTGAATCTTTGGCCAAAAAATAGGCTAGTCCTCTGGTCACGTGAAGAGTCGACCAATCGCTTGGCGATTTCTCGAAAAATTAAGTAGGCACTCGGACCTTATGGCCCTAGTGTATCAGCCCCAAACGGCTGGTACATATAAGTCGGAATAAGATTAGAGTATCTATTTGCGCTGTTTGAGGTTTTCTGCACCCGCAGTAATCGCACTAGCACAGCCAACCGTAATAGGAAGATGGGGTGGCGCAAGGTAGTCGATACATGTTGCATCACACACCAAAGGCCGACCTAACTTCTAAGGCATTATGGTCAATCTGTCTGGTCTTTTCCAATCGTCGCGAGCCATTGGGTTCTAAAACAGCTGGTAACCCAGCACTGTCAAGAGCACGCAATGGTTATAACGCATAATAATACGTCATCGGAATGACTGATGTCAATTATAAAGTTTCATACATTTTGGCTTTAACGGAGGTTTGGAATAGAACGAATTTTAAAATAAGTTGTTTTTAACCCCCGACGCAAAAACGACGGGGTGTTATAAGTTTGACGTATCTGTGTGTGTGTGTGTGTGTGTCATGAGTCTGTCAGAAATAGATTTATATCTTGAAAACCGGAATATGACCAGAACGTCATTCCTTTCCTCGTACACCAGGGAAATCATTAATATTAATAACGAGCCAGAAGCTTTAGCCGAAAACGCAGCAAGTACAAGCACCAGCAATGTATATGACACATCATTATTGCACAAACTGTCAAGGAAACATAGTAAGAGTTCATACCAAGGCATTCAAGGTGATCCAATAGAGCAAGAATGTTGGCGTTACATTGCTGGTGCTGATCCTACAGAACCATAAAATGGTGATTTACTATCCTATTGGAATAATAAAAAAGAAGCATTTCCATCAGGAAATGCTTCTTTTTTATAGAGTAAGGCTCTAGCAAGAGCAGCAAGTCATCTTGCTGCTCTTGCTAGAGCTTTACTCTGTATACCTGCCACTAGCACTCCGAGTAAGAGGGTATTCTCGGTAGCTGGGCTAACAGTTACGGCCAAAAGATCTCGCTTGAGCTCGATTCGGGGTATTAAAATCATATTTATTCATGATAATTATAAAATATGTAAGATGTAAGATTGATTATCAATCTTACATAATTTATAATTATTATTATCTGTGTTTATATTAAAAAATTGTTTACTAGGCTATTAAAGTGTCCCTTTGGAAAACTGTTTTTTTTTTGCACCTGATGACCTGATCTGGACAAGGTATTTACTGTACTGTATAGGACTGACATTTTCCTGTCGTCCGCCTAAAACGATACGGCCGGCTTAAAGAACATAGGGGGTAGATTGCGAGTTTTAGTTGTGAGGTAGTAGAAAACTACGCCGCCGAAGATTTCGCATTTTTATTTGTTTATGTAGTAGTAATAGGTAATTATTTTGCGAGCGTTGTATGGAGTGTCCGAGGTGTGGTAAGAGTCTATGGAACAATTTCGTATGCAAGTATTTTTACTTTAATGCTTTGTAAAAGTATTTTATTTTTAATTATAATTAAAAATATACCATTAAATTTCTGATGCCAAACTGCATTCAGTGATGGATTATTTTTTATTAAATAGTTTTTGTAAATAGATAATAGCTTCATATTTGCAATAAATTACCACCGTTGTGTCATCGCGCTTCTCTTTCTTTTCCTACCGAACCTACGGTCCTGCATGCGGCAGCAGCGGGCAGCATTATATATGTTTATTTCCTTCAAAGGAACTATTTAGTCTCAGTAGTTCCTTCAGCTTTTGCAAAGGGACTACTGATCAAAAAGTTCTCAGTAGTTCCTTCAAAGGAACTGCTAAAGGAAATATCTAGTCTCAGTAGTTCCTTCAGCTTTTGCAAAGGAACTACTGATCCAAAAATTCTCAGTAGTTCCTTCAAAGGAACTACGCGAAGGAACTAGTGAGCATAAACGATATTTTTTACGAAAACAAGTTTTGATATTATAACACAACTTTAAATACCTCCAGGACCCCTGTACAGTTACATGCGGGTGCAAAATTTGCTGTTTGTGGTAGTGCGCATACAGCAAAATTTCACACCAAAAATTAAAGTCGATTTCCAGCAATTACTTTTGTCACAGATCTTTTGTGCAATGTTACTTAGTTTGATGTACGACGGCTATAAGTCTTTTTACACCCTGTATCAATAAATAGATAAAATATTTATAAAAATAGTTTTGCTGAATATATTGAAAACACCATTACACATTGGGAACTGTCTAAAATAGGTACGTTTACCTCCCTAAATTTCTGACAATGTTTTGACATTGACATGAGATTACGATTTTAAACCATTTCAAAAATTATTTTATGAATGAAAACTACAAAATTTGGAAAAAATAAAAATACGAGGCCTTATATTTTACATCTATATTTCATTTTACTTTATTACATAATTTCTTCAGAACATAAAACGTTGTCAATCGGGTCTTTTGAGCGCAAGCAAAGTGACACGGGTTCCCCGTCTGATAGCCGAAGCGGTACTGACAAATACTGAATCGGGGTCCTGTCGGGGGCCGGGCGGCAGAGCGGTTCAAGGTATGAGTGGTTATAAAGCTGGATATTGACGAACGCGAGCCGCTGTGTTATATAATAATTTATTATTAAAAGAATTAAGCTATTTTGTAAAATGCAACCACAAATTACTTTTCTCTACGTTATTGCCTTTTTTTAGATATGATTTTTTAGTAGTAAAACATTTATAAACTATGAGTAAAACAAGAAAAACATAAAAAAAATATCGATTAAGCCTGTTTTTCGGATTTTTTTTTGATCGAGTGAAGTTTTCGATATCGTGTTTTGAACCACAAATTGTCAAAATACATAAAGTAAACTAGAACAAGTTTTTTTTTTCGATTTAAAAAATCACGATTTCTTTGTTTATTGTTAAATCAAAGTGATGTAAAATTGGGAATACCTGGCCTTAATAAAAATATGAAATCAGCCTTATTTATTTTCTCATTAAATTAATAACTCGTTTGGCTGAAACTACAAAATGCTCTCGATAGTTTTGCTCGGTAAAACTTTATTTATGCTTTTCAGCTTTTTTACAGGTTGTTGATAGTTGTTCGGAATCGGAATATATTGTTATTGTTTAAAAACCCTTCGTTCCTTAAATCTTTTACTACTAGAGAAGAACTTAAATATGTAATATTTATTAGAGTTAGCAATATCGTGTCCAGCGTGTCCTGTTGCCTGCACGTTGCATGGGCTGATGGACGGTACTGATGGTCATCTCGTAGCCAAATTCTAGGCTGACTCTATCTAGATTCTTCTTCTACCTGAAAGCTCCAGTCGTCCTATTCTGTTCTCTACTCCTTTATGAATTCCTTCAAGATAAATATATCCTCATGCCTTTCATTGCATGCCTACATACGTTTATTCGTAAATGTGGGGTCGTTGGTTTACAACATGATTCAAGTTCATAGATGTTTACGTTGCGTTATAGTAGTATGACATAATTGGTACAGCATGTGCGATATATTAATTCTCTTTCACCTCGGATGAGATCGTGAGCGTCGCTAAAAATATTTGCTCTGACGGCAATATCAAGGTCGCCGCGGTTAATTCGGGGGGCGATCACGGGATCTCGGTGAGGAAAAAGTCGAGCTTTCCATTTTCAGTTTTGTATTTTTTATGGAAACGGGAAAATCTATAGTGAAATTAAAGATTTGTTCGTTGTTCTTCCGCGTATTTGTTTTTTTTTTATCAGTCGTAACAATGATGAATTCTATCAGTTAATCGGGGTCTTGAAGGAACATCAAATTAAGTACTATACTGTACTTTAAGGAGTTTAAGGTACTGCTCATGATAGGGTACACAATGTTGGCAGACGTAATCGCAGTTATAATGAGAAGATTTAGGTAGCAAGAATTAGAAAAAGACTATCATTTTGGCAATCAACAATAATTAGGGATTTAATTTAGCTAACAAACATTTTTCAAGACTGTTTTAGAGGAGCGACAAAGGCCTATTGTATATTCACGACAGTGTGCTAATTTCTTGCGGCTATTTTCAAATTAATTTTGTGGTAAAAAAGTGACGAACCCGCGTGATCTGATCTTGTGACTCCTTTTGTTTCGAGTTCGCAGTCATTATTCCTCCCTGTTATTACCTAATATTTTATGTAGAAATTATGTGTAGAATGCCCGCAGCCGATAAAATTAAACATAACGATCAGAGTCCAATATATTATGATGACGCTTGTTATAACATAACTCATAAATTACCTACGTGCTAGCCGCGTTACCTATAATTCAAGAGGCACACAATCTCTGTTTACGTTCTATTTCTATGTTAATCTCCTTTAATTTGTAATCCAAAGCACTCGTATCTATGTAAATAATCGTTACAATTATTTTATTTGGCACGGATGATGTCTTTGGGATCATATCTTTATGTAATGTTTATTTTGAATAGCTGGATATTTTTATTAAATACTAGCCTCTGCCCACGTGATATTTCGGCCCCCGACCCATCGCGTCGCATCCCGTCGCTCGCCCGTGCTACTACTTCGTTTTCGCTTAGCGTTCTTTCTGACTTTTTCCCTTTTGCACGGCTCCTCACATTCGTAGCGTGATGTTAAATAGCCTATAATCTTCCTCAAAAATTGGATTAACAAATGCCAAAGAATTTTTCAAATCCGGTTAGTAGTTCCGGAGACTGCCCCCTACATACAAACTTAGAAACAAACAAATTTTACCACTTCTTATATTAGTATAGACTGAAATTACTGAAAGTTCGATTGATTTATTAGAACGACTTATTGGAAGTGCCTACTGCCTACTTATGTACATCAAGACCAAATTGTATAAAATTGATGGCGTATTGATAAATTGGATTCTAATAATACCTTAGTCTTGGTTTATTTTCGGAATTCGAGTCATTAATTTGTTAAATTAATGTTCCTTTTGTGGTGCCAAAACTTAGCTTGGCTTGGCTTTGCTTGTTTCGCTTGATTGGAAATAAATCATTCGTCCATCTCCGAGTTCTCAGAGTTCCTAATTTTCCTGTTTAGTCACGCAACTTCACAGAAAATTTTGTGTATTTTACGTTGTTCTCCTCCGAGGAATACCTGTTATACCATTGTTTATGCTTATCAGTTCCAACAACTAAGTTTAAAATAGCGTCGGTTGAAAGTGTTTGAAAGTTCAGTTTTAAATAGGAATGGACATTTGTCTTTGCGGACAGCTGACGTTTTAATAAAGCTGCTGCACGGATCCAGCAGCGGGTCATTAATTAATTCAATCTGGAAGTGATATAATACAGTGTGTATTACATAATTTATACAGTGATAAGTCGACACTCGCGTGGATGGAATGCGGAACCCATCTCGAAGTAGGGCGTGGGCCTGCACTCTGTTTTCAGCGAAAGTCCTGCCGCTTCAGTGCAGATATTTATAGATGTGATCAGAATAATTATAATAAGTTTTTTTGCCAATCGTGCCAGCATCCAAGTTTGTAATCAAAAAAAATGTTTTTATTACTGGAGCGTTCATTAGATGAGCGGGAAAGGGTCCGACCCACACCTTTGATGATTCTTTGATTGAACAAAACATAAACATTTACATACAGTCACATATAATTTATTGCTCTAATGGTGAGCCAAGAAATCCTTTATTTTTTCTTTAGAAGTTTCTGAAGACGATTGCGGTAAAACATTTTTGACAAAGTTGAAATGATTAGCATGACATTTATGGAAACTGTGTTAGTAGCTGCAAGCAATATCTATTTAGTTGAGACTAAAAACACGGTGATAACTAAAACGGTGAATAATATCTTATAGGTACTCTTAAGAAACATATTTACAAAGAACATACAGAAGCAGACTATCAATACTCGTTATTATAGTACAACATGTCTCACCAAGCTGCTGTTCTAAGAGGTCGGTGTTATTGGCCTGCGCCGGCGCAGCGCCCGACGATGTCCCGGGAGCCTCACCACCTGTGCGAAGGAATAACAATAAAATTGCTCTGGATTATACACAAAAGAACCTAATAGTGAATTACTAAGAAAATTAATAAATCAATCAAAGAATTACATTAAAAAATATATATTTTAGTTGATCCGGTAGAGTTAGAGAAAAAATTAAAGTAGACCAAATAATATGTGTGACCTATTTGTATATCTTAAATGTTTGTTTAGTTATTTGAATCAGAATGCAAATACATACAAACACTTAACATTTTTGACACACAAAAATGTAAACATAATAAAGTTGTAGACTGTAGTGTCTCACAACACGAAAGAAATATGATTTTGAAAACTGTGCATATTACTTTGTGTGGTGAAAAGAAGAAGATAGAGACGACACAAGATACAAACACTATATTCGTGAAACATAATAATATAAATTATTGATGTTCTTTTTACCATGCAGAAGATAAAACAAAATCACTGCTGAATTGCTGATACAACTAATTCTAAAATATATCTGTTGTTTGAGAAAAAGATTTTATAATATTCTTTGCTTTTACGACACCCTGTTTATCATAAAAATCTTGACAAACTTTTGTCAAGATTTTTATGATAAACAGGGTGTCAGCTTGTAAATAAAAATACATGCAGTGACGTTTGAGGAGTGGTTAGCCAATTAATCGATGATCGAAGAAACCATCGATCCGTTAGTCACGTGAGCAGAGACACGCGCTGGCATCCATCATCACACGCCACTACGTCGATGACTGATCAAATTATTATGTCCTTCAGTAGTTCTTCATTAACACTTCCACTACATTCGCGTGAAATGGCTTTGAGGTAAAAATACTCCAAGAATCTTGGATTGTACAAGATTTACGAGCATCAGATGATTGGCAGCCGACCGTATCAACCATCGATGCCCATAATGTTCTGATTCCAAACCAAGGAAATGACAACCTTTTAGAAAATTAAGATGTATATACAAAGGTGAGGCTAAAGAAATTTCGGATGTCAACTCCCTCTTTATGATAATTGTGGCTGCAATTGGTCCTATTAATTTTGTACAGGTGAGCAAATGATTGGCTAGTGTCCAGACAGCCACATTTCACACCCACGCCACAATATACTTCTGAATATAAACAAATACGCACAATACGTTTACAATTTTATAAATACATTCACTAGAAATTGACTTTGCTGAAAGGATGATATAATAATTATGTAGATTGTTTTGACTTGTGAATCGAAAATCTTGGATAGAAATAACATTTCGATTCGTTTATTTGCCAATGATGACAATTTAGGTATTTGATCCTAATTAGCCTGGTTTTTATTTTTGTTAAGATTTTTAAGTAGCAGTCATGTCAGTTAACGCCTACCTAATAAACCTAATAATAACAGAAACAGACGTTAGATAGCTAGCCAATAAAATTGCTTTATTTTGGGCTGAACGGCTGACGTCGCAATGACGCTCGCATTGGTATGTTTAGTTTCGCTGATAACATAAAAATCGTTGATATCACCACAGACGTACTAGGTTCCTATTTTAGTGTTTACCCACCTTTTCTAGATGCAGTTCTTGATGCCAAGGCTTCTACCAACAGACGCTGGTTCACGCCGCATAAATTCGCTGTCAATTTTTCACACTTTCGGTGGCAGTTTACATCGCAGTCTAAAACAGATTACGAATTGTCGCGTGGCTCTATGCTTGTAAAGGTTTTTACAACTGTGCAGACATGCTACATTTAATATGCTGAAAGCCGTGCAAAAGCAGACGTGCAAAGTTTCCTATCAGTTTAGTGGAAAATTAGTTATGTGGATACAATATACAAATGAGTTTCGTTAATATAAATATGTGCGTCCCTAGATTGGTTTATTGTGTATTTGATTACCTTTCTTAATTTGCGAAAACGTTGCAGGTGACGCAGGTGCTGAAGAATCGAAGCCAGAATCATTAGAACCGGTAGAAGTCCTCCCATCTGGGTTATTTTCACACTCGTAAAATTCCGCAGAAGCTTCACTTTCGTCAGATTCATCTTCGTCTTCCTCGTCTGAGGATTCTTCTTCTGAAGACGATTCCGATGTGTCTGAATGAATTACTTGAGGAGCTTTCTTTTGCAAAGGGCGTGGAGTCGCTATTAAAGGTTTCAGCGCTCTTTCTTCCTTCACTGGTTTCCTTTGTACAACTGGTGCAGTGACCACAGCTGGGGTAGATGTTTCTGGTTGTTCGTCTTTTTTAATAATATTTTCAGCCTTATTTTCCTCTCCTGTATTTTGTTCAATTTGTAATCTTGCTTCAGTTTCTTCTTTTGGAATGTCTTGTGACTGTAACACTACTGGCGTAGCAGGAACGTTAGCCGTTTTCGAAGTTATATCATTGCTTGATAAAGTCGATGTTTCATTTGTTGATGGTTTGTCAGTTGTCTTCAATACTTTATCATCAGTCTTATCACTCTTAGTTACAACATTTTTAGCTGGCGGGCTAGCTTTTGACTTGGCTTCTGGAGAACTCTTTGCGGGTGCTCTAAAGTTTTTATTGGAATTAGGAACCTTTGCGTTGATAGATTTTTGCACAGCATTATTCGAGCATGTGCATGTGCAAGGTGGCTTGTCTGTTGATGCTCCCTTATTTTCAATTGAGTCGCTAGGGCCATTCACTACTTTGTCTACCTTGTCAACTTCTGGCAATTGACTTGTATTTTGAGCAATTGCTATATTTTCAACTGATTTAGACTTAGGTGAGCTTTTCACAATTGTGTTAGTGTTTTTACTTGCATCTGAAACTTTTGTTTCGCTGAGATAAGCCGTAACCGTAGGTTCAGCAATTTTAGATGGTGTATTACTTGAGGTTACTGGTGCTGATGATTGTATCTCCATGTTCGTGTTTGTTTTAAATTCCTTATCATTTGTCCCTTGCTCTTTAGATTTGATTACTTCATGTTCTTCTAGTCCTACTTTAGACAGATCCTTTGAAAGCTCTGCGTTAGTATTCTTTGTTTCCAAATGATTTAGTTCTATTGATTTTTGTTCCGCAAGTTGGTTTTCAGGCAACTGGGAAAGTTTTTCATCTTCTTTTTTAAGTTCATCAACTGGTATTGGTGTAGTAGCTTTATGTACGCTTTCTACTAAAGTTCTAGTTTCGTCCAACTTTTTACTGTTTGCACTTGTATCTTCTAAGGTTTTCAAAGTTTTTAATACTTCTGTCTTTGCACCGGCTTTTGGTAATGCGGCCTGAAGGGATTTCAATTCGGTTTTAACATCCTTTTTTATTAACTTCTTTGATTTTTCTGATTTTGTTTTCTTCTGGCTAGGTTTTTTAACTTTATTTTCATCTATATCGTCCAGAGACGCACTTTTTCCTATGTTTTTACACTCATTAGAAACAGATGACAATTTGACCGTATCACTGTCCTGCACTTCACATTCTTCAAATAATTTTGAATTATCTTTTTCTATTTCTTTTGTTACAACTGTGGTTAGCTCCGGTATTACTTTGATAACAGTTTCATCCATAAAATCAGATTGATGACTAATTTCGGATTCTTTTCTAATATCTGAATGGTTTACTTCTTTTTGCCAATCTTTTGGTTGATTTAAAACATCTTCCTTGAGTTCTGAATCTTTAATGCCTTCTTCACTTATGTTTAGTGAATGTATTGGTACTTCCGGTGCGTTTTTGACAGATTCTTTTTGTTGAATAGAATCAGTTAAAGACGTGGCATTATTTGGTTTTTGATTTAAGTCGCCAATATTGTTGGCTATGATTTCTTCACTGTTATCGACTTCTTCCTCTGGAAACCAGGCTAAAGAACGCATGTGTTTTTCTTTTTCATCCTCTAAGATTTTCTTTCTCTTTACTAAGTAAACAGTTTCTCTTTTTCCTATTTTGTTCCAAAAATTACCATCGTCAGGCTCAGGTGAATCAAGATCATTTCCAGCATTCTTTTTATTCGTTGTTTTCTTAATGTTATTTGTTTCGTTACTTACATCAGGTAAATTTCCTGACAGTTGAGGCATTTTTTCTACTTCACTGCTGTAAGTAATTTCTTTTTTTGGTACATTTAGCTTTTCTTCTACTGTAACATTTTCAATCCTGAATTTCAGCGGACTCGTTGGGGACTTTGTTACTTCAACCGATGATGTAATTTTAGTTTTTAACTTAGGCTTGGGTTTTTCTTTTGTATTATCTTGTTTCACGGATAATCTGCTTTCTTCTATTGCAGGCAAGTCTACATTTGCCTGTTCTTTAGGAAATTCGGTTATAGAATCTAATCTGCGGAGACTACTTCCTGAGGAAGATTTCTTAATACTTCGCCTTTTTGAAAAGTTTCTTGGATCTCTAACATCCTTATAAGATTGTAGACTATTGTGTAATGAATAGTCAGATTTTGTAGTCTTGAGCGGGTTTTGTGAATCTTGTTTTCGTCTTTTATTTGTAGTTTCAGCAGTCATACCAACTTTGCTCAAATCCAAAGTTGCAGTACTGAGATTTTCGCTTCTAATTAATGAATCTAATAAATTAGCCTGTTCTGCCAAAAGTTCCATTGAACATCTTCGGTCTAAACATATATTTTCAGCGGGAACAGTTTTTGGCGCTGGAGTCGCTGGTAAACTTTGAGATTCTACTGATTCTTTCTTCTGTACCTTACTTGGCGTTTCCCAGTCTTTTTCATTCTTGACGTGGAACTTTTCCACAAGCTTGGCACCCATGGTTTTCTTTTCTTTCTTATCCTTGTAAGTCAAGTCATCAGAAAGCTTTTCCCTCCATTTCATGAACTCTTTCTCATCTGTTTTGTTTTCTTCGTTTACTCCTTGTTCAGTTTGGTCTTGACTTGTTTCTTCCGAACCTTCTGCCTCTTCATTTGGCTTACGAGGAGAATTTCTTTTAATAGTATAAAGTCTAACAACTGTTCTTCCGCGTTTTATTGTACTTCTTTGCATACCTGGTGAAGAATCAATACCGGTTTCCGGTTTGCCATCGACCCTGGGCATGAAAGGACCACTTTCACTGACATTGTTTGTATCCTCTTTTGGTGGCGATGGTTCAGGCTTGGCGGGTGTAGGAGGTGTGGGACGTCTAGTTGGTGTCGGAGGCTCTGCCTTATGCCTGTATCTATCTCTGGAGACATCGATATCAGCGGTGTTTATATTTACAGGGCGTGGTGTATAGTTGGGAGTACCGTAATTTCTAGACGAAATTGGTATTCTTCTCGGGCTATGTATTCTAACAGGACTCGCAGATCCTCTTTCAGTGATGGTAGTGAGATGAGGAGAGTAGTTTCTTCCGGCACTGCTAACCCATCTTGACGACAATGGTGCACGAGAGTAGCTACTGAGAGACGAGTGGTTGCTGTAACTGCCTCCAGGATTCAGATACGAAGCACTGTAAGACGATCCCAGAGGCGAAGCTGAACTGCTATAGCTGTAAGGTGATCCAGTGTACGGGGATGATGAACCGTAATACATGTTCGCGATGTGTTCGGAAAACAGTGGCATAATAGCGCGTTAAATCACGGTCGTGCGACTACCGGGGTCGCACATCGGAGCGCGCGCGCAGACTGGCGCAGGCGACGCGCGGGGTGAGCAGCGCGTGCAGGTACGCGCCGCCCACCGCCCCCGCCACTGCGCCCCGCGCCGGCCGCCCGTGCCGCCCGCCCAGGTGATTGATTGATGATGGCAAGTAGATAATAATAGACACATAATATGACTTTTGTCACAATCTCGGAAGGAAGTCTTTACATGACTGAACAAAAGTATGTAGTATATTCCTATGATTCATATTTTGAATTGCAACTTAGTATCTACTCAATAAACTACTAAACTTAAATATGCTAAACTTAGTGTAAAACATAAATGTTCCGTTACCGATGTATGTTTGAAAGCGGTTTGCATGTCTTTTATTACCGTTCTATTATTAGACGATCCAAAAATAAAGCTTCTTGCGACATGCCTAATAGTATTAATAGATTTAAGCATGTATTGTCTACCTACTTAAGAGAACTTTCTCAGCTGGATTTGTTTATTAACGAGGGACAAGATTTTTTGGAACCACGGATTACTTTTGTTAGATCAAAAAAAAAAGAAAATGTACCTATCAGCTGTTTGCCATGTCACGGAAATCGTGACTCAGTTCAGAAAAATGGGTTTTTGTTGTACCGGGACGATGCACTGGCTACCAATAATGTCATCGTACTCGTTTAAATTCGTATGAAAAGATTTGTTTAATTTTCAGGATATATTGTCTCTTGTTTCGTGAAAAAACCATGGTATCAAATTCATCTTTTACAGCTTTCAGAACAAGCATATCAAGCACCAACAACATGGGTTACTGATTTTTTTTTTAATTATTAATCCAATAGCATGATAAGGGCCGTTTCTACAGGATAAATAATAATATTTTTACAAGATTTTTTTATAGAATAGGAATAAAAATGAAAAGTTAATCATAACACATATGACATCACGCCTGTAATCTTCAACGGATTAAGCAGAGGTGTACCTATGGTAGACCCACATTGCTCAAGTTATGTTTAAGTTCCATATAATAGGGGGCAATTGCCATCAACCGGGCACAAATCCAGACTCCGGGCTGCTACTGAGAAATTCCTGATGGAAAAACCTAATTTGCCCGACCTGGAAATCGAACACAGGACCTCATGTACAGCATTAGCACTTGTGACCTTTAGACCAACGAGGCAGTCAATCATAATATCTTTTTATGTATACATTTTCCATACATATTATAATTAAATTCACTTCTTTTCGTGTCTGTCTGTGTGACCGCGTTGTTCTTCTAAACCACGCAATGGATTATGATGCGGTTTCAACCATCGTTTAGAAAACTCGGGAAGGTTTATATGTATAATACATTAATATTAAACTTACATTATATAATAAAGACATCTCGATGTTTTGTCAAGTCGTAAAAACATGCGCTAAACAAATATGGGCCCTGGTTGATAACCGGCATTAAGTAGTAGTCTCTGATAAATGGATAATCTGTATTAAAGTAGGTACTCTCAAAATCTCAGAACTCAATCTCATAATCGAAACTACTAGAGCTGAAAGACAAAAAAATAGGGTCGACGAAAATAAAAATTAGTTCATATATGTAGAGTAAGCCAAGTTGACACCTATGTTTGTTAAGAAATGGAATATTTTAGTAAAATATTGTGACAGTAAATATTATGTGGTTTCAGGTTAAAAACGTACGTTAGTGGGCCATGTTTATAAATCGAATGGAATGGCAAAATAAAATATAGAGTATAACATCATAATAACATGAATGGGAAATCATTCGTAGTAGATATAGAATCTTATATGATTTGAGTTTTACGGTCACAAATGAAAATAAAAACAAAAAGATTAGATGTTTCCGTTTTTGGGGTCAACGACCGCTGGTAGTGTTGTTACATGAGTTAAAAAAATCTGTTTTCTTTTGTTTTACCGTATTGTGATATCGATGTAGCACGTCTGTAACGTTTAGGTACACTAACTGTGGTCGATAACCCCACAAAAGAATCATCAAATTAATTTCTCTTTTGTTTTATCATGTTTATATATCAATGCCCATCACGTGTGTGAAGCCTCGCTAGCTAATTTAATTTGACCCTGTATGTATAAAAACGCTTTGTATTTTTGGCTCCAGTACTCCCCTACAGTACAGTACTACAGTACAGTACTACAGTACTCCCCTATAAAAACTCACAATCTGTATCCGCAGTAAAAACTCAGTTTGGCACGGACATTGCGTTATGAACGAAAACATTAATATTCTTTAGGCACTTTATTGGATGAGGATGCGTTGTTTTAATCGTTTTCTAGTTTTGCTTAGCTATTCATAACCATTCGACAAGTTATCAAGTCGAAAATTTCGATTAAGTACCGGTTTTGCCTAGTCCCCGACCGCATATAGCCTTCGGAAGATTATTGGTCGTCTATTTGGTTGGTAAGGTAAGGCGAACCGATGAAATTGTAAAGGCCGTAGGAGTCCGCTGGATGCGGGAAGTACAGAACAGCGGGGTAATTGCGTAACACACTATCAGTAGGAATGGGTTTAATTTTGACAGTTCAACAACATTCATTGCGTTATTTACGTTGTTGGGCAAACACATTTTTCGAACATATGAAGCAATGGATTAGTAATATCCTTCAAAATGATTCAAATTGAGCTTGATAGTGTGTTACGCAATGAGGGTGCGGGTCGATGTTGCGACGCTTGGGGGAGGCCTAAGTCCAGCAGTGGAATTCTTCAAAATTTTCGGGTTTTGGATTTATGGACAGCGCGGCAGCGTTTACAGGACTCCTTCGAAAATACTGATTGATGTCCGATTCGTATCGAATACTTTGTCGTGATTCAAGTTGGCCTGAAATTGTATTGTTTGCTCTAGCGGCTGGTTATTCAAGCTGGTGGTAATTTTTTCGACTTTTGGACGAGCTTCTGCCACCTCAGCTGGCTAACCATTTTAGATCATTGCGGCCCACCATACCACTGGCCATACCCCTGGTGGTTTGGTGGGTCTAAAACTATACCACTGAGAAAATAGAGCATAAATATTCAGGAGCTACCTTTACTTAGGAATGTCTACTTATTTGATTAAATAATTATGTTGTTGCTTAGTTTTTTAAAGAAACTCGAATTTCTTAATCACTTGTGTTTAAGCAACAATGGTCCTGCTATGGCTTGGGCGTCGGACATCGGACTGGTGGCGGTGACTGTGGTGAGAGATTATAAGGAGTAATAGCTAGAGAGCTCTGGTAAAAGTTATTTTTATTAATTGGTTCTGGCAAAAGACGTTAATCTTCAGCACTTTATTCTTTGGACGTCTTCTTAGGTTTTCGTACAAAAATAACTGAAAACATCTAATAAAAATACTGCGAAGAGTGCTTTAAAACAAATATGACGAGATTTATGGACCAGAGATATAGTTTATGATTTCCTTCTTGTTCACGTTACATAATAACTTTATAACGACCTCTACAAAAAGTGCAATGGATAGGTTGTATAGAAATAGGGATGATGTTATTTCGCATGAAGGAAATAAGAATGCCTGTTGTTTTATTTCTATTAATTCGCATACGCATTTTTGTTTATTACATGTGTTATCGTATTTTAATAATTATACATGTGTGTATTGCTGTGTTACATGAACAAAAAAAATGGTTGTATTTTTGGTATAAGTGCTTATCAAGTCACTAAATGCTACGTCTTTTTTCGTTCTGATATTCTGCTGCTTCTAAGTGCGTCGGGCGTCGAGTCCAACAGATTATAGCTGGGATTAAGAAGCAAAGTACAAAGAACATAGAGCGGCATCTGTCTCTAAAGTAGTCTTAAGGAGCATTTTCTTGAGCATTTCCATATAATGTAACGTTCTTACGAATGGCACAATACGGGCAAAAGCTCAGTTTCCAAAAGCATTTTCATGTAACGTTTCTGCAAATGCTCGACGTTGGTTTCGACGTAATGCTCACGTCGAGTGAGCATTTACCTGGAACATTTCTTTCTACCTTCTGTCATTGTTGAAATGTCGGATCTTCAGGTACCGCTTGTGCCTTTGCTCGATAAAATGTTACACCAATACTTTCGTTGGTTTTTAAAATCAGGTTGTAATAAAATCGAGCGTCGTATTTGAAGTGTGATTTGATAAAATGTAAAAATGGCGAGTGCTCAATTTTCTGTTACCAATAAATGCTCTATTCTATACTTACCTATAAAAGAATAACCGTGGAGTTTCTTGCCGGCTCTTCTCCATAGGAAATTACCAATTATTGGAACTGTACACCAAGTTTCTGACGTTTCATAAGTGCCCATGTAGGTGTATGTAAAATAAAAAGTTTCATTTTGATTACTGAGTCGATTCGATTATCTAGTACGAAAACAATTATATCTTCTTAACTAGTTCTAATCATGTAGACCTAGCGACCAGCCTCTGCTTCGCATAGTTTTTACGACTAAAAAAACATGGTGATTTATTTAATTATGTAAGTTTAATATCATGCACATACACCTCACATAAACCTTCCACGACAAATTCTCTAAATGATGGTGAGAACCGCATCAAAATCCGTTGTGTGGTTTAAAAGAACAACGTGGTCACATAGACATACCCACAAGCGACTTTCATTTATAATACACTCCAATAGGAATGGGACCGTATGCCTCAGGAATTCATCTTTATTTTAATAAGGTTGATGAAAAACCGGATGGAAGCTACAATTAGGGCAAAGAGGGGCAATACGAGTTATTGAAACAAGTTTATTTTTGTTTTTTAATAAGAAAACCATTTTTATTGTTGAAAATTGGCGATTAAAATTTTGTGCTTGCTAAACTGTTTTTTTTTAAACCTGGCCTGTTGTTATGCCATTTCAATTTGTAATAAATTTATTGAAGCCTCGCCTTTTCACCTATTAAATGATATCAAAAGTTATTTTTATTAATTGTACTTTTAAAGATATCTTGTTTCAAATCGACGCACAAAGCGTAGGCCGATTATTTTGCACACAAGTGTATGTATACGAGTAGATATAGACGTGTGAATTGTGGCCTTAAATACCTCTCATTTCTAGCAACCGTTTACCGTTGGATAAATTGCTTCATATAAAATGCTCGTCATCTGGGCCTCGTAGGTGACACGGTTCGCGCCTGGCACGATCTAGCATAAATCATTAAATATTGGTCACCAAATAAAGTTTTGTTAAATGATCAAGTTTGCTGATTCGTAGCTACAGCGTGGATCCTTCGTAGCAAGACTTATTTCCTTTGTAGCAGGTCGTAGGCCCTTTGTAGCAGGTCGTAGGCCCTTTGTAGCAGGACATAGTCCTTTTGCAGCTCTTCGTAGAACTTTCGTAGCAGCACGTAGACCCTTCGTAGAATTTTCATAGCGGTACGTAGACCCTTCTGCGAACTTTCGTAGCCGCACGTAGACCCTTCGTAGCACTTCGTAGAACTTTCTTAGCGGCACGTAGACCCTTCGTAGCACTTCGTAGAATTTTCGTAGCCGGACGAAAACATTTCATCGTAGAACCTAGAAACTTCGTAGCAGTTCGTAGGTCATTCGTAGCAGTACGTAAACCGTTCGTAGCAGGACGTTGAAACAGTGTTCACTTCAAGAGTGGTTGTTTAACACTGAAATTGGTACCACCAAATAAATATGTCTCTCATTTTTCTCGATCAATGCTTAAACTTATCAAAGCTTAAATTGGCAGACTTGAGGTCAAATAAACCTCAAGTCTGCCAATTCGTAGACCCTTCGTAGCAGGACGTAGCACATGTTCATTTAAAGAATTGGTACTCAAAATGAAATTGTGTCTTTCATTATTCTCAATTATAGTATTTTTAACAAAAAATACATTTCAAGTTTACCAATTCGTAGCTACGTCGTAGACCCTTCGTAGCAAGACGTAGGCCATGTAGGGTAATATGAATATCCAAAACGGACGTATTTTACGCTGATATTGGCATCATCATAATTATTGTGAAATGTTTGTTTGTCAACAATCTTTGTAAATACAGTTAACCTCTAGTGTTCGTAGCTACAGCGTAAATCGAAGAGCGAAGTAGCATTTATAGACTTCGAGGACGGAAGTATTGTACTTATTGTTCACCAAATTCGGTACTTTTATAATATAATTTAAATATTTGAATCGAAGGACATTACTTCTAGTATTACAAAATTATCCTCCATGGCACCTAAAATTTATACGACCCAGAAACACCTTTCTTTGAATGTATCTAACATTCGAAGAAAGGTGTTTCTGGGGCGGAGAAATTCATGAAGGAAATATTTGTGAAAATCTGTCGAATCGCATGTAGTTGTGTATTGTAGAGGTTTTGTCCGGTTGGCTTTAGCAACCGACCGTTTGATTTTATAATATGATGGCAAGTATAATGAGATAAACACTATTTTATATTTAGAAAAATAGAAAAGAATTGAGCGAATACAACATGATGCTCTCAACAAAGTCTAAACAAAACAAACAAACAAGCTGACTATATCAACTTATTTAAGAAAATTCTTTAGAAGAAGTACTGGCTACAAAAATATGTAAATGTCGTTTGAACCTGCATTAAATAATTGTTCGAAATTTTAAAAAATTAAATCCTAAAAACAAAAGCATTTTGGAATAAGGAGGAAAAACCTCACTTGGTCGCAGTGTAAGGCGTTTTGAAAAATAATAACTTTAGAGATCCATAATCGTTTTTTTTTTTCTTGTGAAACTCATTTCCCTTGCTTTTTTGTAACGTTTTAACTCTGGAGCGTTATGTCATGTTTTATATACATAATTATGTACCGACATTACCCTGAAACACATACGAGCAGGAGATCAAAATAATAACCTAGCAATTTTATTCTAAAGCAATAGTAATTTTAGGTATTCTATACAAAATGTAATATTATACCGTGGATTGTTATTTGTTGATTGGTTGTATATAAAAAAGCATTTGAACTTTAAATCACACTAATATTATAAAGGCGAAAGTTTGTGAGTGTGAGGGTGTGTGTGTGTTTGTTACTTCTTCACGCTCAAACGGCTGGACCAATTTTAATAACATTTTGTATGGACGTAGCTGACACCCTGGATTAACATGTAAGCTACCTTTTATCCCGATATTCCTACGCGATCGACACTTATGCGGGTGAAACCACGGGGCGCAGCTAGTTTGGCTTATAAATTAATAAACCAAATTGGATGTTAAAATGTTCTTGTTTTAGATACGAAACACGAAAATATCGCAGCAACTGTGAAATATAGGCATAATAACTTGATGAATAAAATGTTTCAAGGTTTTTCGTGAATGTTTGGACCTTCCGTATCAGTTTGACGTTTTTTAGTCAATCAATGAATGTCTAGATGACCCTTGTAAATCCTCACCATGGTACTAATAGTACAAAAAGTTGGCAAATGATGACATACACAACACACGCATGCATAAAAGAGGAATATTTGGCTGACTATGGCGTAGCGTAGCTTTATCCATGCACAGCTTGAATTTGAATCAAACACACTATTTTTCACTAAAACTAAGGGGCTGTCTCCACGAGCGAGAGAATCGCGGCGATAGTCTCGCCGTGCCATCAAATTTTCGCCGCGATGATATCGCTGTGTGGAACACGTTCTAAGAGAGTGTATAGAAATACGTGCCACGACGATAATATCGCCGCGATTCTCTAGCTTGTGGAGACGGCCCCTAAGAGACACCTATACGAATGACTAAATAAAAGGGCACTGTTGCATTTTCAACTTTCGGCACTAAGCCAAGCGTGGAAACTCCAACATCGCAGGCATAATAAGCATAATTTATCAAAGGAAAAGCCGCCTTAGATGAACGCCCATTTTTCAACAGCACACGCACCTTGACACAATAGTATTTTTAACCGACTTTAAAAAAGGAGGTTCTGTATTCGACCCCTATGTATGTATGTATGTATGTATGTTTGTATGTCCGCGATTATCTCAAAAACTACTGAACCGATTTTAATAATTCTTTCATTACTGTGATCTACATACTTTCAGGAAGGTTTTAGTATATAATACATCAGGTAATTATTCTTATGTACGAAGTTATATGCATAAATGTACTGCATCTCAGGCATTTCTATGCGAATTTTGATGATTCTTCTAGTCGGTGTCTTCAATTCTTTAGTGCACTAGTGTTATTGAATTTGTGTGGGGTAGGTACAACTAAAAAGTGAAAAATAAAAACTTTTTTACAAAAAAAAACAACCGACTTCAAAAAAACACTACAAAGTGAAAAATAACTTTAATTTCGGAAGTCGGTGTCAAAAAACGAAAATGCAGAACCAACGACACCGACTTCCGAAATTAAAGTTATTTTTCACTTTGTAATGTTTTTTTGAAGTCGGTTGTTTTTTTTGTAATTGTTTCCCAGCTTACAAAAGCCATAGTAAGAACCAAAAAAGGGACGTTGAATTATAGGTACCTCGTAACTACAAAAATGACAGCATCGGGCGCTGATATAAAACTCTACGTTCACTTTTGAAAAATTACATCATAGGCCATTCTCGCACCATGCAAAGCATGCACAATAAAAAATAAAAAACAGGTGTACATCAATAAAACTCAAGTAAACATAAAATATTACTCATACTTTTGATACATTAGAATTCGATTTCCTGCCAATCTGAGACAGAATACCAATTCGAGTATCAGATTCTTGCCCACGCAAGTAAAACCAATCCATCGCGTGTACCGATTGGTTCTCGTGTACGACAGTGATTACAATAATTTATTATTGAATTGAGCTAATATTAACACAGCCTTGATCCTCAATCATGAGTGCGAGCGTCCTCTATAAAATTAGACTACTTTTTCCAATAATAAATACTTGATGCAATTTCTACTTATACTTATCACTCAACGCGATGTTATTGCTATTGTATTGTTCATGAGAAAATTGGAATTCATTGGAAATGGATATTTATAAAGATGCTTTTGCAGTACACGATTGCATCATTATTTCAAGATTTCATTGCATGTGTGTAAAAGCCAACAATCTCATCATTTAGAATAACGCTGTGCTTAGTAAGAACACTCAAACGTATTCAGGGAGTGCACGCACACAAAGCATTCTCTTATCGCGTGATATTTCATCTTAATAAGTAATCCAGTATCATAATTTCATATAGGTGGCCAACTGGTATTTCTTTCTTCACAAAACTACGGATAGCTATAGTCCATTTTTCACGAACGATGTGCGTGTCGCATAGACCTAAGCGTGTGATGGAACTTGCACAAAAAGGCATGTTGTACTAAACCAGAAAGTGATCTCTAAATGCTCATACACACGAGCGGCACGCGGCAACAGCCGAGGCAACGTGCCGCACGTGTGTATGAGCACTAAGTAGTGGCGTTATCTATTTGGCTCCTATTGTTTTATTTAGGCCTGCTTGCACCACAAATCACTAAATACGTTTATCGTTAAACGAATTTAAAACATCGTTCTGCCTCTTATCTGTCATCTTCAAACGATTGAGGTGGTGCAAGCGGGCCACAAAATGCATATAATGGCAGCGTTGGGCGGCACCGAACTAATGTCACGCAACAAATTCGCTCAAGTGCGTGCACTTCCATCTAAAGCTGACTCTTATATTTCAGCAGCATAAAGTCGAGAATACCTTCACACTTGAGCTCCTGCTTGAAGAAGCCGTAGAGCATGGCCCCGCAGTGGTCGCAGAAGGTGGGGGACATGAACTGGTGCGGCCGGAACCGGTGCGGGACGTCCACCTTGAACCTCTCGCGAAGGTACTGGAAAGAATGATAATTTCAACTATTATTATGCATTATTTTATTTATTTATTATAAACAATGTGAGATTTTTATAAATAAGGCTGGGCACACTATTAAACCTCTTGGGGTGTGTCTTAGCATGCCTTGGTCTGAGATTTTAGCAACGCGCTAATTATAAAAATCCAAACTAATCTTGACATTCTTATTGAATTGCTATAGTGTTCTTTAATATAGTGAATCTCTAATATCCACAGGTATTTTATTTATTAAAAGGGCTGATAATACATTGATCCAAATGATCCAGTATTTCAACCCCATGCTAAAATCAAATGATACTGTATTGATATTGGTCCAATACTTTTAATTCCTTTCCAGCCACTACCTAAAGCAGCTTTAGGATAGAGTAGCCTTTAGTGGCAAACTGCTTAACTTTCTGCTCTATGGGATGTGGGTTTTTCATTCTTTGAAATTTTTGTTTTTATCAGTTTGATGTCAACAAGATACCATTTTGCCTCCATCTAGCCGTAACGTGCCTTCGCCGCTGTCCCCGTGGCGGCTAATGACAGAAAGAAGCTCATATTCTTTGATTTTCTAATTAATTACATAGTTGAATTCATGAATTGATCACGTTGACTTTGTACACTGTGATGACAGTTGGGTTCATTCACCTTCTAGGATGACAATCACAAGAATATCTTGTGTTCACCATCATCTTCCTGCACTTGTTCCATGTTACTTAGGGTCGGCGCAACACGTTTTTTTCATCTAATCCCCTGTCAACCGTCACTTTATCTTAAGCATAGTATCCCTCACAAAGTTCATCTATGTTTTCTTTGGTCTTTCTCTCCCTCTCCATCCATCAACATTTCTAAACATCACTCTTTTAGTTACATGCGTTTTTTAAAGAGTGATGAAGCATATCTTTTGTCCACACGGTAAAATTACGAAAGTTTTTCTCACCACAGTGGCTTCCGAATATGCTGAGGACCCGGTACATTTTCCGAGCAGCTTGTTGTGGCATCTCTTGTGGACAGCCGTCTGGCACACGGCGCACCGGTAGCCTTGCTTGCCGAAGCCCCACAGGAAGTCCTTGCAGAAGGCGCAGAACGTTGGCTGCCGGAAGAACTTCGCCACGAAACGGTGACCGTTTACCTCGTGGACCCTGGAAAAAAGGACAAATTTCATGCTTTTAGGAGGTTATGCCCAATGAAATATATAATTTTTAATTTTTAGGGATGCTCTTCAGTAGTTTTTACTGACGCATCTGAGCTATCGTCCTACAAATACTTTACAGCTTTGCAAAAATTACGTCTAGAAGCGAGGAATTTAAAGTGCTTTTAGTCAACTATGAGAATGGAACATGTCTTGAATCGACTTTGCATTACTTAAAGCACTAGATATACGCATTTATCGCTAACTAAAAGGGGAGTGTAGCTATGCACGCTATGAGTAAACAACCAATAATTTAGTTCACATCTTGGATAATTAATAATATTATGAATGGTCCAAGCAGTACCGTCATGTCACTCACGTTCTTTCAACCCCGGTAATGCACACATAAATAAGAGTATACGAGCAATTAACTACGGGAACAGGCGTTCCAGTCCATTTCAATAAATTATATAACTTTTGATATAATGTCGTGCCGAAAGTGTAAATACAACATAAAAAAGGGGGCGGCACCAAGAGATGGGCTCATGCTGGCACTCTTGTGCCAACAATCTTAAACGCGATGATGCGCGAAATTAGCTAGATGACGCGTGATATATTACTGAGGTCCCCTGACGATATGTATTTTAAATGTCTAGGGCTATTGCCTGAATGAAATAAATATTTGCAGTATGACTGATGACTGTGACGGTTGAACTACTAGCGACAGTACAAATGTTTGCGGATGGACGATAACGTGTCGCATACTGAAGGAATTTTAGCAATTAAGTGTTAGCAAAGATTTTATAATGCTGTGTCATTGTCACTAATGCTGTTAAAATACAATATTATTTTCGTTATAATTGTTCGTGATTTTATACGAGTACCTAATGACTGTTCTCATCAGACTTTGTTAACACTTTTATCAGATACTTATGGAACAGACCATGAAAATGTTACTTTATTGTGCTTACAGAATGAAGGCTGGTTAAACTCGAAAACATCGATACTTATCAATTAATAGAGCGTTGTGTCCGTCACTCATATATATACTACTCAAAACAAAATAAGAGCCACCGTGTATTTTGTGTATTCTAATAATTGTATTGGGTTTGAGGGTAGATAAATAATTAAATTGAATTAGCTAGCTAATTTTTAATGCAAAACCCTTAAAATTAAATTTATTGATAGATAAAAGAACATCTGATTAGGTTTTTTGTAAAAAATGCAATTTCAGCTTAAAAATACATTTAATGAAAAAAGAGGTTAAAACAAATGTCGAAAGCTTTTTATCTTTTTTGCACTTGTTTAGTATCGTGTGTGTCCTCCTCTTTTTCGAACACAGTCTTGAAGCCTCTATGGCACACTCTCCACCAGATGTCGCACTGTCTCTTCTGAAATTTGTTCCCAACTTGACTTTCGCACGTTAATGAGCTGTCGCTCATTATGTAAGGGTTGATTTGTGTCCTGGACACTTCTTTTTAACAAATCCCACATGTGTTCGATGGGGTTAAGGTCCGGACTGTTGGTAGGCCACGGCAAGACACGTATACCAGCATCGTCTAGGGCTTCTCTAGTGGCTCTAGCTGTATGAGCGCGGGCATTGTCGTGCTTTAATGTGAATCTTGCACCAATTCTTTATGCAAATGGCATCACATGAGGTCTTGTTATCACCTCAATTTATCGCACAGCCGTTACCGTGCCTCCGCTGAGTATTGCGAGTTCGGTTCGACCTGATAGAGAGATTCCTCCCCACACGATGACATTGGGACCCCCAAGTCTGTCACTTTCATGGATACAAACATCCGAAAATCGCTCACCTTCTCGTCTCCATACTCTAATACGACAATCATCACTAAAAAAATTCACTTTACACTCATCAGTGAACAATACTGAGCTCCATTCACTTATGTCCCGGTCCAGGTGCAGCCTTGCGAATGATAATCGGTTTGCACGGTGTACACTAGTCAATGGAATCCGCAGTACGCGTCTCCTAGAAAACTGCTGGTCTTCATGTAACCGATTTCTAATCATTTGGTCACTTACGCGGGTACCGGTTGCCTGGCGTAAGCGATTTTGTAAGGCGCGGGCGGTGACGACGCGCTCTCTTCGCGCAGTCAAGCGTATGTAGCGGTCTTCCTGCGAGGTGGTTGCTCGATTCCTGCCAGATAACCGTCTTCTGGTTACACTCCCAGTCTCTTGAAATCGATTCCAAGCATTCTGGATCGCTCGCCTTGAAAAGCCAAGCTGTAAAGCTACAGAACGCTGCGAATGTCCCTCTTGGATCCATGTGATGGCTTTAGTTGCGGTTTGCAGGTCCATATGTCTTCGGATCCTCGGCATAACGCTTTCAAAATGTTTATCCACGTTGTAACTTAGCAAATGTAAGACTGTGCCTAAAAGAATCCACAATTTAAATGACTTAAGTATTCGTCTTAGAATAGGGTAAATTCAAGTGGTCACAAAAAAAAGTATCAAAGTAGCCCACTTTAAAAATTATGCAAGTGGTATCCTCACATTATGTTTATTAATACTTCAGGATATACCAGACAAAAGATATATCGTTTAAGAACGCTTTAAAATAATTTAATCGGACCGGATGTTAAAATTCGCAAGTGGCTCTTATTTTGTTTTGAGTAGTATATTAAAATAGTCCTCCAGGCCGTATTTCGGCCATGGCGGCCTCAACCTCAACCGCGACTAGCCTACGACGCGGGAGATATGATAGAGCACATGTGTATGCGCAGACACAGGTACATTCCCTCTTCCCTCACTCTCATAATCCGACGGGACGGCAATCAGGGACCAACCGAGGCACGGGGGTATCACACCGCCAAATTCCAAACTCCGGGCTGCTAAGAAATTCGTATTGGAAAAACTTAATAACACTTTGCTCGACCCGGGAATGGAACCCAGGACCTCACGCTCAGCAGTCGCGCATGCGACCACGAGACCAACGGGACAGTTAACACTCATATCGTGTTTCTCAATGAAACTCAATGTTTGCGATTAGGTATATCGCCCGGGTAGGTACAATCACAGCCAAAATATGTTCGTTGCCTTAGGTACCTATCCCAACGCCGGCGATCAACGAGAAGCGAGTGGACCTAACAACTAAAAACGAGCGAATGCGCGCTGGTATGCGTAATGTATCTACCAAGCGTGAGTCTCTCAGCGAATGTTTTGACCGCTAAGCGAGCGTCGCTGAGCGAGTACTTCCTTTGATAGCTCTTGTCGCTGCGAGAAACGGATACTCGCCCGGCGGTGTGAACAGTCAGCGATTAACAATTATTAATATATGTAGGTATGTACCACTTTAACTTACTCGGGACCTACAATCTTTTGTACGTTTCTTGAGCTAGAAAATCGTTGATAGCTAGTCGCTTCCTCGCCGGCGGTGGAACAGGTGCCTAAGGGCTATTTTTGTCTGCTCACTGGACGATAGAATCTGCTTTACCGACTCTCCAGTATTAGGTATTGCGTTGATCTTCTTTATCTGTCAGACCAAATCGTAGAAGAGTACCTATTCTCATCTTTTTACGGACCGAATTAAAAAAATGTGACAGAAAATTAATATTTCATAAAATGGCCAGGGTCGTTAAAAAGTTTTTAGGTTAATGTCAACTCGACATTGGTCAAAGGTGTTTTGATCTTTTGTTATTACGTAATTATAGTTTTATATATGTAATCGTGTGCTCTATGCCTTAGCTGACTTGATAAGGCTTCTGAACATGACGCCGGAGACACACCGCGCCGGACCGCGTTTGTGTATACGAATGAATATCGCCTCAATGCGGTGCATACGCAGTTCCGGTGCGGCGCATATTAGCGCGATATTAATTCGTATACCTACACAAACATGAGGTCCGGCGAAGGTGCGACTCCGGCGTCATGTACAGGAAGCCTAAAGTTTAGAATTAGAAAACTGACGAAGATATAAAAGACTTGACTGTACATACTATACTTACTTATGGTGCTTGATGGCACCGCGTCTCTGGGTGATGCGCTTGCCGCGGGATCGGCGAATGGCACCCTCGCCACCCTCGCCGCACACCCCGCCCGGCAACCACTGGAATGTTACAAATGTTGATTTAATAAAAACAATCATATTCATTAAATAAATAAATATAATAGAATATTGTTGCTGTAGGTGGTTAACAAATAAAGTCGGTCAAAATTATACTTAACAAAAGTAGTAAAATAAATTATTAAAAAAAAAACCGGGTGTGCTTATGACCACACGACTGAAGTGAAACTTCAAACGTATTTGGCTATGAAAGGAAGAGAGAAAGAAAATGTGCGCGCGCACTGCTTTCTCTTGCTTATATCCCCCACTCGACTCCCGTTCGCCTCGCCCGTAGCCCGTAGACATGGGTCGTACTTGCAAAATCGAGTACTAGGGCTTCCAAGTACGTCCACGGGCCTAACACCAGGGCTCGAGATACTTTCAAGTATTTTCTATCTGCATCGAAAATTGATCCATAACTTCATACAAATAAGAAGTACAAACGCGTAATCAAACAAAAGCCCTGTTGGAAGTAAAAAGTACTTGCATAGGAAATTGACCCGCGAATTCCTATAAATAAGGAGCACAATCGCGTTTACAAATAAATACTTTTACAAACCATTAAAGTAAAAATACTTGCGTAGGAAATTGTTCCGTAGACTCTTACCACACCTCGGACACTCCATACAACGCTCGCAAAATAATTACCTATTACTACTACATAAACAAATGACATTTGTATACGTGCAAATGTGTGCGTGAAATCAAGTAGCGTAAAAAAAATTGGCGCGGAAAGCAATTTGTGTCGGGGAACCGAACGACGACGGCGGCGGCGCTGCCCGAACGTGTGCATTATTATGAAGTGACCATGTAGTTCAATTGTTTATTTAGTCGGGTTCGTAATGAAATAAAAACACTAAAATAGTTTAGTTTAAAAGACTTATCTCTAAATAATCGGTTATTAAATCACATGTTATTAAAAATGCGAAATCTTACAAACAGTTTACGTAAATACGAATTCGGAAAAGCATCACAATATCCAACCATCGTTATTAAAACTCAAATAAAACTTTTAAATCGCATAATTGTGTGTTCGTATCAGCAATACAGCGCTGCGGTTCGCGAGCGCCCTTGCTAAAGAGTCGGCGACGAATACCTCGAAGTACGGGGTGAGGTGCGGGTGTACATAATAAAGAGTATTCTATTCTCTTCTATTCTATTCTATCTGATATGAGGTCGAGGAAGGGAGTGTCCTTTCTGTACGTAGTACTATTAAGTATTCTGTGCTCTTACTGATAAGGAGCATGATCGCATTTGCGAAAACAAACGCGGTTGTTGAACTATTTGAGTACCTACGTACTCGAGCGTCGAGCCACGACGGAGCGAGATACTTTCAAGTATTTTCTATCTGCATAGAAAATTGATCCATAACTTCATACAGATAAGAAGTACAATCGCGTATTCAAAAGCCCCGTTAGAAGTAAAACTACCAAGCATAGGAAATTGATCAATGACTTCCTATAAATAAGGAGCAAAATCTACGGAAAATAAATTATACTTTAGCCTCGTCCTCGAGATTAGCATTGTACACTTGTAGTAGCACATATAATGTCGCCTCTTTAAGCACTTTAGTTTAAAACTCCTTAAGGTTTTTTTCTTAAGACGGATGCCTTATTCTCGCTGTCAGTTTGCCGTCAATGCTTCATTCACATTTTAGTGCTCCGCCATTTTTGCGCACAAAATATAATTATGTTATTTATTTACAAAATTTGTTGTTTTCTCGTTATAAAACTATTTAAAATAATATTATGCCGAAAAGGATGCAATCGCATAGTAACTACATCGACCGCACCAAGAAGGATAAGGAAGTTGGGAAGGAACTTGACGAGGAGGCGTCACAGGTCATCGATTTTTGGTCCGATGCATGTCCGATGTATCTGCAGGGTCACAGCACCCTTTTTTGAAGGTTCACGTTTCAACGATTCGAGTTGTTACTTACCTATCAAACGAGACTCACGTCATAACGATTCGAGGTATGACTTGTCTTGAAATTCGGGTTCACGGTACAACGCTCAGAGGTGTACCTTACCCGAAGTATACCTCCGCATTGTGATAACATTATCCTATGCATGATTACCAGACCAACTGTAAGTATTCCCATTTTTATATAATATGAGACTCACGTCACAACGACTCGAGGTGTGACTTGTCTCGAAACTCGGGTTCACGGTACAACGCCTAGAGGTGTACCTTACCCGTAGTATACGTATTGTTATAACATTTTCATATGCATGATTACCAGATCAACTGTAAATATTCCTATTATTAAAATATGAGACTCACGTCATAACGACTGGAGTTGTGACTTGTCTTGAAACTCGGGTTCACGGTACAACGCCAAGAGGTGTACCTTACCCGTAGTATACGTATTGTGATAGCATTTTCATATGCATGATTACCAGATCAACTGTAAGTATTCCTATTATTATAATATGAGACTCACGTCATAACGACTGGAGTTGTGACTTGTCTTGAAACTTGGGTTCACGGTACAACGCTCAGAGGTGTACCTTACCCGTAGTATACGCGTAGTGATAATATTATCCTCTCACAACGACTGGAGGCATGGCTTGTATCGAAACTTTGGTTCACGGTAGAACGTTTAGAGGTGTACCTTACCCATAGTTAATATTAGGTCCTTACATATGAAATTGGCGTTTTTCGTACTGGCCACTTTAATCACGAATTTCTCCTCTTTGGTAAGGAATTCCAAATTCAAATTTGTACAGCTATTTACTCATGTATTTGTGCTTCGATGACCGTCATTCATTTGTTTTTTTTCTTCTGTTTTTTCTGTTTGCGTCACTCATTTTACAAAATGGAAAATTTAAAATATCGCATTATTTACGAGTACGAGTTCCGCCGTGGCACTAGTGCTGCGGAAACGACTCGAAGGGTGAATGATGTGTATGGCGGTCATGTTGCAAAAGAAAACACAGTTCGTTTTTGGTTCCAACGTTTTCGTTCTGGAAATTTCGACCTGCAGAACAAGCCCCGTGGACGGCCTGAGACCCAAGTTGATAATGGAGAATTGAAGGCTATTGTGGAAGCGGACCCATCGCAAACCACGTCCGAGTTAGCTGCAGGCTTCGATGTTAGTGATAAAACTGTTTTAATTCACTTGAAGCAAATTGGGAAGATTAAAAAGCTTGAAAGGTGGGTACCTCACGAATTGACTGAACAGAAACAGACGGCTACCAAATTAGAAGAGCTTGAATTGGAATGTCTTAGACATCCTCCGTACTCCCCGGACCTTGCTCCAACAGATTACCATTTTTTTCGCAATTTGGATAACTTTTTGCAAGGGAAAAAATTCAACTCCGATGGGGCAGTCCAAATCGCCTTCAAAGATTTTATTGATTCCCGTCCGACTGGTTTTTTTAGTAAAGGGATCAATGAACTACCTATAAGATGGCAAAAGTGCATTGAAAACAATGGTTCATACTTTGATTAATTAAATATATTATATTAAAAAATATTCGACTTTTTGTTCCTTCCATACAAAACGCCAATTTCATATGTAAGGACCTAATACATGGTAACAGAAACATTCTAACGCATGATGACCACATAATTTGTTGAACTATTTGAGTACCTACGTACTCGAGCGTCGAGCCACGACGGAGCGAGATACTTTCAAGTATTTTCTATCTGCATAGAAAATTGATCCATAACTTCATACAGATAAGAAGTACAATCGCGTATTCAAAAGCCCCGTTAGAAGTAAAACTACCAAGCATAGGAAAATTGATCAATGACTTCCTATAAATAAGGAGCAAAATCTATGGAAAATAAAAAATGTATGGAAAATATGAAAAATGATTGCCTACATGTTGAGTTTTAGGAGTTTATGGGTTCTATAAAGGGGGTCGAAATTTTCATTATTTTTGCGATAGGACGCACCATTGTCGAGATATAAGCAAAAGAAAAAAAAAGATACAGACAGTACTGTTTTTGCACCTGAAGTCGAGGTGTTGGTGTGAATTTCTATTCACTAATTTTATTCCACACCTTTTTAATTGCGATTAAAAATAGACAAATTAAATAAAAAAAAATAAAAAAATTACACGAAATTGTTCCGTTACTGATACGGAGCATGATCGCATTTGCGAAAACTAACGCGGTTGAGTACCTACGTATTTGAGCGAGTAGCCGTATAAGATACTTTATAGTCTTGCAAGTATTTTGAGTCGGTACCTGGTGTGCGTACTTGGAATCAAATAGCTGGTGTAAAAACCCGGTCGCATAAATACGTACCTTCCCTACTCGCCCGATCACACGTTTTCGTAACGCATTCGCCAGTTTACTCCCCAAGTCAAGCGCGCCTAAAGAAGTTTCACTTCAAAAACAATATTCTAACACGGATAGGATATAAACAGAAAACTAAACTATGTACATGATTTATTCTAAGAAATACATCGATAGATCTTCTACATAATAAAAATCTTACATTCATTTATTCAGTGACAGACAACGCACAGGTTATCCGTTGGGGCTAGACGCAGGGAATCCCCTAAAAGTATCCATGGAATTTTGGCACTTTTGCCGATGGGAACTCTCAACTTGTAGAAATATAATGGTAGAAATAGATATACATAAAGACGTAGTAAAAAAGAAAGCAGTGAAAAGTCTAGGGAGTCTTCAAAATATTAGTTAGTGTTAACTTAAGAAATTAAATAATTTCGCGGTTTTCAGACTTCAGACCAGTGTTCTACATGGGAATAAGTAGTAATTCCCATGGTTTCTTCGACTCTAGTGGCTCTAGGTAATGCTATTACTATTGAAATCTAACTAGCCTGTATTATCCCACTGTAGGGCAAAGGTCTCCCACTCCCTTTCCCACACAATTTTGTCTTTTGCAAGTGCAAAATCTAATCCTTTCGGTAGGAGGATTCTATTACTATAACAAAGAGTGAATGCTACGGTTACACCGCATGATCTTTTAAACCCGAGCTCCTGATGTACCAAGATCGTCCAATGACTGTAGCGTAGACCAACCGCAAACATACCTATTCCGGTAGATCGACTTTGGTCTGGTATTTAAAACAAACCGTCATGTCATATACGATTCATATGATTCAGCAGTACTTCTTAAGCTTTTATACTTCTCTCTGCTATTACTTTCTACTTTTTACCTTTGGGGTAGGTAAAGATTTTTTTTATGATTTGAAATAATGAAGTTTTAAGATTGAGCTAGAGAATTTCATTTCATTTTATATAGAGTGAACAGGCATCTTCAGGGCACGCTCGTTCCTTCATAGACCTCATTCATCGCTTTCCATCAGGCGTGATCGAGGTCAAGAGCAGACCCATTCAGCAATAAAATAAAACCCCGATAATCAGCTAGTATAAAATTACTTGCGGTAAGGTGTGGAAAATTATCCGTTTACAATTCGCAAGTAATTGTGCCACACTTTGTATCGATATGCGTGTACCGGGAATCAAGATGCAGATGTAGCGTTGTTTACACCGCATCGGTATGTAAACACAGTCGGCTGTGCGCCGCGCTACGCATCGGTGTAGCGCAGTTCATTGGCGTAGCGCTTCCGCGTGTTTAGCTTTTACAAACTGCGCATTTTTTCCCTCATATGACAAGCTATTAAATCAATTAAACTCACATAGGAATTTGGTATGTCATTTCCCAACAAAATATCCAACATATGATTATACCGGCAATTCAAAATGATACCTACCTAACGGAAAAGGAGATAGTTTTTTTACTTTTCCATATTGTAGGCTACTCCGTTCTTCTAAACTAAACTTTTTAAATTTTTTATTTTATTTTAATATGTTTCATAAAAACAATGTAGGTCTATATCGTATGTGGTCAAGATTTGCAGAAAAATCTGTGGAAAATCAAACAGAGAATACCTATGTTTAATGTCGCCATTCAGGGGATCGAGGCCCGATCAGGGACAGGGGGTCAGACCAGTACAAATCCAATAAACGCATAAGATACGTACCTAACGTATTTTGAAATTGTAGCATGTTCAGTAGTACAATTACTGAGTTGTAGATTCCTTCCAACTTAGCGATGATCCTCATTGTTTTCTAAACGGCGACATTACAACAGATTGTAAACATTAGTAGTAGCGATTAACTGTTTGTTGTTTAGGCGCTTTAGCATTATGTCACTCAGTGCTAATTACGGTGACTTGATCGACTGCCAACAATCTGCTCCCACATCACATTGGACACGAAACAGCGACGCCCATAACGTGATGCAGCTCGAGCAGCCTCAACACTTATTATGGAAAATGAACTCATCATTATGCATACAACGCTGATTTTATAACTTCTACGGTCGTAAAATCACGTGAGGCCTTTTTTTCCACAGAAACAGCTATAAATCAGTTTATTTTCAGCGTTACTTACAAAAGATTTTAAATCTATAAATACTGAAATCCAAAATAACTTTTCTACGTTTTGTTGGGAGCCCCTAATCATATAGTTCTCTAAATCTGCTCATAACGCATCAAGATTAAAGAACATACTGTAGCCGCAAAAATAAACAAGCTTAGCACTGGAAAATGGAATTTGCATTGAATAAATTTAGTTCTAACGAATAAACCCACGCCCGTGTAACAGTTTAATGAAATACAAACTTCTAAATATCGCAACAAATGTTAGAATAGGTACGGATCCAATCGATCGTATGAGCCCTTGATAAGATATTAATTGGCATGTGTTAATGTATAATTAGTGAGTCCGCGCATCGCTACGCGCGTCGCGCCGCTCGCTACAAAGCCCGCGGTTTTTCACATTACGAGTTTCTTATTCAGCGATATCAACGTAAAGCTCTTTGAAAGCCAAGAATTTGGATGCCGTGCGAAACGAGAAATTGGACATACCCGAAACCAAGATGACATCGCACGCAACTGATGTCGGTGTGTGGACACATCGCCAACTCAGACGTCACAGCTACTGGCCGGGATGCACAAAAATGCCATCGCCAATAAACATCGGATTCTGTGATACCGATGTAGTGCCCTTACAGCCGAAGGGACACAACTAGATGCACCGGTATTTGTATAGAAAGCGTCGCTGCTCAAGGCCTGCGAATTCCCTGGCATGGATCCGGGTGGCTACAGTTGAAATACACGGCTAGTGTCAAATGGCCAAAATTGAGAATTCGTTTGTCATATGTTGAGATGCAGCGCGATCACGTGACCGATTGCACTCGCGATGCGTTCGATTTGTAGTCGTATGCATAGGCGGTAACACAGCGTGGCATTGGATTTGGACGGCTGCTCGAGACAGATGTAATTTCCAATTGATTTTCCATTCAAACGTTACTACATCAAAGGAAATTAGATTGGCAGATTATAATCTCATCGCTCTGATTCAGCTTTTAATTAACGCTCGTAGAAAACAAGTGGAATCGGCGTCGCAAACCGTTAATACTGAAATCTTACAATCAATAACTGCAATTCTTAGTGGAAAATACAACAGCTGCATATGCATAAAGCACCATATCAAATTCTTAATAATATGGCTGTCATCGCACAAGAACTGTTCGACATGGCATCATTGTGTCTCACATTTCAGGATACAGTTCCACTGAATAAATGCTTAGAAACATTCCTGAAATATCTTGACGTATGAGATCAACGTGTGCACCGCAGTGCAGTGCACAGTGCAGAAGAGTGTTACCAACACTCTCTTTTGTCTTCTGATAGCATACGAGGATGTGACGACATAAAGAAGGTAGGGATAACTTGTCCACAGTATTCCTTATCATACAGAATTTTCGGAATTCCGCTAAACAAACTCCAAAGGGCGCTATTGCCATTAACCAAACATAAATTGACACCGGGAGACTACTGAGAAATCTATTAAAAAGTCTATACCTACCACTTTGCCCGACAAGGTGATGAAGTCTAATCAATCTGCTAAGCCATTTCTCAACTATGTTTTCGGCTTCCAGTCTAACCGGATAGAGCTGAATACCAGTATTTTATTTACATGGAGCGACTGCCTATCTGACCTCCATAACCCACTTACTGGGTAACACGATACCCCTTGGTAAGACCAGTTGATAGACTTTTTTTTTCTGACTACCCGTAACAACTGAAAAAGATCTACGAATGACAACCGGGACCAATGGTTTAACGTGCTTTCAAGCCCAATGCTCAGAAAAAAACATTTAGGTATTAATAATAACCATGAACGAAATCCATTAGTGGGCCTAAAATAGAGCCTTGCGGCAACCTTGATCAATTTAGGTATTAATAATAACTATGAACGTAATCCATTAGTGGGCCTAAGATAGAGCCTTGCGGCCACCTTGATCAAATGCAATGGTGAAACCATAAACGACGTGGTATAGGTGAAACAGCGGTATTTAATTAAGTAGAAGCTCATATACAAACAGACAGCAAAAGAAAAAGTTAACAAACTTGTTAAAAAGTGTCAATTATGAGACTTTCAAACCAGCACGAAGACCTGACGACGGCGAAGGAAGTCGAAAGCCTTTCTGAAAACCATAACCCAAACCATGAATACCTATTAAAATCAATAAATATCCTATATTTTATTAGGATATGAATATAAATTGTAGGTACAACAGAAAATTATATCTACAATAGTCCTGAGTGTCATATGTTTAAAGAATTGTAGGTGTATTATACCTACCGGTTTATAATTTAATTTACATAGATTGTAGATAGTGCAAAAACGTGACGCAGTTGGTTAGTTATCAACCTCTTTTGAATGGCAGAATTAATAAATATCTAAGTGTAATAAGACAGGTACCTACTTGTTTTTACGAAATGCAATGTCATCATGATAGTGACGATGATAATGATAATAAATAATACAAAGGAGTGATATGCCTACCTAGACACAATGAGTGCATTACTTTTATGGTGTATTTATTTTGACACGCATTTATAAATCAACGAGTTATTTGTGCGCACTTCAAAAATAAACTTTGTTTTTCTGAATTCTTTATTTTCTGCTTCAAAGTAAACGCTCTGTTACCTACACGATATCAACAAATAAGTAAAAAATTCTTGAAGTTTATAAATGTAGTTAGCATCATTTAGGTACCTACTGCGATTGTTGTTGTGTTGTATTTGTTGTGCTTTTAAAGGCGTTTTTTCCACTAT
Source organism: Amphipoea oculea (assembly GCA_945859645.1). Lineage (NCBI taxonomy): Eukaryota > Metazoa > Arthropoda > Insecta > Lepidoptera > Noctuidae > Amphipoea > Amphipoea oculea. The sequence goes on along the minus strand of OX243868.1, from coordinate 16,912,201 downwards.
TTTGATGCGACTCACCCGAAAGTCTATCAATATCGTTGCGATCTATTGTATATACGCGCTTCTCCATTACTGAGACAATCTATAGATAGATGCGTATGCTCGGAGTACTGGAGAAACGCCCTTACAATATTATAACTGACTTGTTTGACCGCACCGTAGCCGCTGCAACAAATCATCGCAATTCTCATTAACAATAAGGCCAAGGAAAATAAACAGGATTCTTGGATCCAGGATCCAGGTATAATTTTATACCAGAGCATTATGTTTCTTTCAATGTTTTGACTGCAGTAACGGATAAATGCCAGCACTTAAGTATTTGTACAACGAACATTTTTCGGGTGAAGTAAACTTGAACGTGGCTTGGAGAGAATCGTGCGAGGAGCATCAAGGCTGAGTGCTTGCGCGGTAAATGCACGAGTAAAAATAGACGGAACCCAACGGTTCGCTCGATGGTGCTGCTCCACCGTTGTATGAGCTGTGCGTCAGCGCCCATTCAGGTATCACTCGGTCACTATCATAACAGAATAACGACATCTTAACTCTTAAGTACGTGCAAAAACGGCCAGTGACGTGGAGCGTCGTGATTAGTCTCGTCCCATTAACTGTTGCTGGTAAACACCTGGTAAAGTACGTTTTAATTAACGTGGCGAGAAAGTATGTATCAAGTCTGATGCGGTGGTTCGACGAAAGTCCGATTCATAAAAATACCTAGGACAGAGATAATACTTCAGTAGTGCAATATTATGAAACGTTCATGACACCCGAATGGTTACCAAAGATGTAAATTTCGATCACTATTCGAAGAGAGAAAGTGTTCGTTTTCGGGTAAATTGGCATTTTGATTAGGCAAACGGAAATAATTATGCTCTCTATCAACCTACGAATTCCTACGAAAAGCTTTTTTACCAAAACCCAAACATGTTATTCGTTTGATTTCAGTTTTCAATGAAGCTATGTGAATTGTAAATTGAATGTCTAACAATAGATATCATAATACAGATCTATACCTACTCGTAGATACCTACCTACATACACAATCGTGAATTGGGTATCAAACGAGTACCTAGTATAAGTAACAGCTTGTACCAACAACACTTAAATATTTACATGGAGATTGGTCGTAAAGTATTTTTTATAAGAGAAAGAAAACAAACCGTCTTCCATCTGAGCTGCTAATCTACTTGGCCCACTTTGAAAATTCTTTTTGCGTGTTTAACTAATCTGCTGGGTATTTTATTGCGCCACTTTATCGATGATGAAGGGCGGCGCTTATGGGGACTGCCATAAGTAATTTTGACGATCAAAAAGTGCTGATTCTCCAGCCCAGTTTGAATAAATGACTATTTTTTTTTATATACCGTGTGCCAACCCTTGAGTACCTTATTCCTTTAAGTAAAGTAAATCTTATAAAGAAAATGCTATAAACAATCAGTTCACTGGTTTCTGAGTAGTTTTTGAATAACGATACATTACACAGCAGGACAATCGCTAAGAAACGCATACCTAAGTAGGTGCCTGTCTTGTCAACTGTAGGTTCCAGATTTAAGACTATTTAAGCAGTTTAAGTTCAGGTTTTCTCACGATGTTTTATCCTCACCGTTAGTCAGTGAACAGGAAACTAATTTTCTGTCATTTTTCGTAGTAGATGCTGATTAGCATCTGGGGCACTCCCGTGCCCCCGCCAAGACGAGTCAAGCGAAACTCAAGAGCACTACCTACCTTTGAAAAATTTACACAACTCTACACCTTAGTCAAAATATGTGGCTTGGCCATTTCGCTACATTCACATGAGCGTAAGGTGAAAAACTCTCATACTGTTATACAATGGTTCTTGTAGTAACGAAGCGGCCAAGCCATATATTTTGACTAAGGTGTAGAGTTGTTTAAATTTCAGGAGCAAAAGTCCATAACAGATGAGAGTTTTCCACCTTACGCTCATGTGAATGTAGCGAAATGGCCAAGTCATATATTTTGACTAAGGTGTAGAGTTTGCGAAGTTAGGCCTTGTAGAGTTAGGGTGTGTAGAGTTAGAAGCTTGGCTCTACATGAGATCTGATTACTTTTTGACAGTGCGAGCTACATGGTCTCGTCTAGGCAAAATTTAACGTGAAAAGTTTTTGTGGGATCCCATATTCAGTATTTCAGTTATTGGCTGCACGTTAACTTGAACGGTCACCAAGCTTACTTTATTTCCATAGGTCTGTAATACCATTTATCTTTGGTTGTTATGTTTTTCATTTTGTCAAGATAGATAGAACTTAACATCTTTGTAATGCGTATTGAAGAAGAGCTGATTTACCACAGTCATGAGGCAATTCCGCCCAAACTAGGGTCTACTGTGAAAACTTTGATTTTTGGAGGAAACTTAAGTCATTAGTCACCTGCAGTACCTAAGCTATTTTTTTTACTATCTAAAACATCTAACTAAATGGATCAATCACCCAGTTTAACTAAGTATGCATGAATAAAAGGACAGCAGACAGTTCTACAGGGTGTTACGGAAAGGGTAAATCAATACAAACGGGTTGAAGAGTATGTATCTGGTCTAGCTAGAATCTCTGTACAAAATTTCAGCTCAAAAGCATTAACTTTGAAAATGCTTAATAGTTTTTTATTTCGACATCAAGGCGCTGCACTGGCGCGCGGCGGCGTGATGTGCGTGTACTAGGCGCACAGACACACTACAGATAATGGATAATGACCCTCGTAGTGCGATGACACGTTTGTTATGATTTCAATTTAATAAACTATCGAAATAAAAAAATATGAAGCATTTTCAAAGTTACTGCTTTTGAGCTGAAATTTTGTACAGAGATTCTAGACCAGATACACTCTTCAACCCGTTTGTATTGATATACCCTTTCCGTAACACCCTGTATATAAAATCATAATCATCTCTGCCTAGCCTTTTCCCAACTATGTTGGGGAATGGGACCCCATTCCCCGATTAGAAGCCGACCGGGTTCTAATCTAACCGGATTCAGCTGAATACCAATAAAAAAGAAAGTGAAGGGAAGTGTAGTTCTATAAAAATGATTGATGGTAAATAAAATTAATTATAAAATGATGTTTTCATGAAGCTGACATCCGTCGTCGTATCTCCATTTATTTACTCTGGGCACGTTAAGACACAATATAAATTGTAAGCACTTAGATACCGATTTTACGATAGTCGGAATGTTTACCTAGAGATTTATATGCAGACAGTTATTGAGAAATATTGAGCTGCTGATGTTAACAGTGCTTGTTGAGAAGTGGACACAAAAGGAATATTTGTCAGGTTGTGATGATGGACAGGTAAACAAAATTTCTGTTTTGGGCCGCAGGAATGATGAGGCGGGCTGTACCCGCTGTCATGCCTGCGGCCCAGCAATTGATGGTTAGCGGTGCGCTGCTATCCCAGAGACAAAACTGAAATGTCTCATGTGCCTGTACTTAATAACATCCTTCAAAACCAACCATAGCAACACTGCTTGGCGGCAAAAACCGGTTTGGTGGTGTACCTACTTACTCGGACGAGCTCCTTCAAAAAGAGCTTTAGGTACCAATTGTACCTACACTACTTCAGGAAAAAATGCGATTAGACTTGGAATGCATGACGTATTTAGATTGATACCTAGTTATCATTCTCTGTTTATTACATTAGTTACATCCGTTATGTCAGTTTAATTGCTGAATAGAATGTAAATCTCCCTCGAATAGCGGCTTTAGTGCTGACATTAAAATTTTGGTACCAACTTATATTATATGACAGCTGTTCATAAAAGCTTTTGTGCAACTTCAGAATCACAGACTGTGATGGTCAGGCAGGAGTTCTGCAGACCGGTGAACCAATACTTAGCTGATCTGAATATTTTGTCGTAGACACAGAATAACTTCACGGTGCAAGAAGTTTAATTCCCATTAATAGCGTTATCAGTAAATAACAAATGGAGAGACTCACATAGTCGGCATGGAGTCGCTGGTACTGGTGCGGGCGGGCGGGGCCACGCGCACGCGGCGCGGGCGAGGTGCGGCGGCGCGCCCCCCCGCCCGTGAATATCATCGACGCGTACGCATGCCTGCGTGTGCCTGCGGGACGCGAGCGCGAGCCGCCGGACGCCTGTGGGCCGCAGCCCTGCGCAGCACACTTCCTCGGCCGCCGTGAACAGAGATCTCCCGCCGCGCCCGCACTCGCGTATTTATAAACGGAATTCCACACGCGCTATTCGCGGCCGGATACAACTTTTTACACGACTTTCAGCACTTACGTCGTACGGAGCACTGAAGAGGCGGGTTTCGCCGATTCGGACTTCTGGATTGTCTGGCGGAGCCCGCGTGAGTCACACCGCACGCACCTTACGACAGAAGTTAAGCGATTCACTCAAGAAACAGAGCTTAAAATATTATATACAAGCTTGTGAAAACGGTACGACGAATAAATAAAACACCACTATTTATTTATAGTTGCCTCTTATGTTTATTTTTCAGTGATACAGACAGAATACAAAAACAATGGTGCTTTCTTTTGCGTCGCGTCGCCCAAATAACTTCGCGTCTACGTAAACCCGAGGCCGAGCTTATTATGCCAAGCTACAATAAAAATAATAACTAGTTTGCAAACGCTGGTAGCTAGGGATTGGTATACCTATGCACAACCGGTATAACAAACAACTGGAGAACAATGCAGGATTCGGGATCAGCTCGGTTTACTTCTGGCGGCGCTGAGCCATAAAACGGCAGTAAATAGGAGCAATGAATCAAACGGTGGTCAATTTTACGAGCGACCTCTGATAATACTGTTGTGCGCGGAGATCACTAGAACGAAACTCAAGATCTCAGTAGTCTGACGTTTTCTGAATAAAACATCAAGTGTTAACTACAGCAAAAGCTTCCTAATGTAGATCCATCCTGTTTGTGGTGCATGAATTTTTGGTTTCCCGTTTTTTTCGCCTGTTACATTACTCTTCTCTCTGTTTGTTACTTGAGTACCTGCAATTCCTGGCATTCCATCGTAACGTCGTGACACTAGCGTTGAATATTAGGGTATAAATAAATAAGTTCCGTACTCATAATTTCTATTTTTGTTAGGTACTTTTAATGGTTCTGTTCTGGCAGGTGCTGCATCTGGCGAAAGCAATTAATACGTTCTACTAAGTTTTTTGGTTTAATCCATGATATTGTTCTACATTATGCCACTCCTAACGATTTAAGAACGTAAATAGAGTGTATGAAGACTTCAGCACCTGCAAAAAATGTGTCATTATCATTAGAACATAAGCACTGTACTCCAACTGAGACCCTTGGTAAAGATTCGTCATTACGTGTATGTAGGTGTCCAAAGACATAGGGATGACGTATGCGGTGCGAGGCGCCAGTGGCCGGCCACAACACTGCATCATCACGAGAAGTTGTCTTCGGAACCGCGGCGACAGGCACAACCAGTCGCAGCAGTATATCGATTGATTCACCAACTCGCTCTGAGAACACACGCACCCACATAATACACAAGGCCCTGCCAAATTTAGATGAATTACTTTTACTACGCTTTGTTTAGTATTCATACGAAGCTGCTACAGTTATTTAGCAGCCAATTTATAAGTAGGTGCATAATGAAGTGGCGTCTACTGGTACACGTGCGCTTAATGTCTCAATCAATTACCTCAAATTTGAGTTGTGTCCCAAAATAGCAGTAAATAAACAGCTGGGCTAGCATGCAACCCAAATACATGGCCATGGACACAAACTCCGCTGAAGCTATGCTTAACTGGAAAAACAAAATAATATGGAATAAGTTCAGTAGATCCTATGTATTCCATAGCCAATAATATAAGGTACATAGACGTAGAGTAAAATAACGTACCCCAACAATCTTATACATCGTCATGCATATGACCCAGGCCATCACAAAGAACTGGATAACCATTGCTTCGCCAAATATCGACTCTACTTCTTTAGCGAACCTGTTATTTAAAACAGAAGAATGAACTTAATGAGATACCTACTCGTCTACAAGTATCCCCAATTCCGGCTTGACGTCGACTTCTGGGACACCTTTTACATAGTCAATATATTAAAGTGACATTTGGCAACTGATGACATGGTGAGATTAACAGCACCATAGCACTGACTACCTATCTACCAGTAGGTAATGCCCGATAGGTAAATATCACCACCAAAACCAACAATATGGCCAAAATTTTTCTTTTTCTACCATGTGTAACACACGTAATCAATAAACACACGATGTGTTTACTGATTACGTCAAACACTATCCTACTAGACCTATGTAAAACAAATGCAATTTACCGCAGGATTTTATCATAATGCAACACGCATTTCTTGAGTCTCTCCTGTAGCTCAGTTTTCTTCTGTTCTTCGTCTTTGTAAAAAGTGTGTTGAATGTGTCTCTTAATTAACGTACTAATTTTTTCAGTGTCGCCAAATACCACCAGTTGTTCTAAATTGTACCGAAGCATTTGTATTTGTATCTTGGCTTGTGCGTAGAACGCAACGATCGTGCAGTCCATTGTTACGTTGCCATAGGCTTGCACAGTTATCAGAATACTCATGAAGGCCAATGCCAGCGAGAACCTAAAAATCAAGATTAGATTTTTATAACGTTGTTACATTTATTTTTGAAGGGCAGCGAATCAAAGATGTTTCTACTTCGTTTAGAATAGTTGAATCATATATCTATGGTTGAATCGCACATCCTGATGTGTGCTGATGCGAGGCAAAATAAATATTTATTAGGTACCTTTCTAAGTTATTTTTAGTAAATTAGACAACCAAGTTCCTCAATTTCGACCTTCAGGGACTTTAGCTATTAGGGACCTACACCAGCTTAGGTAATAGAAACAGGAAATCAACTTACGCTAGCGTGCTCGTAGTTTCAAAAGGAAAGTATCCAGTGAACTGAACTTCAATGCCGAGAAATCTATTAACAATTGGGAACACTGTCCACATCCCACCGCAGGCAAAAATGGCCACGTGGTATAAAGTGAGCAGTCGAGACATCACCAATGCGTTCACTTTCAACACTTCCACATGGTAAGCCTTGCTTGCTGCGAAGATAGGTCCTGCAGGAAATGTTAAACAGCTGTAAAGTGTGATTTACTTTGGCAAATCTTACCTAACGGGCGAAAGCCCAAATTGTTCTTTACTCTCGTACTTAGGACCCGCTCCTTAGATAGGTAGGCAAATGAGATTGGTAAACCTACTGCCCATACCAGACCGCTGAATGTCAAGGATCTTAAATCTTAATATCACCTAAATAATTTGGGAAGTTTTTGGCTCGTTGTTGTTCAATGTTCATTGAATGTGTCACACATCGAATGGAGATTGGATGTTTTGAGTTCAATTCACACACGATAATTTGCGGGTGAGGCCATCGAAAAGTATGATGCCTAGGCATACCTGTGTACTAATAAAAATCATACCATTAATAACAGCAATGAGATTATCAATGCGACGGGTCCTCAGGTTGAAGGCAGCTTGCTTCCCCAGCGCGTTCAGAGTGGTGAGTAATATGAACAATGTGTCCACTATTAGATTGGTGCTGTGCCGGACCTGATACATGGGGGAAAACCGTACTTAATCATATTAATTTTATTGTAAGTAGGCTTACTATGTACATACCTACCACTCACTGGTTTCAAGTGTAGTATAGGAATTTTGTAGAGCAATGGAACATTACCCACTACTCTAACACCCTCTCATCTACTAGGCAAGGTCTTCATCAAGATGAAGGGGTCCGCTTAAAGACTTGGTAATCTATGACTTGGTCTTAACAATATTGGCTTTACTTATTGCCTTAATTCTTCAATACCTAATTAAGTCCCACTACTGCCACTTCTCCTTTACTGTTGATTACATGATCACCACACTTGGTGAAGTTATTGCCTAGCACCTTATCAATACTGCACTGTGGGATATTACCTTCTTAAACTAAGTATATTACGGGGATAGCGTCAGTGGTTCTTAGCTAAAACCGTCGCTAAAATCCACACGATAACCATACGGTTAGTACGTACTCCGAATTCAATGTTCTTTCTTACCTGAATAACCCGTATGACGTGTTGCAAATTGTACGTTAAAATAAAAGCCCAACACATAAAGCGATATGTGTTGTGTAAGAACCGTTTCATAGAAGACAAGGGCTTTAAAACTATTTTGAAATAGCCGACCCTGGCCAATGCATTAAAATGAGGTCTAAATCCTTCGAACGTGGAGTATGTTACATTATCCGCCATTTTGCAAAAGATTGGAAATATTAGACTTTGTAATTACCTAACTTAGGTGTTAACTTCTTGGGGCTGCTTTTTGAAGTGGATAAGTACCTAAGGTACTTTTGTTAATTATCTCTATTGGGGTGTCAGTGTTCATAATTAACAAGGAAACTACAGGATGTTTCAGTTTTCGAATGTTAGCTTTTCTGAAATCTTTCTTGGTCCCTCTTATGGTCTCCACAATCAAGTGTTTTATTTTATCATTAGATCTGTAATGTAGTAATTAACAACTGGTCAAGTGCGAGTCGGACTCCCGCACCGAGGGTTCCGTGCAAATTTGTAGGTGTGTAAATATATTTATCACGGGCAAAAAAAAATGTAATGTACCTACTTATTTATTTCAGATTTTTTCCTTATGTTTCATGAAATTGCTTCTTGCCAAATTTCATGATTCTAGGTCAACGGCAAGTACCCTATAGGTTTTGATTCCCTTGCGAGTGTCAAAATATGCGGCATAAACGGAACATAAACGCCCGTATCTTTTGATTGCGTTGATTTAAAAGTTTGATTTTGTGATTGCAGCCCTGATTATTTGATATTAATTTCAACTTGGTAACTCCACGCGTTTCTGAGAAAAAGGGTATTGACAGACGGACAGACAAACGAACAACGAAGTCATCTTATAAGGTTTCCGTTGTTCCTTTTGAGGTACCGAACTCTAAAAATAAAAGAGCGTGATGCGCGACCTGAGAATCGGACTCGGTCCTACGTAACGTTCGATAACTAAAATTTTTCAAATTTGAGTTGAATAACATCAGTCAATCACTCTGCCTAGCCAGTTCCAACTGTGTTGGGGTCGGTTATCAATCTAGCCGGATGCAGCTGAATACCAGTATATTACATGGAGCGACTGCCTATCTGACCTTCTCAATCCAGTTACTGGGTAACACAATACCCATTGGTACTGAATACATGCGGTATTACCAAGTATACTGAGTATTACCTAATAGTAAAAGTCTCTTGGTAATACTGGTTATCAGATTTTGGCTTTTGACTACCACTAAAACGACTGTCAAAGATCTAAGAATAACAGCCGGGACCAACGGCTTACGTGCTTTCAGAGGCACGGAAGGGTCTCGATATGTTGAGTATGGTCACCGATCCACGAATCGACCGCGGCAATGGTAGCGTAACCTTCGATCGGCCCGTGTAGCTGTTATCATTTAGCCACGAACCCCTCAAAAACATAAAGCCTTTAAAAAGCACCCTGTATCGCCCTAGCTGTTGCCTGAACAAACCGTGAGGGTGTTAATTTTGCGACACTTCCCATTAAGGTAATGATGTGGAAAATACCGAGTGATCAATTAAGTAGTTTGACTAATAAGCAGTGTGTGTAAACAAACTGATTTGACGAAAATTGGACCTTAATAAAATATTGACAAGGTAATTTATTTAAATGCTACTTATGGCTCGTTTAGTAGAAATGAGTATCATGGCACTAATTAAATGTTGATAGGCAGAGATTATGATTTTGGGCGAGGGGGAATATCATACAAACATTAAAGGATACCTACATACATATACATATAACGGGTTTGATTTTAACTATTTTATACTGTTAGCGCATCGTCGTCATTCCTCCTTTTGCGTTCTCATTCTCTTTGTTTTAATAAGGTTCCGTACCAAAATAGTAAAAAAAAAATAATTTTAAAAATCAAAAAACCCGACTGCGGTAAAAAACTTAAGTTAAAAAAAACTGAAAAGCTAAAAACAAGCACATTTTAAATTAAAAAAAAGTTGGAAGCAGGCGGGACCCATTTGAGTTTGAAAATAGAAAAATGGTATGGGTCCCGCCTGCTTCCAACTTTTATTTAATTTAAAATGGGCTTGTTTTCAGCTTTTCAGTTTTTTTTAACTTAAGTTTTTTACCGAAGTCGGGTTTTTTGATTTTTAAAATTTAATTTTTTTATTTTATTCTTTTTAGTTATGAGTTGTAAATCCCACTTAAGTGTGATAGTTTCCCTTTAAACTTCGTAATATATAGGTACTACTGCCGCGTTTAGTTGGTAGAGGGGGGACACACTTGATTCTAACGAAAATTGGTACTTTAAAGCTTGATAAGTCACGAACGGTTTACTTAATCAAAAAACAGTTTTCCCAAACCACTGATATTTTTGAAAGACCTATCCAACGATACCCCATTTGACCAAGTTTCTTGACTTTCATTTTTTCATTTTCACAATATGGCGTCTAGTAGTCGCCATATTGAATTTTCATTACTCCTTTGCGTCGCGCAGTCGGGTAAAAAGGAACCCTTAGGTAATCACACTAATATTATAAAGGCGAAAGTTTGTGAGTGTGTGTGTTTATATGTATGTTTGTTACTTCTTCACACTCAAACCGCTGAACCGATTTAGATGAAATTTGGTATAGATAGTTTGAGTCCCGGGAAAGGACATAGGCTACTTTTTATCCCAATATTCCCACGGGATCGACACTTACGCGGGTGAAACCGCGGGGCGCAGCTAGTAGGTAATAGTGTCTGCAACTCCACGTCAATGCGCGTATTTTGCGTAGGTACTTACGCTGCTAGTGTGCGTCTGACTGTCTGTCTGTCCGTCTATCACAGCTGGATATCTCAAGAACTACTAATGCTATCAACTTGAAATTTGGAATAGTTTTAGATGACGTTTGCTCAACTATTTTTCAAATAAGAAAGAAATACCTAAACATTTATTTTTGCAACTGGGGCTAAAAGGGGTTCTTAAAAATTTGAAGTGGGGCTACAAGGGCATGTGATATGAAAGAGCGCTGTTCACATTCTCATTTTTTTTAAGCCGCTATTTTCGACTTTTGTTGAAACATGAAAAAAAAAACCGTTCTCTTATCTCCGAAGTTTGCATAGAGAAAAATCTGATATAATTCTATGTGATAGAAGTTTATGTAAAGCTTACAGGACAAATAAAACGATGTCTCTAAATAGCACACTTTTCAGAAATCATTAACAAAAATTACATTAGTTCCACTATCGGTCAAGAGATGGCGCTGACCTAAAACTGCAATATTCTACACCGCAGTGTTATAATTCTCTGACGGATATAGGTCTCTCCGATGAAAAGGAGATCGGACATTTTAGTATGGACTTTGGTCCAAGTGGCGTCGGATGATGAGAACTGTTTTATTTATTTGATAATTTAATATTATAACACTTACTATACCCGCAAATAAATCGACACATGGAGAAAAAAGTAATTGACACATAGGTATATCACCCATATTATTTTATGGAGTTATTGTAATATAATTTTTTTTTACTATTTATATGCAGATTATTAGAAAAATACGATATATATTACAGGTATTCATTAAAGCACACATAACAACATAACATAACGCCTGTAAACCCCGAAGGCTTAAGCAAAGGTATACCTATTATAGTAATAATTATGTGTTTTATATATAATAAAGGTTAAAATAAAAGAAACATGAACAATTGGGGTGTAAGGGGGAGCACATAACAACCGGACTCCTCAAACGTCAACCTCACCTGCGCGCGGTACACCCTGCCACTGACAGACGAGGCGCTGGCGACCGACCGATGGCGGTATAACCATCCCACAAGCCAACCTAAATCCTTCAGAACGATGACGGGCAGCAGTGTCATCGTTGCGAAAGGCTTGGCTCTGCGGTCACCAACCCGCATGCCCAGCGTGGTGACTACGGGCATTAAACCTCCCACATGAAAAAAGTGCCAAAACAACGGCCCCCAGTTCCCGGTGGTCCCGCTATTCCTGGTCAAGGTAGCGGTCACGGTAACGGCGGGACGGGGGGTGCGAAGAATCCCCGGGTTACGGCAGGCTACCAACGACGACTATATGTGGCTACGTATAATGGACGTTCGATGAGACTGGACCATCACCTTGCCGAACTTGAGGTAGAGTTAGGTCGCATTAACTGGCATATACTGGGGTTATCTGAAGTCCGAAGACAGGGGGAGGACACGATAACTCTGGAGTCAGGCCACCTATTCTACTTCCGCGAAGGTGATCACCTCTCCCAAGGCGGGGTCGGCTTTCTAGTCAACAAGGAACTCACTAGCAGCGTTGTGGAAATCAGTAGTGTGTCAACACGGGTAGCGTACCTTGTACTGAAACTCACTGACAGGTACTACCTGAAAGTGATACAGGTATATGCGCCGACTTCGACATGCTCTGACGAAACAGCCGAGGCCATGTACGAGGATATTGCCAAGGCAATGCACAGTACGACAAAGGCCCACTACAGCGTTGTTATGGGGGACTTCAATGCCAAAGTGGGAGTACAAGAACGCGGTGAATCTAAAGTCGGACCGTTCGGTTTGGGACGCAGGAATCACAGGGGGCAAATGTTGGTTAACTTTTTGGAGTCGCAGGGGCTCTTCTTAATGAATTCGTTTTTCGAAAAGAAACCCCAGAGGAAGTGGACCTGGCAAAGCCCCGATAACGTGACAAGGAACGAGATAGACTTCATCATGACGGATCGGAAGCATATATTTAGAGATGTCTCCGTGATTAGTAGGTTTAATACCGGAAGCGATCACAGGCTTGTCCGAGGCACTTTAAATATCAATTTCAGAGCTGAGAGACTCCGCATGATGAGGCCTACACTCCGACCTACGCAGCTCCAAGCCGCTCTAGGATCCGAAAAGTTCCAACTGGAACTTCAAAATCGATTCGCCCTGTTGGAAACCACAGGCAATATTGACGAGAAAGCTGACGAGGTGGTCAAAGCACTACGCGACGTGTCCCGCAGGTTTTTCCCGTCGCAGCGAAAAAGTAAGGTGTCTAAACTTTCCTCGGAAACTCTCGGACTTATGAGGGAAAGACGAGAGTTGCCATCTATGCAGCCGTCTTCGTCAGATAAGAGGGCCTTAAACCTAAAAATTAGGAAGCTGACGCGACGAGACCTTCGGTGCTCCAGCACCCGTGACATTATGGACGCGATTGAGCAGAACCGAGGGTCGAAAGTGTTCGCTCAGCAATTAGGGAGGTCCCATCTGACGAAACTAAGAACTGCGGATGGCAGAATCGTGACTTCGAAGTCCGAGATACTCGAGGAAGTCGAGGATTTTTATGGGCACCTATACTCAACACGGACGATAAAACCAGCGGGGCATAGTGCAGATGACCATCGAGCCGAATTAACGGGCCACTACACGGAGGACATCCCGGATATCGACCAATGCGAGATTAGGGCGGCTCTCGAGCAGCTAAAGAACAACAAGGCACCTGGGGATGACGGAATAACGACAGAGCTCCTTAAAGCGGGCGGGGCTCCAGTCCTGAACAAGCTAGCGAGTCTCTTTAATTCCGTTATCCAAGAGGGTACAACGCCCGAGGCGTGGAGCAGAGGTGTGGTGGTTCTGTTCTTCAAAAAAGGTGACAAATCCTTACTGAAGAACTATAGACCCATCTCACTTCTGAGCCACGTATACAAGCTGTTCTCGAGGGTCGTCACGAACCGTCTCGCCAGGAGACTTGACGAGTTCCAGCCGCCAGAACAAGCCGGTTTTCGGAAAGGCTTCAGTACCGTAGACCACACCCTTTCGACAAATTGTGCAGAAGACCGAGGAGTACAATCAGCCGCTGTGTATGGCATTTGTGGACTACGAGAAAGCCTTCGACTCCATCGAAATATGGGCAGTTCTGGCCTCTCTGCAACGATGTCGAATTGACTGGCGCTACATCGAAGTGTTGAGATGTTTGTATGACGCTGCAACGATGACTGTCCAGATCCAGAATCAGAAAACCAGCCCCATCCAACTGCTCAGGGGGGTGAGACAGGGGGATGTAATATCCCCTAAATTGTTTACCAACGCGTTGGAAGACGTTTTCAAGACGCTGGACTGGACTGGACAGGGTATCAACATTAACGGCGAGTACATCTCCCATCTTCGATTTGCCGATGACATCGTCATAATGGCAGAGACGTTGGAACAGCTAGACCAAATGCTGCACAGCCTAAATGGAGCCTCCCGGCGGGTTGGCCTCGGCATGAATTTGGACAAGACGAAAGTCATGTACAATTCGCACGTCTTGCCAAGTCCAATCCACATCGAAGGGTCGCTTCTCGAAGTTGTGAAGGAGTATGTCTACCTAGGGCAAGTCATCCAGCTCGGTAGACACAACTTTGAGAAGGAAGCTGACAGAAGGATCCAGTTGGGTTGGGCAGCATTTGGAAAACTCCGTCAAGTCTTCTCGTCGCATATCCCGCAGTGTTTGAAGACTAAGGTCTTCAACCAGTGCGTCCTGCCCGTCATGACATACGGTGCTGAAACGTGGACGCTGACGGTCGGGCTGGTCCACAAATTCAAGGTCGCTCAGCGAGCTATGGAGCGAGCTATGCTCGGAGTCTCTTTGATGGATAAAATCAGGAATGAAATTATCCGGAAAAGAACCGGAGTGACCGACATAGCTTGCAGAGTAAGCAAACTGAAGTGGCAGTGGGCTGGCCATGTCTGTCGAAGGACTGATGGCCGGTGGAGCAGGCGAGTCCTGGAGTGGAGACCGCGTATCGGCAAGCGTAGTGTGGGACGCCCCCCAGCTAGATGGACGGACGACCTAAGGAAGGTGGCTGGGGTGGACTGGATGCGGAAGGCGGAGGACAGGGTGCTGTGGCGCAGTCTGGGAGAGGCCTATGTCCAGCAGTGGACTGCGATAGGCTGAGTTGATTGATTGATTGAACAATTAATATGTATTTATTATATTAAAATGTGGTTCAAAAATTCTGCAGGATGGCGTATTTGATCTTGGTAGCGAGCCCACCCTAAATACCATACAATGGTCATAATGTGGGCACAAACCCCTAAAGTCCTCTTCCCCGTTATACAGCTACAATAATAATACCGTATGGAATCCAATCCTGCAGCTTCTTCTCCATACATTATGTATGTGTAATAGGTTTTTGACCTGACGTGGCGTGACTGTATCCGCCCTCGTAACAGTGTTAAGTTTGGCTCCGTAATATTATGTCGCTCCAATCCTGCGGGTGGTGCACCGTCACGATAAATATCTATACTGTATATACCACCACGGACGTGCTCACTATAGTAGCTACGCGCTAGCTTTAGTTGATAAGTTCCGAGGGCGAATATTATTAAATCTTCTTCTGACAACCGTGGGAACCCTCTCAATTCTGGAAGATCCCCCGAAATCGCTGTGAAAGCTGCACGCCGTCGGTTCATATTACTGGCCGTTACATATTCTGCTAGATTATTAGGCATATTCATAGGCTGGTTAATGATTTCTATAAACTGGTCAGCATATACGCTGTCATGCACTGGCATGTGGAAAGCATTCAACAATGCAGCAGCTATTCTAAAATTCGGGAATAGGTGTTTCAGGGCAACGTTGAAATATTCTTGCCTTAGCAGTTTAAAGTCACGCTTGATGCGTCCGAAAACGATCTCCACAACCCAGCGGACCATGGTTACTTTTCTGGACTTATTAGCCTGCATGGTCGTTAGTTGAGTTTCTCCGGGATGTAAAGACTCAGGCGTATGAGTTATGTAGCCGAAACTTCTAAAATCTGGCAAGGCGTCCCTAAATCCTTTATCCAAAATAAAAATGTCACCGGGTCGAAAAAAGTAATGGAATACGCCTTGTTCATCGTGAATAACATCTTGCATTATATTTGCATCGGATTTGGTCGCTTTATATGGCCCGTAAATATCTATTATGTATCCATCCGAACATGTCAGTACCAGTGGTTTTATTAAATTCCTGTACTTATGAGGGCTATATGTATCCCTCTGAAATAAAAAATTCGCGCTTTTTTGGATATTTTGGTAAGTACCATCAATAATGGTGATAGCAGGCATTTCATTTTCGGGTTCATTTGGGTTGCCGAACAATGCAGCAGGTATTACTAGGTTCCTGTTTACTGCTTGTTGTCTGGTTAAATGGTCAAAACCCAAATGTTGAGGCACAAAGTCCTCTAATAGACACTCTTGTGCCAAATGTACTAGCCTCTCAAAGTGTCTTCGGCTTATGCCATACAGAGTCGCTAGCCTGTCGTCCGATTCTCCACTTCTGAGTTTTGATAGGTACATTCCTAATATTTTCTTTGGCTGGGTACTCCTTCTACTCAAAGATGGTGTTTCAGCTAGAATTACGTTGAATTCTTCGAGAGTCCGCCCGGTCCAGTAATGCAATTCGTCTGCTGACATATTTTCAACATGTTCAAAATCCATGTGTGTTGTATTTGTTATGACATTTTTTTAAATGGATATGATGTCCATTATATGTGCACTCGAAAAATCATGCGATATGTTTGGGGCTTCAAATAACTCCTCCCAATTATTTGATTGCATATGTTCGTCACATACTCTAGCACTTGGTGGCACATAATAGTTTGCGTTAATCAAAAAATCGGCCTTTACTCTCTCAGGTATCCGGCGTCGCGATATCATACGGCAGCCATAAAAAATACATGCATTTGCTGTATTTGGAGCACGAGATAACTCCGACAGATTTAATGACTGAAGTAAATCAGGTTGCTGTAGTTGCTGTACTTCGTCCTGATCTATATTTCCAACTGCATCTTCCCGTGATGTTGAAGGTTCTGGCAAAGGATCTTGCATAGCACCCTGACCCTGAGCCCTTTGACTCCTTAACCAGCTTGGACGACAGACGTATTCTCTGCCGTTGAACATAACCTACAACAAAAAAACAAAAAAGTTGTAATGACTTTTCACGAGCAATACCTACTAGTAGGTACATTTTATAGATTTTTTCCGTTACCATGTGAACTCCCAACCTACCAAGTAAGTAGGCATTATTACTAAACTAAACCGTTAACATTGTAAAAATCAATTTATAAGCTGTAAATAACTTGCTCACAGATCTTTGTAAAGCTAAGGACAAAGATTTTTTGTCAATAATAAATATGAGTACTTGGATGTGAGAAATAACTCTTTCACTATAATAATACTCTTTCTTATACTTATACCTAATAAATAGCTCTTCCATTTTAACCAGCTCTTTAAATAACTCTTTCACGGTAACTATAGAAAATGCTAACCAGTTTGGTATTATCTATTGCTCCAACAATCAACTCAATATGGCTTAAAAGGTACATACCTGTCGCGGTGCAATTGATGCGAGTATATGTGCTGAGATGGCTGGGTTTGACTCGAACAGATTTCGGGTAACATTTTGCCTTTCTCTTCGTAACACTGAACGATTACACACTAAACACACAATGCCAGCACTAGGCAACATCTTGAAAGTCCAATCCAAAAACAATATCACAAGTCCGTTTTAACGTGCTAAAGTAATCGAGTAAGTAAATCAAAATATGTCCAAAAAGAAAGCCGGTAAGAACAAAATAAAGAAACCAAACGATGCCGCGATGTCCTTGCTGAATAATAGCGAATGACTCACTGACCAGTGAACAATACGCGCGGCGCAGGAGCATCACCCCCCGCCACCTCGAGGGGTAGCGGGCGTATACGGGCGGCGGGGGGTAAGTGCGAGTACTCGGCAAATAAGTTTTGGCCGAACAAAAGGTAGCTTTTTCAATTGTTCGTCTATAATAGGTACCAGTTTTCTGGACTGTATAACTTTTTTCTCCGTGGGCCGATTTTATGGTGTCCATAGTAAAAAAATGTCCTACATTCACGAACTATTATATGGACTAGGTTTCATCACCCGACGCCATTTGGACCACTTCCGCCCGTTCTCCTTTAAAACATTTCACGTTTCACAACCAAAATGTCCGCCTTCCTACCTACTCGCAGGTTGCTTTGGGTGAAGCACAGTTTTAGTTTACGGAACCCTCGGCGCGCGAGTCCAACTCGCTCTTGACCGGTTTTTTTTTTAATTTCAGCAATATTTGGTGCCCAAATCTTCACAAACCCGATCGTTTAGTAAAATTCCCTTCAAGATAAAATTAGTAAATTCTCGTTAGAGTATTATGTTCTGTGCTATTGGTTTGTCAGCCGTAATCGTAACCGGTTGAGTTTGTTATTATTTGACGAACAGTCGGCAGTCTGCGGGCGCCCTTGCTTTCCATGCAGTTGATGATTTTTTAACCGACTTCAAAAAAAGGAGGAGGTTCTCAATTCGTCGGAATCTTTTATTTTTATGTATGTTCCCCGATTTACTCTTACAGGGGGCTTACTCAGGGGGCTTACTCTTGAAACTAATTGGACCGATTTGGAAAATTTTTCTTTTGTTTGAAAGGGTATACTTCCCAAGTGGTTGCATGATCATCAGGTCGGGATCTGATGATGGAATACCAGGGAAATCGAGGGCAACCTTCAAATTTTATAGGCACATAGTAGGTACCATTTTCATATATTTTCTAAAGCTGTTTAAGTATTTGCATCTGATAATCATCATCTCAGGTGGATGAGCTGATGATGGAAGGTACAACTCCTCAACGGCTTGGAGTTAAAAGAAAATTCTTTCAAAATTATTTATAGTAACACTCGTGCATTTGCTCTCGGAAAGCACCATTTGGTGAAGTGGAACTGATGATGAAGACCACAGATGGCCACCGGAACTACTCAATAATATCTCCGTACTATTTCACGGGTTGCGATTCGATACTTTAACATGGTTGCTAAGCAATTTATGCTCGTCACAATGTGAATGGTGATATGGAGCTGATGGTGGACCAGGAGAACTCTTCAACAATTAACTTCCCTGCATCAGTAAAAGCAATATTTTGTAAAAGGCGATGAGAAAGTTGACACTAGGCTATTGTAACTGAGATAAATTATAAGCAGACCCACTAAAAAGCGTGAAATAAAAACTTTTTAACAAAAAAAAAACCGACTTCCAAAAAAACACTACAAAGTGAAAAATAACTTTAATTTCGGAAGTCGGTGGCAAAAAACTAAAATACAGATCCAGACACCGACTTCCGAAATTAAAGTTATTTTTCACTTTGTAGTGTTTTTTTGGAAGTCGGTTTTCTTTTAACCGACTTTAAAAAAGGAGGTTCTGTATTCGACCCGTATGTATGTATGTTTGTATGTCCGCGATTATCTCAAAAACTACTAACCCGATTTTGATAATTCTTTCATTAGTGTGATCTACATACTTTCAGGAAGGTTTTAGTATATAATACATTAGGTAATTATGCTTATGTACGAAGTTATATGCATAAGTGTACTGCATCTCCGGCATTTCTATGCGAATTTTGATAATTCTTCGAGTCGTGTCTTCAATTCTTCAATGCACTAGTGTTAAATGAATTTGTGTGGAGTAGGTACAACTAAAAAGTGAAAAATAAAAACTATTTACAAAAAAAACAACCGACTTCAAAAAAAAAACACTACAAGTGAAAAATAACTTTAATTTCGGAAGTCGGTGTCAAATAACGAAAATGCTGAACCCATGGAACGTAGACAGAGAATATTCTCTGTCTACGCCATGGAATTATTATGTACTACGTACACGTAGTACATAATAATTCCATGGCTGAACCAACGACACCGACTTCCGAAATTAAAGTTATTTTTCACTTTGTAGTGTTTTTTTGTTAAAAAGGTTTTATCCAAGAAATGTATAGTTAACACAAAATGTTTATGTCCATATGAGGTCACATACTTAGAACGAAATAAAGGACACAAGGATTTGGAAACAGGTGTTTTAATAACAATGTGTGTTCTACTGTGAAATAGTTTATTTAAAAATCTATCAGAAAATAAACCACATCAATTATTGTATTTGGTATTCAGCTCTGGCCGAACATGCTAAACCATTTGCGTTCGCATGCAACGATTGGAATGTGTGAACAGAAATTTTGAGCTGTAACATAGCACATAATTGTTTTAATACTGCAGCCATTTTACTTTGTACTCGAATTATTACTCAAATGCGTGTGCGGTCGCTATAATTATTAGAAATGGAACCTCCATTAGTAATAATCAACAATGTTGTAAAATGCTATATTAATTTAATCATAAATATTTCTACACATTATCTATTAGTTACATTTACATAAAGATTTCTTATTTGAACCCAGAGCTTTCAGCAGATGTCGAACAAATGAACCATGTCCACATTTACATCACAAAGTTTATACAACGCGTCGTCATGAACATAAGTATAAGTTATCACTCTATTAATATCTCGGGGCACTGTCTCTTAGGTGACGTCTCGTCGTCCGCCGGTTCTTTTCGCTTCAGTGACTTGCTGTCCTTGTCCACCTTCATGCCATCTACATTGGACTCGTGTTCCTCAGTCTTTTGTTCATGGTCAGATTCTAGCCTTTCGTTGTTGGCTAATTCGTTATCTGGGACGTCGTCATCGAGTGCAATGTCGTCAGCTGCGTCGTCTTGTTCATCGTCATCAACTTTCTCGAGGTAGTCTTCGTCGTCTGCGGCCGCCTCAAGCCTTTCAGCGGCCTTTTGAGACGTGGCATTCTGTGAGCCAATGTTTGAAGATGCTGAACGTTTGCTCACAGAAATCCGAGCTGTCAGAGCCCGGTGCAGTTGAACTATATCTACTGGGGCACCCTGTGAAACAAAACAATGCTTAACAAACATATTTTTTTTAATAAAAATACTAAACTTACTTTCAACACATGTGTCCAGCAAGTATTCTAACAAATACTTTGCATGTCCTGTCTGTGCAAAGCAAATACAACCTTGAAGATAATATATGTCAACCTTCATACCTGTCTGTAAAAAGATTAACATGTTATCGTAGTACACTTACGAGCCTTTCACTTGGCTAGCTAGCACTGCATGATTTCACATGTCTAGTTGTATTTAAGAGCAGTTATCTCTTGAACCATCAGACACAAGTCTTCTACTCTAGGCCTGCAGGCTGCAGTTGACTAACAAGTTGAAGTTGCTTCAATTTATTCATAGATAAATTAATGTTTGTCAGTAAAAGTAAGCTCAGCTTTGCTACTCTATACAAAACTATACTAACCATTATGAGGAACAATTTAATCTGCTGCTGGGAATCGACAGCAGTGATTCTGAGTGACTTGGTGCCGGCTCGCTCGACAACCATGTCGGGCCACAGTTTGGTGTTGAGCACGACTCTCAAGGAGCCCGATACTCTCGCGACGAGTCTCGCGGCGCCGCCACTGCCCGCCGGCGCGTCGTTGAGTCGCAACATGCCGCGCCCCCGCTCGCGCCAACTGCCCGCTTCCCATGCGAACAGGCGACACGATACCTGTGAAGGCGAATATAAAAAGATTATTAAAATTGTAGTGGTATTAATAGATGGAAAAAAATATTATTAAAGTTATGATAAAAAGCAATTTTCAAGCAATAGATACATTTACAATTGATACACCAATTTGGATAGTGGTAGACAAGCATTTAGCGACATGCAGTTGCATGGACCTAAACCAGAAACCTTAAGAGTGACCTAAAGTTTGTAAGTATAATATTACCTGCAGAACATTGATCTCGCCCTCCTCGCCAGTGATAGTGTTGACGTGTGCGGCTGGCGGCGGCGGTCGCGCGTGACAGCGCTCGTACTCGGCCGCCGCGGCCGCCAAGCCCTCCCCACCGCTTGAAGACTCACCTGGATTACTGTCCTCCTACAAACAAAATGCCATATAGAATTACATTATGATTTGTATGCAAAAGCTCAAATTATATAATATCTAAAACCAGGACTTGAGACATGTTGATACTTAATTTACTCTCTCTTAAGGCCCCATTATTCAAGAATTTATCAAATCTAATAGAACGTGCTTAGTAGTTATTAGTACTCGCAAAACATAAGCCTAATGTCTGCTTAAGTCTAAATTTAGCCTCCATAGTAACATGCCTGCCTGGGTTCGAACTGACGTCTTACAGTTCGTAAGTCAGGGCAGATATAACTAACACTAGAATAAATGTAAATAAACATGACAACAATACACAGTATTATCTTATCAAGCTGTACTTCTTGATACAACATCAGAAGTCAGTTATGTTTATATTGATTGGAAACAAGTTTATAAACAGAGTTTATATGTACTACAAAGAAAATAATGGTGAAATAGAAAGTATACATTATATTATTTCTTATTACTACTTGTCAAATGGACACAATATTTTATTAGTAAGAAATACTTCTGCATGTCTTACTAAATAATCTAAGTATGTAATAATTGCCAGACTAATTAGTTAAAAGCTTTAAACCACTTAAGCTAATCAACTAACCTGATTATCCTTGACAGTTGTTACAGCACTGGTGAACAATAACTCTGTGTTTCCATTAGATGAGCTGTGGTCTGCAGATGATGCTTCCCCATTATTAACAGTTTCCTTTATAACAACTCTCTCACTTAAATTTTGACCAAATACAAATCCTGAGGAGCCCGGGGCAGGCTGTCCCGCAGGGGGTACTGTGTTGTTCGGTCGTGGAGTGACATTAGCACCTCCTAGCGGTACAAACTTAGGAGGTTCAGGTTTAGTTTCCTTCAGTCTGTCTTCAGTTGGAGTTTCTTCTTCTTTCTCCTTTGTTGCTTCAGAAGCTTGTTCAGTTGTTCCCTCAGCAACTTTCAGAAATGGATTGTTACCAGGTTTCAGCTGCGAAGGTCGCAGAATGGAACCTAAATATAAAAGGCACTATTAGTAGAGGATCTTACATCGGAAAGGATAGGAGAATTATAAACAAAGGATCAAAAAACTTAAATTGCCTCTTACCAAATGGATTACACCCTTTATTTGAACTTGATGCAAAACTAGAGGTGCCAAATCCACCAAGTCTAGGTTTTGCCAGAACCACTCTTGATTGGGATGACCCATTATAGAAATCTTCAATTGGTGATTTGCCTGTAAAAAAAAATAGAAACTTCACAAGATGGTTTTTACATGAAGTGACTCATGCCATGCATAATTCTGTCAAATAATGCACAAAGCCTTGTAAAAATTTCTTAGTTTACATCTACCCAATCAACAACAGAAGCATGACAGGATAAAATGGAAAAAAAAACATGGTTGAAAAGTCAATAGATAACAATATTGATGACTGTGACATCTACATGATTATGTTTGTAAAATACTAATCCCATCTTTTTAAGCTTGGATTAATACACCAATATAAAAGTAAACTGTATAGTTGCATGTTTGCTCTGCAAAAAAAAAGATTGTAGGAACTCCATACAAAAGGGGCAGTATGGTGAATGTAACAACATCAAAGTAGTTTTATACATTTGTCATTCTTAAAAGTCCAGGTAAAACTGCAATTTACTAGCGGAAGCACATTTGAATAACACTCAACATCATGACTTATCGTAGAGGAACAGCAAAATAGGTGTAAAATAGTAAAAAGAATCTCGTTGATGATGCAGCATGGACAAAGTAAAACGAACCCGTTTATCCGTTTTAAAAACTTGATCAAGTATGTGTGCTGAAGAACTTGAGTGAAATTTACAGAAAACACTTGAAATAAACAGTACAAAGCAGAGAAAATTACAAAAAAATGCTAAATCTTACCTTGCTTTGCGTCTGCCATTGTCGAATTTGTAGGTTTTTTTTTAACTGGACTCAATAGGGACAAGGACATGTATGCTAGTAATAGCTTTAGTAACTTTTTATTATTCAATTTATTTTCTGTTATTTAAGTTTATTACAAAAATATTGTCTTTTAATTAATACCCAAAATTATATTATCACCAGATGGTGATAAATTTAAATGATTCGAATGACGGATCAATAGTGGAGTTCCCAAATAATTATTATGCTGGGGCCAGACTATCACGATAAGGCGAATGGGTAGTTGTAGCCCGCGAAATTCAATTTTTCTTACGTTTTTCCGATGTCAGCCAATAAGAAACAACTTATCGCGATTTTCCCGTATAGTGTGGCCCCGGCATTATAGATACAGGGTCACCTCTATAAAAAACAGAAGAATTGCCAGTATCTAAATTACTAAAATATTAGTTTGAATGGAAATAAATCTCCTCGAGCGCGCGTTTCGTAGCGTGTATCGTCTCTTATATTACAATAGAGTAAAGCCGGGTTCAGACATGTATTATTTGCCCGATCCTATCACCGTATCCGTTTCTGCGTATTGTATCAAGCCCCGTATCAAGTTGTGGACGCCTCCGATTTGCTTCGTATCCGTATCTTCACAATAGTCATGATCGCGTATCAAATTGCCCAGTTCAGTTTCTGCTCTTCTTCAGTTTCTTTTCTTTATAGGCCTCGATAAATTTAATAACATTTTCATTGTTCCAATTCATTGTTTTTACTTCACGGCAAGGACTGAAAATGATGCGCACGTGCAACCGACCGAGCGTCGCGAGTGACGCGTCCAGACTGACTCACGTCCGTATCTGTATCACCTTTGATGATCGGACAAAAACCGATACGACATGGGATGGGCCGTATCATAACGGCGTATCGAGATCGCGTATCATGATACGCGTATCATTACCCGTCCACATATGCGATCATGATACGCGTCGACGATACGGATACGGTGATCGGATCGGGCAAATGATACATGTCTGGACCCGGCTTAATAGATGCGCAGAGACAGATCGTGAAGAAAGTGGTAACCCAGCTTAGACACACAACGCACTTTGCTTTCTCTAACAAAAAGCATCTCAAAAATATTTAGGGATTGAAGATAAGAATAATGACACAAAAATCAACCGCTTTCTGAAGAAATCTGTACATACATAAGTTAATTAATTGTATTTTAAATTTTATGAAAACGACTGAGATGTATTCACCCAGTCCGAAAGGGAGGCAAGTGGATAATATTTATGTATTATTATTTAGTGGAAACCGTGCATTATTGTATCTCTAACTCCCATCTACGTATTCAACTGAAAGCCTTATATCTATGGTCATGAATAAAAATTATTAAAAAAAAATTGCCATTGTTGTCAATGTCATTTGTCAATCGGGAAGAAGCAAATTGCAAAATGATTTTATAGTGAACAAAAAGTAATTAATTATTTTTTTTATAAAAGAATAATAAACAGAAATAATTAAGACATTCCAGAAACAGGATATACAATTCAGTGAATTTGTGACTTGTGTTATTTAAGTATTGTGACAAAAGTATTTTCGTAGTGAATTTACGGTTTATATTATGAATTGGATTACTTGGAATATATTTTTATAGACTGCTTGCATTGAGGCCCTCTACAAGTATTACAAGTGCATTTACTACAGACATCTCATAAAATATAAACATAGCAGGTGAGCATTGTAAAATGTGTTGAAACCAGTTTTCAAACTTAGGTATCTATTCTCAATATTAATATTGTAAGTTATACCAATTTGAAATTGAAAGAAATCCACCCCTAAGATGACCCACTGACCGAAAGTTTGATCTGAATGATATTTTCTAATTACAAAACGCTGAATTCAATCCTAACATAAAGTAGAAGAAAACTGGTATTATACCTTAGTTATTTATTTTTTGCATTTATTCTTCAACTGACAGCATTGCATTATTCAACTGTCCTTATGAATGATAATTACTTTTGATTAATTCTTTTCCATTGTTTATAAAATAAAGTTTGAATTTATAAAGCTTAAGTTTTTTTTTATGAGGTATTTACATTCATTATTTGTAATGTGTGCAACAAATGATTATAATCAATAAAATAATAAAAACAGTTTATTGTGCCAGTGTTAAAATGCAAGTCATTTAATTGTCCATAAATGTTTATAATTATACCTACTACAATCTACTTTTATAATACTTCTGCACTTGCATCTGATAATTTTCTCCTTAATCTAAGATAACAATGTGATGACGTTAAAGCCAGGGTATCTTAAGATAAACACTTTAAGGCTTTAATAAAAAGATAGGTATCATCATAACATAACATGACCTCGTCTTCTCCAACTAAACATCACAACAGATGGTAAATACAAATTACAAAGAAAAACTACCCAAATTATCACTATGACTCATCATTAATTTGTTACTCAAATGAAACTGTAACAGTGATCCATATTTAGATAAGATTTATTATAAAACTTTCCTATGTTTGCAAAATTATTATTAGCAAACCTATAGAAAAAATATACAGGATGGCAGGGGCACGCAACCTGCTACCATGGATTCAGTATATGATTCTGATCCCCCTGCATTGAACCTTATAGTAGGTTATTTAAAAAAAAAAACGCTTTTCTATACATTTTGACGAAATCAAAACCAAAAGTAATTTATTCAAATTAGGCTGAGAATCAACACTTTTCAAATGTCAAAATTACAAAATACAGTCCTCCAAAACACCCGCCCGTCACCACTTCCTAGTGCTTTCACTGGAAAGAAGAAGTGAAGACCAAGTAGATATTGCACTTTTCTACGAAACAACTGATTTATAACTGATGGTGTGTTGAATTCATGGTTTCAGTTTGCGCATCGAAATCCCTGCCACCCTGTATTATCATCTCTGATTTTATGCTGGACATTTATAGCCTGCAGTTTCCTTCATAGGATACCTGCATGAAAAGGCTTACTTACAGTCGGGACCCTCTGTTTTCACACAACAGATATGGGTTCCATGCAACAGTGAAATATTTTATTTTTGCCTTGGTTTTTTCCTTTATGTGCAAGCCACATTCAGGTTTAAAAAAAATGAATTCCTTTTTTTATTTTAGACTAAATTCTACCCGCAACTTTGTACATGTAAACTTTTTAGTTTTAAGATAAAATATACATATACTATGATACTCTACTTGGCAATACTGTAGCTTCCCATTAGTCAAAGTAATTCCGAGGATTACCTACATACAAACTCGCAAATTTTTCTCTTTATAATAATTTGAATTATATGATTGCAACAATGTTTTTATACTAATGTTAAGCCAATTTTTCTGCATTGGAAGTGGACTGGTAGCAGTTGGGTATTCCGTAACACACTATCAGTAGCAATGGCTTTCATTTTGACAGTTCAAAAACATTCATTGCTTTAGGTACATATGTTGTTGAGCAGACAAATTTTTGGAACATATGAAGCAATGGATTAGCAATATCCTTCAAAATGATACAGATTGAGATTGATAGTATGTTAATTATTGTACAGGTGCCTCTGCTGTACGTAGAACTAAGTTTGAATATTTGAATGTCAATGCCAACACATTTGTTAAAAGATTGTCATTATTATTGTTCACAAGAAAACCACACCGTTATGCAAGTCATTGTAGAATTATACAATAGTAATAAATGTCCTCAATTTATCTTTATTAATTAACATTGTGTATTTCATGTTATATTGTTTGCCTACATGCTGATCGCGGTCTTTTCCCCATGTCCTCTGCAGGTAGGGTAACCATCCGTCCGGATTTGTCCGGACTTTTACACATGTGTCCGGACTTTGTCTGGCTTTTTAATTTGTCCGGATTTTTTGGTTTAGATTGAATACGAATAATAAAACTTAAAGAAGTAATACCAAATAAGTCTTTATTATTTATTAACTTCTCATTCGTCTAAAAACAAAATATACTTCTTTATCAATCAACTTAACGAGATCAAACAATAATTATGCAAACAATCAACTAGTTCAAACATAAAATATTTTCTTCAAAATAAAAATAGTTTTACGTAAAATAATCAAACTTAACGCTAGTTTCTGGTATAGGTATTAATTTTTATATTTTTCAGAGCACTTTTTTTTTTGATCCTCGCACCCCGCAATCTCTCTTCCCTCGCGAGCGTCTGCTACCATGCCTACCATACCACTGCATGTAACTAAGTGGGTAATGTTTGGATTTTGAGACTAAAATGTCCGGACTTTTATTGAAATGTCAGGCTTTTTGTCAGGACTTTTCGAAGTTTCTAAATGGTAATCCTATGTGCAGGTCGCCAAGTGTTACAAGCTCTGTGGTCGCCATTATCGAATTCACTACAGACTCACTTCACCCACCGTACCCCTGGCCGTACTTCCGGTGGTACGGTGGGTGTTTTAAAGTTAAACGATACCACCAATAGTGTTGTATCACTATTTAAAACCACTTCTGACAGAAAAAAAATTCGAACTTTTTGTGTCCTGTCGGTACGAGCTTTAATAGCTAGAATAGCTCATATAGCAATAGTGGAAACCTACCGTCCGGGTAAAGGATGGTTTCCACCAAACGGCTCGCATCGCATCGGACCGGAAAGGATACGAACGGATGCGGCGACAGCCGTTCGCGTCCGACAGCATGTCGACGCATACGATCGGCTCCGTACCGTCGCGCGCGTCGTGTCGCTTGTGAACGTAAAGGATACGTTCCGATTCGGTGCGATGCGAGCCGTTTGGTGGAAATCATCCTTAATGCAATAGCCAACAATACTACGTCAACTTCAACCATTTTCAAAAATTAGAACACGTCAACAACGTAGGTCAACTTCAACCATTTTCAAAAATTAGAACAGGTCAACACGGTAGGAATGAAACTATTTGACTAGGCGCAGAAACGGATACGTTCGCAAGCGACGTACGGAGCGTATGCGTCGACATCCTGCCGGACGCGATCGGCTGTCGCCGCATCCGTTCGTATCCTTTCCGATCCGATGCAATACGAGCCGTTTGGTGGAAATCGTCCCTTACACCGTTTGTCCACCGCACCGCCACCGTCACAAAACCCTTTATTTAAAAGTGTGATATATGTAGTAACACTATTATAACAGTGTTATGAATTTAAATATTTAATCAAAATTCGAACAGAGTTTGTACGAAACTCTCTGCCAAGTAATTTTACGAGAACTTACTCGATGGGTGACAGGCCCTTGGCATTGGCCTTTGCATCTGGCATTGGTCCAGTGTAAGGATACGACTTAATGTCGAACGAATACGCCGCGTAAACGGTGTGTTTACGCGGCGTAGATTTGGACTCGGTCACATCTACGTGACGCTATCCCAACGTACTGTTACGTCAACGCCTGCCTACCCTGCACCGTTGGACATACACACAGTGTTCGCTACATTGAGAAAATGAAGACGCAGCGTTTTAATCGGCTTTCAGTTACGGTCAGCGCAAACTGAGCAGCAAAGTTGTCTAACAATTTTCATTGATTCGTCGTCCCCACAATCAAAAAAATTATGGAACTACTGAGATACAGGCTTATAAAGATTCATGGAAGAAAAAGACTTGCTGCGCTGACCCTGAATACATTGGGTCAGTGCAGCAAGGTTGGGTCAGAAGAATGTAATTAACACCACGAATTAATAGCGTCAAGAGATAATTTCATTATAATTAACTAAATACACTTGGGGTGTAGCGACACCATGAAGAAATACGTGACAGAAGGCCTCGGCATGCTTCCGCCATAAAGGTTTCCTGACGTAATTATGATATTACAGGCATGCAAGAGTTGAAAGTACTACCCGCCATAGTTAACTTATGAGATCCGAGTGGTCCCTCCCGACCCGCTCTCGCCATCGACTCCGGCGACGTTAGTACCGCGCCCTTACGGTATCCGAGCGAAGTCTCAAGTTAACTTGCGGATTGTAAAAAAAGCATTGCAGGTATAAACATAAACACGCAACTTTCAATTGCGTTTTTATTCCTTAAATGTGTCTCTAGTCCCTAGGGACTAGAGACACATTTAAGGAATCTCTAGACTAAGGCACCCGTGCGAAGCCGCGGCTGCCCAGCTAGTATTAAAGTAAATAATATAAATAAGTTGTTACAGGTGGTAAGGTAACCCATCCAAAAAAAATTGTAATGACTTTGAATTTTTATCATTCTGGGTTATTGAAAATGCGATATAGTTTTATGCCGAGTCACCATGACTCGAACGTTTACCTCATTTGTTCACACAACCAAAGTTTCAGTGTTCAATGTGTATTTTTTTTGTCCTGCCCAGTCAGTAAGCGCGCGACTCTTGCGGGTAATACAACACTCTAGGATTTAACATAAGACATGAAGAGTGGTGTAGGCCCAAAAGTGTAAATATTAAAAATAAAAAAGTGCATTTGTGGAATAGTGAAGTGTGTGCTGTGCATCCTCTTGTGAATTTGATCTCAAATTGAAATAGTGATAGTATTTTAGTAAATTATTTATTAATTTTTTTCCATAAGTGATAGATATGAAACTGGACACAAATGTCTTCGGATCACAATGCAACCCGTCTTACATAGGTATTTTATTTTTATTTCAATTCTCGACTGGGGCATATTTACCATTGGAAATATTTGTTATTGTAGGTATTTTATGAATCCTTAAATCAGAATCTTAGTTCAGTATTATGTGTCTGTGACACGGCTAACACGGCTAAGGGGAAATATTTTGGACTTAATCAGCTCTCCTGCTCCAATAAATACTCATAAAGCATGATTAAATAAACACCTACGCTACAGAAACTGCACAGTTTAAATAAACAAAAAGTAACCAACTAAAAAAGGAATATAATTACTAGTACGTTCAAAGTAAATAAAAACATTTTTATTTAAATTTTACTAAATGTTTGCTTCGTCTTGGCCTAGAAAATACACAGCCTTTGTTGCTATCGCAGACTATTTGCTTTCTGTCTATTGTTATTGTCTGTGTATTGTAGAGTTCCACTCCATATCCCCAAATGAAGAACACACCAGATTGCACCACAAATCATGTCATTATGAATCGAATGATAAATGCCTGTGATTTTAATGCACCCACAAAAAGAGAGTCGTGCTGCGGCGAACATCCACTTTGAAGTCGATAGAAAATAATGACAAATGACCAGAAAAGTTGTCCACAGCTCACCCGAAGCTTTCAATAATGACTGTTACCTCTGTTAGTAGTTGATCTAGATTCAGTAAAGACTAGAAAAATGACTTACTCTGCGAGACAGTGCAGGTTCTTCATAAACTTGGGGATTAAACTCCCATCGCTCTTTTCAGTACTCGTGGCAACGGGCGTTTAGCAGTAAACGTTCTGAAACTGTTTTGTTGTAAAAAACAAGTCACCTGCTGTGTCTAGCAGTGGACGTCTTGTGCCTAAAATGGTTGTGGCAGAACACGACAACGTCAACCAATACGATAACCAAATAACCTGGATCTACTTCACAGCCTCTCTGAAAAGCAACATTGTCGGTGATGAAGTATATAAAGCACATCCCTTTATAACCGCCATTAGCAAGCGATTGGAGAAAACAGACAGTGTTCTCACACATACAAACTTCCGTATCTTCTGCAGCACACAGAACCCTAGTACATAGATTGATTTGTCCATCAGGTATGGAGACAGATGAAGATGTGGGCCGAGGCAACATGTTGGATAACATGCCACCCATCAGCTGCGACGTGCTAGAAGGTGAAGTGGGTACCGGTTCAAATGAAATCGGTGACCTGACGTTCTGCATGGGAAACTATATCAGTGACTTTATGAAGGTGAGCACAATTTTTTGTACCAAGGCTGATTCGGTATCAGCTACTTCGGCACGGCCTAAATTCGCATCCAAGTTACCTTCCAATGGCAAACCAATTTGTATGGGTTTGTTTTGTAGACGTCATGACACTTTGTAGTCGTGTACAGTAGTATAGATGGACGATGTAGACCTGTGGATGTGGCAGCGGTTGTTGTAGTATTCTAGAAATAACTCTTGAACGTAACTGGCGAAACGTGGATGTACCTCCTCTGCCTAACCCTTCGGTGTATTCAGGCGTGATGTTATGTTATTTGTTATGTTATATAACTCTGAATCTAGTGGACTTGCTATAAAGTAAGCTGAGTTTGATTTTCTATAAACTACAGCCAGTGGTCAACGCCAAAAGCTGTTAAAATTAAGCTGTATCCGCGGTTATTAAGCGGTTTTTGTTTTGAAGACTTTGTCCATCTTTTATTACTTATTTACACCCAAAGTTACGTTAAAATTAGCAAGAAAAACGAAACTTTTTTGGCTCATAACTTTTTAATGGCTTATTAATTTCACTCGGCAAGTGCCCTTAGCTAAGAAAATAGATCTTCCATATTATTTAATAGGTGCCGAAAAAAAAAAGATCACAACCTCAGAGCTACATCCCTAATCTTCAGTGATATCATGATTTGATGTATGTCAATGCACGTAGCAGTACTTAATACCTTTGGGAGCCCGAATTGCAGACAGAATAGCTACAAGTAAAGCTGTTCTGTCTGCAAGTCGGGCTTCCATAGCCCCAAAGCTGCCGACATGCAGCTCATCATGATGGCTCGATGGTCGACTTCTAGTCTAATTCCAAAGCAGTGTTATTTTGCACAAGCATCCCGCCTCCTTACTCAACTAAACATGACGTGGGAATTGGGATGGATGGTCATAATTCTAATTCTGCATTAAATCTACTGTCATACATTTACTGCCAATAAATTATGATCAGGTCAACATTATGTCCCAGTATTTAGAAATCGCTCAACAAATTCTGTCTCAAATGTTTTTAAATGTTTTTATATTTTATATCACTATCAATCGCATGATCGCACTGTATTAATTACATATGAACGATTTATTAATTTTAGGAAAACTTACAGCTATAACATTTTTTTTAATATAAGAAAATAATAATTGTTTCGACGTGTAGTGTGGCAGAAATTAATTTAATTCGTGTAAGAAAGTTGGCAGTTCCGCATTATAGTAGGACCCACGACTGGCAAGGCAACTCGCGTTTATGCAGTCGCGTTTATGGACTGATACTTTTCATTGTAAAACAACGTCAAAGTGTCTTGCGACTAAATGTGTTGCCAGTACTGAAATCGTCTTAGATTCTTTCTATGAGGGGGAATCTCCAACTAAAAGCAAAATCAATATTTATTTTTCATGGTGCGGTTAGAAAGAACCAAAGCGCCATTGAAAATTTTGCAGTGAGTGCGTTTGCAGATGTTACGAAACCACATGCGGGCACGGGAGAATACCGCGCTGTGAATCTGCAGTTGCTAAATGACGATTCCAAAGAGTAGAAGCATTGGAAATGTGTATATGTGCGTTTTTTTTTTGTTTAAAATGTCTGAGCACATTATCTGCAAAATCTTAATGATAATGCTGACATCGTATTCTGATCTTTGTACATGTAGACTTTGTACAAGTTCCAAATTATTCATGTAGGTACTTTTATCATCTCTCAAGATGTTAAAATCCAATGTTTTTTCCTTGGCTGTTAGGCAGTTGTCCCACCGGCGGCGATGAACGAGTAGCGAGTAGAACTAGCAACTGAAAACGAGTTGGCGAGCAGCGACCACCGTATAGTTTTGTCGCTGGGCCATCAGCGAGTGTTCCAGTGCGACGGGCGATTACTCGCACCACTCGCTCCTCGCTCGGGGCGGTTAGTCCCACAGGGGTTTCTCTCGGCGTGAGCTCTGACCGCCAAGCGAGCATCACTGAGCGAGTATCGTTGGGCGAGTATTATCTTTGATAGCTCTTGTCAGTTCAATGTGAACAGTCAGCATCAACTGTTAATATATGCATCTCTTTTGTTTACACGGAATGTATATCTGTTGTACGTTTCTTGAGCGAGAAAATAGCCGACAGTTAGTCGCTTCCTCGCCGGCGGTAGAACTGCCTTATAGAGCGGGTTCAATCAACCTTACAAACTAGTAATTAGGAAAATATCAAAAAATTACACACATCAGCGATACTTCCGGCAACAGTTGACGTTGGTTGGTAGGTGACGACAACCGACTTCAACACTCCATCACTCATCAGTTCATCACACACTAGTTTCTATATCAACACTGTAAAAACGTTATCCCCTCGTATTATTTGCCACTTGTGCCGATTCCCTTGTTCACAAACTAAACTAAATATAAATTCAGTGTATCTTTTTTTTGTATTTCATTAAGAAAAGGTATTAAAACGGCCGTTTACGATTTAATGAATATGGTAATAAGAAACGTCGATGAATAAGTACCAGTTTGCGCAATTTTAACTGATATGACGAGGGCCTTTGACTGTGTTGACCATGAAACTCTCTTATACAAGTTAAACATGATAGGTATAAGAGGAAATATGCATAATCTCTTAAGATCATATCTCAGCAACCGAAAACAGCAGACAGAAATTTTCCAAAATATGTTTAAAAACTAAGCGTGAGAAAAAATACTTATCGGAACACAGAATTATTAGGTATGGTGTACCACAGGGCACTGTGGTGGGGCCTTTATTATTTTTCATTTATATTAACGACTTGCCACGACGCATAAAACATCCTATGGTCTTATTCGCTGACGATAGTACTGCCTTGATTAAATGTACAGACCTAAAAACATATGAACATGACATAAATAATACTTTAATGGACATTATACACTGGCTGGATCAAAATAATTTAATGATTAATATATCTAAGACTAATGTTATGCATTTTTATCAACGTATACCACCGCAAACTTTAAATTTAATTTACAATGGACAAAAAATAGACCAAGTGCAAGTTGCAAAATTTTTAGGTTTAATGATAGATAGCCAACTAACCTGGAAGCCACACGCAGAATAAGTATGCAAAAAACTAAGTACAGCAGCGTATGTGCTTTTTAACCTATCCAGGAGAGTGAATATGCCCACCAGATTAGTTACTTACCATGGTTTAGTGGCGTCAATTCTGAGATTCGGAACAATATTTTGGGGAAATTGTAGTCTGAGAGAACAAGTATTCAAGGCTCAAAAACGATGCATAAGGGCAATGTGTAACATGAAAGTCACAGATAGTTGCGTGCCTGTATTCAAGTCCCTAAATTTGCTAACATTCCCATCAGTTTACATTTTCGAAATAGCTGTTTTTGTAAAATCAAATATGCATCTTTTTAGTAAATTGTCTGAAAATAGAACACGACCAATTAGAAGGCAGTATACAAATATGCTACGTGTTAGTGGTCATAACACTGCATTATTTAGGAAAGTGTTTTAGGTATGTGCCCGATTATGTTTAACAAAATACCCGATGGAATAAAAAAAAACCGACTTCCAAAAAAAACACTACAAAGTGAAAAATAACTTTAATTTCGGAAGTCGGTGTCTTTGGATCTGTATTTTAGTTTTTTGCCACCGACTTCCGAAATTAAAGTTATTTTTCACTTTGTAGTGTTTTTTTGGAAGTCGGTTTTTTTTTTTCTTAAAAAGTTTTTATTTCACGCTTTTTAGTGGGTCTGCTTATAATTTATCTAAGTTACAATAGCTTAGTGCTCATCGCCTTTTACAAACAAATGATTGCTTTTCCCGATGCGGGGAAGTTAATTGTTGAGGAGTTCTCCAGGTCCACCATCAGCTCCATATCACCATTCACATTGTGACGAGCATAAATTGCTTAGCAACCATATTAATGTAATCGAATAGCAACCCGTGAAATACTTATATATTATTGAGTAGTTCCGGAGGCCATCTGTGGTCTTCATCATCAGTTCCACTTCACCAAATGGTGCTTTCCGAGAGCAAGTGCACGAGTTACTATAAAAAATACCCAAATCGCTAGAGGTGTGCCTATAATATTTGAAGAGTTCCTTCGATTTCTCCAGGATCCCATCATCAAATCCTGACCTGATATTTTTAGACTAGATGCTGATAATCCCGGCTGCAGCATCAGGCCAGACTTATGTCAACATTGCATTGAACTTAAAATTTAGTCCTGTTTAAAATGAGCCCAAACACGACTACTGTGCTGTAATTTCAAGGTTTGTACTTTTTCTGATGCTCCTGGCTTCTGCATCAGGTCTCTATGTACTTCGGTGTTCCTCATTAACAGTACGTTTATCCACACATCGAGCCCTTTTCAATGAGCCTAAACACGATATATCTGCTGTTAGTTGTCGAGGAGTTAGGTACTCTGCAGACTATCCTGACTGCAGCATCAGGTCATGACTTGATGATCATGAGACCAAATGTGACAAAATGCCCTATCAAACATCAAAACAATTTACTAAAAACAGCCCTTGCCTGTTCGAGTAACTTCTTACTGTTAAGGAGTTGTACCTTCCATCATCAGCCCAGCTACCTGAGATGGTGACAACCATACGCAAATACACAAGATACTTCATAAAATATGCGAAAAACAAGAAGTGAGCCTATAAAATTTGAGGGTTGCCCTCGATTTCTCTAAGATCCCATCATCAGATATTGAAATGGTGACAATGGGACCACACGGGAAGCACCAGCTTTCAAATAAAAAAAGAATCATGAAAATCGGTTCACTCAGTCGCAAGTTATGAGGTAACAAACATTAAAAAAAAAAACAGTCGAATTGATAACTTCCTCCTTTTTTTGAAGTCGGTTAAAAAACGAGGCCATTCCACTGTTTAAAAAGAAATTGGCAGTCTTATTAATTGATAAATGTTATTACTGTATTTATGAATTTCTAAATGATAAAACTTTTTAGTTACCTACCTAATTAATCCCAACATATTTGATTCTTTATTTTATTGACCATATTGTAAGAATTTTCATGTTGACAGTAATTTAGACCATTAAGCACTTGTGCTAAATGTTTGCATGCCTAATTTAAGGTAGAATGTATAAGGATCACTAATTCTAAAAACATCTGCATTTTTTGTACCTACTTTCTATGCAAATAAATAATTATTCTATTCTATTCTAAGGACAGATGATAAATTTTAGTTTAGTCCTGTCATAACAGTACTAAACTAAAATTTATCATCTGTCCTGTCTGGCGCTGATTAATTTGTTAATCAGCGCCAGACAGGACAGGAGATATCTTTGGAGACATGAAGATATCTTTAACGGAGTTAACAGGTTCTCGGTAGCCACTAAAACAACTCGAACAAACAGCCGCAATTCAAATTCATAAGTTGGGCTAATTATGCTTGAATTTACCGGTGTCGGTGCACCAGGCAGTGCACTCTTATTTATAATATTGGAGATGGCTGTGAAGGCAAAAAGGTTTGAGCTGCACTTTTTCTGTCGTAATGCAGTCACATTGTAAAAGTTGTATTTATTCAAGTAATATGTACTATAAGCTAATAAGCTGAATACCGGATCCATGTCTTTTCTTCCATTGCAATTGACAACATTTCATATTTTTAACCTGCATGTATTATTACGTTATATAAAAGTAAATTCAAATCCAGTGCACCCATATTTTTTCGTTTTTCGAAATTATGTACTTTTCATTCATAATTTTAACTTTGAAATTCGGTGTATTCTAAAAAGACGTAAGTGCCAGATGACGGTAGAATGGCGATATTACCTTTGCTTTATTGTGACCCGTCAAAAAAACTGTTAGATGTCACTTGTCTCAGTCGTTGTTTTGGTTCCGTCATTGGCGTATATTTTTCAATGGGATCCATTTTATTTGCGAAATATCAATCAAAAATTGATAATATTAACAGTAAGCAGCGTGTCGAGTTGATAGGAAAAAATATTGTTGAATTCAATTCAGTTTTTTTTTTTTTTTTTTTTTTTTTTTTTTTTTTTTTTTTTTTTTTTTTTTTTTTTTTTTTTTTTTTGGCAACGGAGCCGATGTCGACTATTCTGCCAACGTCATGTGGTGACGGCAATACAGCGAGGTGAGCCGTCGAACTTTGCACTCCGTGGTTTGCTAGTTACAAGAAATAGTAGTTTAAAAGACGAAGAAAAAGAAGAATATATATTATATACATATACATTTAAAACATCACAAATCTACATAATATGTATTTACAAAGTTATTACTACACACCAAACTACAATTTGATATTATTTAAGTTTAAAAAAGTTGACAAGATTTGGATAACTTTAGGGGAAAAGTTAGTCAAGAGGGAATGGAAGTTAGTAGGAAGACGGATTTTAATTTTGGAGAGCTTATGATACAAGTCAATTGATTGGGAATTTAATGGACAAGAGAAAAAGATGTGGTCCAGAGTACCATCATCAAGACCACATTCGCACAAGGAACTGTCACGAACACGGATCTTATTTAAGAATACTGGACTGCAGCAGTGACCAAGTCTTAGTCTACACAAGGTTGCAACAGTTCTTCTGGATAATTTTGGGCATTTAAAAAACCAAGGTTTCCGCTGGATGTCGGGTTGAATACTGGCGTAATACGCCCCCTTGAGCTTCGAACTTAACTGCCACATTGCTGACCACGAGTTGAACAGCTTATGTTTGGTGTCAGTCCGTAAGTCGTAGCTATGCACCACGTAGTGCTTCCGATCCACCGGGTTAGACGTAGCAAATTTTGCCAGTGAATCGGCACACTCGTTGCCACTTATACCCGAGTGACTGGGAACCCAAGCTATTTCAATGTTTAAACCGTTGTTCGAACAAGTAAATAGTAAATTTAGGATATCAATGATAATTTTACTGTGAATTTTGGATTTAAGTTGGTTTTGAGCTAAAGCTTGAATACTACTGCGCGAATCTGAGAAAATTACTGAATTTTTAACGTTATGAGTTAGAATAAAATTGATGGCTTCTAGAATACCGATGCATTCCCCTGTAAATACTGAGGTCTCTGGTGGACATTGGAATAAGAGGGCAATTTTCGAATTTTGAAAATACGCAGAAACACCTGTACATCCTGTTGAAGACAATTTGGATGCGTCCGTATAAAATAAATTCCAACCCTCCCAGTATCTTTTAATGGCCCGATCGAAGTCACCTTTTACGTCCTGAGAGTTTTTGGAGATACCAAGTCCCAAAACGACCTTTGGTCTGAAATGGACCACCTCATATGCGGAGGAAAAGACCGGAAGAGTGGGGTGTTGACAAACAGGTGAGGAGAGGTGTTTAAGCTCTCTGTACCTATTCATCAATGGAATAGATTTATTATTCCAGTAGGAAGACACGTTAAGAGAGAGGTAGATTTGTTCTAAAATGGGGAGTAAAGGATGGGACGAAAGGGAGAAAACTTTTGACAAGAAACGGTCTGCTAAGTATTGTCTGCGAAGGTTAAGAGGGGGTTCTGCACATTCTACCTGGAGCGCGTTTATGGGGGAGGATTTCATAGCACCAGTCACGATCCTCAGACATTTGGCCTGGACAGAATCCAGTCTACGCAGAGCATCTTTGTTACACGGTTCAAGTAAGTAGCTGCAGTAATCCAGCACGCTTCTAATCAGCGCATTGTAGACTAGTTTTAAGTTGTATGGGTGAGCACCCCACCAGACACCTGCCAAAGCCTTAAGAACCGAGATCGAGCGCTCACATTTTTTAACCGTATTACTAATGTGGTCCACTCCCGACAATTTGGAATCCAGGGTAACCCCCAGGAACCTGGCCTTCTCCTCGATTGGAATCGCTTGGCCGTCAATATTAATGTCGACTTGGGGGATAAGACGTTTACGAGTGAAGACAACTGCTGAACTTTTTGGAGCACTTAAAGATAACCCGTGATCTAAAAGCCATTGGTTTAATGAGGACAAAGATATATTAATGGACTTAGCGGCATCCTGGATGGAAGTGCCAGAGACCAATAATGCAATATCGTCAGCATACTGAAGAATATTACAGTCAAAATTTAAACAAGAAGGAAGATCGGAAGTATAAATGTTATATAAGGGTGGACTAAGCACGGATCCTTGAGGTAGACCCCTCCAAACCGACTTCGGCTCAGAGTTCTCCCCCGGTATCCTAAGTTTAACACGACGTTCTAAAAAAATGCTGCATATGATTTGACGAATCCTAGCCGGGATTCTCAAGTCTTGCATCTTCTGCCTGAGAACTGGGAGAAGAACAGAATCATAGGCAGCTGAAATATCTAAGAAAACAGCTACCACAGACTCATTCCTGCTAAGGGCCAGTCGGATCTTTGATGTAAGGGTCCCCACACTATCAGCTGTACCCAGACCTTTCCTGAAGCCGAATTGAGTCGTTGGGAGCAGTTTTCTGCTTTCTACAAACCATTCAAGACGGTTTTTAATCAAGTGTTCTAGAAGTTTAATAAGTATGGACGATAGAGCAATTGGCCTGTAAGAACAATGATCACTAGGATCTTTTACCGTGTTTTAATATAGGAATTACTACTTGAACCTTCCAATCAGGAGGAATATAACCGGAAGAAAAACAATAGTTGGCTAAGTCTAGATAATATTGATGGGTCTTATCACCCGCTTTTGTAATGAAGGAGTAAGGGAATCCATCCACTCCAGGAGCAGAATCCTTTACATGGGCGAGGACCGATTTAAGTTCTCCCAGAGTAAAAGGCTTGTCCAAAGGGTCATCTGATGCTAGCTGGGAGCCCGTAGCGACACACTCATCCAAATTAGGAACATAGACTGGGGCCAGTTTAGAAAGAAACTGGTTACCCAGTTCCTCAGATAGTATGGTCCCGGAGGGGGGTCTCAAACTACTCCTGAAAGACTTCAGCTTACGCCACACGGCCGACACTGGAGTGGATGGATTCAGCGAACCACAATATTTCCGCCAACCTTCTCTCTTTTTATTCTTAAGTAATTTTTTGGACTTAGCCAAGATATGTTGAAAGGCAATGATGTTATCCAGGTTCATGTCAGAGTTGAAGTTCATTTCGGCCTCATTCCTGGCCCTGATCACGGCAGAGCATTCCCTATCCCACCACGGCGGCGATGGAATTTTGCCCGTTGGCGCTTTTTTTGAAGGGAAGCAATCATCTGCTGTTGAGGATATTGTGTGGGAGAATGACGAAAAGCATTCCTGCGTGGACTCAGCGTTAATAGATGGGAGAGAAGAGACACGTAAGTCTAAAATTTTTGAGTAGAGGTCCCAATTTACTGAATTCAGCTGGTATTTTAACAGAGGAGGGGAAATTTTGTCAGGGATAGTCTTGGAAGGGATTTCAACCATGATGGGATAGTGATCACTCCCATAAGTCATATTCAAGCGACTCCAATTAAAAAGGCTGGCTATACTAGACGAACAGAATGTTAAATCAACACAGCTGCTGTTCTGCCCTGGTGCAGACCTACGTGTGGAACTGCCATTATTAATTACACATAGGTTTAGTTCATCTAATATATCCACTAGGCCTATACCAAAGTTGTCGCAGTTCTCTGAACCCCATCTATAATGATGGCCATTAAAATCACCCATAACAAGTAATGGACCTTGTAAACTACTTAGCAAACTTTTAACTGTAATAAGATCTTCAATTTGTGGGTGTGCAATATAAAAACTAAAGATATTTATATCCTCAGCCTTAACAGCAACAACATTAATGTTGTCACCAACGGAGGGTAGAGGAATTGGGGAGAATGGTACTTTGTTATTAATGAACAAAGCACATCCTCCATATCCATCTGGTCTGTCATGGCGAACACCACTGAAACACGGAATCCTGAAATTACTATCAGAACGAAGCCATGTCTCAGCAATGCTGCAGATCGATGGTTTGTATTTATTAATGATAAAGAGTAGGTCAGGTTTCCTGGGAGTAATACTCCTCACGTTCCATTGAAGGAATGTTAGGGGGTGGAACATTATTAATATATTTAACAATGGATGACAGTTTGTTGGCAACGTGGTCAGGTAAGGATTGTGCAGGATTAGCTAATACTGTTAGTAGGATATTGGCTATAATATTGAGAATGTTTTCAGACTTATCAGGATTGCTTGTACCTTCCATGGGGAAAGCACAGCCATTTTGGGATGGAGAAAAGGAGTAATCCTTAATAAGGGCTTGATGCGCCTGCTTGTCATAGCTAGGGGAAAGGGGGGCATGAGATTTGGGTTTTAGAATGACCGTTTTACGGTATGATTTTGTTGTTTGGGGAGCGGAACCTGGATGATTGGGCGACCTAGTTATTGGTATTGATTTTTGGGATGCTCTAGACACTTCAGCATACGATTTTGATACCGGAGGGAAAACCTGACTTGCCTCCGCATAAGACACAGATTTCTCAGCCATAAGAGCTTTAATGCCCTTCTGCCGACCAAGCTCAGGACAAGCCTTATCATTAGCATAATGATTGCCAGAACAAGATACACAAATGGCACAATCAGTAGGAACTTGGCATCCATCACCTGGGTGGTCTTGACCACATTTATAACAGCGGGGTTTTGAGCGACATATTGTACGTGTATGACCGAAACGACAACAATTGTAGCATTGAATAGTTGGGTACATGTATCTCTCAACTGAAAGGGCAGAGTAAAAACAATAGACACGATTAGGTAAGACTTGCCCGTCAAAAGTCAAAACAACGGTTTGAGTGGGTTTCCACTCTGTAACACCCAGAGAAGTCACCTTTCGGCTCATTCTCCTTGCCTTTATAACGGGGCCGCATCCAACGGGAACCTTAATATTTTCAATAACCTCATCCTCTGTCCATTCTGATGGTACGTCTCTAACGAGACCTAAACGAGTAATATTGAATTGTGGAATTGTAGCAATAAAGTTATTCTGAATTAATGTACGACTTATCAAAAAGCTGTTTGCATCCTGGTGCGACTTAAACTCAACTGAAACTTTGTTTCTTCCTAGACGTTTGACACTACCCAGGAGAATATTGCTGTAGTTGTTTTGCGTCAAAAACATTCCAAATTTCACCGGATGTAGAACAGTACCAGGGGTCTCGCCGTCTTTTAAAGAAACGTGTACAATATATGGCGGATTATCCCTTATCGTGTAAGACTGTCTTCCCATTTCTTTTTTTGTTAGTTTTGGAGGGTTCGCTACAGTAGTCGGAGAAGAAGTAGCCATTCTTTTCCTACTTGCAGATTCGAAATCCATTGAATTATTTATCACATTGTCATCGGGGAGGGAAACTGTTAATATCGGAGAGAAATCAGAGGGATCAGGAGGGTCAGGGGGCTTTTTGTTATCCATAATGGATGCCGGATAAAATCTTTAAAAATAAACTAAATTAATATTAAAACCTACCTTTGCTAAAGCTGAGCCACACTACAAAGAACACTACTACACTACACTACTAAACTACACTCATTCGACAGCCTAGATAAAGAACTTTAAAGAAGATGAAAAAAACCACGTAGTTTTGAAAACGGCGCGAAAACCAGTTCAAGTTTTTTAGTTGTTTTCTAGTTACACTTCTTAGGTGACATTGACATGTCTTGTTTGATATAATGTTTTCAATCAAAGACATTGGAATGCGCAAAGGTAACTACCTCATTCCACCGTTTATGTGACGTCATCACGTGTTTTTTGATTTTTATTTTTTTTTTTCTCAGAAATTTAGAAATAAAAAAATAAAATAAAAATATATTTGAACTCAGGATACGAAAATAAAGAAATAGTATTTTTGTTTTAAGGTCGTGTCAGGTTTGAAATGTTGTCAATTCTGTTATATAGGAGCCGCCGCCGAAACCGGCGCAACGTCTAGTAAAAGTAACAGACAAGTTCTCTGTCTTACTAACTGCAAGTTCTTTGGAAAGATATTGGAGACAAAACTAAGAGTAACTCAAACTCTACGCTTCTACTGAAACTGAATCAAAGGGTCTTCTAAGCAAAGCTATGAAAAATACGATTCGATGCCAGCTTAAGTTTAACCAATGAAAATAAGTAATTCAATAAGAATCAAGCAAAAGCCTAGCTATGTTAATTAGTGACACAGTGATTGTCCTACGGCCGTGAACTCGCGAAGCCGACGTCATTTCTCGAGACTGCTTCGCAAACATCAACATGACCGGCAGCATTCGAGCCATGTAAAACTTTTTGACTAAATGTATCCCTGTTACGTATTTATTCAACTTATGTTCCTTGAGGCTTACAAGTCACCACTGAACATTGGCTTATTTTTTTTGCAATAAAATCCGGTTGCGTAGTAGTTATATTAAGAGATTAGGTAATACAAGATTTATATTTTTGTTTACTTATATGATTGTAGGTGTCCTTCACCACACAATCCTCACCTTTGAAAACTTCATGAAAATCAATTTTGAGAACGCCAAAAAATATCATGATTGGGGACGACTATTTCTTGACACCAAATTCAAATTCAAAAACGTAAGCGTTCCGCGGTAATCAGGTGAGGATTGTGGCGAGAAAGGCTCACCACGTAATCCTCACCAAGGCACCTTTATATCTCTGGAATCAGTTAATGACTATTTTCGAGATTTGGCATAGCGTTGCGACTATTTCTTGACTATTTTTTCGAATTGAAACCATGTCGATACTTCCAGCCGTTTGGTTACACTAGAGGTGACGATTGTGTGGAGACATTCACCACACAATCCTCACCAACTTATAGCAATAACTCCGGAATCATAATGCGACAATTTTTTTGACCTTGGTGACTATTTATGACTATTTCTTAACTATTTTTTGGCGTTCTCAAAATTGGTTTTTTGAAGTTTTCAAAGGTGAGGATTGTGTGGTGAACGACACGATTGTAGGCCTTTTGTTGTCTTTGTCTTGAAAACGGACTAAAAAAATAACATCTTTGTCGTACATCATTGTCATTATTATTATCACTGTATTGTCACTGTTTTTTTTGTAATCACGTTAACAAATATTTTAATATATTGGCCGCCAAATATTCAAATATACTTATTAAAAATATTCTGCTGATTTAGATCAACAATCTGCAATACACGACGCCTAGTTTTATCATCTTAATACCCCTCGAGTAAGTAGACAAGACAAGAGCATAGGTATATATCATACCTTTGCAATAATTTACAAGCGTCTCAGATAAGCTACTTGAACTTAACCGACCTTCATAAACTTATCTTGAAAACAATCTCACTAGAAGTTGTTGAGTCATCGAAAAACCACCACAACACTTGGCAGAACATAGTACAAACATATAGGACTCACTGCAGAATCGACGTTTTTCCACAAAAGCCAAAATAAGAAAGTGATGAACTCAGTTACTAAAATGTCGTCTAAATAAACTAATTTAAAAGTTAAGAGACCCCTCCACGCTACTTGGATATCTCTTGTTTTTCTTTCTTCTAACTGGTCACTATTTTATGATAAAGAAAGATATAATGCATTGTCCATTGCGGTGGCATATGCCTCTTTTATTTCTTTTGCAATATCCCGGAATGGAC
Source organism: Amphipoea oculea (assembly GCA_945859645.1). Lineage (NCBI taxonomy): Eukaryota > Metazoa > Arthropoda > Insecta > Lepidoptera > Noctuidae > Amphipoea > Amphipoea oculea. The sequence goes on along the minus strand of OX243868.1, from coordinate 16,867,227 downwards.
GACTATCCTGGAAAGGGCTCATATCAACCGGATACAGCGGGTCATTGTTATTTTAGCGAGTCCTTCAAAAATTAAGTGGTTAGGTGTATTTGAGAAGGTGTTACTTAAAATGTTCGGGTCGAATTTTCACTGGTAGTAGCACTGTGAATTATTCTGATCTCAGTCTTCGTTTTTATGTACGTGACTACATAGAAATACTTTGTCATGGTGACGTCTTATTTATCACACCATGTGGCTAACCCTAGTTCTCGATACTGCTCCCCATTGGTTATTTAGGTTATCTATCATGTTTTGCAAACATGGTATAATATTGAGCTTCTGAAATATAATATGATGTTTGGTCCATCTATGGTTTATTTCGATCGATTTATAAATATTATGTACAGCGTAAGGGCGGTTAGCAGTAGCACACCATCGCGAAACTCGGCTATACTAAATAATATGACGATAGTGCGGTGCCGCAAAATCCGCCGTAGCAAAACAACTGTCAAACAAAAGAATGCCGAGTGAGAGTGCTATCAAGTTTCAATATACTGAAACTGATCAGCTCATTTGGATTTTATACACTCGAACTTTTAAATTCTACTGATCTAATGACGCGAGAGTCGTGTCGTGCACTTGTGTCCCGTGAAAGGAGCACCTATGACTAACTAGTCTACGCGTCAAAGACCATCATCTTGTGAGGAAAAATCCGTGTCACGTTGTTGTGACGTTTTACTGCAGCTATTGTATAGGGAGTCACCTTACTTTCATTAGCAACGCCCTGTTAAAGTTAGTCTGCCAAAGTATATAGGTACATAATGTAAGTAGGTATATAGGTACTACCTCGTTGTAATTGGTTATTATTGAACCGGAGAATTCCAATTACGCGTTTTGCACTACATTTATTATTACAATAACCAATATTATTTATAGAATCTGCCATAGCGAACCGTAGCTGTTCTACAATCCGCGAAAAACTCGCGTCAGAGTAACTCTAAAGAACCTTTTTTATTAGGAAAATGCTTATGAATGTAATATGCCAATGTATAAGTCAATTCTTACAAGTAATTGCTCACGTCTTCGACCACGTGGTTTGAGGCTTTGCACCTCGAATTTGTAAATTAATCATCGTAACTACCTACCTACTATCTATATTTGAAGGTCGTTAGGTTTAGGTAAATTCTTAGGTTGAGGTATTGTGTCAATAGTATGTTAGGTAAAGATTTTCTTTTTTCATAAGTGAGCTAGGAATACTGTACCTACTTATTTAGAAAATATTTTTATGGTTTTTCTTCAGACGCTAAATTTGAAAACATCTGTGTTTAGCCTGCCCGTATTACTTGCACTAATTAATACCGAATTGTATTTGCTTTAGCCAAATGCAATGGCATGTGAATGCTACTAATGCTTATGATTTCACCCGTTTTGTCGTATCACACTTGTATATGCCAACAACACATCCATTACTTTTCCTGATGGTAAAAAACCAATGCGTTGCAGTATCGAACATCGAACTAATTAAAATAACCATAATTAAGACACATGGATTTTGTCCTAAACTTAACCGCGAATACCCATGTTTAATTAAGTTCCGCTTGTCCTCCTTGACGTTGACGCTAAAGTGAATGGTGGTCACAACACTTAGAGGTCTCGCAAACAACTAAACTTTGAGATTGGGCCAATATCAACAAAATGAACATACAGCGTTGGAATGCCTACATAATATAACCCATAAATACACATTGCTACTTGCTTACTTATCGCTGGGTCGCACCAAGCTCCGCCATGACAAAGCACATTTTTATCAGCCACCTTCATAGTTAGCTAGTACTTTATTTTTGTCGAGCTGTGTTTACATTTGTGTCTAATATGTATGGAAATTATTGTATTTTTTTTAAACGGGTTTATTTCGGAATGCTCACATAAATTGATGTACTATTTGAGCTGAGTCATGCTCGTAAATTCTGTCTGCTGTCGACGCTACCAGTCCAACTTGTTTTGCTTTGAGATGGATATCAGAGGGGCAATTCTCACAGTCTGATCTCAGTCTCAATCAGTCAAAAATACCTCTAATTTCCCTACATTTTTGACAAGTTTTTGACATTTATTATCGCTGAGACGAGATTGCGAATAGATTTTGAACGTTTTTAATTACGGGAATTGGCCTTTCAATTTAATTTTTCAAATTTTTTTTATAATGCTCATGATAATAATTGCCAAAATTGTTTGGAAAGAGGCACGTTGTCTACTGCAATGGGGCCTTGGACCGAGCAGTAATGGTGGCCATAAATTAGATTAGGTATCTAAGCGGAATAGTTTTTATTATAACGATGACTGGTCGATATTTATACAACGTGTCTCTGATGTTAACTATAAACCTTGGCCATGGGAACGTTTGTGTTCGTCTACTGATGTAATAAAATAAAAAAAGCATTATCAAATAAGAGCATGATTATAAATACCTAATTTAATTATAAATATTATAATATAATATCAGTGATAAGTAAAGCAGGTCATTTATTTAACGTAAGAGACCTTTGGTCTGTCTGCCGAAGTTGATTTCCAAGCGCAATGCCGGTTGTCGCTAAAAAACGCGCTATTGGATTTTCAACACTCTGCTAATCGCCGAACCAACAGCGCGCTTTTATTTAGGCATTAATTTATGTGTTGCCTAGTGTGTGAAGACGGGCATTAAAGTTGATTTTGTTATTATTTTAAGACTCGCGCGTGAAAATATTGTATTTTAAACACCTATTTTTATTTTTCTACTTTATTATCCTATTTTAAACACCTTTTTTACACCTATGTTTAACAAATAATAAAAAAACGTTGTGACTTTAACTTTTTGCTGTGATGTAGCAGTAAGAAATTAAGCGAAACTACAACCATTTTCCAACTTTCAAGTTATATCTGTGCATAGATAAGCGAAATCTGTTGTTTTTGTTTTCTATTTGATTAATTATTTCTTAGTACACAATTACACATGTACTAAACGGTTGAGAGTTCTAGGGTTAATCAGACTATACAAAACCTGAAACCATCGACCTCGCTTGTTCAGTTGTGTTGTTTTACATAAGTTCGAACATTCTGTGATATTTTGTTACCTACAGCATTATGACAATGGGTTGTGTTTTCAGATGATGTTCACGATGCGGTCACACCACATGTTGACTGACGTCGTGTTAGAAGTCGGCAATGAGCTGTTCCATGTTCACAAAGTCGTTCTAGCTGCGGGGAGCCCATACTTCAAAGTGAGTACCTACACTTGGGAGCAAATAAATCGAGCCACTTGCTTTTTTTTGCACGTATAATGGTTAATATTTTTGGTATTATGGAACGTATCAAATCGAAACATATATCGCCTAAGAGCTTATTTAATAATCTTTACAATGAGGGTAAATTTTTGAATGATAACCTTATTTAGTGATAAATTATTGGCTTTGAAAGAAAAACGGTAATTTTGATAGAAAATTGTAGGATTAAAACAGTCCAGAAAATCTATCGAAATCAGGGCAAGGGGGGGTAATACAAGATATTAAGAATAAGTTTATACCATAATTTTGTTTTTAATTGTTTTTTTCTGGACTGACAATTTTCTATCAAAATTACCGTTTTTCTTTCAGAGCCAATAATTTATCATTAAATAAGGTTATCATTCAATAATTTACCCTCATTGTAAAGATTATTAAATAAGCTCTTAGGCGATATATGTTTCGATTTGATACGTTCCATAATACCAAAAATAATAACCATTATACGTGATAAAAGGAAGTGGCTCGATTTATTTGCTCCCAAGTGTATTTTTCTACAATTTTGACGTCTCAAAAAAGAAGCGAACTTAAAGGCACAAAACCAAACCCCGAAAATGTTGTCAGTTTAAATCAACCAGACGACCACCATTCTTCCGATAGCTATTTGCTGTCGAGGGCATGGCAAATTAGTGATTGAAAATGTATCATTTTCGAGTCGACAACCTGTCGAATAATTAGAATTATGCTGTAAACCTATGCTTACCGTACACGGAGGGGCCAATTTAAACAGGCAAATTATAGGCATTGTGCCACAAGTGGCCACAACATGATCAGAAGTAGTCTTAAACTACCTACTTGTAAGGTAAGATGTTGAATTGTTATCGGGTTATAGACACACATGATAGATTATTCGGATAGTAAGCACACGTTAGCACTAAAACTTAAAACGGAAAAATCAAAACCTACTCCCGCACGCATATCATGACCACCATACGGGTTTTGTCGACGGAAGAATAGACAAACTATTATAGAAAGATTTCTTCCGTCATGAAGAGAAGAAATGTTTCTATTGTTCAGTCGACAAAAATGACGACCATTTTTTCTCTGCTTTTGATACTTGGGAGTAGAATAATTTCTTCTCAACAAGTGTCAATAGTTACATCACATTGGACTTAAAACAAGAATCTTTATTGAATTTAAAATTTGTTCCCCGTTGCTATGGAAATCCATACTTCACACTAATATTATAAAGGCGAAAGTGTGTCTGTCTATTACCTCTTCACGCTTAAACCGCTGAACCGATTTATATGAAATTTGGTATAAAGATAGTTTGAGTTCCAGGAAAGGACATAGGATAGTTTTTGTCCCGGGATTCCCACGGGATCGAAACTTATGTGGGTGGAACCGCCGGGCGCTGCTAGTAATAAATGTGTTTGTCTTCATAGAAACGCGAGTTATGTATCTACATAACTCGCGTTCAATTATCCAATAAGGCTAGTTTTTATATATTGGATAATTGGACTGTCAAAAGAACCATCAACACTTGATAAATTTTATTTACTAAGCTCATCGAGCGATAAAGGATGTCACGTAATTCGTAATCTATAATGTAACGTTTATCACTCGCGGATAATAAAATACTTGCCAGTCATCCTGTACAAATTAAATACAATATTACAATTATACACATTGCATTAATTATTATCATAACTATAATGGTTTTATTATTCTGAACATATTCTTTGTAGCTAACCTACTCTAATAATATGTGTACGAGTATGTCTCATACATCTTCATTTATGGCAGTCCACCCATTTTCTAAAAGGCTAATCGAGTCTCATGAACCTCATGACTGACATGAATCTCAATTGTCGAATGAAATAACAAAAAACAGCCAATCAAACCACTGGACATGAGCTTGACAGTTTATGTGTTTACTAACTAGTTTTTGCCCATAACTTTAATCCTAAAGTAACCTTTCAGAAACCGACACCCTTACCTATTGCGTAAAACACTATCAATCTCAATCTGAATCATTTTGAAGGATATTGCTAATCCATTGCTTCATGTGTTCGAAAACATTGTCTACTCAACAACGTAAATAACGCAATGAATGTTGTTGAACTGTCAAAATAAAAGCCATTCCTACGGATAGTGTGTTACGCAACCACCAAGGTGTCAATAAAAGACTTATCAAATCGGTATTTAGGTTAGGTACATATTATAATTTAAACTAAACTACGTCCATCCAATAAATCACCCATAAGGAGTTGTAGAGTGCGTGAGCAAGGCCCTAAGCAATTACATCAGAAAATTGTTCTGGGTGCTTAGAGAGTTAACATACTAAAAGTCCTGACATCTAGGGGGTGAGGCGGAGTGGGGGGAGGGGGTTAAAGTTCCCATTTTTCAGTTTTACGCTAATATCTTTAAAACGGTATGTTTTAGAGAAAAGAAGTTTTCTGCGCAATGAAAGCTTATAAAATTTCCTACAACTTTAGTCTTATACACTTTTTCGAATTACTACCCATTTTTTACATATACATTCTAAAATAGTGAAAATTTTCGAAAAAACTACTTTTATGAATCTCTACCTATTGCCTGCTACTTTGTTTGCGTTATTTCGGGATAAAAGTAGCCTAAAAATCCAAATCTTTAATCATAACGAATTTCATCCAAATCGGTTCAGCCGTTGAGTAATCAAAACTTGTATCTTTGATACATATTATCTTTTATCTTTTAATTCGTTTAGGCTGTGAGGGTCCTGACAATGGTTCTTTTTCCAAGGCTCCCTCATCCTCAGTAGATGGTACTTGCTGAAGAGGCTCTACGTCGTCTTCATCATCGTCAACGTCAACAGACACGCCGTTGAGGCAATTCCCTTGGCAGTGGAGGCACGCCGCGGAACAGTTCAACATTGCTTTCCGACATCCACATTTTCTACTACCACAATCCTACGTGCAGCGGCAAAATATTGTTTTTAGTAGTATCTCTGGTGATGCGAATCTTCGGTTGTTATTGGCACCGGGCTGTCCCCTTCATGTTTCCATCCCCACTCTTGAGGAGGCAGCTCATTTCCGAGCCACAGCTGCACTTGGTGGTAAGTGCGCCGCGAATGCTGTTTAGCTGCGTTTTCAGTTGGTGGGAGGGAGCTGAAATCAGGCTTAATATTTGCCACTGATCTCACGAATGACTGGTATCGGTACTCATTGAGGGAGATCAGTCTTGCTGGTGCGCCATACCATTTGAGGAAGCACATCTTCCCAGCCTCTTCAACCTCACTGTGCGTGGAGGTGGGCTTGTAAAAGATCGCAGCCGCTTCCTTGATAATATCTGACTTCAAGTACAGTTTTAAGAAACCCACTTTGCTTCTTCTGAAAGTTGCAGATGTTGTGTCACAACCTGTAAATGAATGAAGGAAAAGGATGTGCTCAAATCCATGTTGCTGCATCTCTTGGGTGGACAGTGCAACTGTTTTGGTTTTTCCTCGGCCGGGTTTCAGCAGAATAATGTCTTGGGTGGGAGGAGCTAAAGCTATCAAAAGGAGAGCAAGGTCCACATCCTCACCAACGACAGCGACAGAACTATGAGTCGATAGTTCCACAGCAGTCTTCACGATAAGAACGTCAGCATCATCAGTGGCTTGGAGAGTATTTATACCATTTATATATACTAGCTCATATTTAACATTCGGTAATGCTTGTCACATCACACTAAATGAACTCCATTTTCACTTTCTTCGGAGCACGATACTCGAACACTGGTGAAAATTTGGAAAAAGTGTATAAGACAATTGTAGATAAAAGTTTTGATATCCCAACGGCTGTACAGATTTGGATAAAATTTAGTCAATTGATAAGTTGATTTAAGATATAAGATACTTTTTATCCCCAAATAACGTGAAGGAAGTAGTATACGAAAGGTAGTGTTCAATTCAAGTAGTTTTGTTTTCAATTTTCACTTTTCCGGAATGTGTAGTTCGAAAATAGGTAGGAATGTGAAAAAGTGTATAAGATAAAAGTTGTACATAATTTTATAAGCTTTCATTGCGTAGAAGACTTCTTATCTCCATGACGCACCGTTTAAAAGATATTAGCGAAAAACTGAAAAATGGGAACTTTAAACCCCTCCCCCCACTCCGCCTCACCCCCTAGATGTCAGGACTTTTAGTATGTTAACTCTCTAAGCACCCTGAACAATTTTCTGAAGTAATTGCTTAGGGCCTTGCTCACGCACTCTACAATCTCTTTGTTGGATGGACTATAACTACTAAAGTATTGCGTTGCTGTTGCATAAACATAGTGATTAAATCACTGCTCATCACGATCTTCCGTTAAATTGGTCTACTTATTTAGTTATTATACATAAAATCACGCCTGTACCTAATCCCCGAAAGGTTAGGCAGAGGCGTAGGTACCTATAGAACACTCTCTTTTCTACAGTTATGTTTAAGTCCCATGTAACAGAGGGAGAGGCTACTGCCATCCACTGGGCACAAATTGCACTCCGTGATGCTTCTGAGAAATTCCAGATGAATAAACCCAATAACACTGTCCGATCTGGGAATCAAACCCAGGACTTCGTGCTCAGCAGTAGTGCTTACGACCACTAGACCGACGCGCGACGAGGCAGGCAGTTTCTATACATACACACATAATCAGCCTATAATTTTCCCACTGTTGGGACACAGGCCTCCTCTCTGTGAGAGGTTTCTATTCTATACATACTACCATTCTATTCCTAATTAACAATCGCGTATCTATAGACGGAGCTGGTTACTCATTCATTCATACACGTACAATGAGTCGCTATGTCGGTATTTACTTGTGAAGTTGTTCGATAAACAATGGACTCCTTATCATAGGGTTAGTACTATTAGTTATTGTGTCATAGGCGAGCCCCTCACATAATCCTACTAATATTTTAAACGCGAAAGTTTGTGAGGATGGGTGGATGTTGTTACTCTTTCACACAAAAACTACTGAACGGATTTGGATGAATTTTGGCACACAGGTAGTTTATAACCGGGATTAACACAGGATAATTTTTATCCCGATATTCCTACGGGATCTAAACTTATGCGGGTAAAACTGCGGGGTGCTGCTAGTCAGTCTATGATGTTCCCACTGCCGGGACACAGGCCTCCACTCTTTTTATTTTGAGAGGGAGCGGGTCGTAATCCACCACGCGGGGCCAGTGCGAGTTGGTAGATGTCACATGTGTTTGAGTTTTTGGTTCTAAGACATGCCCGTTTCCTTGTGATGTTTTCCTTCACCATTTTGAGAGCAGTATTGATAAAATAAATTTTACAAAGTAACGCGCCTTACTGGATTTGAACTTTAAACCCACGATGTCGACGTACAGTACAACTCGTAAGTCGGGGTCGTTACTACTGGACCACCTTTGCTCGAGCCTCTAAGCTCAACAAATATTGTAGGAACAGAACAATTTTCTGAAGTACTTAGATATCTTTATTTAAAACGTGCACAATGACTTGCATATATTAATGTCAGCGTGACTTTGTAAATACGGTTAATCCCCATGATCGGTAGATAGTTCAAATGTTTTTGTCCATTACTTTTTTTGCCATGTAATAATTTATGCATATAAGTAGTTATTGTTACTGCCTCGGTGGTCTAGTGGTCGCAAGCGCTACTGCTGTGCTTGAGGTCCTGGGTTTCGATTTCCAAGCCATCTGAAATTCTCAGTAGCAGCCCGGAATCTGGATTTGCGCCTGGTTGATGGCAATAGGCCCCTATTATATGGGACATAACTGGCGAAATGTGGGTGTATTATAGGTACACCTCTGCCTAACATTTCGGAAAATACAGTCGCACATGTTATTTTATATTGTTACATATAATTTCAACAGTATGTTCATTCTTTGAAACTGTATCCGTATAGAAGAACTGTCGAGCCAGATATAACGGTCTGATTCTAAATTCCAACCTAAATGAAACCAATATTCTGCTATGACGCGTCAAAATTTACAATTGTTATTCGTGACTCAATAATTGAAGTGATTCACTTCCTGGGAAAGATTTTGATTATAAGTAGGAATAGAGTTTGATGATAAACCCGTGATTCTTAATCATAATATTGAATTGGAAATTGAACAGTATTGGTAGGGCAATGCATAACTTCAGGGGGAAGATGTGGAGGGTCTTTGAACGTTGTGCATACAGGCCATACAGGCATCGACGCGCAAACTGTAACAATGAACTTAGCATAATGATTCTAGACCCCCAGAGTAGAATTCTGCTATTTCGTTGAAAATTGAAATACCTACGCAGTGACAATGTATGGAACAGCTATTTTTGTTTGAAATAACCGACGAAAAATGTCAACCCCGTGTGTTGAAATTTTTTGATTTCAGAATCATGTACCTATTGAATCCATGGTTGCGCGTCTCGATGTCCCTGCCAACCTGTATAGAAGTAATTATGGGCTGCTTCGATTCCTGTTTTTGCCGCAACTCTGATCATGCTAAACCAACAGATAAAAAAAAAAGATTTACGCGATTCTAACCTGCGTTTTCTTCCACAGGCAATGTTCACAAGTGGACTGAAAGAGTGCGAGATGTCTCGAGTACGTCTGCAAGGCGTGTGTCCCTCGGCCATCGCGTGGCTTGTGTACTTCCTGTACACCGGCAAGATTAGGATCACTGAGATTACCGTCTGCCAGCTGTTGCCTGCCGCCACCATGTTCCAAGTATGTTATTCGTTATGTTACGATAAAACATTAAAAATACACTTTACGAGCCTGTTATTGCCCCACTGCAGGGCAAAGGCCTCTTCTCATGCAAAGAATGCACGAGCATTAATCACGACGCTTGGTCAAGGCGAATGGGCGATTTCAGACTTATATTAATTATATGCAGGATTCGTAAAAATCCGATATTTATAATAATATCCGATATTAATACCCGATATTTATAATAAATATCATAATAATTAATAATAATAATAATTTTTTATTCATAAGTTCACATATAAATGACATAAAAGTTACATCATTACAAAGTCCGATATTTATAGTAAATATCATAATATCCGACATTAACATGCAAACAATATTTTCATGGTAAGACGGAGAAGAACAATTTGACAACTCCGTAAAAAAATCTGACCGGCAAAAAAAAAACAACTTAATATAGATGACAAACCCAGACAAACTCGAGGGTTTTTTCCCTGTAAACGGCAAAAGTCTCTGAATAATTTAAAGTGTTTTTAGGGTTCCGTAGCCAAATGGCAAAAAACGGAACCCTTATGGATTCGTCATGTCTGTCTGTCTGTCTGTCCGTCCGTCCGTATGTCACAGCCACTTTTTTCCGAAACTATAAGAACTATACTGTTGAAACTTGGTAAGTAGATGTATTCTGTGAACCGCAGTAAGATTTTCACACAAAAATAGAAAAAAAAACAATAAATTTTGGGGTTCCCCATACTTACAACTGAAAGTCCAAAAATTTTTTTTCATCAAACCTGTACGTGTGGGGTATCTATGGATAGGTCTTCAAAAATGATATTGAGGTTTCTAATATCATTTTTTTCTGAACTGAATAGTTTGCGCGAGAGACACTTCCAAAGTGGTAAAATGTGTGTCCCCCCCCCCCCTCTAACTTCTAAAATAAGAGAATGATAAAATTAAAAAAATATATATAATGTACATTACCATGTAAACTTCCACCGAAAATTGGTTTGAACGAGATCTAGTAAGTAGTTTTTTTTTAATACGTTATAAATCGAAAACCGCAATTTACCTTTCACAAAGTTACAACGAACTACAAGAACTTTTATATTATGTTACTTGCTGCTACGGAACCCTTCATGGGCGAGTCCGACTCGCACTTGGCCGGTTCTTTTTTTAATTAAATAGTAACACAAATATTTAAATAACCTTTTCTCTGTTCTTTTTAACTAACTCGAAATTATTTGTAAGATTTCATGATTCTTCACATTTAAAACTTATTCAACAATTAATATTGTCATTGCCTTTTCTATCCTTTCCTCAGTTGATATAATAATATTGCAGCTCATCTTGTACATCACCTTAGAATGAAGTTATCATCGTATTGATTAACATTCACATACATGCCACTACGGTTCTCGGTAACTCATGCATAAGTAAGCCTGTTTACATCGCCTTTCCTTTCTTTGTTTCAAAAGAATTCAAATGATACGCATAATGTGCACTGATATATGTATATTGTATACTTCGTGTAACTCTCTTTTTGACTACGTAGAAACTGACAATTAAATAAAAACTTTTTAGGAAAAACATAGTGAGGAAACCTGGACTTATGGTTAATATAAGTCTGAAATCGCCAACCCGTCTTGAGCAAGCATGGTGCTCGTGCCTTTTCTGCATGAGAAGAGGCCTTTGCCTTGCAGTGGAACAATATATACATATAATAGGCTGGTTATTGTTAGTAGTTAAGTATTATAGGAGTTTAATTGTATCTCCCTCCTCATCATCAGAGCATCAACTGAGCACTGGTGGCCCAGTGAAAACGACCGCGACTTACGAGTTGGAGGTCATAAGTTCGAACCCAGACAGGCATTGTGTAAATTATTTCATCACCACTGCTTTCAAAACGGTGAAGGAAAACATCGTGAGGAATCGGCATGTCCTAAATCCAAAAATTCGAAGACATGCGACATATTCTACAAACCCGCACTGGGCCCGCGTGGTGGATTACGGCCCACTCCCTTTCACAGAGAGGAGATCTGTGTCCCAGCACTGGGAATATTATGGGCTGATCGTCATCATCAGCCTTTATAGCAGTCTACTGCTGGATAAGGGGCCTTCCAAATAGCAAACCATTAGACTCGATCCTCGGCCAATTGCATCCATCCTCGGTGTATTGACTTCAATGACTAGCAATCATTGCAATAAATTGGTATTTATCTCCCTTACTGCCTTTCCTCTTCCCTACTGGTGTAGGGAATGGTGCTGATGTCTTGATATTGTGGAATAATTTATTTAGGTTGATATTTATTTTAACTGCCTTGGGTAGTGTCATTTGTGATTGATAGAAACATGATAGATAAATCATTGGCTTGGCCAGCATCGTGGTATTTATAAGCTATAACTCCATTTAGGAAGGAGTTAATATTCTGAAAGCAAAAAGTCCTTTTGAAAGACACAGTTATGTATAAATGTGTAAACTTTAGCAATCTACACTTATTTTAGCTGTGTGCCGACAGATTTCGAACGTGATCGACGCATGCTGCGCTTTCCTGGAGAGGCAGCTGGACCCGTCCAACGCAATCGGCATCGCCAACTTCGGTGAGCAACACGGCTGCGTCGACCTGAAAAAGAAAGCCCATCATTTCATTGAGAGGCATTTTACTCAGGTACGGAAACATTAAGAAAATTAAGTACAAAACATGCAACAAACTAAATTATTTCAACGTTAAAATCTTTTTTAAAGTTTCCGATTCGCGATTCACTCTTGCATCCCTATTGACCCCGTTACATGGTACCTTTTTTTCCTCTTTTCTCTGGGAAAATCCTCATGGATAATAATAATCCCCCTTCTGGGGAAAACGGAGGGTTATGTCGGACTCCTACCGACTAAAACACCATGAGCCCGGCTCATGCCTAAGAGATATTTGTACATTCTCCGCACCCCCGACTGTTATCAGCCCGCCAAGCCTACCGATCCCCCATCAAAATCAAGTACCTAGGTAATTTAATAGATACATTAAAGTTATATAATCTAATAATACATTAAAGCTATAATCCAATCCAATTATCAAATAATATAGAAACTAATACGCAGGTTTTTGTTAACTTATCTTCTTATCTTATTCGATTCTATTTACTGACAAAATGAAGATAATAATAACATTTTTGCAAACTCATCCACAGACCGCAATTTATTATCTAAATAGCTTTTGCCCGCGCGGAGGTCGGAAATTATCCCACGGAAACGTATTACCGGGATAAAAAGTATCCTATGTGTTAATCCAGGTTATTATAAACTGTTGTGGAAGTAAAGGCTGAGCCGGTTTCTCATAGCCTTCCCATCACGGCGATGCGGGAACACCGCTGAGTTTTAGTGGGTATACTGTCGGTGTCATTCCGACAGGAGTCCCACATACCCCGTCTCGTCCCCCACGAGCGGAAATGCGTAATGCATTTCTCAGCGAAAAAAAAAAAGGTTATAATAAACTATCTGTGTGCCAAATTTTATCCAAATCCTATTAAAAGCATAATACTAATGATTGAAATACTATCGTGAATTCATGCAAGCCTAGTACTTTTTGTTAGAATACTGCTCAGAAAGTCGGGTAATTTTTTACCGACTTTAAAAAAGGAGGTTCTGTATTCGACCCGTATGTATGTATGTATGTTTGTATGTCCGCGATTATCTCAAAAACTACTGAACCGATTTTGATAATTCATTCATTAGTGTAATCTGCATACTTTCAGGAAGGTCTTAGTATATTTTATTTTCTTCATTAGGTAATTATTCTTATGTACGAAGTTATATGCATAAATGTACTGCATCTCCGGAATTTCTATGTGAATTTTGATGATTCTTCGAGTCGTGTCTTCAATTCTTCAATGCACTAGTATTAATTGAATTTTTGTGGGGTAGGTACAACTAAAAAGTGAAAAATAAAAACTTTTTTACAAAAAAAAACAACCGACTTCAAAAAAAAACACTACAAAGTGAAAAATAACTTTAATTTCGGAAGTCGGTGTCAAAAAACGAAAATGCTGTACCAACGACACCGACTTCCGAAATTAAAGTTATTTTTCACTTTGTAGTGTTTTTTTTTGAAGTCGGTTGTTTTTTTCAATCATGATTCGTATGACACGTAGCGCCATCTAGCTTCCTAAAGCAATTGTGACCGTCGAAAGTCTTTGTTCTTTTCCTCGGGAACAGTATTTTTTTCTGGATGAAAGATACCCTGTCTTTTTCTTTACCCTTGACAACGTATGCATATGCAAAATTTCATGATGACTGGTTCAGTGGATTAGGCCTGAAAAGGTAACAAACAAACTTTCTTTCGCATTTATAATATTAGTTAGGATTTAATGATAAAAAAAATACCTATTTCCTTTCCAAAATCATCAATAATATCATCATGAAATCCTGAATAAAGCTCATAAAATGCTCACGTGTTAACTCAAGTCATAAGTCACAGTTGTAGTGAATCCAAGTAAACAGTACAACGTGAGTGACAACGTGCGACATGACACGTTAAAATAGAATCCCGGGATAAACAGCGTGGAGAATTACGTACCTATACGAAACGCGTTTGGAATCATATTGCGAATTGGCTACTATAGATAAGGGACATCGTGAATTGGCTTAGTCCCATCTCATCCCTTTCCCGTCTCTTCCCCCTGCCATAAATCACTCAAAAAAAAAAATTAAGTTTCTGTTGTTAAAAGCATAGAGTAAGTAATGTTCATTATATGTAAGAAGAGACGGGAGTCCCATAGAAAAAGATGAAAAACGTCGCTTGTATGAAACTTGTACTATAACTGAATACCAACATAACAAAAATGACACAGACTATGCATAGACTGCACATGAGCGAGACAGCGATAGCCGCCATTATGTTTAGTACACGTTTCGTGGTGTTTTTAGTTTATTTTTTTATTAGACAGTTGCGTCAGACTGGTTAAAAGTACAGTCTCATTGATATTTGTTTGAGCCGCCTATTTAGAATATTAACTAATTTATATTGGCATTGCGTATCGGTTCATCCTCACAACTATAATAACAAAAGACAGAGCGAGAGGGTAACTGTTAATCGAAATCTTTTTGAATCCAGTAGAAATTGCAAAAAAAATAACGTTGTAGTTATAAAAAGCGTTACGTTACGTATAACATACTTTGACACTGTCAAATTGACAGCATAACCATAATATTGACAGCTTCTCATACAGAATATTTAGCATTATTTTTGTTTTTATTTTAACAAATAATTGTCAGCTGCCAGTTATTTATATATTTGAGCGATAATTTTGGGTGGTACAAATGTTATTAAGTATATTTTTTGAATCTACTATTTTTTTCCTTCAAAAATATGTAATGGTGCTCGAGGTAAAGCTTTTGTATGGACGAAAAAGACACCTCCGTTACGTAGATTATACTTTTCTTTCTTGTTAACCTTTTAACCGCTTAATCCGACAAATATTTTTGTGTCCATTCCGTCAGGGTCGTATGTATACGACCAAATACCACAGCTCGTTTAATCTGTATTATTATTACATCATCACAGCTCGTTTAATTGTTTTTTTTTTTTTCGTTTTTTTTCGGGCGCTTTGGGCACGACTACTGATATAAAGTCGGGCGGTTAAAAGGTTAAAGCCTATTTAAATAATACTGAATATTCGTAGGTGATATGGTGACATTAAAAAAATATTAACCGAGTAATAACAAAACTAGATTATTCCTGTGATATGTTAATTATTATGAATGTACGCAGATCATGTATTTTATAATTCTTGTTAAAACTAAAACCAAGAATATTTTAATTTTTAATGTAGGTATTTAATTTTTAATACAGGGTGAAATTGAAAACATGCGACAAATCGAAATGGGAGATTGTACTCATCATTATGAACAACTTTTACTATGGGACCAAACCTGAAATCGCGACAAAAAATCTGCTGTTCCCTACATTTATGTTCGGATAACTCGTCAAAATTTAGGGAACAGCTGACTTTTTTTTTGCGATTTCAGACTTGGTCCCATAGTAAAAGTTGTTCATAATGATGAGTACAATCTCCCATTTCGATTTGTCGCATATTTTCAATTTCAACCTGTATATTCATTTCATTGTTTGAGTTAGTTTTGTCCGTGACTGTACCGTTGAGTGATTTATAGCAGGGCGAAGAGATGGGAAATTTTTGTAGGTATAAACGCATAGAGGAAAATATGGGAAGGGGATGAGATGGTACTAAGCCCCAGAATTAACGTCGCCTGACGTCTAGGCTGTCTAATGCTGATCGTCATCACAGGAAATGAATAATATTTTTGGTAGTTTGTGCTGCTAGATGTTCCAAATGCAAGTCATGACTTAACGTTATTACAAGAGTACGGTTATCATGGCAGCCTTTGCACGCTACCCACTTATCTGTATGTAGATATAATCCTCTAGATCTTCGTTGTGTCGATGGCACGGCAGTGAAATAGATTTTATTAGTGATTGTGTGTATGATTTTGTTGGCCTAAAAGTTCGCCACTTCCAGGACATCTTTTTTCTTCTAGATAAACTAATAAAGCAGAATTGGTGATGCAAACATGCTGTCTATCCCTATTATAGCCTGTTATGATAAAACATTGAAAAAAAAACCTTTTCTAGATAAAAGGAAATTAGTATAAAAGTAAATTAATTATATCCATATTCCTTTTACAGGTGTGTCAAGAAGAAGAGTTCCTACAGCTAACGCCTCAAGAGTTAATATGTATGATTCGCAAAGATGAACTAAACGTAAGGGAAGAAAGAGAGGTCTACAATGCAGTGTTGAGCTGGGTAAGATAATTATACATATTAATTAATAGCTTCTGCCAGCGATTTCGTCCGCGTGAAATTTCTTGCTCCCCCAACCCACACAGTCGCATCGCATCGCCTGTCCGCACTATTACTTCGTTTTCGCGTAGCGTTCTTTCTGACATTTTTCTTTTTGCTCTGCTCCTAAGGGTCCTAGCGTGATGTTAAATAGGCAAAGAAAGAAAAGAAGGTTATATTTTTAAGGAAGAGAAAGAAAGGCTATAGTTAACCTATAGCCTTCCTCAAGAATTGGGTTACCAAATGCATAAAAAAATTATTCAAATCCGACTGGTAGTTTCAGAGATTAGCGCGTTCAAACAAACACTTCAGCTTTATTAATAGACTAGCAGCGCCCCGCGGTTTCACCCGCATAAGTTTCGATCCCGTGAGAATATTGGGATAAAGGCTATCCTGTGTCCTTTTCCAGGACTCAAACTATCTCTAATTCTCTATACCAAATTTCATCTAAATCGGTTCAGCGGTTTAAGCGTGAAGAGGTAACAGACAGACACACTTTCGCATTAATTATAATATTAGTATGGATATAGATAACAGTACCACACACACCACATATTCTTACCCCGCACTAAGCTAAACGTGGTGAATTACGCCCTCCTCCCTCTCACAGAGAGGAGGCCTGACTCCCAGCAGAGCGAACATTAAAGAACGATTATGTGTGTAAATAACAGTAATAAAACTTGACCTTGTTTTAAGTACTTATAATTAAAAGTAAAACTTTACGCCACTGATTAGGAATGTCTTATACATAATACATTTTGTGCTAATTTTCAAAGAACTTGTGAATATTACGAGAAAAGTGTGTCACTGTAGCCAGTTTTTAACTAATATAACTGGTTTTTTACTAATGACAGTTAAAAAAAAAACAGTGGCACTTCGGGAGTCCCGTCAGAAGTGAAAACAAAACACAGAGTACTTTGCCATCACTCACTCACTGACATATCGGATATACATTAAAACCGAGTACATCCCGAGGACAGCCGAAAACATCCGAAGCGGTGTCGGTTACGGTAACAGTGGCGCGTTTTCAATGGTTTATTCACATCTAAAAAAACGCCCAACGCGCCTGAAGAAGTTTGCACTTCAAAAACAGTCCTAAGTTAAGAGGCTAACTTGGGGAACTATCATTAAAACGAAAATGAGACGTGAAACCATAGAAGTTTTGAAACTAATAGATCAAGATTCATTGATATACTCACTAACTTGCAGCAGTGGTGGCCCAGTGGTAGCGGCCCCGAATTACGAGTTGTAAATCGTGGGCTCGATCCCAGCCAAGCACTTTACTTTGTGCAATTCATTTCATTACCACTGCTCTCGAAATGGTGAAGGAAAACATCGTGGGGAAACCGGCAAATCCTAGAACCTAAAATTCTAAGACATGTGACATCTACCAACCTGCACTGGGCCCGCGTGGTGGGTTACGGCCCACTCCCTCTCACAGAGAGGAGGCCTGTGTCCCAGCAGTGGGAACTTTATAGGCTGATAATGCTACTAACTAACGTTACTAAATAATTCCTTAGTCTTACTATTGAAAATACAGTCACACGCCATAAAAATG
This sequence comes from Amphipoea oculea, assembly GCA_945859645.1. Taxonomy (NCBI): domain Eukaryota; kingdom Metazoa; phylum Arthropoda; class Insecta; order Lepidoptera; family Noctuidae; genus Amphipoea; species Amphipoea oculea. The sequence goes on along the minus strand of OX243868.1, from coordinate 16,848,898 downwards.
GCCCCCAGTAAACGGTGATCAGTCTTGCTTTGAGGTAAACAGCACAAATCGCTTATCGTCTATGTGCCGATATTTTGTTTATCATTGAATGACGTGGCATGAATTTTGTAGTGTAATCAAACAATCACTTTATCGGAAAATAAATACGTCATTGTGAATTCCATAACTCGGTGTTGGTCTCCAAGCAATTAGTAATGAATTATTTAATACTAGCTTTATCGTTCTTCACCTTTTTTTTTAACTTGTAGAAATGCTCATGCATTCTGCACTACTACGGGGAGATAGTGCAGTTATGTGGGACTCTAACCCACTTAAACTCCACGGTGTCCTCCTCTGACGCTTACGGCGGGTACACGGGCACGCGTTAGCACTCATCCGTGAACCCGCCGCGGCTGTCCGTCACCGGACCCCCCTCTGGGGAGTATTCCCCATCATCGGAGCAATTAATAAAGTTTTGACTTCGTTACTGTCACACTTCATACTAATATTATAAAGGCGAAAGTTTGCACAAACTACTAAACCGATTTGGATGAAATTTGGCACACAGATAGTTTATAACCAGGATTAACATATAGGATACTTTTTATCTCGATTTTCCCACGGGATCGATACTTACGCGGTTGAATCCGCGGGGCGCAGCTAGTTTTTTTATATATTTAGATTTTTTTAAATAATCTTGAGCGGAGGTTTTATGATTGGGTACTTACGATTTTGTGATTGGGACTTGGACCTGTTATCAGTGCTAATAAATTACAGGAACGTCAACGTAATTGCGTTACACATTTTCAATCGCAATCTAATCATTTTAAAAGATATTACTAATTCATTGCTTCATTATGTTCGAAAAATTTGTCTGTTCAACAACGTAAATACCACAAGGAATGTTGTTAAACTGTCAAAATGAAAGCCATTGCTATTGTTAGTGTGTTACGCAACATCCCCGATTCCCCGCAGGTCATACTTTGGTAATAATATTATAAGGGCTGATTGCGCAGGGTGCGCCCACGCCAATGCAGTTTTAAACGTTGTATGTGATAAAGGATGTAACATATTGATCATCATCATAAAACTAACTAGTTTTATGATAATAATTATGTATTTGCTCCACAAATATGTATATTTTCACAGGGCTTATATTATGACTAAACCGCATTGTAACTTTACTGTGTAATACAAATAAGTAGATGCGTAAATAAATAATATGAGACTCATGCTCTCATTGTAGGTACTGTTATTCGTTGACATTCACATGACTGTATGTATAATATCACAATAAAACAAGCCTTGATGATGTGAAAGTAAAATTAAAATAAATAAATAAATTATTGTAGAGGGAAAGTAATTATTGGTACTCATATACACCCTTGAGCTGACTTAACGTAGTACATAGTTTTAATAGATAAATAGATATTTATAATTAAGTAAGTAATGATGTAAGGCCTGCAAAAAAAAAAGAAGTGTTGTTTACGTTGGAAAGTGATGGGCGTTTTGGCCGGTATGTCCAATAAAAACCACATATACATCAAATGAAAGTTTATATCATAAGCATCAAGCATCAATTTTCATTATGAGCAGAACGCTGTGAAATACCGGGTTAAAGAGATATCAGACCTGCAAGTACCATGTATTAGTTTATGACGCTAATATTCACTGCTGGTCTCAATAATATTAGTTATTGACTCATAACATTGAGGGGGCTTATGGCTAAGTAATAACAGCCGCACAGGTCGATCGATCACGTTAAGCTGCGCTTGCCGCGGTTGGTCCCTGGATGGGTGGCCATTTTTACATATCAAGACCCCTCCGTGCCTCTGAAAGCAAATTAAGCCGTTGATCCCGGCTGTCATTCGTGAATCTTTGACAGTATTTACTCTCTAACTCTATTGGACATCAGGCCAAGCTCCATACAAAAATGCCCATTGTTCTTTGTTATCTTCTTGACGGAATCATTTCTGCTTAATACCTAACTATCTAATGCGGATATGTAGCACGTTGCTCAGTCATCTATACATAAATAAATCTGTAGACGAGGCATTCTGTACCTTGAAAATATTAAAAAAAAATAGTAGGGGTGTTGAAGAATAACCAACCATTTCATCAATTCATTAGGTGAATAAGTTAATAAGTAATAATAAGAATAAGTATTAATAAGTATCAGGATTCAGGATCTCACATTTTTTATTTCCATTACTTTTCTGTCGGTAAACGCAAGTTCAATTTAATAGTAGGCTGATTAATAGTTTTTATTGCTTTCCTCACTTTCACCGTTTATGGAACTCTTGTGCAATATTTCGTGCTTCTAGACACAGCAGCTTAGACTGTGCGTTGTCTGTCAGGGATTTTTAGATTTTTACTAAGTAGATTTATGTTGCCTACAGGTGAAATACGACGAGGACAGACGACACCCGCGCATGGAGCACATCCTGCAAGCGGTGCGGTGTCAGTACCTCACGCCCAGCTTCCTCAAGGAGCAAATGAGCACGTGTACCGTGCTCAAGAAAGTGCCCGCCTGTCGGGAGTACCTCGCTAAAATATTTAAGGTAAGCTTTTAAATGTAAACTTTTTTTTTTAAATATTCAGGCTTCAAGCATGGTCCAATGTTTTATTTTCTCTTAAAACGGCGAAGGAAAACATCGTGAGGAAACCGGTATGTCCTAGCACCAAAACGTTCGAAGACATGTGACATCTACCAAACCGCATTGGGCCCGCGTGGTGGATTACGAGCCACTCCCGCTCAAAAAGAGAGGAGGCCTGTGTCCCAAAAGTGGAAACATTATAGGCTGATTATGCTAGGTAACTACATAGATAGGAACCAGGATAGGTAGATTATGTATTATTGTTTTCTTTTTAAATATCGGGCCAGACTAATATGCGCTGCGCGAAAAGAAATTTAAATAATTGTTAACACATAACTATATCTAGCTTAGCCATGAGCGAATGCGAGGAGAAATGGAAAGCCAAAACCCACGCATGATAAGCCCGGCTGGAGACGTTACTCCGGTTTTTTTCAATATGACATTTAGGTGATTCAGTATTCCTTATTACAGGCACGTATTTCGTGCTCTCAGATTTATTTTCCTGCTGAAAGTTAAAGCTGCAAAAAGAGGGTATATGCTTATGATCACACTATAGAAAACGTTATGAGCCGAGTATACGCGATTCAGCATCACCGACCGATTGGAGCCGAGCGTCACCGCTAATTGGAGCCAAGTATACCCAATTCGGCGTCACCGACCCGAGCGTGACGGTTCAGTTTCGTTCACTGTTCAGAAAGAGCGCAAAGTGCGCCTAAAGAGGTTTATCACTTCAAGAACCTTCGATATCTTTAACCCCTTAAGCGTGTGAGAGGTTAAGAAATAAAAGTACCTATTCGTATACTCTTACAAATACTTCTTAATACTTCATCTTGTTACAGGATCTCACTCTACATAAGAAGCCCGTGGTGAAAGAGAGGCGACCGAACACGCCACGCATCATCTACGTCGCGGGCGGCTACTTCCGACATTCTATAGACTTGTTTGAAGCCTTCAACTTAGACGATAACTGTTGGACGACGCTGCCCAGGCTAACAGTGCCACGTTCAGGGTTAGGAGCCGCGTTTCTTAAGGTGAGCATCATAGGAATAGGTAGAAAAAATATCGATTTAGTTCGAGAGACACGTATGAAAACGTATGTTTATCATATACGTCGCGAGCGGCTACTTCAGATATTCTAACGACTTGTTTGATGCCTTTAACTTGGACGATAACTGTTGGGCGACGCTGCGCAGACTGATAGTGCCACGGTCAGGGTTATGAGCTGCGTTTCTTAAGGTTAGCCACGTATGATAACGTATCATATATGTCAAGCATTCGATAGACTTGTTTGAAACCTTCAACTTGGACGATAATCGTTGGACGACGCTACCAAGCCTTTCTGCCTGAATTTGTGACCCGTTAATGATTTATCATCAACTGGTTACCCTATTAAGGCTCGTCCTCTATTTCTTGAAAAACCTCTTGTAAACCTCTGCGGCTCTGTCTACCTCTTCGGGGCATACAAGCGTGGTGTTATGTTAAAACTCGAAAATATTTCCTACTAATGTTGATTAATCTTGCATGAACATTTCGTCAATCTGTATATTCATAAGAAGAAAAAAATGTCTGAGCTATTCAGCAAAGAAAAATAACTATAATGACAAATTAGTTTTCGTTCTACGAAAAACCTATTCAACATAAGTCTGAAATAATACACAAGCCTCTGTATATTTCTGTGTTTGAAGTATTAAATAAATATATAAGGTACATAGGTACGTGGCGATCATACCTTCGCACTGCGCAATACCAAGCCTAAAAAATTTTTCCGAGTCAGGATGACGGCGACAAAATGTAGCATTTTAAACGTCATCGTTTAATAATATTTATTGTTCATATTTATCAGTCGCACGGTGTATCATTTTGTTATATAATAGTGTTTCTTATAATATAACAATGCTGGCAGATTTTGAGAAATTACTTATTTGAGTCTGTTTATGCCTTTATTCAAAAATATTTCACTGAAAAGAAATCGAGGGGAATTTATTGATATAGCTATGCAAATAGGCGCGTGGCCAAAATTGGAACTAACGCCGCCATCTTGTTTCTCAAGACATTCAATTTCTCAAATGTTAATCAACAACGCCTTTCTGTCAATGTTACTTAAGAACCAAAAGATCTTTGTAGGACTATACATTTTTTAAATTCTTCCTCTAGAGGTTAAATACAGAGATGAAAGTTTGCAAGGAAGTTCGGTATTGTTATCTATAGGAATCCCATCGGGCACACGGTTGGTTCCTGTTTAATTTATAAATAAATGTTTCTATTTGTGCAGGGTCTATTCTACGCAGTGGGAGGACGCAACACGTCGCCGGGGTCTTCGTACGACAGCGACTGGGTGGATGTTTACAACCCCGCGACGGAACATTGGAGACCTTGCAGTCCTATGTCAACACCGAGGCACAGGGTATGTAATCAACTATAGTAAAGTCGTTGCAAATAATAGTGACTTTTATAATCATCGACATAAAGTTAATACCTGTTTTTACAACATAAAAAACAGGTATTTATTTTATCTCAAACATGGTGTCATACAAGTGAATTGAATCAAAATGTTACATTACTTTCTGCTATAACTGTAACTTATTCCGCGTGGACTTCGTAGGTACCCCTTCGAACTTCAACACCCCCCTTAATTAAAACTATCCGTTAGTTCAAAACTACCCAGTGAAAACTGCTGGAAACTAGTCGTCCGACGGTAAAAAATCATCGGGACACCGTGGGAACCGCCTCTGTTATATATTTTGGTATATTTGGCGTTACTCTAATCAAAGTCCTTTCCGTTTTCGGCGTGGCATGGAAATCCGGTAATTCTCTATATACCGCCGTTAAGTATATAATAATGGTACGTAAATGTTTGCGTGCGTTAGTTGACATAATTATCATAAGTACATGCTCATTTCCCTATCTATTTTACGTATGAATGAAAATTATAATCTAACTTGAAATAATGCCGAAGAATGTGAAGTGTGTGTTGTGCTCCATTCATTATCTTGTATTAGAACTATCAGAAGCTTCATAGAACGCGTAATCCTTGAATAAATTCGAGGAAATAAAATATATGTAAATAATGGATTTGTCAGAAGTTCGACATTATAATAATTAATTGTCTTTATTAACAGGTAGGAGTAGCAGTAATGGACGGACTATTATATGCAGTCGGCGGTTCCGCGGGCTCTGAATATCACAAATCAGTAGAATGGTAAGCATAACACATCTATCTATTGTGGAAATGGCAAACGTAGTGCGGGACGTCCTCAAGTTAGATAACATGAGGCCGTCCCGCACTACGTTTACCCCGCACTACGTTACGTTCGTTGGTCCACCTGGACCGACGAACGAAGGCAAAATGTTTCGCATCACGTGTCTCCAGAGACATCGCGCGACGTCACGTGACATCACCCGATTTCTTGCTCACGACCTCTTTCGTAATCTTCGATGCCATTTATCGTGTCATGCAAAGTCGGACGACGTCGTCTGACTTAGTAAGATGTCTCTGGATACACTTGTCGCGGGATACGAAAAGCCGGGTGACTGGGAGGGGCATTATGTCCAGGCTGAGTTCATTGATTAATAGCTTTTTGGGCGTATTACGAGAACTTAATACCAAAGCCTGCTTTGGCGGCTAAGAAATTTTGTCTTTCCAGTGACGAATGATGATTTCAATAAAGAATCCACAATTTATGTGTTTGTGTTAACAACCAATCAACAATATTTTAAACATTATGAAAATGATTACTTCAAATTGATATTTTTCTCTTTCTTGGTAGTTGTAGCATACTAAAATATTGATAAGGAATGACCTTGAAAAAACTGCCTTCTAATAAATAATAATCTAAAAAGATATTGATTAGGATTTCCCACTTTGATAAAAAACCAAAAAATAAAACTATGTTAACTGCTATATAGGTACGAATAAAAAAAGATTTAAGATATGAAAAACTAGTAAGCATGATATGGATATTTCGTTCCATGCGACAACTCACTAAATAATCGTTTTAATTTTTTTGCAACGTGTACGTTACTTGCGATAATATAAAAAAATATCCTATAGTTTCTACCGTATAGGTAGGTATAGATAGATAGATAGAATATGCTTTGTAGTACTCAGTAAAAGTCACGTAGATAAGTTTGAGTATACGTATACAGGGTGGCAGGGACATCAACCAACCAACAACCATCCACAACCAACCAACCAAACAACCAATCAAGTTACCATGGCTTCAGTAGATGATTCTGAATTGGTTACTGTTTGCACGTCGTTGTCCTTGCCACCCTGTATAGGTAGTATCGCTAAGAGACAGGTATAATTCGCGCCACGAAAGATGAGACCCCCTACCCGCGCTCTTTCCGCCGCCCCTACGACGTCCGGTCCCGTCCCGCGCTCAGACCTCATGCCGCTAAAGAGACCTAAAATCGAGTACTGCGCAAGTCAAACCACGCGGTGTGTCAAGTCTCATCTTTCGTGGCGCTAACTATAGCCCAAGTAATCATTACCTATGTATTTATTTAGACAAAGGTCTTTAGTTTTATGGGGAATAACCGATCTTCACTCATTCAAGTGCCGCACATGATTCAACTTCACTACTACACTTATAAGACTGACTTGTATGTTAACCCGACACTCTTTACAGCTACGACCCCGAACGTGACACATGGACGTCAGTAGCCTCAATGGGCTGCGCGCGTCTTGGCGTGGGTGTAGCCGTCGTCAACCGACTGTTGTACGCAGTCGGAGGGTTCGATGGCGCGCGACGCATTGCCTCCGTAGAGTGCTACCATCCCGAGAACAACTGCTGGAATGAAGTGACGCCGATGCATATAGCTAGGAGTGGGGCTGGTACGTAAATATGTGTTTTCTTTAATACCATTTTACGACGGCGCTTTCTAATAACTCTTGCCTTTTTCTGCTGTTGGAGTGGCACTCTTATTTGGTCCTTCGAGTCGGATTTCGATGATTTGGAGCATAGAAAACCTAACCTTGGATCAGCGTAGGTATTCACAACCACTCGATACGCTTCCGTACCGTATCGAACATCAATCAATGCTATCATAAGAGTCCTCTAAACGCTGTTCACAAGTCCAAATCCCGAAAATATTGTCAGTTTAAATCAAATAGACGACCGCTATTCTTCAGACATCTGTTTGCTGTCGGCGGCAACGCAAATCAGGTTATCGAAACGTGTCATTTTCGATACAATAGCCTGACGAAAGGTTGTGAATAGGTATGCAGAACGATTTTTGGATTGTCACAAGCTAATGACCGTAGTTACTACAACATGGTTTTCGGTTCATAAAACCCCGACCAAAAAGCAGTGCAAAGTAGTAGTTAACCAAGTTATTGTCAATATGAAGGATCTATATCGGGACACTTCTCTTGAGCTAGCCTATAGAAGAGTCCTTGTAGTATTGTACCAGGATGGATTATCCATCAGTATTTATTACTTCAAGAGCAAGTCCGCAAAGCGAACAGCAAAATCTCGCCGGACGATTTATTTCTCGCACGGATATAAAAATAAAAGTTTCATTCATGAATATTTTTAGGTGTAGCAGCAATGAGCCAGTACATCTATGTGGTGGGTGGTTACGATGGGTCGCAGCAACTAGCGTCGGTGGAGAGATACGACACAGAGCGAGACACGTGGGAGTTGGTCGCGCCCGTTCACATTGCGCGCTCGGCACTCTCGCTTACTGTGCTCGATAATAAACTATATGCGCTTGGTTAGTATTTCAACTAAGTAATTACTTTTGCTTCATGTGGATTTTTCTTTGTGGACGTACAAAACCTAGACAACTCTATACCGACTCGACTGACAATAAAACCATTGAAATGTGACAGCCAGCAGTCGACGACAGACGATGGGGGGTGGGTGTTGAGTTGTTAGTATGCTACGGCTACTCCGACCGAATATCGTGTACGGTTTTCGGCAATTTTCGGCCGATATATCAGTTTTCAACTGAACATATGCGGTGACCGAATAAAATTAAGGGATCCCTTCTTTTCGTATAATGTTCTTTTTCCTAATATACTTTGGCATAATAATACTTAGCCATAATTTTTTTTGGCATACAGGTTATGTTGGCATAATTATCTTTAAGGCTAGTTTGTTTTGGCATAAATTTAATTCGCATAATACTAAACGACGTCAGGGGCACCCCGAAATTCGGTTTGGTTAAGTTCCTTTAAACCCTGCAGACAGAAATGGGAGCCCCGCGCAGCGGGGCTCCGTCGACCTGACGTCGTTAGAAATAAAACGAGCATGCTAAATTTATGCTTTAGAATGTTATGCTTAATCATTATTATGAGTAAAGAAATTATGTTTCAAAAATTATGCGTAAGCTGTTATGCGTAAATAATGTTATGCGAAAATATAATTAGGAGAAACAAAAGTATGCCAAGTTATATTAGGTCTCAAAATTTTATGCAAATGGATAGGGAACCTAAAATTAAGTACCGGCAAATCAATTCAACTATTCAGAAAAAATCGATGCCTACACGGCTAAAAGCAAAATAACAGTGAAAATGCAGAAAAAAATATTGTTATTACTTAATTACGACTTTGAGAAGAAGTTTCGCATGATTTAAGTTTAATCTGTCAAGCGCCGCTAGTGAGACACAATTGATTTTCTATTGTTTCATCGCCGATCGGCGAACCGCGACGCTTGACCGGTTAAACGGTTTAATATAATGATTAAAAGCTTGACAACTGCATTTCTAGGTATTACTTTTTATGAATAAAAACCTATCGACAAACAAAACACAATTTTTTTTTTAGTTTTTTTGGTCGTAAATGCAAATCCAGTCGGAATTTATTTTCGATTTGATCGAAAAAAAAATATTTTCGGCCGGCACTTACTTTCGCATTGCCCCCACACATATTATATGATACTAAATTGTTGTTCCAGGTGGCTACGACGGCACGTCGTTCCTAGACATAGTGGAGGTTTACGACCCGGCCAGCAACACGTGGAGCAGCGGCACGCCGCTCACGTCGGTGCGCTCCGGCCACGCGTCGGCCGTGTGCTACCAGCACGTGGCGCCACACTGCGACCTCGCCGAGCAAATACCCACCGTCATCAAAAAACTCGGCAAGCGACCTTCCGCGTCAGGATCCTCAGTTTCCGGAACATCTTCCGGCTCAACCATATCCAGAAACGATGACATACCCACTGCCAACAACATCATAGGAACCCTATCGAATCCCAGAACGCCCAGCGATTACATGTAGTGAACATAACCAATCATCGTCAACGGTGATTATTTCTCTAATTCGTTCGCTCGGTTAGCTTAGCTCGCAAGGGACATATACTTGCCGTAATCTCAATGACATCCGGTTCCAATTCCATTCCATACTACAATGCGTGACCTGAGAATGGGAACTTTAGTCAGATCCTGACGATTTTAAAATGATAAGCTAGCCATTTTAAAGTAAATTTTACTTTAAAATATAATGTTACTTTTACAAAAGTTCAACGCGCTATTATCTAAAAATATGTTACACCAGGTGATACCAAAAATGTACGTCACAAACTCACGGTCGACCACTAAACTGTCAACTCATCTGTTGTTATAATCGATTATCACCAACTGATTATGAGTTCTGAGTAAATCAAGTAACAAATCCAAATAATATGATAAAATAATGTTGTTTGGAACGAGTTTGTAAATGACAAGGAAAAATAATTTTTCAACATTGTAACCGGGAGAGCAGCATCTACAATAGTATGTCCGAATTTGCCCTAAATCAATTTGTTGAGGCTTCTTTTTATGACGTCACAACAAAGTTGTTTTTAAGCAGTACCTAAATTAATACAAGCAATATCATTTAAAAAAAGACTTTCTGGTTAATGTAAATATTTTTTAAGTTGATATGGAAATTAAATGTATCTTTAATTAAATTAGTTATAATTATGTACAAATTCCTATAAGCTTGGTTAACACCTAAGTGTTAACCAATCTTTCCAATGTATCATATAGATAGATAGAAACTATTGAAAATGTAAATATAATTTACAGTAATTTATAAGGAAAATAAAGACTGTTATGGGAATATACCAAGTATTTTTATTTGCTTCACAATTAAGCAGTTGAAATGATTATATGACACTGACGTCACTTTTCACTCAATAAACAGCAGCCGTCACAGTAGCCGTGTCAACCTTTGGCAGTCGTTATGGGTCGTTAAAAGCCCGAAAATCTGACAACCAGTCTTACCAAGGGGTACCGTATTACCCAGTAACTGGGTTTTGGAGGTCACATAGACTGGAAGCTGATCCCAACATAATTGGGAAAAGGCTAGGCAGATGATGATAAGCAAGTCTTTAGTCCATAGTGGTTTTCCTCATGGACTTCGCGGCCTGGGACAAACAACCCGCATGCGCGCAGCCTGCACACGACTTTTGTGACAACGCTCGCATCGAGACATTAAGAGTAATATAGTCAAACTGCACACATTAACCGGTTCAATGCCGTAATTACAGAAACAATTAACCTTTTGACCGCTTACGTCGGATTAATCCGACAAATATTTTCGTGTCCATTCCGCCAGAGTCGTATACAGGGTGTCCCAAAACTCAACGTCAAGCCGAAACGGGGTGACAGGATTGATCATAACCATCACGAGAAAAATCTGAAAAAAAATCTATCCCATGCAGTTTAAAAATTATGGGCATTTTAAGAAAAACCTAGAAATTTGATCAAACTGTACCATTTTTCGGTTATTGTGGTTATTCTTTTTTATTTTTGTTCATTTGAACTTTGGAAACGTAATCCTAAATAACATTTCTAGAATCCCAATAAAAAATAATGACACAATTGCCTCAAGTTTCCGAGAATTGAGACTATTTGTTAAACTACGAATTTAAAATTTTCAAGATTCGTCGACTTTGACAGGCCCTCCTATAAAAAAAATGTACTAGAGTGCCTTGGCAAGTGGCATTAAAAGTTGGCGCATTTAATCAGAATTCTAAAATGGTACAATACTTGTTAGTTCCATACAATAGAAAAGAGTAAAAAAATTAAAACCTCAAGTAACCCGATTTTTGCTATCTCATTTTACTCAGTTAAAATGTTTTTAATTCACACAAGCTCTAGGTAGGTTCTTAATTTTAAGACAAAATGATGAGAGAGATGGATAATGGGTATGTTCGCCATGAGTGAGCGAGACAGATAGTGACGCCACTTTTACCAAAGTGAAAAAAAGTTAGTAAAATTAGTAAAATAATTAGGTTTGTTGGAATAAAAGTCTGATGATAGAGAAATAACGTTTTTTATTACAATAAATGTTCAAATTGTTTACCATCAGCCTCAATACAAGCCCTACATCTTCTTAAAAAAGATCTACTTATGAGTCGGGCATATCTTCGAGAGTTGATCGCCTCAGCTGCTTGAGAAATGCGTTCACGCAGGTCGGCTACGTTCTCAATGGGCTTTGAGTAAACTTTTTCTTTGAGAACTCCCCAATAGAAAAAATCCAGGGGATTTAAATCTGGTGAACGGGCGGGCCACGAGATAGTGCCCGAACGTCCAATCCACCTTCCCGGATATTCCTGGTCAAGGAAATCTCTTACTTGCACTGCGAAATGCGCTGGGCAGCCATCTTGTTGAAACCACATGTCGCGAAGATCTGCTAGTGGTACGTCCTCTAACAGGGTTGGTAAATCTTCTCTTAAAAAATGTAGGTAATTAGTTCCATTCAAGTTCTCAGGCAGTTCAATAGGCCCAATAATTTTACCGTTTAAAATTCCGGTCCACAGGTTTACTTTAAAACGATACTGGGATCTATCTTCTCGCATTAAATGTGGATTCTCCACATGCCACTCGTGATAATTGTGCAAGTTCATGTAACCATCTTTTTTAAATGTCGATTCATCTGACCAGAGAATTTTTTGGATGAATTGGGGATTCTCATTATGCCTCTGTAGCATTGTTCTACAAAAAGAAATCCTTTCCTGATAATCTCGAGGTAGAAGACTTTGAACTCGTTGTACGTGAAACGGATGCATTTCGGCTCTTTGTAAAATACGATGAGCAGTGCTTTTCGGTATTCCCGTTCTTTCTTCAATTCCACGTACGGAAATACTTCGGTCACGTGCGACCTCTTGCAATACTTCTTCCTGGAAAGGAAACACAGGTCTACCTCCAGCCTGTATTTGATTCGGGAAATGGCCGCCCTCTGTGAGTGAACGGTGCACATTAACAAACACGCGGTGATCCGGGTAGCGCTCTAAATTTGGATATCTTTCACGATAAAGTCTAGCGGCAGCACTTGCGTTGCATCTGCATTCCCCATAAATGAGGTGCATGTTCGCATATTCTTGTGAAGTGTAGCGCGTAGGCATGGTAGATAAAAAGGATGCCAACACAAAAGTCCAGAGAGAAGCCAAAGTTGCCGGTATGTTATCAACAAGTCCAATTCACAAAGATTCAAGTCCAAAAAGAGAAGCCAAAGTTGTCAGTACTAAATCAACACAAGCGAATACGAACGTGCGCAGTAGACGAATGAGCGAAACGTACTAACTGGTTGGTGTCGGACTGGTAGCGTAGCCATTTGCTTGGCTGAAACTAGTGCGAATGAAACAGATAGATGCCATAGCATCTATCTGTTTCATTCGCACTCGTTTAAACGACGCATCTCCGTCTCAATGCGTGGCGTCACTATCTGTCTCGCTCACTCATGGCAAACATACCCATTATCCATCTCTCTCATCATTTTGCCTTAAAATTAAGAACCTACCTAGAGCTTGTGCGAATTAAAAACATTTTAACTGAGTAAAATCTGATAGCAAAAATCGGGTTACTTGAGGTTTTAATTTTTTTACTCTTTTCTATTGTATGGAACTAACAAGTATTGTACCATTTTAGAATTCTGATTAAATGCGCCAACTTTTAATGCTACTTGCCAAGGCACTCTAGTACATTTTTTTTATAGGAGGGCCTGTCAAAGTCGACGAATCTTGAAAATTTTAAATTCGTAGTTTAACAAATAAATGTAGTATCAATTCTCGGGAACTTAAGGCAATTGTGTCATTATTTTTTATTGGGATTCTAGAAATGTTATTTAGGATTACGTTTCTAAAGTTCAAATGAACAAAAATAAAAAATAATAACCACAATAACCGAAAAATGGTACAGTTTGATCAAATTTCTAGGTTTTTCTTAAAATGCCCATAATTTTCAAACTGCATGGGATAGATTTTTTTTCAGATTTTTCTCGTGATGGTTATGATCAATCCTGTCACCCCGTTTCGGCTTGACGTTGAGTTTTGGGACACCCTGTATATACGACCAAATAACACAGCTCGTTTAATCTGTATTATTATTACATCATCACAGCTCGTTTCATCGGTATTCATTTTTCGTTTTTTTTTTTTTTTTGTCGGGCGCTGGGGTAAGTACTACAACTGATATAAAGTCCGGCGGTTAAAAGGTTAAAAAGCCATTGCGCCTCGCGTCGATCAACGTTCCCGGCAAACGAATGGTTAAACAACTATTTGCACTGATAAATAAATATTATTGTTTTTTATTGATTCTTAAATACATGATCATCTAAGTGGTATCTTATCTCAAATACTGTGGTAACTATAATATAATATATTAATACTTCGCCATAATTCCCAAACCCTGATCATCGCACCTTTCACACAAGATTGCATTGCCATACTTTATGACATTCATTGCAACCATTTGCATTCCATACTTTGTTCCTATATCTAATTCCTATATTTACTAAGTCATCGGTGGTCGTTTTACGACTTTTCTGCGCCTCTTCACAAATATTCTCATATCAGGTGCGTCATTGGAGTTTTGCTCAGTTTGGTTGACTACTTGTTCTGCATTAGTGATTGTTGCAACAGCTGTGCTTAAACGTGGATCACAAATTACATCAGTTTTTGCAGTATCAGCTTGTAGTGGATTCACAGGTGAGAATTCTTTGTGCGGTGTAGACGTAGCTAAAGCTTTCAAGATATCACTTTTAAATTCCTTTGTAGCCGGAAAGGGATGAATATCTTTAGTGTTCTCTATTGCATTAACTTTGACATCTATAGCAGGTTTTGTTACTTCTATTTTATTTTCATACGCGATTTCAGGCTGTTTTCCTGTTGAAATTATTACTGTTTTGACAACATTAGGATCATTTAAGACAGTTCTAGGGTTCAAATTGTCATAAACGATGGGGGATGGCAGTTGGTTAGGATCAAGGATTTGTTCATTCCTCTTGGAAGGTTTCTTCTTTTTAATTTCATTAACAACTTCTTTATCTTCTATATCTTCATTAGATATTTTTGAAACAGCTTTAGGGATATCGTTGTCTGCTTTTGTTTCTTGTATTTTAGTTTCACCTCCATTTTGTGTCTGTGTATCACTAGGAATTGCATCTTTATCAATTAGCGGGGCAGCATCAATTATTTGGTTGATTTTCATATCAACGGCGTCTTGCGCGTCTTCAGAAATTGGTAAATATGAAGGTATTCCTAAATCCTCCGGAGTCATTAAACTATTACTGTCCCCGAAGAGATCACTAAACTTCTCCTTTGTTTCTTTAGGTTTACTTTCCTTTTCTTTTTTGGATTTTGGCTTCTTTTCAGGAACATGGATGGCGTCAGCTGCAGTTTCTTTCGAATCTTTAGATATCTCCTTTGATTTCGATTTTTTCTTTTTGGTTTTTTGTTTCTTTGTACAGTCTGATTCTTTAGTTTTTTCTTCTTCTGAAATGTATTTTAAATCAGCAGTGTCGACTGTTCTTTCGATTTCAGTATTATGAGAACTAGTAAGTGTTTTGTTTACTACATAATTTACTGAATCATCAGTTCTAGCTTTATTAATGATAAGCGGCATATCGCAATTTTTCTGTAACTTGTCTGAAACTACTCCTTTATTAGTATCAATATGATCGCTATTGTCATCGCTTAGTTCTAAATCGTCTGCCACAATAGCAATCTTGGTGAGTGTGGCCTGATTTTGATTCTCGCCGCTATCTCTTGATCTTGATTTTTTAGTACCTTCTATTTTACCATAATCTTTATTTTTCGGAAGAAAATCTTTCATGTTCACGTTCGCGCGTTCTTCACGCTCATTATATTCCTGTTTGTTAGCTAATAATTCTTTTGGAAAACTATCTTCTGCTGGACCTTTTCTATAAACGTTCTTATGTTGAGGTACATTTTCGTCTACGTCAATGACAGGAACGTCCATCTTGCTCCGAGTATTTTTACTAATTTGCCCGATTTTCGAAATTCGATACTTGGCTAGATTTGGTATCGAAACTTTTTCTATGTTTGTTGCTTGCTTTAAATGATCTTCTGGTACTTGTTTGCTTATTTTAAAATCTTGAGTATCATGTTGAATTTCCTTTGGTTTGCTATGAATTACATTCATTTCGTCATCAGTCGCATGCACCTCACCCGATTCCATAGATAGATCTAGATTGATCAGTGGATTATCAATGTTCATATAAATTTCATTTATAATTGTATCACTGCATTGTGACGGTCGACGCACTAAAGCAACAGGGATGTCCGCAGGTTTAACATCCCATGCAGCTTTGTTAACTGGTCTTATATGTATATTCCTGCCTACCACTGTAGATAATGTCTCTACGCCATTTTCTTTCCAAATGACATATCTTTTGCTTGTTACTCGCGGATCTTCCAGGGGTGTAGCGGCAGTAGCCATAATTTCTGCAAAATTTGATTGTAGGACTTTATTAATCTGTTTTTTTGTTTGCTGAACTGCTGCCACTTCACCAATATCAATATTTACAAACAAGCATTCCAAAAACTAGTTTAATAAGGGTTATAAAAGTTACCTTAATTTCAGTTTATATAGACACAAAGAGTTAAAATAAGATTATCGTGATTAAATGCCCTAAGCTATTTTTTATGTTAATTCATTTATATTTTTATTACCTTTAATGGGATTAGCAAGAGCTGCATCTGTGTGTACAGAATCAGGAGACTGGCAGGAAAAACGAAGCATATCATTTTCATAAGGAGAGAAAGTCGGTACAGGCACCTCCATAGACTCTCTCTCATGGTAATGCCTCCTGCCTTCCTTAGAGTGAGCATCAGGGTTACCGTACGAGTCAGTCCTCTGTCTTTTAGTACGAGGTTCGTCATAATCTTGTGATCCATATTTGGATGAATATTTGCTGTCATGGTGATGCCTATTTTTTTCGTAATCATAAGTATATCTGTCATAATCAGATCGATGGTCTGATTTCCGACGTTGATCACGGTTATAAGACTTGTAAGATTCAGGTGGGGGACTCTTCATGGATCTTCCTTGATATCTTCCACGTTCATGTCTGGTGTAATCATCTTTATGTTCCCTGTGTTGTCTCTTATGTCCTCTCTCTGGACTGTTTTGCTTTCTGTACTTTAAAGAAATTTCGTACTTATCCTGACCTCTGATTGTGGTACTGTCATGGTATCTGCTTGACCTACCCCTTAAAGTAGATTCAGGGTTGTTGTACCCTCTGTCATCCATACTGGATGTTCCAGAAGTAGTTTTATTACTATGTCTATCAATTGGCATTTTGTTTACATTTCTCCTTTCATTATCACTTTGGAGATTATCAGTTCTTGGATCTTTGGCTTGGTAGTTTCGTTCTAGTTCGTCATCAGAACTAAATACGGCGACGGGAGTGCTGTAATGTTAAAACTTTATGTTAATGACGTACAGTCAGCTTTCAAGGAATGTTTAAACTTCAAGCAAAAGTATTACCGCACAGCCGGCATTGACTTCCGTCTATCCTTAATGCTGCTTGCAGATGTCTTGGGTGGGTCATTATGTTCAGTCTTATGTTGTGCAATGTTTTCATCAACACTGCTTTTCCTATTGTTGGATAATTCTACTTTTTCGCCAGCATTGTTAGACTTGCTTCTATTGCAAGTACCAGGATCAGGAACCGCGTCTTTTGGCGGTAAAACAGGTGTTTCACGTCTAAAATAACAAAAACAATATCCATTACAAATTGTAAAGGTTTTCATGTAATTTAAGAATAAGTTGGTTATGCAGTGATTTCTACTGATTATTCTTATTATGGCAAACCTAGGTTCTACAGTGGCACAATTGAGATTGACAGTTGACACACTAAGAAGAAGGTGGCAAATAACAGACGCCAGCACATCAAGCTACCCCAATCTGTCAAACTTCTTTGATAGAATTTCAACTTTACCAAAAAGTAATAAGGTTCATATTCAATTGGGAAAATTTGACAGATTGGGGTAGCTTGATGTGCATCTCTGTACATCAATTGTGTAGAAGGCTACTACTATTTGGAGTTTATTTATAAAAAATGATTAAAGTTAAGTGACATTTAAACCTCAAAAATGTATGGTTAAGCAGTCTCTAATCAATTCTTATCTTTAAGCAATGTTTATGAATAAAGAAAGAGGTTTATGTCTAGGCTATGAATAGCAGTGCTCTTTGTTCTCAGCAGAGAACATATACTTTTTAAGGTTGTAACTGATTTGGTAATTATAAGTTATTGATTTCCAAAAAATAAAATAATTAATGTAACAAGATGCAAGTTCTTTGATTGCCTTTTCTTCGAAGTAATATAAGGCCATCTGATATACAGTTAACAAGTATGCAGCTATGTAAACACGACAATATTACTAAGCTAATGTTATGTTACCGTTAGTTAATACTTACCACTGCATTGCCAAATTTAATGTAAACTTGCAGAAAAACATACATTACATTCATAAACTCACTCCTTTTTTCTGCCTACCCATACAATCTCTTTATTTGTCACAAATCAAGTATGCTTCAACAGTTTTACAAAAGCCGCATATTAAGTAACCAGTGCTGATTATGCATTAACCTTAAAATTACCTCATGATGCAGCCATTATCAATACATACATTATATTACATTCACTGGAAAATTATACTAATAAAATCAAGCCTAGGAATAATGAACAACGCACAGACTTTTAATTAGACTGACAACATTAAATATTTTTTATTTGTAACCATATTAGGAACTGAATGCGAAGCAGGAACAGTAGTCAACCCATCGCTATGCATCACATAAGTAACTGGTCATCGAATTTTTAAGAAACATTTTCAACAGAGACTAGCTTCTGCCCGCAAAGGACTTCGTCCGCGTAACATTTCTTATTCCCTCGACCCTCGACCCACCGTGTCACTTCGTTTTCGCTTAGCATTCTTAATGACTTTCATCTTTTTGTCCGGGTCCTAAGGGCTCTAGCTTGATGTTAAATAGCCAATACCCTTCCTCAAGAATCGGGCTATCCAATGCAAAAAGAATTTTTCAAATTTTACTGGTAGTTCCAGAGATTAGCAGATTTCAACCAAACAAACTCTTCAGCTTTATAATATTAGTATAATTAATATAGATAGATGGGAAAGCAAAGCTTTATCCAAGTTGATCAACTGATGTGTTTCTTACCTTTCATGTTTAGTATCATCTTTCTTCTGTTTAACAATATCCTCCTTGTTTCTATTATGTCTGCTCCCTGATGCTCTATCGTAGTTCCTCCTATCTGGAGGTTTTACACCCTGGTTGACATTTTTTCTAATGTTCTTCCCACTTTTTAAAGCTTCTAACACCATTAAGTCTTTTCTAAAACATAGATTTTAATTAATTATTTAGGGATGCATAGATTAGAACTAGCTATGAGTAACCAAAAGTGAATATATCTTCAGTTTAAAGCTCAGCTCAGCTTCAGTTTAGAGTTCAGCTCTCTAAAGGTCTGGTCTTTTTATTGAAAAATCTTTCCAAAAAAAAAAATTAAGGTGTAAACATTATTTAATCAATCATATTAAAGGAATACTAACTCTGTATTAAGTTGAGTAATCAATTCAGTCTTCCTCTTTATTTCTGAGCGGGCAGTCATCAACAGAGAACAGTAGTTTCTATGCAATGTCTTGAACTCCTTGTCGAGAGTGTCATAGTCCTGCAATATTTCCTACAATATCAATGTGTTATCCATTCGTGTTCTTCTTCTTTAGTCGGCGAAATGCATGAGTTAAGATGGTGTGCATCACAGCATGTGAGTGTACACGAGCGACACTCGACGACAGAGATAACTACAGCGGTTGACTCAACAACAACATGCCACATGCTGTCAATGGCTAGTCACTACAATACTGCCAATGAATCATAGCCAGTCTGAACTTAGATGTGCTTATAGTCCATTTACTATAGCATTAGACAGAAGTTAAAAAAGGCTCTTTTAGGGGCACACTTTGTAATAAAAGTACAACAAACATTATTACAGTCAAGATTGATGTGGAGTTAAATATAATCAATTTAAATAACAGCAATCACACTTAATTGTACTTATTTAACCTATCTACCTTCTGAAATTACAAGGCTTTCATTTAATATTGTTTATTTTTTACTTAAAATACTGTTGTGTCAATGTTTAAAATCTAAAAGAAGCAGGGACGGACAGTACTGGGGACGTTTTTCATGTCACTATAACTCTACCAAATCTAAAATGTTACCTATTCCCTTCATAAGTTGTGGCAGCACGTGTTTTTTTATTTTGTCGGTTTATATAAAGTTGTTTTTAATAAACTGATTGTTATAAAAAAATGTTTCTTTTCATGTACCTATCCAAGCATCGTGACAAGTAGATAAATAGAATATGCTTTATTATATGCCATAAATTGTTACTTACAAAAAAGCACATACATTATTTATTAAAATTGTTTGAACTTAACATGAAAATAAAAGGTTTCATACTCCTGCTTCTGCAAGCCTCTTTTTTCTAATGTTATAATAAATGGAGTACAGGTTCTCTGAAAATTTGCACATCAGCATAATCTGCCTATAATGTTCCTACTGCTGGCACACAGGCATCCTCTGAGTGAGAGGGAGAGGGCTATAATCCACCACTCGGGTCTAGTGCGGGTTGGTAGATGTTACATGTCTTCGAATTTTTTTATTCTACGACGTGCCGATTTCCTCACGATGTTTTCCTTCACCATTTTGAGAGCATTGGTGATATAATAATTTACACAAAGTAAAGTGCCTGACTGGGTTCGAAACTAAGACCTACACTTTGCGGCTGTTGCCACTGGGCCACCACTGCCCTTACTTAATGTTATTGCGCAGCCCACTGCAGTAACCTAGGACCGGCCATGATTCATCCGCCATACTGAATGTTTTGATTTAGAAGCTTAAAAGACTGGTTTGATTCAATGCAAATAACTTTAGCTTATAGACATCAAACTGCATGCAGGTGCAAGCGCATGTAGTTATAGCAGTAAAACTACAGTAAATATGTGTGCAGCAAAGCAGAGATATTATATTTGGTGAAATTCAAAATTGGCAGTTCAATACTTTTATACAACATAGACAACATTAAAATGTTTTTGTTAGTTATTGGACACTTACTTTTTGAAGCTTTTCCAAGGCAGCTGCATGTTCTTCAAGCTTCACTTTCAGCGCTTTGTTTTCAACACGTAGCTAAAAAAAACAAAATCTGTATAATGTGAACTTTTATGTTCAGTGTACAAGGTAGTGTAGCTCGGATATTTCGTCAAATTATGTGATAACATAAGGTTTTCAAGACAAAATATTACAGGAAGTTTTGGCGCTAAATCACAATACCTCCTCAACAGCATTCACGTCTTCGTAGTTAAATAAATCGTCGTAAATGTCCTCCATTGCGAAAGGCAGTATAGTAAGATGTATTTCACAAATTGGGAATTGTTATTTTTGAGGAATTCAATGAATAGAAAGCGTAAAAAGTAAAACAAAGCTTGAAAGTTGAAACTCGTTTCCTCGTACTCCGCCACTTTGCTAGAAAAACTTGACATTAACACTACTGACAGTTTAGTATTGACGTTTAGTGGTGTTCATCTATAATTATTTTCAATTTTTTTACAAATACTTAGTCGATTCTAATTATCAAGTGTAACACGGCCTTTTTAGAATGTGTGTGTACGTGCCCTTATGCGCGGGAACGGGGAGCCCACTGACGTTTTATACGTCAGTGAGTGATACACCCTCGCCCGCGCTCCCGCGCGCGCTAACCGAGAGTGGACGAAAGAACGCGAGTCCATACGCCACGCTCGCGCCCTGCTCGCGAATAGTTTTGATTGTTTATGTATATTTTACCCATATTTCCTGTTTGTGCCCTTATGTGTTTTACAATTATATACTTTTACTGAAATCGTGCGTTCCAGTAATTTAGAATAGACCCCATATACACCCCTGAGATATAAACCTCATACACACTCTAATAAAGGTCCATGCAATTCTAGCGTTGTTCAAACAGACGTAGTACAGACGCCAGCACATCAACCTACACCTAACTGTCACATTTTCCCAATCAACTTTGATCCTTATGTTTCAGTGATAAAGTTGAAAATCTATTAAAGAAATTTGACAGATTGTAGTAGGTTGATGTGCTGGCGTCTGTACAAAGAAGTAGAGTACAATAGTAGAGTAGTAGATTTGGAAATGGTAGGTTGTTGAGCGTAATAATGAGCGCATAGCTATATTCAACGTGTATGCTTAACTTCATCTTTTAACTGATTGTGAGATACACGTCCCTCAGTAAAAAGCGGAAATGAAAATTACTAAGAGGCTGAAGCTGAATAGTAAATATTTACAGTCTATTTCTTGTAAATAATAGAAGCCAAATAAACAGTTAACACTCGTTCAATAATTATCATAGCAACTACAAAACTTATACAGTCATTTTCAATACAAATTCGATAATCATGAGCTGCTAACTCAACCATATTATAACTTAACCAGAACCGAATCATTAGATCATAATTTATACTTCGGGATACCTCAGCAGTATGAAAATAATGACCCAAAAACGGATCTTCCACCTTCAGAATGTTACAATATTTATCCTTGAATATTTTAGAAGTTTTATGTATGTATTCTGCCACTTGCGCAATTCAGATGTCGCTACTGTTACGTGTCTAAGAATTTGACAGTTAGCTGTCACTATTCCATGGACTTATAGTCCATGCACTATTCGTACGTTTTTGTTAAATAAGCAACTTGTTTTACGCATAAATAATTAACGCTTCAAGTCATTATAAAAGCTTTTTTAATTAATTATTGTAGTGATTGATTACGTAATTTGCGTTGCCCATACATACATAATCAGCCTATAATGTTCCCACTGCTGGGACGCAGGCCTCCTCTCGGTAAGAGGGAATGGGCCGTAATCTACCACGCGGGCCCAGTGCGGATTGGTAGATGTCACATGTCTTCGAATTTTTGGTTCTAGGACATGCCGGTTTCCTCACGATGTTTTCCTTCACCGTTTTGAGAGCAGTGGTGATGAAATAATTTACACAAAGTAAAGCGCCTGTCTGAGTTCAAAACGGTTGCGTTGCCCAAGTCGACTAAATAAGATTTGTATTGTTTCTGTATTTTTTAATATCCGAGTCGAGTTTCCGACCGTCTGGCTGTTGCCGATTGGCAACGATGACGCCCGGCCCGGCCGTTGCTCATTGCCCAGTGCCTGCACAACCCACCTCCCCTCAACCCTTCATACCCTTCTCGTTGCCCATGTCGGATGAAATCGTTCGTTCGGTCGTTGTTGCGTTTTGCTTCGCCGTCTGGCGCCTGGCTCGCTCGCGGTGAACGTTAAATTACTGTTGTGTTTATTCTAAATGGCTTTCTTCAGTTTTTAGATTTAGTTTGTTTGGATTTGCGTAAAGATAGTGTTAATAAGAATGTCGGTGTTTATGAACTCAATTTATAAGATTTACATGTATTAGTGCAACAGGCGATTGTAAGTCGCAAAGGGCTCGTGTAAACATAAGAGAACTTTGTAATTGCAACATGCCTACGGATTCTGAATGCGAGTGCGACCTGGTGTCGAAGGAGTGGTTATTGGCGAAGTTGCGCTCCGACGAGAGAGATACTGTGTTGATAGATTGTCGCGGTTCCAACGAGTACTCGATAGCTCACATCCGTTCCGCAGTGAACTTTTCTATACCGAGTATAATGCTGCGGCGGTTGGCAGCGGGCAAGATCGAGCTGGTATCGACAGTGCAGTGTAAGGAGCTGAAGGCGAGGATCTCGCATTGCCGTACGCGGGGCATATTCGTGTTGTACGGGGACGGAGTTCCACGGGACCCGGACTCTGTGCATGGCATCCTGCTGCGGAGGCTAAAGCAAGATGGCGTGCAGGTTGTCTGCCTTGAAGGTATGAGTGGCACCAAGCATTACCTAATTACATTAGTGGGCCGAGTCCCCCGCGCCGTGTAGCACAGTAGGTGCAGCCTACACCCTTATATTGCACCACAGCACTGTACAATGATAACCCAGCATGTATTTAGTATATTCATTTATAGTCCATAACCATGTATAGTTCCATCTTGGGTAAAAACACAATGACAATGATCATGTGTACTATTCACTGCATGAACATGGCTT
Organism: Amphipoea oculea; assembly: GCA_945859645.1. Classification (NCBI taxonomy): domain Eukaryota; kingdom Metazoa; phylum Arthropoda; class Insecta; order Lepidoptera; family Noctuidae; genus Amphipoea; species Amphipoea oculea. The sequence goes on along the minus strand of OX243868.1, from coordinate 16,824,931 downwards.
GTTTACATTGTAAAATGCCTTCAAAACAACTATGTTTACAGTATTTGCAGAAGTTTATTTACCATTACGACTTTAGACTTTAAATTGTGGTATAATTCAGTTGCAAAGACACAACTCATGGAAAGTAGTTTTTTCTATTTTCCAATAGCATGTTGGGTTAATAAAGCTTGCAGTTATTTGGCAAGATATGTCTTGTTAACAAAATAGAATCACGGAGTATGTCCACTTATGTAAAGTCTTCCTATGCTTTATAATTTACAGTTATTATAATCATAAAAACCTGTCCCTTCTTCGTATGTCTAAATAAGAAGAGTAGCTATAAGCAGACATGAAAAGTAGGAATAATCATGTATTGAAGCTGCCATTCTAATGGATGATTTTTGCAATTTGCAAATGGTAAATGTTTCCTTCACAAAATAGATAAAATAACTATTATAGTTATTTTATTGAAATGCTTTGTAACAATAGCATTATTTACAATGAGTAATCTTGTTGTCTCAGGTCTATTTTCGAATAATTAGCTCATCTAGTGGCTCTATGGTAAAAAGATTGGCCGGCTAGGAATAATTGAGTCAATATACTAATCACAGAAATCTCTAAACTGACATTATTTCCTTTTGATAGAGAAAAGATGTGTAAAATCTATAACAAGATAATATGTTCTGGAGCAAAGTGATGATAACTATTTCAAAAAACACTAACACATAACACATCAAATTGATAAACAACTTTTACCTGTTTATCTTACTTTAAAACAAGCAAAGTGCAAGAATCATGCACTTAGGGTTCTGCATTCTGTACCATCAAAACTATTATATTTTACCTTCTTTATTATGATATGCCATGATAAAGGCTATACACATTTTGCAGGAAAATTTCAAATAAAGGGTAGCTCTTTATTTCGAAAAGGATACAGCCCTGTGGCACACAGAAGATCACTCTACGGACAAACAAACCCTAAAAACTTATACACAATATACACTACTGCAGGACACAGCCTTCTTATAAGCCACTGAAATGACCAAAAATATGAAGGATTGGCAGAATGGTCTGTAGCGCAGCACTGAGACCAGAAGGAATGGAGGGTGTCCTTTACCCTGCTGTGTGAACATACAGGCTTGTCATAATTATATAGGGGTCATGCTAAAATTATCAATCTTTGCAAAATCATTCTGGGGTTGCATCGTAAACAAATCCCCCAGGTTACTACCTCAAAGCAGTAAGAATGCAACTTAGTATCTGAAGAGAGTTTTCATAAACTTATTAATTATACATCAATAAACTTTGAACCATTCATTATTCACAGTTCTGCCATTGTAGAAGTTGTTTTATTTTTAGAATAAAATATTGTGCTTAATATTAATTTACATAAATTATTTTCATATTAATTACAATTTATAGTTTAAATAACTATGTATTTAAAAAAGTAAAGTTAGTAAAAAAAATGTAAAACGCATAAATAAATGTATAAGTAATATAATCCATTACTTCAAAGTACTTACATTCCATTATTATTTTAATAATAATTTAAAGTTCTGCTGTAGTAAGTTGAACTTCATTTTTAGAATAAAATATTCTAATATTAATTTACATAAATTATAATCATATTAATTACAATTTATAATATAAATAAGTATCTAAAAAATTTAAGTTAGTAAAAAAGGCAAAACACTTTTTATAAATAATTTTCCCTGGTTTTTACCAGATAAGTACATAAATAAACTATTAATTCAGTTTTAAAGCATCATTTAAAACCTAGAAATACTGAAATGCGTGCCTTTTTTATATGTTGTGCAAAAAGTAGATTTATTCATATTATGCTGGTTTTTTCTCTGGACTACAGCTAGCTCAAAGACAGTTTATTGGCTGTATTATTTAGCCAGCAGCAGTTATAATCAGATAGGGGTTTCAATACTCTATCTCCTTTACCTGATCAAACTAATGCTAAACTGCATATGCATAAGCTGCAGCAAATTAATATAAACTTTATTTCAAATGATTTCACAAAGTTTCCAAATTTTTATCATAAACGCTTTTTGAAAAGTTTAATGCAGATCATTTCTGCCTTCTTCATTTTTATTTTCTTGTGCCATTTTACTACTGCAGATTAAATATCATCCTTTGTTTGTCCAGAAGAATTGGAACAGATATCCTTTCTAAATGCCGGATATTTTCAGGCTAGGTGCAGAAATAATAAAATAAGGCTTTAGTATGTTACAGTTCAAATACTAATGGATGTCAAATAAGTAGCTACCTATGTATTATTCTCACGACGGCATTCATTCAGTAAATTATTACCTAACTTAGTGGTAACACGTAATACCGGTTGCCACGCCGAGGAACCGTTTCATAACATTCATTGACAAAAACTTCTCGATACTTATCTATCTTTGAATTTGAAAGCGACGTACCTACACGAATTATGAAATACTCATCACGCAAAAGCGATAGAGAAATGTTTGATTTCCCAAAATGTAGAAAAATTCTTGGCTTGCAGTTTGCCAAGTTTATTCAATAAATTAAACGAGAGAAAAACTTGCATTGGTATAATCTAGATTTGCAAACCGGAATAAAACCGGCACTCTTCCGCACTAATTAAGATCGATTGTATCGATTTATTTTGCAACAGCAAAGTAAATGCAAGTGCTATAGTTTAACACTCTTCAGACAGACTGCATATAACCGGTAGCTATTTATTATAGTATCAGATGCGACGAAACGTCTTCGATTCAATCTGTTTTAGTTTAAAATGTGTGAGGGGCGTAAGAGGCATGCCGGAGGTCGCAAGTCGAGGCATCCGCTCCTCCAAACGTGGGAGAGGAAGTCGACTACTTATTGTGCTCCTCAATGCGAGACGTTAGATTATAATCACCGCACAGTCTCGAATGCGCTTGTTTGTACCAACGCTACGTTATTTTCTGGACTGGTAAATGAACAAAATTTAGTGGTCCATTTATGACTGTGTAATTTATTATACAATGAAAATAACGATGAATGTGTGTGTGGTTCCCGGATAACAGGATGCGAAATTAAGTGAATTAATTTATAACAGCCGCCCCCATTTGTTATTATTTTCACCACCTAGTCTTAGTTCAGCGTGATAGACAAACCACCCAGTATATTATGTCAAACAAAGGCCTCTTGAAATCTTTGAATAAAAACATGGATAATTAATCGTACCCCTAACACCACCTCGATGCCATACAAATAATACATCGTACGAATGTGTCCACACTCCACATTGAGGACAAATATTGCGATAGCTTTTTTACGACTATTCTGCTCGTGTTGATGACTCAATCATCAAATATTTTTCCATTCCAACATCTACATTAGTAGGAAACTTAAGAGGTTCGTAATAATTTATTATCAGATATAGACTGGATGATCAAACAGGCCGGATGTGGAGCTACTGTCGTCTTCGTCCGACGGAAGAGCGCCGCAATTTTATTAATAAGTTCCCGTTTCACTCACGTCCTGTCAATTTTAACTTTGCGTGTAAACTATGTATAAAATGTGAGTGTACATTATGTATTCAATAAAATACATGCTTTGCACAAATGAAAGAACGCAGTCTGAACAAAATTAATTGAAGAATGCAGGTGATAATTCTATAATGGTTACTAGTGATGGTTTGATGCCCAGGCATTTTTTGACAAGATCCAGACATTTGGGACATTGGTCAAAATCATTTTCTATAGTAATAAAAATTGTACAATATGTTTTTTTATACCTTCTCAAAATAAAAGTACCTAGCATCATAATTATGGTAATGAACAGAAATCATCGAAACACCGGAAGCAAATTAATAAATTCAACGATGGCATTAATTGTAAATAAGATATTCCATTGATCTATATTGGACAGTGAATTGCCCATTTGAAGTGTCTGAGTACGGAGCAGCTCGATCGTAAAATAAATGGCACGTGCTTGCGAACAACAGGATGTTGTGAGCTCCGCTTTGAATGTAAACTCTTCGGGGCTTAACATTTATAATCGTAGAGGAAATCGTGTGCATCTGGCCGGAGTGGATGGCTCACACGAATATTATATATGATAATATGGCATCATAGAGGAAAAGCAAATGGGAAAGGGAAGCGGGATCTCATAAAGGAGGACCGCGTTAGAATTAAATCAACCGCATGGAAACAATTGCGTCTGCTTTGAGCTCTTAACTGAATTTTGATATAAGCTCATTATTAAAACTATGTCATATACAGGGTGATTGGAAGATGGGTGCAAAGCTTTAAGGCGAAGATAGTACAGACAATTTAGAACCATTTAAGCCATGGTTGTCTTAGACGAAGTCTTACCAAATATTTTTAACCAAATTTTTAAGTTTTTTTTCGGAAATTCTCAAAATTTAATGTAAACTGCATAATTATGGCCAAATTGAATGATAAATGAATTCATTTTTTATTTATTTAATTAAAGTAATGTGTAAGCAATCAAGCAAAACATGTTTTAGGCTTCTGTGTCATTAGACATTTTTTTTACAGACATTTAAAGATCAGAAAAAATAAAAAAATTGTACAATACGTCTTTTAAACCTTATTCAAAAAAAAAAACGGAGGGTGCTTTTTTTGTTCAAACCTTTTTGAAGACATGCTTGATAATCGCTCTTTCTTTTGAGGTATCATTTATGCGGATATCTTACAAATTATTGAAATTAGAGCCTACAAACCAATTTGAGGGAGAATTTTTTTTATTTTAGGCAGACTAATTAAAACAACATTTGAATTAAAATTATTTATTTTTCATGTTCAAAATGACGGCCGTGATTCCTAATACAAGCACGGCCCCGTCTTCTAACTTCTGTAGTCGTTATTTTCAACATCATCTCCTGCTTCATTGTCTCAAACGCTGAATTTATTCTTTGTATCAATTCTTCTCTAGTGTTAATTTCTTTGTTGTTATACACCAGTTCCTTGGCCCGGCCCGAAACGAAAAAGTCCAACGGGGTCAGATCTGGGGAGCGAGCGGGCCAAGGGATGGGTCCATCCCTGCCGATCCAGCTATCAGGAAAGCAATTGTTGAGGTGTTCCCTTACATTTAAAGTCCAATGCGCTGGACAGCCGTCTTGCTGAAAGATGACTGTTCGGTCTCTTTCGAAGATCGGGACACCTGATTCCTCTATCAGCAGTGGTAAATCAATTTGCAGAAATTGCAAATAATTTTCGCCATTCAATGGATCAGGCAAAAAGTGGGGCCCAATCAATGTTCTGCCAATTATTCCAGCCCATACATTCACAGAGAATTTCATCTGAAATGACACCTGCTTCTTAAAATGTGGATTGTTGTCTACGTCGGCCCATTCATGGATGTTGTGAAAGTTTGTAATACCTTCCCTTGAAAATTTACTTTCATCCGTCCACAAGATTGATTTCAGAAACCACGCATCTTCGATGTCTCTGTTGAGGAGGAAACGGCAGAACTGAATTCTTCTTTGAGGATCTTGCTCTACTAGACCTTGCACACTCCTGCCATGGAACGGATACTTATCATTTTGGTGCATTGTATGCCACACCTTCCATTGAGAAATGTTTAAATTTCGAGCTACTGCTCTAGTACTGGTAGTAGGATCCGCTTGAAATGCTGCTAAAATGTCTTCGTCGACGGCAGTTTCGTGTCTGCCCGGGTTGACTCCAGGTTCCACGCGGTGAAACCCATCTTGGGCAAGACGACGAAACGTGTTGTAAAACACTCGGACATTCGGTATCCTGCGATTCGGATAGCGCTCTTGATACATCCGTCGCGCCAAAGATCCATTGCCGTCTGCTCTACCGTACATAAATACGATATCCGCATATTCTTGATTGGAAAAAGTAGCCATAGTCACTTAACAATTAAGAAAAACGGCGTAGGAGCGCACTAAACGTCAACTCAACACAATTAAGTCAAAAATCAACACGTGCAGGAGCGCGAGGCTACGACTGGACACGGTGAAACAAAAAAGTTCAAAACTAACGCAAACAACACGTGCAGGAACGCAAAGGGCTACAACTGAACACGGTAAATTGTGAATCAACACGACAACGTCCACTCACAAGGGCAGTAGTTTGACTAATAAGTAAAAGATGTAACGGCTTCATCACAGACCGACTGACCCTGACTAAAGAAAAACGACTTTGTTGCCTCAGTAACTAAGACCATTTTGCTGTAAAAACCAACTCTTTATCGCTTTTTGCTATTCATTGGGCGTTCTACCTGGAAATGCCGTCGCACCGCGCTCGGTGGCCATTGTTTAGAGAATCCCCTCAATGGGTTCCCCTCAATTGGTTCCTGCATGTGCCAAAAATTCTTAGAATTGAACAATGTTATCATTTCGAGCACATAAAGTATTCTTTTAAGCAAAAATTTTGTGTTTTGTTAGACTGCCTAAAATTTAAAATTTCTCCCTCGCTTTGGTTTATTAGGTCCTAATTTCAATAATTTGTAAGATATCCGCATAAAATGATACCTCAAAAGAAAGAGCGATTATCAAGCATGTCTTCAAAAAGGTTTGAACAAAAAAAAGCACCCTCCGTTTTTTTTTTAAATAAGGTTTAAAAGACGTATTGTACAAATTTTTTATTTTTTCTGAGGTTTAAATATCTGTAAAAAAAATGTCTAATGACACAGAAGCCTAAAACATGTTTTGCTTGGTTGCTTACACATTACTTTAATTAAATAAATAAAAAATTAATTCATTTATCATTCAATTTGGCCATAATTATGCAGTTTTCATTAAATTTTGAGAATTTCCGAAAAAAAACTTAAAAATTTGGTTAAAAAAATTTGGTAAGACTTCGTCTAAGACAACCATGGCTTAAATGGTCCTAAATTGTCTATACTATCTTCACCTTAAAGCTTTGCACCCATCTTCCAATCACCCTGTATATCTTCTAAGGACGCCGGCCATGGTACGAATAGACAATGTTAATCAATACCATTGATAAATCTAAAGCGTAAAACTTTGAATGGAGCTCAGTGTGTATAAACAAGTACATCAAGGCGTAACATTGGCATTGACAGTTTTTATGTGCTGATGTAATGTCCAATCCGCGGATTACTATTTTGTGCTGCGTGGGTATTGTATTCTGATTTTATTTATGTCTGGTTCCGCTACAGGGACTGTGAATAAAAAAATAGGTAACTTGTTACGCCGTAAAAGCACGTAAAGGTCACCAATTTGTTAACGCTCGTGTATACATTTGAATATGGTTCATAAATTAGATATCAGTGTACAAGTGTACATTGTTATAATTGTGGATAATATAACATGTGATGTGAGGTCGGGGTGCAGCGCGATGTAACTCTGTTAAATACTGATACGATTATCAGGAGCGCTATCTGACGGGCAACCGACGACGGCGCCATACTCATTATCGGCTTGAAATCGAGCCGACAGTCAATTAGTGCATCATGTCCTGACCATTTATAATTCAATACGTTTGCAAATAAACCCACCTACCTAAATGAATGAACAGGAAATTTAACATTTTGCGGTATTTAACTACACTACACTTAGTCGACCAACCGCAAAATATGTAGTTTCTGATTATTTGACGAGACATCATCTAAAATATAACATAAATAATGAAATAATAATGTAATTAACTATTACAAGTTTAACCTTTGCTTGTGGTTTTGTACCCGTCATTGCGCGTGGACTTCGTCTCTAGTTTAAGGAAGAATTCGATCTTGTTTTTGTACTGACCAAATAGTTTAACGATGACTGCAACAATAGACCTGTAGACCCTACTGGTGGTAAATCTCCAGTTGATTCATTGTTCCAACAAATATGTTTGTTTTGCTATTTATTTCCGAATCCTTTCATAGGCATCTCCTCATAATCGCGTGGGCTATTTTTTGTGAAGTTTATCGTACGGATACACTTTTCTAAGTACAAGCAGAATATCTATTTTCGTGATCTATCGCCTTGAAATCCAAAACTCCCATTCCGTCGATTCTGAGAACCTGAATCAAATCGTTAGGAGTGACGTCAATCTGCTACATTCCCAGAATCTGGCCGTACGTTATTATTTATTTATTACAGTGTTATTTCTCTATTGTTTTCTTAACACAGAATTCTAAATGTAACGTTATAAGGCTTGTAGCACAGGTATCAAGAATATGATTCCCAGAAAGAGCTGCATCTTTTAAATAAGAGTCAAGCTGTATATTTTGTTGGCCGTTACATGCGATGCCAGAAGGTTAAAATGTTTATGTCATTCATTTAACAAGACTTGTTTGTCACGATCATTGTGAATGGATTTAATTGACCCAACTCGAAGAACAGTCAATAGAGGCCGATGTGCAATCATATTTATAAGTCGCCCACCAACCATAGTAAATTGGTTTAAATTGTTCCAACAGGCTTGATTAAAGTCTATTTAAAGATGCCACATATTATCAATGACATGCTTTCGCTTCAACCTATTAACTTAGTACATTTTGTGCAATGCAATCATGAGACAAGGTGGTAACAATTATAAGAAGCACAGCATTCACCGTAACCGAATCCCAAACCCTACTCCATAATTTAGATTATGGATGACAAAGTTTTGTGCGATCCTATTAAAATTCCACGTGAAGAAGTTACGAAGTCTAAGTTAAATTTTGTTAAAGGAGCAGGATTGGCAGATGCCAGTCGATCCAGCCGATCTCTTACTCAATTATTTTTTTATGTGGGCTACCTAGTTCACCTGATCCTACCCTGACTTATTAACCGCTAATCTACCACTGTTGTGCCTTTTACTACTGCGATGCTTCGGCCCTAAGCATGAACGCACTGCGCCCATCACACAGCAACAAAGTTGAATAGCTGAGACTATGACCAATTTATTCTGTGCTATAACTGTAATGTCACCCTTTCTATCGAAAGCATGCATCCCCGATGCATTTCCAGAGCCAATGTTCATAAGCACAAACACCCGGACCACCAATCTGTAAGCCATGCAAATAGTTTTTTCTACTTTTTGTTATTCGACTTGCAGAGCAGAAAGACAGTAGTTCTATAGACATTCTAAAAGAACATTCTCTGTAGAATAGTTCAGAGGTCTGCATAATGATGTATTAGGTGGTTAAAATCGCACAAGGTTGTTGATAAACGTGGCTGGAAGGACGCGGGCCGCCGCCGCCGGGCCAAGGCCTCCCCGCAGTCCGCACCTGCCTCCCACGCCACGCCAGCGCCTCCCCGCGTGCCGGTACCACCGCCATGCATGATCCTGCCTTGTGTGCCATGCGTATTTCCACATCTTGTTTCATATTTTACCGTATTTACATCATTTTTTTATCCTATTCAAGATCTTTGCCCGCTGGCCCCAACCTTGTAAAATTATAATCAGTTCAATTTACATCAAAGCTACATTTTAGGTAGACTGTTGTATGGCTATCGGTGGGCGGTCAGGAGTGGGTGCTAAATGTGTGCGAAGCGATCACGTTTATATTGTGTGGGTGTAGCAGGCTGAAGGATTGGGTTTGCGCGGTGAGGGGAGAGTTTTATGGAGTCCTTGCTACCGAGGACGAGCGTGGAAAGTGGGGGGGAGGGGTGTCAGAGACGTGGAGGAGGGTACGACGGGTTCATTGAGTGCGGCGGATGAATGGGCCGCGATGAGTCATCGGATCGATGCCGAGCCACCGCCGCCCCGCTGCCCCGCGCCGCGCGGCTGCGTGATGCCGGCCTGCTGGCTTGCAGCTCACCCAATGGCCCATATTTAATGTGAAAGTGGCAAATCGGCACACTTGTCCTGCTATCTGATTATTCACCGTCATTACGGTAGCCGACATATTTTAATTTGGGTCTTGTTGGACGAAATGTTAAGAATGATGACTTTATAAAAAGCCAAAGGTAATATGGGGAATTTGTGTTCAATTCGATCACTTATTGTATTATACAGATTACAGACATATGAAATTGTAAAGCAAAGATTGCACTAACATCATGTTTATCATCATCTGCATAAAACAGCCTCTTCCTCGACATATTGGCGCATAACTTTAGTAGAGACTGTTTGGGAAGTTATTGTATTTTCACGACTCCCATTCCTGCAATATTCCTAACTTCGGCGTCGATTAACTGATCAGGCACAAATGATATCGTATGCGAAGGATATTGAATGGGCGTCAATAATGGGCTGTCGTGCTCGTGACTATTGGATATACCTCTTATAGGTTTGTGATGGACATAATGGGAGCGTAATTAGCATCACAATCGTGGGCTGAGCAGCGGACGACAGGAAGCGGCCGAACGCGACGGAAACGCTGCGTGCTCGTCTATTTACCGCACCTGTCGCCAACAACAACACCGTGTTAGAAACTATACATACTTGTAACTAAAAACCTATTAAGAGGTTTTTTGTTCTATTCTATTTTTGCGATCATACCTGCTTGCCTGGATTCCTCCCAGCTGTCTCCGTTCTTACTAAAAGGGTAACTTAGGTTGTGGGCATTAAAGGTGTGGGTTGAGCACAGAAATCTAAATAATAAGGTTAGATTTCTGTGCGGTTGAATAACATTTCAACTCCGACACATAAAAGCATAACCTTTACCATAAAATATTCTGAAAATTTTCTAAAAGTCAAGAGGTCTGTGTTGTTCGAAAAACACGGCGTAAAGAAATATTCAACAACTGAGGTTTGCTCATTATAATTATCCTCCCCATTACTCTCCTACCCTCGCATAAATCATATTTTCAAGCTTGATAGTTAATGTCAGACCTGCATCATTATGAATGGAAGTATATTAATGAACAGAATATTGAATGAACGAAATAAACTTGGAATTGAATTAACGACCGCCTACACAGATTTGCGTCAATAGTTGACGCGCAACTAGTAATTGCAGCTAACAATTGCCTATTGTAGTAATGAAAAGTGGAATGTTGAACACGAACAGAACACAACGTAATACGGAAGAACTTGAAACTTAAAAACCAACCTCCAGCCGGGAGAGCGTCGGAGCCTTCGGTCGTCCGAATTTATTTCATGACTGCAATTGGAGCAGTGTCAGAATATCAGAGAAAGACAACTATTCATCTTCTAAATATATTGCGCCGATGATATGGGACGAAGAACTCCAAAGTGCACTTCTGCTAACCGGTAGCCATTATTAACCGATTAATCATAATGTGTTTTATCTGGTCGGTGCCCATCAACAAGAGCACACAATCATTTCACATTTGAAATTGAAAAGGATTGCTCCGTAACACATTCATTCTGTTGTTTGAATCTGTCTACCTTTATGGAGGAATGCCATTAACTTATGTGCATCAGAATCAAAGCATACATAGTTTATCCTTGAGTCATACTCGGAACTTTGTAAAATTAATATGGAATGACGAGTTAGACGGGGAATAACCACATAACTGAACTTTCGACGCGCGTAAAATCATCGACGGTAGTTAAATTCCATAACAACAACATTTGGGTCGCCAAATGAGAGCTTTTTTCCTTAAAAAAACATGTTTTGTAAGCTATACAAACATGGAATCGAATCCGTCAAAATTCGCTTCTAAACATAAGCCAGTAAAAGAAAGATATAGGCGAAAGTACTTTATTCCCTAAGCTTCCACGCTAACATACGAATAATTAATCACTTTGTTGTAATTAGACCACAGGCGGCCGTCCTCGACATCTTATGCATCAGCTGTAGTGTAGGGAGTGGCGCGTGCTCTTTTATATCCCAGGAACCATATTACATATTTAATTAATATGCTAAAATAACTGCAAGAAGCTTCTTAGTCTACCAGAGAATTTATATATTATTTAGGTGTTAGGCACTATTCTGCATTACATAACTTAGAATAACTTTAAATTAATTGTGCATATTATACGTTTCTATTCCTGTTATAGAACCTTATTTCTGGTTGGTAGCATCAATAGTGAGGCAAGTATTTTAATCACTACAACCTTGCTTTTATGTTGTATTCTCAAACTCAAAGCATTTATTTCAATTAAATCGAGTTGAATGGCATGCAATAGGAGAGGCCTATGTCCAGCAGTGGACTGCTATAGGCTGATGATTCATGAATGATGACAACCATTTACAGGCACTTTTGAATTGTCAAGGAGTCGGTCAGTCAGAAATATGAAGCTAGTTACCCATTCCAAAGCGTAGTAGGTACATTATGGTACATATGGAAAAGAACTGGCAAGAAACTTCATGGACACTCTTTTGCATGCCATGTCTGTTGCATGAGATTTTTTACATGAATCTGAAAAGTTTTTCCACGCTGATTTCAAAAATATATGCCGTTTTTATGTGGCAGCTCTAGTTTTGGAGTTACGAAGTGACAGGGTTTTTCATTGAAAATGCACATAGTTTAAGTTTAAAAAAAATTTATTAAACATATTTATTCTGAATAAAATTTCCTTTTTTTGGATTTTCTAGAGTGAGATGTATTATGAGTACTATTTTGAATGCTCCAACAATAATCAGCCATCAAATGTTCATTCCAGTACTCCTGATACCTCTCCTCCATAGTGCGAATATCCTGGTGAAAGCGCTCTCCTTGTTCCTCGCTTAGGTCACCGAGATTTTCAGGAAAATAGTCTAGATGGCTGTGAAGGTAGTGAAGCTTGATACTCATGCATCCAAGCCGCTGGAAGTGTATCAGCAACTGTTCAACGTGCTGAATGTAGCCGTCAGACTTCCTATTGCCCAAAAAAATCCTCACTACCCAAACAAACTCTTCCCATGCACATTTCTCGACAGCTGTCATATGGTTGATGAAATTTTTATCATCTATCAACTTCCTGATTTGTGGGCCATCGAAAATACCGCCTTTGATTTTCTCACTACTCACTCATGTAAATTCAAGACGGTACCTGTATCTCACTAACTAGAGCTGCTACAAAAAAAAAACTGAGGGTGGATTTGAAATCAGAGCACCCAAATTAGTAAACAACAGTAAAAAAATTTCATGCAACAAAAAAAAAAACGTTTGATTTTGTTTTTCTGTGTTATTATTATTTATTTGTTCGTAATTTTTCCTTTATTTATTTTGTGTTACCCTAACATAACATTCGTTCTTGATGAAATATGGCGTGTTGCTAAGCTCCAAATGTTACCCTCACATCGTGCTACTCAATAATAAAGCTTAATAATTATAAATCAAGCCTTGTGCCCATTGGGATTCCCTATCGGCAAAACGAAGATACCTCTAACTTTTACTTATGAACAGTAGTCTAAGGCCTCATTTACGGAGACGCGGGGCGTCGCGCGTCGCGTGTGGCGTGGCGTCTCGCGGCGCGTCGGACGTTTTTTCTGTTTACGGTGGGGCGGCGCGTGAAGCGGCACGCATCATCGCACGCGTAAACACAAACTTATAGCAATATACGACCATGTTCATAGAGAAGCGAGACGGGAAGCGTGGCGGTGCCCGCCGCGGCGGCGCCGCGGCGAGTCCTCTAGCGTGTAGCGAAGCACGCGGCGGGCATCGCGGCGGCGCACGCTCGCCTCGATAAAAAAAAAGACGAAAAACAACGACGAAAAAAAAAGTCGATCATATCATACTCCATTGCAACGGTGACTACGTCTGTGTTGCGCGATTTCTAAAAAAGACTGACAGAAGATTCCGCCTCGGACATAGCTTCATCGAGAATTGCCGCTGCGTGCGCCGCCGCGATAAACGCCGCGTGGGACGCGTCGGTGCCATCCGCGGGCTCGGCCGCAAAAAACGTCCTAATTCAAACAAACGCGTCTAAAATCGCTTCTCCGTAAACGCACTCATACAACGCCATATATTTGAATTCAGTGCGGGCCGCGCCGCTCAACGCAACGCGCGACGCCCCGCGTCTCCGTAAATGAGGCCTAAGTACCAACTTTCATGTTGCTAACTTCAAAAATGACGACCTCAAAGTCTTTCCCCCCAAATTAACCCACTCAGGGGGTGAATTTTCAAAAAATACAAATGTTCTCTTACTGCAAGCCTTCGTTATATGTACATATATTACATGTATAAAGAACTCTTCTGCAAAATTTCATGCTTCTCACCCAGCGGTTTAGGCTGTGCGATTTCTGTCAGTGAATGAATGAATTGAAGATTTTTATTAAGTAGATTGTGTTGTTTGTCAACAGGAGACTTCAGCGAGTTCCGGCGCGCCTACCCCGAGTGGTGCAGCGAGGCGGGGGCTCAGCATGTGCCGCATCTACCACTCATGGGACTGCGGTCAGTACTCTTTCTTTAACCTTGCTGTTACTAACCACCTCCCGTGCAATGTAACGGGTGTTAAAATACCCTTAACGAAACCGAGAGTCACTTGTTCTTCCGTATTTTTTTTTGTACTGGATTACGGAGTTACGTTACGTACCTACTGAAGGTCAAAGTTCCAACTTTTGCTGACGATTTTTTTTTACGAAAATAAGTTTTAACTTTAAATACTTCCACGATTCTTGTACCGCTACATGCATCCATAAGCACAATGTTTTGCGGGCGATACATTGCGCACCCACCCGAGTGTGGGACGTAAGATAGAAACACGCTTGTACGATACCACTAGTTCGTGCCAAAAATGCAATTATTTTGTCAGGTTTTAATTTACGAAAATTGCGCCAGGCAGTAGGCCCATCAATCGTGGCTCGTGGGCATACATGGCCCAGTAATGGAGTTTGCGTGTTATGCTCAGGTACAGCGAGAAGTCAAGAGGGGTTATTCTCATAGGGACGGTCTGGAAGTAGAGGCGAATGTGTACAATTTATGTACCCTCCCCCCACCGGGAGTAATCTACGAAAACTTTAATAATTCCTGTTACAGTTTTCCGCGCTCGCAATCGGGTTACATGTTGCTTTTATTATTTAACTAATGCTGAAGCCATGTCGTAATGTCTAAGGTAATTAAGATCACAGTAATAATTAAACTCGATTGTGTAATACAAGTATATCGAGGAAATCATTAGAATTGTAATTCTGAACGGGCTGCCTCACTCGATTGAGAGAACGAGGAAACTCACGCGTGGGAACGAGATTTGCGCGTGAGAAGGTTTTTCACTTCAACGGAAAAAGTGTCCGAACCGATTCCGGCGAGACTGGATGCGATGTGACGGACTTTCTCAATATGACGTTGTTCATGAGCTGGTCCCGTGAGAAGTAATTGTACGTTCGCTTGATATATTTTATTACAACACGGTATTAATCGCTACGGAGTGTAGGTACCATTGTATTGTAGGTATTAGATATTACTAGTAGCGCTCCGCGCCCCACGGTTTCACCCATCCCGTGGGAATATCGGGATAAAGGTACATGTGGAAATTACGAAATAAGTGCGCTGATAAGGTAAAAATGTGTGTAAAGTTTTGATCGAATCAATTTTCGAGTACCTATTTAACAGCTAGCAGAGTCAAATAATACTCATGTACATGAGTACTTGATTTCACCTTCACCTGAAGTTTGTTAAACGCGTGGGCCGCATATGCAAGCAGATCGAATCATAAAACCGAATTCTCAGTATCGGTGACGATGGCAGAGGATGTTAGTCATAAAGTGCAAACACTGGTTCCTTCCTACCGCTCTTTGTTACTCAGCCAATATGTGATAATGTACATGAATATAATGTTAATAGGTACCTATCTATCACACGTAGCTGCGACTGATTGCGTTCTGCACGTGCGAACACACTTCAATGTCAAATATTCCATTCATGAGAATGAGTGATTTGTTCAGCTGGAATAGTACCGTTTAGTACTACAACGTTAATCAAATAAACATGTGGCAGCTAAGGCATAGCTCTAGCCCTCATTTAGTAAAGTGTTAGAACAAGGCATTGTGTCTGAAGACATATGGGCTCTATTTCAAGCGACTAATTTCATAGTAACCTTCGATCCTGATAAGCTGGTCAGACAGAAGGACCCTGATATTTTCATCATCATTTCATGGACATGGACCTCTCCTAAGCACCTTCACTTCAACCGATCCTGTGCTTATGCTTGCTTGCTTGTGGTTTTGTGCCCTGATATTTAATTTATTCATAATCGAATGGTCTCATTTTATACTTATTTGAACTTCAGCTTCACCTGTTAAAGGTTAGCTACTAAATCGTTCGTTGAACGTTCCAGCAAAAAACTTGCGTCACATTGCAGACTGCTGAAAAAACGAGTTGGTTAATAAACTCATTCATCATTTTGAATGGTGACGAGCACCGTCTACGCTGCTGTAAGTGTGCAGTTACCTAAACACGTAATTGGCGTATTGCATTAGAAGCGGTGAAACGAAGCCTTGCGCTCAATGGAGTGCGCTCCATTCATGCCAGCCAGCGCGCATGCGGTGAGTGCCAAGCGCGCCGTTCACTGCTCACTCACTCCTCAGTTTTTCCCTGCGCAAATCACTGTAGTGTTCGGTACATGATGTTAATGAACCGACGATGTTGAATGGCGACTTATAACGTGACATCATCATACTATATTGCTGTATCGACGCTAACACCACTCAACAATACTTTGTTCTTCATTATTCACCATTAGATGCAGTATATGTAGTGCGCATAATTTATATATTAGGTCCTTACATATGAAATTGGCGTTTTGTATGGAAGGAACAAAAAGTCGAATATTTTTTAATATAATATATTTAATTAATCAAAGTATGAACCATTGTTTTCAATGCACTTTTGCCATCTTATAGGTAGTTCATTGATCCCTTTACTAAAAAAACCAGTCGGACGGGAATCAATAAAATCTTTGAAGGCGATTTGGACTGCCCCATCGGAGTTGAATTTTTTCCCTTGCAAAAAGTTATCCAAATTGCGAAAAAAATGGTAATCTGTTGGAGCAAGGTCCGGGGAGTACGGAGGATGTCTAAGACATTCCAATTCAAGCTCTTCTAATTTGGTAGCCGTCTGTTGCGCAGTGTGTGGTCTGGCGTTGTCGTGAAGCAGCAGTGGCGTGGAGCGATTGACCAGCCTTGGTTGTTTAGCCGCTAGCTTTTCCATCACATCGAAGCCTGCAGCTAACTCGGACGTGGTTTGCGATGGGTCCGCTTCCACAATAGCCTTCAATTCTCCATTGTCAACTTGGGTCTCAGGCCGTCCACGGGGCTTGTTCTGCAGGTCGAAATTTCCAGAACGAAAACGTTGGAACCAAAAACGAACTGTGTTTTCTTTTGCAACATGACCGCCATACACATCATTCACCCTTCGAGTCGTTTCCGCAGCACTAGTGCCACGGCGGAACTCGTACTCGTAAATAATGCGATATTTTAAATTTTCCATTTTGTAAAATGAGTGACGCAAACAGAAAAAACAGAAGAAAAAAAACAAATGAATGACGGTCATCGAAGCACAAATACATGAGTAAATAGCTGTACAAATTTGAATTTGGAATTCCTTACCAAAGAGGAGAAATTCGTGATTAAAGTGGCCAGTACGAAAAACGCCAATTTCATATGTAAGGACCTAATATTTAAATATGTAGTACCTATAAAATAGATAATCTACTTATATTCTGTTAGCGTTGTGCGCAGGCAAAGCAATCGATGAGTTTGCCACTAATTCTGAGCGTATGATACATTTGAAAGAGGATGTAAAACAAATTTCGAGCTTCCCGTATTATTTTCCTTCGAGTGTGATTTGCAAGCACCCGCTTCTGATTGCGTGGGCTGCATGACTGCTACCTTTCACGATATAATACCCGACCGAACTATAAATAGGAACATTCAAATTAATGGTGTAAATGTAACGACTCCCACGCTGACGCGGCGCCGCGCCCGTGGCGCCTCCGGCCCACCACGGTCACCGGCAGTCAGCTCCCGGCTTCGGTCCGGTCGAACTAAACACGCACGAATTAGTTAGGCGGCCCACGAGAAAGCCCTTGGCCGATATACCTGCGCATACAATATTATAACATTGTACGTTCTTCTAAAAAACAGGACCAAATATAATTACGACCCCGCCGGCGCGCCTACACACGTTTTATAAATAGATATGTATAAATTAGAAATGCCTTGGATCTCTAATTAAATCCTCATAGAATGTTTTGTTATCGTTACCAAATACAAGATGACGTACACTGGTTTATTATCTCTGAGGGCTGACGCGAACGTCAACGTCCCTTGATAATTTGATATCATCCTCATCCATAAATAATCTAGTTTCAATGTTGTAATAAGTACCTCGTACAGAAACAAAATTATCTGATTTTGGAAGAAATTGTTGTTGATTTAGGATTTACCGTTCAATTAGTTCTTTTGGTTTCCACGAATCAAGATTGTCCTGAGGAATGTTACTTTCGAATTTGTTGTGATGTCCACTGTGTTCAATGATGCCATCCGTAGATCCTGGTTGACGCGATCGCGGCAGGTTATGGCTGACGTGACGTCATAGTTTCTGACGTCAAGGCAATCCTCGCTCCGCGTGAGTTCATTCACGAATTAATCCGTCCGTACACGGTCACGGTCGGTGACGGCTGTATTTTTATATTGCGATTTTTTATCAAGAACATTCATATTTAAATAATCCTCTTCAGTAAGAAAATAAATGTTTCATTATACATAATAGGTAAATAATTTACATTATATCTACATTTACATTATATCAATTAACTTTATTTAGTTACAAGAGTTTCAAGATTCTGATAATTTGCTTACAATTATCTGTACTTGTGTCATGTGTTTTGTTTCTTCATACAACAGTTTGATTAATGTAGCATGAATATAAGTATAATCAGCCTATAATGTTCCCACTGCTGGGACACAGGCCATCTCTCTTTGAGAGGGAATGGGCTGTAATAATCTACCGCGCAAGTCCAGTGCGGGTTAGTAGATGTCACGTCTTCGAATGTTTGGTTCTAGGACATGTCGGTTTCCTCACGATGTTTTCCTTCACCACGCTAAATAACATTACCGTGCCTTCACCGTTTTGAAATCAGATAATTACAAGTGCAATTTCATTTAATACTTACTCCATTAAATAAAACAAAACAAACAGTAATTGTAAACGATCTTAGATTGATATTGAAAATTTGGAAAATCCTTATCATGTTGTGTGATTATTAGCGATTACTAGCCGCTCGTGATAGATAATTTAAATATTGTTTTACATTTTTACAAAGTGATTGATAAGGAAATCCCCCTCTTGGCATAAAATTTTAAGGCATAACTTTGTTTGGCATAACGTTTTCGCATAACTTTTATTGGCATAATGCAAAGGTTACCTAGCATAACTATCATTTGGTCTAATTTGTTTTGGCATAATTCGGAGTTGCATAACTTTTTAAGGTATAGGTAATATTTATTCGTCTAATAATCATGAGCCATAAATATAAAAAGTCATAATTGGGTGTATGTAGCCTTTAATTTAATGTTGATTTTTAGGTACTAGGTGATGAAATACATTTGTGTAAATGTTTGAATGGAATAAAAACTTTTTACATATTGACTTATTATTACGCAAGAGCGAGCAAAGTGAGTTCGGGACATGGGGCACCCCGACTCGGACCGGGACATGTTAGGTTCGAAGAGGATGACGGGGGCTTAGTGAGCGAGCAAAGCGAGCGAACGAGCCCCCGTCATCTCTAGTCATCATCGTCATCTCCAGTCGTCATTGTCAATTATCTATTAGGATTTATTATTTTTATTCCAAAGAGTGGAGTTATTTATTAGAGTTTATTATGTGTAAATATCATTCTGCGTTTATAATATTATGCTTTATAAAATTACGCTTCATTATTTTTATGCCAACAGTATTTATGGCAAATAATTTATGCCTAATGATATTATGCGTAGTATTCATTATGCTGAATTTCGTTATGCCAATGTATTATTATGACAATATATTTTATGCTTATCATTAGCAAACCGATTGATAATACCTAATATGTAACGAAAAGCCATATTAAGGTATCAACTGCAGCAACTGATTGCCTCAATATATGCATTATTTTATTAAAAGGTAGTGCATGACTGTTTAAGTCATACATAACTAATGATAAATTCATACAACTATGCTATAATTCCTCATAACATAACATAGGTACTCGTAACACCATATAAGTAATTGCAATAATAGCAACACTAATTAATTATGTTCATTAAGCATCTAGTGCCATTCTCACAGCCGTTTTGTGATATACGATCTTTAGACTGTACCGGTGGAAGGGACATCGACGCCCAAACTGTAAACATGAATTCAGGACAATGATCCTAGACCTCTAGCGTAGAAATTTTTCGTCGGTTATCAAAAACAAAATCAGCTCTTTCATACAAAAGTGTAATTTACCTACGCGGTCAAAAAGTCTGGAACAACATTTTTCTTAAACCATTGAAAAATTTCTACACATGGGGGTTCAGCATCATGAAGTACTGAATCTATGGTCACAGGCTGCGCGTCGTCGATGTCCCAGCCATGGCAGCTACCTTATATTGCTGCCATTTAGAAAGGTCTACGTTGACCGTTTTCAATTCATTATATTTCGAAACAATTTCTTTATAGTCTCTTATACTTATAATACTTATAGGACCTTTTTGTTATAATTAATTTATTGTTAACCAGGCTGCAACGTTAAACCAATTTTTATTTGATCAATGCACATAATCCTGCTTCCTACACTTTTCGGTAGTTTTAACCAACTTCAAAAAAGGAGGTTCTGTATTCGACCCGTATGTATGTTTTGTCCGCGATTTTCTCAAAAATTAATGAACCAATTTGGATGATTCTTTCACTAATGTGATCTACACACTTTCAGAAAGGTTTTAGTATATAATACATTATGTAATTATTCTTATGTACGATGTATACATAAATGTACTGCATCTCCGGCATTTCTATGCGAATTTTGATAATTTTTCTAGTCGGTGTCTTCAATTCTTCAATGCACTAGTGTTAATTGAATTTGTGTGGGGTAGGTACAACTAAAAAATGAAAAATAAAAACATTGTTACAAAAAAAAAAACAACAGACTTAAAAAAAAACTACAAAATGATAAATAACTTTAATTTCGGAAGTCGGTGTCAAAAAACGAAAATGCGGAATCAACGACACCGACGTCCGAAATTAAAGTTATTTATCATTTTGTAGTGTTTTTTTTAAGTCGGTTGTTTACAGGAGCAAATGCTACAGGGTTTATTTTTAGGGAAATGTTATCAGCCAATTTTTGGTGCTTGTAGGTACGACATATTGATGTTTTTTCGACTGTGTCGTTACACTAAACCTTATAAACCTGTTTTACGATACTTAATGCATGTACATAATTTGCTATCCAGTCCAGCTAAGTATGACATGACACTCGACAAAGCCTACTATCTCAGAAGTTGGTTAAAAATAGAACGTAGTGTTAATTTTACTCGACATCACTCTTTAGTGTAGTGTAGGTGCTAGAGTGGCCTGCGACCTCGACACACTTGCTAAAATACAATACCAAACAAACACACGTCCACACTTACATGCATACTATATGAACGGACATACAAACAGGCCACGCATAACTTATTTTAACCCGTCATACATAACATAAATGAGCGATCTGCTTTGTCCGGACAACTCGGATCGTTAAAACGGCTGCCAGGATGGGAACTAGCGAGTCCGCCATTAAAAAACCGTCCCTTGCAGGCGGTCATTGGCAGCGGGTGGGTCGAGCCGCATTCCTGTGCGCCAGCGCACCGCACGCACTCCTACGCCCACACGCACCGGCTCTCCAGTGTGCACACAGTTAGGCGACCGACTCGCGGAGCCCGTCCACTACATCCCGCAGCTCTTCGTTGGGCCGCGCTCGTTATTCGGCCGGCTCGCGGAGGCACCGGCCGCCCATACGTATCGGAGTCGTTCATTAATAACACGGCCGACCGTGTCACGGCTTCCGGCGTCCGCCTCGCACACGCCGCCGCCATTCAAATACGAATTGTATTCGCATGGAGCCGACGACGCCGTCACTTACACAATGCACTACTACAAGTAGCTAGTATGCGCGCATTTAAATGAGCAGCTCACATTCATTGTTTTAGCGGATTGACATTCTCCGCAACCTTGTTACACCTGTGTATCGGGAATATCGAGTTCACAATCGACACTTGCGTAACGGACGGGGCTCCGTTCACCCACATGTAGGTAAAATTCGTATGAGTATAATCATGATGGGATCGGACAGAACGGCGTCGCTCGCGTGGGCGAGGCAGCTCTCCTGAATAGACGTGTCGGCTGGTGGTCGCCTACGCGCGGCCCACGCACTCCGCACTACCTACTAGTACCTACTATGAGCCTACTAATGCCTAGTATAGCTGCCCACAGTACCCACTGGCTGCCGCCTGTTCATAATTATCTTGATGACCACTCACGCGACACTGATCCAATTTGGATCAAGCGCCTGTTTGACGCACGCTCTCCATTGAAGACATTAACATTGATATTTTTTCAAATTCTTGGTACCGACTTATTACAAACGGACTCAATTTGGTTTTACAATGCTTATTTTTTATTGGAGTGGTTAAACTGCTTATCTGTTCTTTTTTACTAAAACGGCAGGCTTATACCTAACTTCAGAGCGCTTTATGGGAAGGAATGGCTTATATGTCTCTTATACATTATAAGACATAAGCCACCCTGTAGGCTGGGAGCGACATCAACGTACAACCTATTACCATGGATTCAGTTCATGATTCTGGATTTAAGCTGTTTCATGTGATTGCATTTTGACCGCGTAGGTGTTATTGCACTTTTGTAGGAAAAAGCTGATTTTTTTTTACAATGGGCGAAAAATTTCAACGCTTGGTTCCACAATCATGTACTGCATCCATGGTAACAGGTTCAGGTTGTTCTTCGAAGTCCCTGCCACCCTGTATACAGCAATTTATACTTTAGATCTCTACAAGCTATGGTTGACATAAAAAAAAAATTGAACTTCAAATAACATATTATTAATAATTATTATTTATCTTATATCAAATCTGAAACAAAAACACAAAAAAAAGAAACACTTTTTGAGGATCACTATTTTGAATATATGTTACTGTAAAACCCCGAACTGCAGTAAATCTTAGGATTTACCGGTAAATCCTAAGAGTCACCAAGTCTCACCGGTAAAAGTCCGAATTGTTCTATAATAATATTTAATTTCGGACTTTTACCGGCCTTCAATCGGTAAATCCTAAGTTTTACCGCAAACATCGGTAAATGTCCGAAATCAATTCTAAATGCCACAATAGTTCACCATGTTGCAAGTTTGCAACAAGTAAAATCCTTGTTTTATTTTAACTCATACTAATAAGAACGTTTAGCTTACTCGTACCTAGCCAAACTAGGTGCTGATTAGTGAGAAGTATGGGGACAACGGGAACAGACGTATTTTTTTGCATTTTATTTTTCTAAAACATGTTAAACATGTTTTAAGACTTGACTAATAATAATGATAGTAATGTTGAATAAATAGTTTCTGATTATTAACTGCATTGTTTTACTCTGAAAACTAACATTTACCGGTATCTGTGGTAAAACCTAAGATTTACCGATTGAATGCCGGTAAAAGTCAGAAATTGATTATGATGTAGAACAATTCGGACTTTTACTGGTGAGACTTGCTAAATCTTAGGATTTACCGGTAAATCCAAAGATTTACCGCAGTTCGGACTTTTACAGTGACATATACATAATAATAATAAATAAAATGTATTAAAAAAATATAAGGACTAACGTTAAACACAGTTTTTTTTAAATCTATGTGAAGTTCACCATAGTTTGTGCCTGAACTAGGTAATCCTGTATTTCAGGCGATAATGTATGTATGTTTAATGTATTTAGGTATGGAGAAACAATGTTATATATTTTTTTTAATTCGACTGTTTTCCACGTTGGTAATTAAGTTAATTTCTAAACCTATCTAGAAGTAGGGTTACCATTTAGAAATTTGAAAAGTCCTGATAAAAAGCCGGACATTTCAATAAAAGTCCGGACTAGGGCATGCAAAACCGGAAAGTCATCAAAACCGGTTTTGAACATCGTTTTTTTGGGACCAAAACCGAAAACCGGAGCTAGATCCGGTTTTAGCAAAAAAAATCGAATGTAGTATAATTTAAAAAGAAACACCATTTTTTTTAAATACCCACTAAGTCTACAAATAAAACAAATTGTATGATACATTTCTTTTTACCCGACTACGGCAAAGCCAAAGGAGGGTTATGATTTTAACAGGCTATGTATGTATGTATGTTCATCTGTTCCCTCATAGCTCCTAATCTACTTATCGGAACTCGACATATGAGGTATCGTTAGAACCGTCTTAATTGTCCGCTGAACATAGGCTACGTGACGTTGCACAAAACTCGATACGGCGCCCTCTAGTGGACAAAAAGTAATGTGTTAAAAATAAAAATTGAGATAAATACGCCATGTTTGGTATCATTTGAAAGGGCTTCACTTGTATATTTCCAAAATATTGCTCAAATTTAAAGCGACGCCCTCTAGCGGACAAAAGTCATGTGTTAAACTTAACACCAAAGTTGTTTAAATAAAAAAAAGTAAAAAAACTAAAACCCGACTACGACAAAAAAAAACGACGCTGAAAAAGTATGAAACAAGATTTTCATACTTCGAACAGAACAAAAAGAAAAACCGTAGTTACACGTTATAGGTACCAACCGAAACACTTTAATAACATGTGACTACGGTTTTTCTTTTTGTTCTGTTCGAAGTATGAAAATCTTGTTTCATACTTTTTCAGCGTCGTTTTTTTTTTGTCGTAGTCGGGTTTTAGTTTTTTACTTTTTTTTTTAAATCCAAACCATAATAATTGTACAGATAACAATGAACTTATAATAGTATAAAGATTAATTAACTGAGATCAAATCAACAACAAGTAAGTTTTTGGTATCTTTGGTACCTATTAAGTCTGCTATCAAAAATAATATTAGGTCCTTACATATGAAATTGGCGTTTTTCGTACTGGCCACTTTAATCACGAATTTCTCCTCTTTGGTAAGGAATTCCAAATTCAAATTTGTACAGCTATTTACTCATGTATTTGTGCTTCGATGACCGTCATTCATTTGTTTTTTTTCTTCTGTTTTTTCTGTTTGCGTCACTCATTTTACAAAATGGAAAATTTAAAATATCGCATTATTTACGAGTACGAGTTCCGCCGTGGCACTAGTGCTGCGGAAACGACTCGAAGGGTGAATGATGTGTATGGCGGTCATGTTGCAAAAGAAAACACAGTTCGTTTTTGGTTCCAACGTTTTCGTTCTGGAAATTTCGACCTGCAGAACAAGCCCCGTGGACGGCCTGAGACCCAAGTTGATAATGGAGAATTGAAGGCTATTGTGGAAGCGGACCCATCGCAAACCACGTCCGAGTTAGCTGCAGGCTTCGATGTTGGAAAAGCTAGCGGCTAAACAACCAAGGCTGGTCAATCGCTCCACGCCACTGCTGCTTCACGACAACGCCAGACCACACACTGCGCAACAGACGGCTACCAAATTAGAAGAGCTTGAATTGGAATGTCTTAGACATCCTCCGTACTCCCCGGACCTTGCTCCAACAGATTACCATTTTTTTCGCAATTTGGATAACTTTTTGCAAGGGAAAAAATTCAACTCCGATGGGGCAGTCCAAATCGCCTTCAAAGATTTTATTGATTCCCGTCCGACTGGTTTTTTTAGTAAAGGGATCAATGAACTACCTATAAGATGGCAAAAGTGCATTGAAAACAATGGTTCATACTTTGATTAATTAAATATATTATATTAAAAAATATTCGACTTTTTGTTCCTTCCATACAAAACGCCAATTTCATATGTAAGGACCTAATATATTTTAAACATAGAAAACACAATCAGCATCTTTAAATATTAAACACAGCCACCCACAATAACCAAAAAAATCAACATTTTTGTAACTTTGAAGACGAACTACAAAATAACATTACTTCGAAAAAAATGTTGACAAAACCGGAGCTGAGCTCCGGTTTTGGCTCTCAAAACCGGTTTTCAAAAATCGTTAAATTTTGGCCGATTTCCGGTTTTGCGCAAAACCGGAAAACCGGTTTTGCATGCCCTAGTCCGGACATTTTAGTCACAAAATCCAAACATTTACCCACTTAGTGGTAAAAAGTGCGCTGAATTTAAAAATTAATACATACAGAAACTAGAGTTAAGTTTGATTATTTTACGTAAAAAAATTTATGTTTCAACAAGTTGATTGTTTGCAAATTTTCAATACAAGTTTTATTGTTTGATCTCGTTAAGTTGATTGATAAAGAAGTATATAATTTTGCTTTTAGATGAATGAGAAGTTAGTAAATATTAAAGACTTATTATTATTAAATACTAAATAAGTTTTGTTACTCGTATTCCATCTAAGCCACAAAATCCGGACAAATTAAAGAGCCGGACAAAGTCCGGACAAAAGTCTAGAAGTCCGGACATGTCCGGACAAATCCGGACGGATGGTAACCCTATCTAGAAGTCAACTTGGCCTTATAAAATTACTAGCTGCGCCCCGCGGTTTCACCCGCGTAAATGTCGATCCCGTGGGAATATCGGGATAAAAACTATCCTATGTCCTTTTCCGGGACTCAAACTATCTCTATACCAAATTTCATCTCAATCGGTTCAGTGGTTTAGGCGTGAAGAAGTAACAAACATATAAACACACACACACACTCACAAACTTTCGCCTTTATAATATTAGTGAGATGTGTTTCGTAATCTTATGTAGAGCTAATAGAGTTGAGTCTGGTTGTCATGTTATGGTTTACAGAAAATAAATAATTAAATCATTGGGCATGTAATCCTGTATTAGGCTTACACCATTTAACCGAAATGGTCAAAGCCAAAGGTCACCATGAAGTTGAAAAAAAACAATAAGTCAACAAGATTTGGAAACCTTATTTTTTAGGTTCTTTTATGTTTTATAATTTAATTTGGTGTCGATTATTCAAACCGCCTACTCGTTGTAACTATGTGATCACTTTAGTATTATTCAGGTAGTAAACTAATTAATTATCTTCTCACTCGTTGATGGGACGAGATGACCACAAAGCTTTGGCATTTCGTAAAAAAAAAAGAGGTTGTGCAGGGCTCGCATTCCACAAAGAAGGTTCAAACGTAAAAACACAGCATTGTTTTGGCGACTGGAAGCCAAACATTCTTTTTGAACTAGACCAAAAAAATTGTTCGAGTAAGTTTGTTTTTCATTATGATTTAATAAATTGACGATTGCTCATGCTTACATTATGCATGAACGGACAGAAGTAGGGCTAAGCTTTCATTGAAAACTTCAATGAATGGGTTCAAAGTTCCGTGTTATCGACTACCATTCTGTCCATAGCTTTATAACTTAACGAAATTATAGTCTGTGTGGTCTTGTTTTATTTATTATACATATTATTATGTCGACCTTCAGATGTGACGTAGATATTATAATAGGCACACGAAACAACGATTTGAAGGACAATAATTTCTTAAAATGCCTATGGCATTAAGTCCGCCTCTGTACATTTATGTGCTTGAAGTATTAAATAAATAAATAAAATAAATAATATCTTGATATGGCAATAGAACCGCAGATTTTCCGCGAATCTGGCATTGTAGCGTAGGAGGCAGGCTATCAATAGTACGCTGTACGAGGCAAAGGCGCGCATTCGCCTAATTTGATTGCTTTCAAAACAGCAAACTGAATGGCGGCGAGACGATTCAGAGGGCGAATTTGGAAAAGTGTCGCGTGGGAGGAGACGCGTTGGAGCCTCTGGCGAGGGGTGCGGGAGGTGAGGTGCGGCAGGTGGGGGACAGGGGGTGAGAGTAAGGACGCGGCGCTGCGTGGGCGGCCATTGAGCCGCGGGGGCAGGTGAATGGTGAACCCCCGGAGCCTCCTCCCCCATTGAGCAGCCCGCGATCGATACCGCCCCGCGCCCGGGCCCACACATACAGCCGCCAACGCTCGCTTGGATGCGCCACCAGTCCACCACGCTCTAACAACACTGCTTATGTCGCACTCCTGAAGGTCGATACCAGTTTTGTAGAAGATTAATGAAACTCGTGGACGTCACTCAGGCTCACGCCATTCTTTTGACATGTTCAAAGCTGACGACTATCCTTGTTCCCCAGAAATCCTTAGATGATGAATTGGAGATGTTATCGTTAGATTAGGTTCGTTTCATTACCCGGTATACTTATAGTAGATATACCTATCTAGCTTTGTTATGCGAAAGCGATTTCAATATTTTTGTCCCTAATTATAGCCTTAATTGGATGATTGGGTGCAGGATATAATTACGTTACGGGGATGAGGGCTATCGGCTACCCTAGTTTTCGAAAATATTAGGCTTTATTGTTAATCTTCCACGTATTGAGCAATTAAGTCGTTTACGTCATAACAATGTGTAGCGGTGTGAGGAAGTACCTATCTGAATTTTGTTAAAAAAATGATGACCAATATGATTGAATTTTCGAAGAGCAAGCAAGTTCGTCAGAAGTAAATATTTAATACTATTCCAAGGAGATAAAGAGGAAAAAGACTTTGCAAGTGCTCAGAATGCGTTGTTACGAAAATGAAATAATAATAACTGATTTATAACATAAGTTGATAACAAATAAAATTCCGCGGATTTTGGCTCAATATCTGTAATTTCTTCGTTTGCTAAATAGAGTTGCATTATCGTGGCATGGAACTCTGTCAACTGTTTAGTTTGCAGACAACGATGTTGATACCAACAGAATAGAATCCCATTAGCTCGCAAGTCACACAAGCAATCAATCAAACTCTACTGGCTGCACAACATGTCTCCAACACGAACTGCATTATTACCGTAATAACGAGAATATTGCCTCGTGACTGCTGAGCGTAGGGCCTTGGGTTCGATTTCCTAATTATGAAGATTTGTCTCCGATTAATGGCAATAGGCTCGCCCCTGTAACATGGGGTTTAGATATAACCGGTGACATGTGTATACTAGATCAGAATAAAAAGACAACATCCTAGCGCTTTTTTAGGGTTCCGTACCTTAAAAGGAAAAACGAAACCCTTATAAGATCATTTCGTTGTCCGTTTGTCAAGGCCCTTTTTTCTCAACAACGCGTGGAGCTATCAAGTTGAAATTAACGTCAAAAATACTCAGGGCTACAATCCCTTGAAGCAGTGAAAAAATCAAGCTTCTAAGTCAACGCAATCAAAGCATACGGGCGTTATGTTTCGTTTATGGTCCACATTTTGACACTCTCAAGGGAATCAAAACCTATAGGGTACTTTCTGTTGACCTAGAATAATGAAATTTGGCAAGAAGCAATGTCATGTAGCACAAGTAAAGGAAAAAATCCGAAAACCGTAAATTTGAGATTACATTACAAAAAAAAAAATTGCCGTGATAAACTATTTACATACGTACACATTTGTACGGAACCATCGGTACGCGAGTCCGTTTGACCGTTTTTTTTTTTAAAGAGAGTCCCTGCTGACCCCCTTTTGGTGGTATCTTTTTTGTAAATTTTGGAGCGTTCAAAGAGTGCTGATTCTTTAGTCTAATTTCTAGTATAACATCATCGTCTGTCTGTGGTCTAGGCTAAAATTTCCATTAAAGGACCATCGATTTGGAAGTTCATTATTTTTTTGTAGATAGTACTCATAAATAGAAAGCTTTTTACAAAATTTCAAACCGCGGAGTATCACAGTTTACGAGATATAGTTTTTTAAAGTTTCCATACAAATTGGAAAATAGCTCGCCATTTGCAAATTTTTAGGTTATATAAATTGTCATGGTAGACGTCAAAGTGACATTTCACGTTCCGTTGACGGTAGAGGTGTATTTAATTCAATTTTATGTCATACTTTTTATTTAAATTTTATTTTATTTTCATATATTCACATATTATATTTGGTGTGTAATTAATGTGCACAATAATCGTGCTGTATTATGCAATTACATTCGACTTTTTTACACAAAAAATAATTAATTTTTGTTTAAACTGTGGAACGGAACGTAAAGCGACGCCAAAATTTCTTGTGTTTTATTCTCATTATATGAATATCCGAAAAATATCCAAAACCGAATCAGAGCACCCCACTTTCCACGTGGTCTTGTCTGCCCTACCCCTAGAGTGTATATAAAAAACCGGAGGCGCGGAGGGAGAGCAGCCCTCGCCCGCTGTGACGAAGCACGGTCACTCATGCTCGGCTCCGCAGGTTCGGCTTGTTGGTCGCCTTCGGCGACCAGCCTCAGCCGCTTCACCTCGCATGGTTCCCGCGCTTCGTCACGCAAGGGCGGAAGGGCTGCTCTTCCCGCAGCGCCGGAGATAAGGCGGAGTCAAACTAGGGGAAAAGGGAAGCTCTCTCCCAAGTTTGACTAAATAGCGCTATTCTAACCTAAAAACTTCAACCATGGATATCTCCATAACCATGGGGTTCTGCGGGATGGGGATGGTATAGGGGGGTAGCCGGGCCTTCCCGTACCATAATTCGATGGACATTTATGGAATTTTTTATTCTAACCTCAAAACTTTAACCATGGATATCTCCATAACCATGGGGCTCCGCGGGTTGGGGGTGGTACAGGGGCCAGCCCCCCTCCGCCCCTCCCCCTTCCCCCCCTCACCACCCCATAAATCAATGGTCCTCTAATGGAAATTTTAACCGTGGTCTATTCAATGTTTGAAGGTAAACAGGCGTGATGTCAAGATTACAGAACATGTAGACATACATAAACTCACGCCTTCTTCCCATGGTTGTAGGCAAAAACCACAGAACGCCACCTACTACGATCCTTTTGCTTCGTTTACCTTTGTATGTACATCAGTACCCCAACTGCGTAACACACTTTCAATCATAATCTGAATCCTTTTGAAGGATATTGCTAATCCATTACTTCAGTTTCGAAAAATTTGTCTACGCAACAACGTTCATAATGCAATGAATGTTGTTGAACTGCCAGAATGAACGCCATTGCTACTGTTAGTGTGTTACGCAATTACCCGTGCTACGCACCTGACCTTTCTGGAGAACATCATAAATACTGACCATCCATCATCAACAGTTACTTATGTGAATATTGCCCGTGTTCCAGGTCGCTGCGCATCTC
This sequence comes from Amphipoea oculea, assembly GCA_945859645.1. NCBI lineage: Eukaryota > Metazoa > Arthropoda > Insecta > Lepidoptera > Noctuidae > Amphipoea > Amphipoea oculea. Next base: position 16,793,969 of record OX243868.1, on the reverse strand, counting down.
GGGTTCCGGCTGCGAGGAGGCGCTGTCCTCGGGCTCGTCCTCCGAATGCGAGGACACGCACGGCCACGTGCCGCAGGAGTTCCCCATCGAGATCCTGCCCAACCTGTACCTCGGCAACTCTACCAACAGTGAGGACTGTGACGCGCTCGCTAGGCATAATATAAAGGTACTATTACTTTTTACTTTATCAAACACGCTGTGCCCGCGACTTCGTTCGCTTACATAGGTTTTAATTTTTTAGCGCCTAATTCTGTTTTTAAAATAAAAGTACTTAGCCTTTTTTTTGTGGATGGGATATCATCAAATGACCCCTCCCGCTCTGTGTGGAGCGGAAGGGAGTATTAGACTCTTACTAACTAAAACCCACCCGTGTTCCTTCCTTAGCCCTTTATGTTCCGGGGTAGCGGTAAGGCCGGTAACCCTTTCGGACAATCCCGCACCCCCGGCAGGCTTCGGCCCTAACAGGCCCCTTCCTTTATGCTGACATCTCTTTGAGGTGCGCTTGGAACACATACGCGCCGTCCGGCACGCCTGGTCCTGATCGGACGGTGAGCTACCCATTACTCTCCGTCCGCAGGCCCGCGCCTACGGTGGCCGGGAGTTGTCACGCGGCTCCCGACGCCCGGAGCGTCTCTCGCGGCGGCTGGCACGCGAGGCTCTCTCCCTCATCCATCCCGCCACCTCCTTCGCTAGCATGACTACTTCGCAGAAGGAGTTGACTGCCTCCCACTCCCTCTCGCTCCGGACCATGGCTTGAACAAGGGCCTGACGCGAGAGGTCGCCGCCGCTCCGATCGCCTCTACGAGGACACGGCGGTGCTCCGCTCAGGCGGGGCAGACCTCCACCGTATGCGCCACCGTGTCCTCTGGGCGATCCTTGCAAATAAAAGTAGCCTAAGTTACTCCTTATAACTTCAGTTATCTGCCAGTGAAAGTCCCGTCAAAATCGATCCAGCCGTTTCGTAGATTAACCGGAACAAACAGACAGACATTTTTTTTTTTTATAAGTACCGTATATACTCGTACTTCCAGTTTACTAGGAAGTAAACGTGTGGGTGTCCATTCACGCGATTCACTGAACTGGTGTTGGGAGAAAATAGTACACTCTTAAGGTTGGGTTTTCTAAGAAAGCTATGCCAACATAATTTTTATGACGGTTTTAGGAAATCCAATCTTAAGGATGGATGTGAAGTATTTAAGGCTGATAAATTTGATGGGTGGCCATTGGTAGAAGATTTTTTTTTTATATCTTGCTTGCCATAACCTAATCACATTGTAGCTATGTTCAGACTCTATGAAAGTGTGTTCCACTTTCTTAGAGCTTTCTTAAACTTTTTTCTTCTTCTTAGAATCTGAACATAGCTACTGTTAACTTGGTTGAGTACAATCACCACTATTCTCAGTTTCAAAATAAATATGTATCACGTAAAAGTTAGATTAACATTGCGTATTAGTCTTATAGGCTAGATTGTAATTAATTATTAAAAACCTTTTTAACAAATAATTAAATTTGAATTGTTTCTGTTTACAGTACGTACTGAACGTGACCCCAGACCTGCCCAACACTTTCGAAGCGGAGGGCTGCGGCATCAACTACTTGAAGATACCCATTGCTGACCACTGGAGTCAAAACCTCTCTGTACACTTTCCACAAGCCATCAGATTTATAGGTAACAGCTTTAGCTTTCTACTTGTCTTGAGCGACGTTCAGAGAGGAGTACTTCTCGCTCCGCGGCAAGCATAAGCCTCCATCCAGTTGCTTTTTTCTAATTGTTGTCTCCACCTATTTCCTTATTCTGATTGTTTGCTCCACCTGGTTGTATATTCTGATTGTGGCCTCCAACCGTTTTTTTTTATGCTTATCGTTGCTTCCAATCAGTTTTTTATTCTGATAGTTGCCTCCAACCGGGTTTTATTCTCATTGTTGCCAGCATATGGTTTCTTATTTTTATTGTAGCATCCAACTGGTTTATCATTCTGGTTGTTGCCTCCAACCAGGCTTTGTTATTCCAAATGTGTACAGCATCCGGATTCTTATTATTGCATCCCAACTAGTTTACCATTCTGGTTGTTGCCTCCAACCGGGTTTTTTTTATACCGATTGTTGCCAGCATCTAGTTTCTTATTCTGACTGTTGCATCCAACTGGTTGTTGCCTCCAACCGGGTTTTTTTATTCCGTTTGTTGCCAGCATCCAGTTTCTTATTCCGATTGTTGCATCCCAACTAGTTTGCCATTCTAATTGTTGCCTCCAACCTGGTTTTTTATTCTGATTGTTGCATCCAACCAGTTTTTAATGCTATTTGTTACCACCAACTGGTTTTTTATTTGATTTTTGCCTCAATTCGGTCCTTTTTTTATTGTTGCCTCATAATACTGTTTCTTATTCTGAATATGTATTTTCACAGAGGAGGCGATGTCAGCGCGGTGCGGCGTGCTGGTGCACTGCGTGGCGGGCGTGTCGCGCTCCGTGACCGTGACGCTGGCCTACCTCATGCAGCGCCACCGCCTGTGCCTGCGCGACGCCTTCGAGCTCGTGCGCTCGCGCAAGACCGACATCGCGCCCAACTTCCACTTCATGCGCCAGCTGCACTCGTTCGAGCGCGACCTGGGCCTGCACGAGCACAGCGCCAGTCTGAGTAAGGTCCGCACCGCGCCACCCCGCCCCCGTCCCGCGCGGCGCGGCGAGGCGGTGCCTCACGGAGTGTGTGTCCCGCAGGTGCTGGAGGCGCTGGGCGTGCGTGAGGCGGGCGGCGACGACGCGGCCGGCGCGTGCGGCTGCGCGGCGCCGACTGGCGTGTCGCCGGACTCGGGCATCGAGTTCGACCGCTGGAGCGCGGCGCGTGACACGCCGCAATGACAGTTCTTCACGCCGGCGCAGACGCGGCCGTGAGGCGGCGCCGCCTCACCGTAGTACCTTGTTTGATAGCACGTTTCAACATGTATAGTCGTTCGAGCACGCTGCGAACTCTCTCACCGTCGCTAGCGACAGACGTAGGTACGTTAGAGCAGCGGCCGGCCCCACCCGGTGTGGTTCTATCTGTTAGTCTTAAGCGAGTCGGATTAGTGTAAAATATATACTTTATACATATTTTTTAAGTCAATTTTATAAGTTCGACATATATCTGGATGTACGACTTGAGATGCATTCCCGAGTAATCTTCCATTATGCTACGCATTTGATGTCAGTTTGAGTTTATTTAAAAACAAGTGAGCGCATTAATCTGTATTTTATATTGGGTTCTCAAAATGTTGGACCGTTTGAGTTGTGTTGTCCATTAATGTTTAACCTCTGTGAGGGTGACGCGCCGTGTAGGAGGTGACTACACGTCACTAGTGCCACAGCATTCAATCCAAAAACATAATACAAGGTATTATTTGTTAAGATTGGATTTATGATTGTTCTATTCATATTTTTACATTAAATTAAGTCCATTTTTTCGTAGGAAATTGTAATGACACGGGGCTTCTGATAACTCTTCCATTGTTGTTGATATAATTATGTATATTGTATTAGTATGAGAGTGAGTGCGCGAACGTGCGTGTGATATTATTATATAGTCGTAACTATTGGTCGTATGGATACTATATTTACAATTTTTTAACGCCACTAGCGACCACAGCTGCCCGAGCTCACTGCGTGTGTCGAGGGACGGCCAAGGGACTTCGCAATTAAAAATTAACAAATATTTTATACGGAAAGAAATATATAGGATGAATGACTATTTCAATTTATTTTTATATTAGTTTACTACAATCTGTCTTAGTATCGAATAGCAGCAGAACAAGAGAGTAATAAATGTTGTACAGTAGTGGTCAGTCACAATTAGTGTGGGATCTATTTATATTTCACACCTACTATAACATTTCGATTGATAAGGTCTTGATATGACTATTTTTATATGGATTATAATACACAGTGTATGTACTCTAGCTATATAGATGCATATAGAATATGCCATAACACTCATTAACATTGCAGTTAAAACCCGAACTCGTTACTATTATATTTTTCTTATTCAACTATTAGATTGGTTTCATACTGGTGACATTGGCTATGCATTGGCTGCACCGGTATACGATACCAAACTGTCAAGTATTTTATGTAAAAACTGTCTAAAATAAAGCAATGACCACATCAAATGTATTTAGTGCGCCTAGGCTTATGAATTTCATCATCATCGCACACGCTTCGCATTTAGTGCGGCTGTGCGGCCGACCCATGAAAAACTCCCTTTAGATTGAGACGCTTTTTGGTTCAAATACACTGCAGTGCAGACTGTAGCAGCAGAAATAGTCTAAGTAAAGGCTTTTTCCATGTTTTAGCATCATATTAAAATATTTATTAAATTCATGCGTATTGTCCTAGAAAATCAACAAAATTGAGTGGTATATAATCCATCACCTAATATTATTAGTACAAGTTTAGTTTCTTTTGCGCGGCAGGGTAATGGTTTATGTTTGCACGCAGATGAGCATGGAGTATACAGTATGTTAAATAACAGAGGGTGTTCCCTTAAACTCGTTAATCTATATCATTAATAGATTAAAATAAAAATATTAGCATAGAAAAATAAGCATAAAATAATCCCAATTCAAAAAAATAATTAATTGACAATAAATTCGAAACCTCCTGTTTAAAATCAAAATAGTAGCGCGGAATAGTACCTAGCGTACTCGCATTGTCCAAACCGGCAACGTCGCAACAATGCGCACACGATGCCGAACGTCTCCCGAATACTCACGAGTACTCACGAAGCCGAGCGAACCGGCCGCCGCGCGCCGCGCTGAATGGCGAGCGGCGACTTTAAAGGCGGCATAATGAATTAGAAAGACACGTCGTCGGGTTGTTATCAGTATAAAATGAAACATTTATGTACGTATGTTTAGTTTTAGCAATAACATTTAACAACCCGTCTGAAATGCCCGGCTGACAAAGGAACGCGTCACTTAGGCACCTTGCGGCCTTGGGCTTGGAAGGACCTATTCGCAAACAAAGTAAATAAAAAAAACATAAATTCATGTACCTACCTATCTAAGCCACGTTTCAATAACATTAAAATTAAAATACAGAGTATTAGGCAGTTATTCTGGACGCAGCGGCCGAGTAATGAACGTGGGGTGGTGGCAGCGCTCTTGAGTTCTGCCGACACGTCGTCGCGTGGCCACAAAATAAACAAATAAGACGGAACAAGTACACGAATTTGTTTTACCTAGCCACTCAGACCGGTGGCACGACAGGCTTACCTACAGTGTTAATTATGAAAAATTAATTTTACCTAAAAAATAATGTACCGCTAATAAATAGTGTGCGGTTAAGTTTGGGGAAAGTTTCATTTATTTAACCCACAGTTTAGGCTAGGATTTAAATGATAAATGACGGTATTTATTAGCAAGTGAATGTTTTCTCCAATAAAAGAAATTTAAAAACTTTTACTTTATGCAGTTGGCTTCGTAATACCTAAGTACTTGCGTTTATTCATAGCAATCGTGTAACGTCACAGTAGTAACACGTTCGTTGAACGGGTACCCCGTTCCGTCCCTGAGTATAAAAGCAGTTTTAGGAAAGAGTGGGCCTTCTGAACTTATTAATTTTGTGGCACAGTCGTTTAGTGTTATTTTTTATTTCAATGTTTTCGAAATGTTTTAGGTATAATGTTAAAAACTTACCTAGATTTTGAACTGCTCAATATGCTGACTTCCTCTGTCTACACATTGTTGCATTGTTTAAAATTTTAAAGACTGCGACGTGACTCATGTTTAACAGGCGGCCGGCTCTTCAAGTGCTTGAACCGGGCTCCGCCTCAAAATGCCTTAGCACGTACTCTTCCTGCCGCACAGAGATCACGGGTCGGGGGCCACCAGAACTACGCGGCACTACCGGTTCATTGTTACGAATACGCACCAGGGCACTCACAATAACACGAGAATTCCGCGGTTGATGTGCATTGGGGTACCTCTCAACATACATCCTCAGAGCACGTGCACCATCATAATTACACTCAGCATAAATGAGCACCATGTTCACATACACCTGAGCTGAACTGATAATGCGCGTCCGGTCAGCGCGTGAGATAAATTCCGACTAAAATTAGGTGGACCGTGTACAGGACATTCGGGGGTAGCGGGCGGGTCCAGGTACATCACGCCGCACACGCAGCCCGTCATTCATAAAGAAATTGCGACGTTGCCGTCCTTCAAGTACGCGTGTACAGTATTGTGTACAGTGTGTTTCTTTTACGTATCAATTTTACATTTTTAGTGAATATTTTAATATTAAAAAAAATAAAAACATTTTGTTTTCGAATGGTAATATTTTTTTTAGCATGTATGGATGCTATACTATTGCGGGTTAACGGGAACGCCCTCTGTTAGTTAACATACTGTATAGTCTACATTAGATGGCGTAGTTGAATTTTGTGAAGGAATTAATGAAAACCTTACTCAGTAACAATAAAGGTTGCTATAATAAGCATTAGTTAAATAATTTAATGTGTTCAAGAGTTGTTAGCGAGTTCGGGGTTTAGCCGCAGCGCGGCAGCGTACAAATCCTCCGCCTCGCAGCCGGGCAAAGACAGTGAATACGTGATATTTTTATTTTACTATATTGACGTTTCCATTGGCATTTATCATTTTCCGACTTGAATAATAACTATATATTTTTCTATACGTTGCGTAGTTTCATGAGTTTTAACATTTAGTATGTAAATAAAAGGCAAGCTTTAATATTAAGTATGTTAATTATGATTATGAGAATGTAGAAAAATTGTTACAATGTAAATTTGTTATAGATTAAGACTTAATTGAGATTCAGCTTCCTTAACATTGAATGCCAATTTATTACGTAGGTTTGGACCTAAATCCAAATGATTAGCTAACATTTCTGTTACTTACTTTTGTAACGAAAGTGTTGAGATCCTTTATTTTTAGATATTATATCTTCCACATTAAAATAAATAATATTATAGAACACTACAAGTTTTAGCAAAGTTGTAATTTTAAGTCACGTTTCCAAATTAGTAAGGTGGAAGATTATGCCAAAGTTCACTGTCATTTAAAATTACGTCACAGAAATTAAGGAAATAACAAGTATCCACCGTTACGAACTAAAACTTTGTTATTTTAGTTTAAACAATATAATTTTAGTTGTTTTGTACAAACCGCCTTTACATTCTGAATGTTTCTAATTGCACTATATATTGTAAAGTTTTATATTTCTAGATATAACGTAATATAATTGTAGTGCACAAACTAATGTCTGGTCCACGTAACGATGCCACTGTGCGGCTCGATCTGGATAAAACAAAACAAATGTTGTATATAGTATTGTATCATTTTCTGTTATGATATGAAACTCATGTTAACTGGTGATGATGTTGATAATGTTTTAGAAAATCTTTTAGTGCTTTTTCCTAAAGGTACCTAAAGCCACATGGCACACGTAATATTAACCTCAAAACAAATATAAACACTGTTAATCTATTAATTGATTTTTGATTTATTTTTCCTTAGTTTCCTAAAAACAGAAAAAAAATTGCTGTATGAATATGAGGAATGCAGCGAGGTTTGTTAATTATTCTGTACCTAACAAAATATAATCATTATTCAGTTCCATACACAAAATACGCACTTGGAGGTAGAGTTGTGAAAAGATGAATTGCAGAAGACATTAGGCATGCTGCACACTTGTTCGGGTCGGTCGAGAGAAAAGACCAAAATAAGCACATAAACAGCACACAAATGTGAAAAGTGATGCGGGGCACTATACAACATTATTTTTAGTATATGCGAAACCTGAATATAGTTTGTTCAGAATAAGTAACTGAATCCATTCCAATAATTTTTACCCCATGTTATATTTTGGCCCAAAAATATTTAAAAAAGGTTAAAAGTTGGACACCTAGGAGCGACACTAAGTAGGTAGTTATCTACCATACGCGCACAATAGGCGCGGCGCGGGCGCACAGCGAGCGGGGCGACCGGGGCGGGGGTGCAGCAACCCCTTCAGTCGCCCGGGTACTACAGGTTGGCGCGCACGTGTCGCGTTCCCGTTGTGTTTCGGTTGATCGTGTACTTACCTATCGTATGTAAAAAGTGTCGTGTAACCATGACTTTCTCATACACAAACGTCCAGTACACAGAAACGGTACGTACGTTAGCGGTTTGTGGTGATAACGTATCCCTGGCAGTGCGGCGGTACGAGGAGCAATTCGGCATCAGAGTATCGTGGAACACAATGCTTTGCCGTGATGATTAACATTTTTAAACACGCCAAGATGGTTAATTGTAGAAAGTTATTATTTGTACCTACAGCCTGCTGTGGTTAAGTAATGCGATGTTTAACACTTTTCATCCACTTTGAACTTTAAGTGGTTGACATAAGGTGCAACAAATCGCATTGACTACATTGTATCACTTACGGCTTACGAATAAGTAATTACTTATTCGTAGCTTACGGCTGCATTTATTTACGAATAAAGTACATTATAATAACTACCTACACTTGACCATTACGACAGTCCAAAGCCTGCAAGTGTGATGGAAAATGTTATCACCAATTAATTACAATACAATCGCCGCGCCGTACGTTTAGGTGCCTTCTAATTATCAATGAGCGCAAGACGCGAACGCGTCGAACGGCACGCGGTGCGGGTGAGCATGTTTTTGTACGGACAAACAGGTAACATAACAAGCTTATAAGTTTGTGATTATTCATGATACAGTTTTGAAATTTTGTACATAGATTCTTTACATAAAAATACTAGACACGTGTTTCGGGGTTCGCATATACTAAAAATAATGTTGTATACCTAGGGCCCGCGGTGTGTGAGAACACGCTCCGTGAGAGCAAATTCTCTCGATGCATCACTAAACGCAGCTGCGTCGGTGTGCCCTAAATTCGCGGGCGCCGCGCCGCCAGTAGGGACTGGTCATCTCTTTTCTGAATTGGTTTTCTTTTTTATTTCGGACGCTTTTAAAGTGTACGTCGTTCTTACATGCATAATTTCGACATGAATGATGTCACCAATAATATTTTGTAACAATTATATGATTTACTGGCACTTTGGCCGCGACTTCGTCCGCGTATATTTTATACTTTCCTCTAAAAATTTCGAAAATGTATGTTTATGATCTTTATCATTTATTTAGATAAATAGGGCAAATTTTTCAGTTTATAGATCAAAGGAATCAGACTTTTCAAATAAACTGTATCCCCGCTTTTCATCCCCACAGGGGCGGAATTTTGAAAAAGCGTTTAGGATGTGTTCATAACTTGACTTAAACATTATTTACATAAATTTTTGAGTTAATCAAGCCACGCAGTAAAATCCTCCCCTGTAAAACTAACTACCCCTTTTCACCCCGTTAAGGGTAGATTTTCGAAAAACCTGATACACGTTATTCTTTATTTTTGGTCTTAAGTATAAATACTGAGTTTCGAGTTAATCCGACCGCGCGTTCAAATTCTTCCATACAAGTTTTGGCACCCCCTAATCCCCCTTTAGGGGGTAGTTTAGAAAAACATAAAATGCCAAACTTCATAATTTACTTAGATAAGTATTCGTGCCAAATTTCAAGTTTATTAACTCAAGAAGTAAGATTGTTCATACAAATAAAATCCCCCCTTTTCACTCCCTTTAAGGTTGAATTTCCAAAAACCCTTTCTTAGTGCTCCCCTACATTATGAAAGGAAGCCGTGTGCAAAATTTCACATTCCTAGTCCCAGTAGTTTCAGCTGTGCGTAGATATGTGCGTCAGTCAGTTTCTCCTTTTATATATACAGGGTGTTACGGAAAGGGTATATCAATACAAACAGGTTGAAGAGTGTATCTGGTCTAGAATCTCTGTACAAAATTTCAGCTCAAAAGCATTAATTTTGAAAATGCTTAATATTTTTGAAGTGAAAACTTCTTTAGCGGCGTTGAACACTTTTTGTAATGGGTAAAAAATGTTAAACTCGCGTCAGGACACGTGACCGTCAGGAGAGATTTCCCCCCCCCCCCCGCCTCTTTCTACGGCGGCGCCAACCGAAGTGAACCAAGTGAGACACGATAATGGATGGATGGATGGATGGATGGATGGATGGATGTGATGTGATGTGACGGTGACGGTGACGGTGACGGTGACGGTGACGGTGATGGTGGACGTGGATGTGGATGGATGGATGGACAGCTGATGGCTCGACCGTCTGTGTAGTAGCCACTGCTGTGCTGTGTATTCGTAAAATTCGTGTATATAAATTGTTTAAAATATGGAAATTGAACAAAGTGCATCGATTAATGAAAAAAGTGACGCAGAAATAGTGAAAAAAAAATTAGTTATATTAATTCAATTAATAATTGATTTATTTCAACGTTAATATTCAAGTTTTCACTTCTGCCGGCACTCCCGGAGTGCAACCCGTCTTTTTTTTTTTTTTCGACATCACGGCGCTGCACTGGCGCGCGGCGGCGTGATGTGCGTGTACTAGGCGCACAGACACACTACAGATAATGGTTAATGACCCTCGTAGTGCGGTGACACGTTTTTTATGATTTAATTTTATAAACTATCGAAATAAAAAATATTAAGCATTTTCAAAGTTACTGCTTTTGAGCTGAAATTTTGTACAGAGATTCTAGACGAGATACACTCTTCAACCCGTTTGTATTGATATACCCTTTCTGTAACACCCTGTATAGATAAGAGAGTACGTGGAGTTTCTTGCCCGTTCTCCATAGTTACCTACTGCGCTTTGGAATGGGCAATTAGCTTCATCTTTCTGACTGACCGACCCCTTGGAAGTTCATGTGCCTGTAATTGGACTATTTGAAATAAATGCTTTGAGTTTAATTTACAATTTCGTTCTGGGATCCTAAGGGCTATGCTTTATTCCGAAATGGAGGTACTCGTATAACGGCTAGATTTTTGTAGGGGTCAGTAAATAGGATTTTAGTTTTTTTTTTGGAGGTAATCGGGGTGGAAAGTTGAAGCGGGCCTGGAGGGAAAGTACCCTAAATATTGATGTAAAAAAAGGCATGCCAAAACCGGGAAAAATTAGGTAAAACCACGCACCTAATGAAAATTAATGAATATTTTCTACAATTTGGGCGATTTGATCTTTATGGTTGATCCTTTCAAATGGTGACATCCAGGATGTTCTTTTTTCGCATTTGTGTTGGTCGCGGTCACTGAGACTTGAATGCTGTTTGACTTTCTTTTTTTTCTATAAAATTAAATTGGTCACATCAATGTTTAGGGTACTTCCCCTCCAGGTCCCACTTCAACTTTCCAGCCTGTAGCCTCCCAACGTTCCCAGCTAGAATAAGTGTTGAGTGTTTTATATGTGCCTTGATGCCTGAAATAAAAGGACAAATAAATAAATAAGTCTTCTTGTAGAGAGAGCTGAAAAGGTTACTTACACGAAGTATAAATAAAACATCTGAATAATGTTACTTTATTTATTTTCAAAAGAAAGGAAGTACAATAGCTACCGTTAATAACAGATATAATAATTAGTTTGCATAATAATAATTATTTGAATTATGTTACTTAAATATTCATAACGATACTATTTTGACATTTTCAAGCGTAATTATATACAGTATAGCTATCGAAATCATTAAAACTCCTTTCTAAAATTAATCTCAATCTTTCTCTAATTGACTATCGTTGGGTGAATACTGGGAATCTCCGGAACCGAATCCCCAGGAACTAATCTAAATCTACCCTCACGTAGGCCTTCCGTCTCTTGGACTCGTCATCAAACAGTTGCCATCGCTCTCCTCGAATAAACATTTACATATACAAACAGGTGTACAAAAATCTTAATATAATCACAAGGATTCCACTACCTACATTATATACAGTAAATTGGTGCTTTAAAACGTTAACCATTATAATGTTATGAGTAGCAACCTAGTGTTCTGACCGCTAATTAACTATTTCAGAGCTTTAAAACTAATTGTGTATGCATGCATGCTGACTTATCTCTTGTGACCAAACAAAAGGGGCATTTGACTATGTATTTAAAGGATGTTTTGTGTTTTTGCCTATTAGACATAGGGTATTACTAAGTAACATGACCTATTTTAATACTGACGGTCTAGCTAGATGGATATAGTATAAACTCCCGTTTCGAAGGGGACAGTAATTAAAGAACGATCATAACTTGAGGAATAACAATAAAGCTTTTATTACACATTCGCTGCCTCAGCATTCGTACATCTCTTTACATAATATATTTTGAGTAAAGTAACACCCTATTTAACAATATCAATAAAGTAGTCAAGTACCCAATCATGATAATATTGGTTGCCACTAAATAAAATAATTTCGCCACTCCATGCGGGCTTGCCACATTGGAACTTGTTTTGGCACAAACACGTGCTTAATTAGACTATAAACTTTATTAATTGTATTTACAACAAAGTCTTCACAATATCTTATTGCTTTTAGTTAAAATTCGAATTGTAATAACATGTAAATTTTTGAAATAATATTGTAAAGATAACAACCGCTATAGCGGTACACACATAATACATTCATGTTTCATAGGAATGCTTTTATAACATACATGTAGAATAGAAAAAGAAACGTAATGTTCTTTGGAATGTTATGAAGTTACAAAAAAAATTGTTTATGGATGACAATGCATAATTAATTTTATGGCTTGAAAATATGATGGATATGTAAATTTACTTTTAAGGTACACATAAAGGCACCCTCCAATGTCGATTACTATATTGGTCCTCCCAGAGAATAAACTTTTATCATTATATAAACGGCAAAAACCCATTATACAATATACTAATACAATGGCACAATAGTTCCGACTTTAATTCATACATAGGATGTGCCCGTTGGTAATATGTACGACAAATACCGAAAATATGAATACGATATAAATTTGAATAATATAACCAACTATTCCCTATATTAAGATATGGTTTGATAAATTGTAATGTATAATATCATTGCACTAGCTGCTAAAGCGACATCTTGTAAACATCATTCAAAATTTGCATAATCATAAAAATATACCTATTAGAGAAAGAAAACTCGCTTAGATTCTATGATTGTTATACAAAATTGGTGCTACGTTTCGTTACAAGGCAATTCGTGGACCTTAATCACGACAGTAAAACTCATGGTTCTTTCGGAATTACTTTCAAAGGTTACATTTATCTCATGTGTGGAAGCGAAAATAGTGTCATTATTATTCGTTAATTTATTTTTAAGATGTATGTATAGAAAGTAGCTGCCGAAAACCTGAAAAAGTTTTTATTTTTTCGAATTATAAAAATACATTATTTTCGCTTACACCGTGTAGTACTTAGAACGGAATATAAATATGTTATTATAATACTGTAACACAAACTGTAACGCATCGTTACAACTTTGCTATATTCCTATAAAATCATTAAAAGGAGTTATGGTATTCCTCTATACGTACAAATTATGTACACGTAAAATGTATGTATTCATAACGCATTATTACAAGTATAATTTAATAGTCATCATTAGATTAATGTACCGCATCGATGTCTCGCTGCGCGCGTGATATTTTGACCTGCAAATAACATTGACTCATTTAAACCGGGTGTCTATTTAAACCCATGCAAAATGAAAGAATTGAGTAATTTTGTCGAATATGAAAAGGGAAGGCATCTTCAAAGTAGTCGCTGAACGTAGCGCATAATTTGAAGATGCACAAAGACTATACGGATGAGGTACACTATGTAGTTAAAGTAAGACTAATGTTACAAACATGGAGACGTGTAACGTGTTCATCAGACATGCGGCGTGGCGGCACAGTGTCAGTGTCTCGTGGTTACCTTGTCCTTGGGCGTGGAGGCCTCTCCAGACTCGAGCGCGAACATCTTCATCTTCTCCTTGAAGGACAGTTGCTCGGGCACCGGTGCCGTAGACGCACGTGCCTGCTGCTCCGCCAGACGACGCGTGCGCGGATCCCTACCCAACCGAAAACATCCATACAGATTGCAATAAACTGTGATATACGGTAATACCGCTCAATTTGTAGCTTCATTTATGTAGACTTCTTCCCGCTGGCTTATAAAACAGACGACCAATATATTTTCATCCTTGCTCAAAACCAAAATGGCCAAAAATTAAACTCAGACAGGTTCAATGGCATCAAACGGTCGAGAGTTTGTGGAGACCAGTCACAAAGCGGTGCTGTTGGTCCACGGTGTGAATGAACTCTTATAAGTATCATGAATCGTGAAGGTTCTTTTATTGTACCGAGACTTGTCGGTACCCGGTGCGAAAAGAATGAACACGATTATTATGTGAATGCGCTATACGGTAGACCGCGAAATTAAAACTTGCTTACGTTTTTCGTAATTTCATTTTCATAATTTCGAATTGCTAGTCATTATGAACATACAAACTGTTACACTGGCGCTTTCGCCTTAATAGAGTCAAGCGTGAAGGTTCTTTTCCTAAAACTCGCCTGTTCGAATAGACGGTTATTAATATTGCTACGATGCTAAGTTCGTTATACCTGTAGACCTCCTGCGCGCCAATGACGCCGGGCGTGTGCTGCGGCATGCTGGTCGCGTTGGGCGACTGCGGCGACACCGGGCCCGCCAGCATGCTCTCCGCTTCCTCTATGAACCGCTGTAATGCAGTTCAGATTATATTTTAGTATGAAGAAAGTCTCCATTTTTTAATTTTATAATGATCTGAGATCGGTTCCAGTAACTAGTCAAAGAACTTATTAACGTTACAGAAAAGGTCATAATCTAGATTTGCATTTTAATTTTTGAGTATTGTATAGTTACACACAAATTACGTACGTTACGTTAAGGGTAATTTTTGTCTGTTCGTTGCACGACTCTGTTTTATCGATTTAGTCTTTGTAATAATAATTTCAATACCATGGGAGTGACATTCAGCTACCTTCTTTTACTGAATTAAAAATGTGACATTTGCAGATATTGGCAAAAAGGTTTTAGATTGATGGCATCTTGCCATTGTATGCTATCTTGATCTTTGTTATCAAGTAATTAAATGTAGTTTTCTATGTAATAGTGTGCTTAGTGCCGTAGCTTCAAAACGCATTTGTTCTGACATGATAATGAAAAGAATTTGAAGATTGGCAAGGATATAAAAGACTAGTGTACGTACGTCGGGATCCTCCCTCGCGGGCGGCGCGTGGTGCGGCGGCGCGGGCGGCTCGTGCAGCGGCGGCGGCGAGCTGGCGGGAGGCGCGGGCGGCCCGGCCGGCGCGGGCGGCCCGCCCGGTCCGGTCGGCCCGCCCGGCCCACCCGGCCCGCCCGGCCCGCCCGGCCCGCCCGGCCCGCCCGGCCCGCCCGGCCCGCCCGGCGCGGTCGCGCGCTCGTGGAACGACACGCGCTTGTCGCGCGTGCTGCCCACTGGGGACCTGGCGGGATAGCTTGCATTTTAGTTTCTACATAAGAGTCCGACGGCATTTCGTTTTTGTTTTCGGTCATTCCCATAGCAAATTTAGTTGCGGCAAATCAATAATAACAGTTTGTTTTAGTATACGTACTGCGGCGCCGCCGTGTGCGGCTCGTGGCGCGGCGGCGACAGCGTGCGCGCGCGCTCGGCCATCACCGCGAACGACGAGCCGCGCGCCGGCGGCGCGGGCGCGTGCGTGCTGCCTGACACGCTCAACGCGCTCACTGCTGAACTCACTTCGGCTACTCGGGTTTCTTCGTAAGTCACCTGTGGAAATTATTATAGTTAGTCACATCATGGCCAAGCGTACATTACAGCTGCGACGGACCGCAGCGCGATACAATTTGATGCAATAAAGTGAGGTGCGACCCGCCCGTAGTGTGTGTTGGTTCATAGAAAACGTACGAAAGTGATGTAGGATTTTTGCAATACGATGCGTTGCGTAACGGACCATACTAGTTTGCGCGAACCATTCGCGCACGAATTTAATATTTATTGATTTAAGCTTAGCATACACTGCGGTTAAACGCTAGGGATTTTAAAATTTCGGGAAAAGGCAAATCGCGACATATCAAAAATAATATGTGTTAATTACTCCGAGTCAGCTTTACTATTCAACAAATACTGCTGAATTAATGTACAAACCTGAACAAATGTGCAGCATCCCTGAAGCATTACAGGTGTACTCAATACTCAATATATTTATTACTTCCACATGTGAACTTAGGTGCTAGGTTTCACAGAATATGATCACTGTGGACCCTGTCGCAAGTAATAATAAAAATAGTAATCACAGTTAAGTCCGTTTCAGTTGTTATGATCAAATTAATCACATAAACAATAAGTACCTGCTCAGTAGCATATCCGTTAGTGATCTCAGTGCGCGTGTTGGTCTTGAGTATGGACTTGGGAGGGTGCGGCTGGTGCAGCGCGTGCGCAGGCGGCGCGGGCGACGCGGCCGGCGGGGAGCCCGACATCTCGTCCAGCAGCTCTTCTATGTCTTCTGAACCTTCTGCCGTGTTGCCTTCCTCCTATGGAAATAAGAGACATGTCATTCTCAAGATACTAACATTTTACTGAAATAATCAGCTAGAGAAGCCAATGCAACACAGGGTCAAATAAAATTAACTGGCGAAACTTTACAAACATGACGAGTATCAATATCAAAATCTTGATAATACAAAAAAAAAAATCCGCGTGCAGCACCGTGAACGTGATAGAAGTAAAACTTTAAAAAAATTAAAGAATAAGAGATGAGATCTTCTTTCTCCTGTAACGAAATGTGCCTAAACGTAACGCGTCCTTAACCCTTTAACCGCCATGTCATAATTCGCGTGGAGTGCATCTAGCGCCAGCAAACTTTAGGTACAATTTTGCATAATGTTGTAAAATATAGTTATCGATAAACAAACTAATGAAATAAATAAAACTTACTCATTTTTAATCAAAGGTTTATTTCTTTTTAATTCTGTAGCCTCGAAAAAACTTATATCACAGCGACGTATAAATTTTTGATGTTGAGCATTAGTGAATTCTACTATTTTTAATATAATTTCGTCGCCTAGAAAATGTAAGAAACAGTCCAATTCTTTAGATTGAGAATCAACACCATTTGAATTAATTCCTGCTATGTATTCATTAAATTCACACAATTCAGGTGTGAACGCTGTCTCACTCCGAGTAGTAGAAGATTCCTCGTGTTCCTGTAGCAATTTAAAATGAATTTGTATTACATAAGAAATATGTATAAATGATAAATAAAAGAAGATTAAAAACATTAACTTTATCTAGACTATTATCCTGCAGACAAAAATGACAGCATGACATTTAAAAATGACATATAATATATCATTATCTATAAAAATTTGATCTGTTTATTAAGATTAATCTACCAAGTGTTAAAATATTGGGACACTTAATAATATTAACAACAATTAAAATAACTAAATCAACTATAATTTTTCTTTAATACAAAATAAATACGTAAATACACATATTATTGTTTACTAGCTGTCTTTTTGACTTTAGGATAAATAAACAGACTAGAAAAACAAAACAGTGATTTACCGATTCATTATCGCCATCTGTTGAACTGCTACTACTACTACTAATATCATTGCTTGATGGTTGCAATATCGTTAATAATTGTATAGCATCATCGACCACTTCTCGTCACTAGCCTAGACCTAATAATATAAAAGCACGTCTTATCACGGCGATGGCGCTAGCGCAACTGACGCTTATTTAAAATATGACTTTAGTTGACCTTGAGCCGTACGTAAAATTAAGGCGACGGCGTTCGCGGATCGCCTGCACTAGTGACGTTCTGGAATAAGTCGGTAATTTTTATTTCTTTGTTGATTTCTACATATTATATCACTTAAGCTTGGGTTTTTTATAAATAATAAAATCGTTAATAAACTATGAAATTAGAATAGGTAAATATTTAGTTGATAGTTTGATAAAAAACACGATGTTTTTTATTAATTTAGCATCAGGAACTTCAAATGTGGTACAACACTAGTCTGCGTGAAATCACGGGTTTGGCGAAGTAGGTTGATATTTAGACGTATCGCGAACTGAGAATCATTAGTTATTTCATTCAATTAGCTAAAATATGTATCTAGTACTGTTAAAAATAAAGTAATAACACGAAATATACTAAGATTTAGTAAGTAAATTCAAAATTTATTTAACATTTTTCAAATGACAGGACTTTTACGCAATATTCCGTCTTGGCGAGTGAGGTAATATGCTTACAACACGTAATATTAAGGTGATGGCGGTTAAAGGGTTAATATTTCGCTCTCAATTCTTGTTCAAATATCGAATCGCCGCCAAAGTTTCTCCTAATTAAAAATACTACAACACAGGGTAACGGCCGCACGGACTATGAAAAATGAAAAGTTCCGAAATAATTTTTTTTTTTATTTCATCACGATTTGAAATTGATGTATCTATGTCTGAAAAAGTATAGAAATTTGGAGTTTAAAAGTTGCAGGTAACTTTCAACTGAGGTTTTAAAAGTAAAGAGCAAGTAAGTAATGATTACCTGATCGTGTTGCGTGGCTCGCAGTTCGAAGTCTCTCTCGAGCTGCAGTGCGCGTAGTTGTTGGTTCTGTACGGGCGTACGTGCCGCTCCTAACGATAATAACTGAGCGATTGTTGCGTCCCTGAATATAATAATACAAAATTAGTTTTATTTTATTAGGGTGTTTCTTAACTTCACACAGTAACCAAAGTTCGTTAACAGTTTTTTACAACGTACCTAAACAATTAAAACATTATTTTAAAATGAGCAATATAACTGGAACCGATGTAACATTAAAATAATAAAAACCCTGGACTGATAAATAAAATATTAGAGGCGTGTATCGAATAATTTTTATGTCCATCTATGTCCATCCATAAATCTATCTTTAAATATATATTTATCATCAGGTAGGTGGAAGTTGGTATATTATACGAGATTGATAAACTCCGATACTGTTGGACCGTTTACCATGAAGCTTGGTTTGAATATGTTATTTTTTCATGAAGAAGCTTCATCTTTTTATAGGTTTTTTTTTTTCGAAATGCATGCGGGCGAAGTCGCGGGCATAAGCTAGTTATTATGTAAAAAAATATTGTTCATCTATTCGTTCGTTGCCGATCATTCTAGTGGAATATGCTTGTAATGTGCGTGTACCTGCGCGCGCGTGCGGCGGCGCGGCGAGCTTCGTGTTGTCTCTCTCGCTCCTCGCGCTGCCACGGGTTGTGCGGCGCCGCGCCCCGACCCGCGCCCGCGCCGCCCGCCGGGTACACCGACACGGCGGGTGGCTCTAGCGCGCTGGCGACGTATCGCTCTGAACACAATAACAATATCCAAATAACTACATAAATAAACTCATGCCTTTTTCGGCAGCTAGGTAAAAACTGCGGAACGCCACATGCTAAGATCCTCACATGCTCCCGCACGATACAAGCACGCTGGTTACAGTACTACGCACCAGACCTTTCCAGAGAGCATCACCAATAAGGTTAGTATATTATGTCCTTCTAGGTCGTCCGCCTGGTGTTTCCATTCACATCTACCTTGTAAATACTTTTTATTAGTCGCCTTTCATTGATCCGCTCAACATGATCAAACCATCTACTTTTTATAGTTGATCAATATTAGAAAAAAAAAAAAAGCCATACGAATTGACAAGCAATTTTAACCATTAGCGCTTAACTGTCATCATCACCTGCAAATTACTGTTTTTATCTCAAAAATCATACATAAAAAAAAAGTTCGAGGCACAAAACCGTTGCTTAACTAAACACAACCTATACACAAATAGGGGAGATGTTGAAAAATTTCCTTTTGTATTCCTATTGACTATTCACCATACATTCATGCTATTCACAAAAAAACATTGAGTTTTCAGAACTGCAACATCATATTAGTCTATAAATGAAGAAGTAATTGTCCATACCGTCTTCGGGTTGCACACCGCTGGGTGGAGGCTGCTGCGGCTGCGGATGTGACTGTGGATGTGACTGCTCTTCCATTTCCATGTCCGTTCGCCTCGCACCCTAACATCAAAGATTTAGGTAATCATTAGACACTCAATACAAATTATGGTGTAAGAAAAGAATGTGCGTGTTTGTTGGGTATCTTAAGGCGAAAGCGCCAGGATAGCCCGCAAAATTAAAATTATATTTGTTCTTTTTTATAACTTGCAGCATTAGATTGTACTCGTATGTTACTTAAAATGCGATTCGCCGACCGTAACAAATAGGTAAATAAACTTCCATTTTATTTATTATCAACTTTATTTCAATTATGACAAGGTTGATATTTGTTTGGCAGTGAAAACTGCGCCGCGCTGCACTGGGCCTAAGAAAATACCTTTATGAGATAAAAATATGGTACTGCGTATTTTACCTGAGGTTTCGGGGCGACCGGTGGCTGTGATCGTTGCGGTGATGGTGGCCCAGGCGGCATCCATTCGTACCTGCAATATTAGTTAGGATTTCAGAGATGTTTAGACTTGTCTATTCGACCTCGTAATTGCTTTACCACTTTATGGTTGAATGTCACTTGCACGTCATAAAACGTCAAAAGCTATTATCGCCTTAAGACCAATGAGACAGAATTTCAACCTTATTCAAGTTTCAATTTAAGAGTGAATCAATTACGTGGACAACCATATTATATAATTTAACGATATTATAAATTGTTGCACGAATAAATTGTTTGGTTAAAACTGAATGGGCTTTACAGTTAAAGGTAGAACGCTACAAAGAACTTTAGACGCTAGAATGACATTGGCGTTGTTGTGAAATTGTATTGTAAAAAACAAGACAGCGGCGTAAAATCCAATTTCGTCACGCGATAAACTGTCTTCGTACAGTAGTAGAATATTGAACAGACCTCTGCGGCGGGTGGTGTTGGTTGTGGTAGATCTGGTGCGGGCTCTGGTTGTGCACGTGCAGCATGGGCTGCGAGTGGTGCAGCTGCGGCGACTGCTGCCCGTACGGGCCCGGCGGCAGCTGCATCTGGGGCTGGCCTGGAGATTGTATGAAAGTCGTTATTTGAAGATCGTTCTCAGAGTCGGTGATCACGGACCTCAGCAAATTTATGGATTACGCTGGTGACGGAACGGAGGTCTTCATTTCTTACACGGTGCGTTAACAATACTCACGAGTACCTTATTTTGGAATGTTTGTATTACTTTGATGATGGTTGGTTTACTAAAGCTCCACAGTTGGATGCCATATGCCCATATCGGTTGAAAATATGCTTGGATAATAAAACATTGTTAGTATCGTCAACTGATGGGCAGCTTGGTCTTTTTTTCAATTTTGAACCTGACAACTTCGGGATCCAATAAAAAATAATCATCAAAATCGGCCTACTTTTAGGACAGTTAAGCGTAGTCATACATAAAAAATATATATATGCGTCAACATGAGAACCCCTTCCCTTTTCGTCGTAAAAAAATGGACATATCATTTAAAAACGAAGAAAAAATAAAAATAGAAACGTTACCCATGAGGTGATGGTGTTGTGCCTGCGCATGCTGCGCGTGCTGCGCGTGCTGTGCGTGCTGCGCATGCTGCGCGTGCTGCGCGAGCTGCGCGTGCTGCGCGTGCTGCTGCTGCGCGGCGTGGTAGGCCAGCTGTCGCCGCGCCACCTCCTCCGACATCTCCGCCAGCTTGGCCGCGCGAGCACTGGCCGCGCCCTACACACAACACACAAACAAGATGAGACACCACAAAAGCAATATAGCTATAGGTCACAACATGTCGTTCTGTTAGGCTAACATGCGCGAGCAATAAGGCTTCGTTCTCGCTTTGTCTGGCCGAAGAGCCATGAATATGTTTAATGTTTCACATAGTCTTTTTCACGCCGTGAATGTTAGCCTGGCTGAACTCGAAGCAGTTGAACTCGAGGAATGCGCAGATCAAACAACTTCCAGCCGGGGGTGCGGCGAGTGTAGACGTATCTCCTAAGTTCCTCGACTCATGATACTAGAAGGAACAGTGGGGTTATAGTCGGTAGAAGTCCGACATAACCCTCCGTTCTACCCAGACGGAGGGTATCCATGAAGATTTCCCCACAAAAAAAGTCAAACAACTTACACAACCTTTCATTCATTGTACGTAAGTTAATCAAGCTGCACAAACTCCTCGCTCATATACCATGATCATAAGCCAAAAAGTCGGCCACAATGTTTGTAGCAACGATACTATAACTTTTGTTATTAACTACATTAGTATGTACCTGGTGATGTAAAGGTGAGTCTGGCGCCTCGGCCTGTCCTCCCGCCATGAAATGCGCCGACTGCGGCCGGTTGCTGCCCGTTGAACTGCGCAACGACGACCATCTGGAGTCATGTATGTATCAATCAACTGCATAACCAGAATGTTCAAGAAACTACATACACCTACCACCATATAACTCTGAACGCGTTTAACATCGCGCTATTACCCTAGTTTCGGAGCGAATGATACGTTTCTAAACGAAGTTTTTTATTATACACCAAATAAAAGTGTAGATGATGATAATGGTACAGTCAACCGCATGTCAGTACCACTGGAATTACGAAACCTGCTCTTACTACTACGATATAAAGGCGCTGCTAATATAAATTTATTACATTAAGTATGTATGCACTTCCTAGCCTGAAGCACAGGTTTAACCTAGTTCAGACAAATAAGCAACTGAGCTCTATTTTTTTTTTTTTTGTTACTTATTGTAAATGTGCCTCTTCTTAGAAATAAACGATTATTATTATTACTGTTTTTGACTATTAATTCTAAGCTATTGCGTTGTATCCGTAGTCAATGCGAGACTGATGAAATTACCTAGTTTGAGAGCCAGAGGCAATTCAAATCTGCAACCGTATAGCTTAAGAATGCATTTTTTAAATCTTATTATGTTTTTTTCTGCTTTGGTTCAATAAAACTCATTTATTCATTCAGACGTGCAGTTGACTCTTGGCTTTTAAAAATTTAGTACTGAAAATGTAGAAATTAGTTATAGGTACCTGTCTTGTAAAGCATGTTGTTGCGACTGGACAGTGGACAGGTTCTGGTAGAAGCCATCGTGTTGCGCGGGCGCCGACAGGTTGTGGCTGCTTCGGGACTTGATGGGCCAAGCGCTCGGAGAGCCACTCGCTACCGGAGAACTGACGGGCACGCTGTCAATGTTTTATATCAAGTACTGTTATGGTCGGTTTAGAATTGCTCAAATATCGTGCGCTTGAGTGATCATTGTGATACATTCCTTAGTGTGTACATGCATATAAGTGAAGTATCGTTGGACACTTAGACTGCAGGAACCTTTTTTGGCGTAGCCATGCATGGTGCAGTCACGTATTAGAATAATAGTATTTTTTTGTTTGTGTTAAATTTGTAAACGGTTTTATTCGTTTTCTTTGCTAAATAAGCAGAATGTATTATTCTGTTTTGTGATAGTTTCGACGATTGCTGGAGTGTTTGCCGATGTATGCAGGAGACACGTACCTGACGGGCGCGTGCTGCGCGTGCGGCGGCTCGGGCGCGTGGTGCAGCGCGGGCGTGCTCTTGCTGCACTTGACGCCCGGCTCGGCCGCCAGGCGCGCCGGCAGGTCGCGCTCCGACGCGCCGATGTATGCAGGAGACACGTACCTGACGGGCGCGTGCTGCGCGTGCGGCGGCTCGGGCGCGTGGTGCAGCGCGGGCGTGCTCTTGCTGCACTTGACGCCCGGCTCGGCCGCCAGGCGCGCCGGCAGGTCGCGCTCCGACGCGCCGATGTATGCAGGAGACACGTACCTGACGGGCGCGTGCTGCGCGTGCGGCGGCTCGGGCGCGTGGTGCAGCGCGGGCGTGCTCTTGCTGCACTTGACGCCCGGCTCGGCCGCCAGGCGCGCCGGCAGGTCGCGCTCCGACGCGCCGATGTATGCAGGAGACACGTACCTGACGGGCGCGTGCTGCGCGTGCGGCGGCTCGGGCGCGTGGTGCAGCGCGGGCGTGCTCTTGCTGCACTTGACGCCCGGCTCGGCCGCCAGGCGCGCCGGCAGGTCGCGCTCCGACGCGCCGATGTATGCAGGAGACACGTACCTGACGGGCGCGTGCTGCGCGTGCGGCGGCTCGGGCGCGTGGTGCAGCGCGGGCGTGCTCTTGCTGCACTTGACGCCCGGCTCGGCCGCCAGGCGCGCCGGCAGGTCGCGCTCCGACGCGCCGATGTATGCAGGAGACACGTACCTGACGGGCGCGTGCTGCGCGTGCGGCGGCTCGGGCGCGTGGTGCAGCGCGGGCGTGCTCTTGCTGCACTTGACGCCCGGCTCGGCCGCCAGGCGCGCCGGCAGGTCGCGCTCCGACGCGCCGATGTATGCAGGAGACACGTACCTGACGGGCGCGTGCTGCGCGTGCGGCGGCTCGGGCGCGTGGTGCAGCGCGGGCGTGCTCTTGCTGCACTTGACGCCCGGCTCGGCCGCCAGGCGCGCCGGCAGGTCGCGCTCCGACGCGCCGATGTATGCAGGAGACACGTACCTGACGGGCGCGTGCTGCGCGTGCGGCGGCTCGGGCGCGTGGTGCAGCGCGGGCGTGCTCTTGCTGCACTTGACGCCTGGCTCGGCCGCCAGGCGCGCCGGCAGGTCGCGCTCCGACGCGCCGATGTATGCAGGAGACACGTACCTGACGGGCGCGTGCTGCGCGTGCGGCGGCTCGGGCGCGTGGTGCAGCGCGGGCGTGCTCTTGCTGCACTTGACGCCCGGCTCGGCCGCCAGGCGCGCCGGCAGGTCGCGCTCCGACGCGCCGATGTATGCAGGAGACACGTACCTGACGGGCGCGTGCTGCGCGTGCGGCGGCTCGGGCGCGTGGTGCAGCGCGGGCGTGCTCTTGCTGCACTTGACGCCCGGCTCGGCCGCCAGGCGCGCCGGCAGGTCGCGCTCCGACGCGCCGATGTATGCAGGAGACACGTACCTGACGGGCGCGTGCTGCGCGTGCGGCGGCTCGGGCGCGTGGTGCAGCGCGGGCGTGCTCTTGCTGCACTTGACGCCCGGCTCGGCCGCCAGGCGCGCCGGCAGGTCGCGCTCCGACGCGCCGATGTATGCAGGAGACACGTACCTGACGGGCGCGTGCTGCGCGTGCGGCGGCTCGGGCGCGTGGTGCAGCGCGGGCGTGCTCTTGCTGCACTTGACGCCCGGCTCGGCCGCCAGGCGCGCCGGCAGGTCGCGCTCCGACGCGCCGATGTATGCAGGAGACACGTACCTGACGGGCGCGTGCTGCGCGTGCGGCGGCTCGGGCGCGTGGTGCAGCGCGGGCGTGCTCTTGCTGCACTTGACGCCCGGCTCGGCCGCCAGGCGCGCCGGCAGGTCGCGCTCCGACGCGCCGATGTATGCAGGAGACACGTACCTGACGGGCGCGTGCTGCGCGTGCGGCGGCTCGGGCGCGTGGTGCAGCGCGGGCGTGCTCTTGCTGCACTTGACGCCCGGCTCGGCCGCCAGGCGCGCCGGCAGGTCGCGCTCCGACGCGCCGATGTATGCAGGAGACACGTACCTGACGGGCGCGTGCTGCGCGTGCGGCGGCTCGGGCGCGTGGTGCAGCGCGGGCGTGCTCTTGCTGCACTTGACGCCCGGCTCGGCCGCCAGGCGCGCCGGCAGGTCGCGCTCCGACGCGCCGATGTATGCAGGAGACACGTACCTGACGGGCGCGTGCTGCGCGTGCGGCGGCTCGGGCGCGTGGTGCAGCGCGGGCGTGCTCTTGCTGCACTTGACGCCCGGCTCGGCCGCCAGGCGCGCCGGCAGGTCGCGCTCCGACGCGCCGATGTATGCAGGAGACACGTACCTGACGGGCGCGTGCTGCGCGTGCGGCGGCTCGGGCGCGTGGTGCAGCGCGGGCGTGCTCTTGCTGCACTTGACGCCCGGCTCGGCCGCCAGGCGCGCCGGCAGGTCGCGCTCCGACGCGCCGATGTATGCAGGAGACACGTACCTGACGGGCGCGTGCTGCGCGTGCGGCGGCTCGGGCGCGTGGTGCAGCGCGGGCGTGCTCTTGCTGCACTTGACGCCCGGCTCGGCCGCCAGGCGCGCCGGCAGGTCGCGCTCCGACGCGCCGATGTATGCAGGAGACACGTACCTGACGGGCGCGTGCTGCGCGTGCGGCGGCTCGGGCGCGTGGTGCAGCGCGGGCGTGCTCTTGCTGCACTTGACGCCCGGCTCGGCCGCCAGGCGCGCCGGCAGGTCGCGCTCCGACGCGCCGATGTATGCAGGAGACACGTACCTGACGGGCGCGTGCTGCGCGTGCGGCGGCTCGGGCGCGTGGTGCAGCGCGGGCGTGCTCTTGCTGCACTTGACGCCCGGCTCGGCCGCCAGGCGCGCCGGCAGGTCGCGCTCCGACGCGCCGATGTATGCAGGAGACACGTACCTGACGGGCGCGTGCTGCGCGTGCGGCGGCTCGGGCGCGTGGTGCAGCGCGGGCGTGCTCTTGCTGCACTTGACGCCCGGCTCGGCCGCCAGGCGCGCCGGCAGGTCGCGCTCCGACGCGCCGATGTATGCAGGAGACACGTACCTGACGGGCGCGTGCTGCGCGTGCGGCGGCTCGGGCGCGTGGTGCAGCGCGGGCGTGCTCTTGCTGCACTTGACGCCCGGCTCGGCCGCCAGGCGCGCCGGCAGGTCGCGCTCCGACGCGCCGATGTATGCAGGAGACACGTACCTGACGGGCGCGTGCTGCGCGTGCGGCGGCTCGGGCGCGTGGTGCAGCGCGGGCGTGCTCTTGCTGCACTTGACGCCCGGCTCGGCCGCCAGGCGCGCCGGCAGGTCGCGCTCCGACGCGCCGATGTATGCAGGAGACACGTACCTGACGGGCGCGTGCTGCGCGTGCGGCGGCTCGGGCGCGTGGTGCAGCGCGGGCGTGCTCTTGCTGCACTTGACGCCCGGCTCGGCCGCCAGGCGCGCCGGCAGGTCGCGCTCCGACGCGCCGATGTATGCAGGAGACACGTACCTGACGGGCGCGTGCTGCGCGTGCGGCGGCTCGGGCGCGTGGTGCAGCGCGGGCGTGCTCTTGCTGCACTTGACGCCCGGCTCGGCCGCCAGGCGCGCCGGCAGGTCGCGCTCCGACGCGCCGATGTATGCAGGAGACACGTACCTGACGGGCGCGTGCTGCGCGTGCGGCGGCTCGGGCGCGTGGTGCAGCGCGGGCGTGCTCTTGCTGCACTTGACGCCCGGCTCGGCCGCCAGGCGCGCCGGCAGGTCGCGCTCCGACGCGCCGATGTATGCAGGAGACACGTACCTGACGGGCGCGTGCTGCGCGTGCGGCGGCTCGGGCGCGTGGTGCAGCGCGGGCGTGCTCTTGCTGCACTTGACGCCCGGCTCGGCCGCCAGGCGCGCCGGCAGGTCGCGCTCCGACGCGCCGATGTATGCAGGAGACACGTACCTGACGGGCGCGTGCTGCGCGTGCGGCGGCTCGGGCGCGTGGTGCAGCGCGGGCGTGCTCTTGCTGCACTTGACGCCCGGCTCGGCCGCCAGGCGCGCCGGCAGGTCGCGCTCCGACGCGCCGATGTATGCAGGAGACACGTACCTGACGGGCGCGTGCTGCGCGTGCGGCGGCTCGGGCGCGTGGTGCAGCGCGGGCGTGCTCTTGCTGCACTTGACGCCCGGCTCGGCCGCCAGGCGCGCCGGCAGGTCGCGCTCCGACGCGCGCCGCGCCGCGCCTCCTGCCGCGCCGCCCGCTATAACATCGCGACACTATTATAACACCTCTACACATCTTCTTATTCAATCAGCTATACAAATTCAGAAATCTACATCGACATAAAAATAAACGTAAACCAATAAAATAATATTATAATAACGAAAAACGAGTGCGAGTGACAGAAACGTACGAAAATAAACGAGGAACGATTTCTATACGACAAAATAATAAACGTAACGATATCCATGCATTTTACACAAAATACATTCTGTCCAAATAATAAACTTCCTCCATTCCGTTACCGGGTACACACACGAAATGAACGTTTCCATGAAATTACACCTGGACGCACAGTTAATCTCTAACTGCTGCATTTCATGTAAACACGCATGTTTGTATGCATCAGACGACCAATGTAGGAAGTACAATATTTGTGTAACGTAACCTGTGTATAACCAAAATAAAATATCTAGTGGAGTAACGAAAATAAAGTTGTGCGTCCAGCTATAACACACCTATCGTCATGCGTGTGTGGGAGCCTTACACGTGCTGTGTGCGGCGCTGATGTCGGGGCAGGACGCAGCCAGCGCCGCGGGCTGAGGGATCATCGCCACCACGCGCGGCAGACGATCTGAAGACCCCTTCGAACTCCCACTCACAACCAGCGACTCCTTACTCAGTTTCGCCTGATCCGAGTTCATACTCGACTGATTTGACTTCAGCCTAATATTATCCAAAGTGATTCGTCTCGGCTTTTTGTCAATTATCTCGTTGAATACATATCCGTTAGCAGTATTTTCGGTGTGCTCCTCAGAAGGCAAGTTAGGTATTTCAAACTCATTGCCATGCGCTAGCGTATCCTCGCTACCACGTGATCCATATTTAGACCAGTCTTCCAATTGGATGAGGATACTTTTCACTTCGTCGTCAGATAATTTCTCACACTTGTTGTCACTCGTATCCGTTTTATTGCACTCGTATTGTATATCCGCTAGACTCGCACTAGCAGGAAGGGGTTCAATAACCTTGGTAGTTTTGTCGCGGACGCTGAGATTCGGACTCGACTGACAATTTCGCTTGTATATCTTAACACAATACTTCAGATTGATGTCGTTGAAATGTTTTGTCAATTCTTTGACTTTGCCAAAGGACGGTCTATATTCATCAGGAGATTTCCAGGACTTTCGATCGACACTATCTAATATTTGTTTAGCACCAGGTTCTACAGGCATTTGAGCTTTAACAGTGCCGACGTCACATTTCATTTCATTATTCGTCTCATCAAAAGAATCAGACGTGGAATAAGTGGACGGAATTTCGGTATCTTCAGATTTACCCGAATAAGATGTCGACATGCTAAATATTGCTCTCTTGAGCCTGCACTGAATATTATCCATTTGGTCATAGTCTTTCTTAATATCAAGGTTAAGCTCGAGTTTTCTTTTAGGAGTCGATATGAGGCTTGCCACTTCTATAGGAGAAGTGGGCGTTTGACAAACTGCGTCCGCAGTTTCAGGTTTTTTATCTGAATCTGATTGATCAAGAGACAAAGACGGTAATATTCGTCGTATTTTAGGCGTAGCAACCTTGTCAGGTGGGCCTTCGTTTTCGAATATTAGCGGTTCCGAGTTCGGCTCATCGATGTAAGGGATTTGTTGTGTCTCAGGTTGTGGCGTGCGACAACACTCGCACGCACTCACGCACTCGTCGATGCCGGTACAGCGTCGTCTATAGAACTCATTCTCTCTACTGCGAGCGTTAAAAAAATCGAGGGTAAGCTTAGTGTCTATTGGTTCCATCTGAGGAGGTAGACATATGGAGTCTCCGTTATCGCTAGACTGGTCGTAGTTGGCGGGAGGCTCGGGTACCGGCGGCGGCTCCTCGTGCGGCGGGGGCTGCGCGTCGAAGTCCTCGCACGTGAACGTGAACACGGGGATGGGTCGCGGCGGCGGCGCGTCGCTCCTCAGCTCGAGCGGGCAGCCCGGCGTGTCCGGGGACAAGTCTTCCTGCAACTGGTCGTTCTCCCTGTCCAACGTCACTATCAACCTAGGTATTGAACCGTGGTAGTGAGGCTGCCACTCCTCACTCTCGTCCGTACTAGACTCCGTAGATTCGTCTCTTAGGAAATGACATCGATTGTGACACGGCCGACGACCATAGCCTGCAATAGACACTTACATGAACTTCAATTCGGTATTTGAATTTGTTTTGCTAATGAAGCGACAAATAAAAGAAACGAAAAATAAATGCAACGAAACCTGTAAAAAAACGGATATTCAGCAACAAGGTCGTTATTGGAGACTGCAAACTCAAAACTTTTGACAGCGCAAAAGTGTAAAGCCGTGAAACAAAAGAAGAAAAAAAGAGTCATTTGCACCAGCAGACTGTAAAAAAAGCTGCGTTATGGTTCCGTGTTACCGGGCGTGCGAGGAGGGCGGGGAGGGCGGGAGGTGTAAAGTGGGCATGCCTGCGGTGGCGAGCTCGGTGCGCGGCGAGGCGGGCCGCAGCAGCGCGGGGTGCGGGTTGGTGAACGTGCCCGAGTTGCGGCGCGACCGGTCCTCGTACTGCACCTCCTCCACTGCCAGAACCACAACCACGTCACCAGGACCATCACATAACAACACAGTGCTATATCCCTCAAATAAACGTGATATGAGGCATCCTATCTACTACAAGAATCTGTAATGCTTACTATAATATTACATGTACTCATTAATATTTTTTCATAAAAAAAGTAGTCTACGAAGTTTTTGTGATTTCTTTCTTTTCTGCATCAGAGAAATAAAACATACAAATTCTGACTTTTTGATGTGATAATAACATTCTTTAAAGTCTGTTAATAATAATATTTATTTGTTAAGACAATTTTAGGTTAACATATGTGTTAAGTTATAGTAGCGCTTAAAAAACTATTTTAGTCCATCAATAAATTACATTCAAAATTACCTAAATTTAATTAATTATTAAAAATGCAGACATCATCGACATGTTAGGGATGGTCTAGTAAAAACGCTTTCTATCCTATTTCGAAAGATCAACTTGTATTTCAGTCCATGCGAACGTAGTCGTGGCACAGCTAAGTACATGACACTGCTGTCTTACATGAGACTTAAACATAACTGGCCGAATGTGGGTGTAAGTGCTACAGCTATACACCTCTGCCAGACCCTTCGATGATTACAGGCGTGATGTTATGTCATGAGTTATGTGTTAAAAATGAGTTGTAATTTGAGTACCTTGTTTGATATGAGTTAATGAACATACCTTGTCGTTGGTTGTAGGCGGGTTGGTGTAGCAGGGTTGCTAGGCCGTGCAACATGGCACCTTGCTTGGCCACCTCTAGGGTCACCGTAGGTCCCGTGCGCACTAGGTATTCTGCCGCCTATGAATATTGATCAGCGTTAGGTATATAAAACTATTTTTCACACAAGCTGCTCGATCATTTCAAATCATGTCATGCTAACCTAAAGTAAGTCATTATACTTCTGGGGTTTAGCCAGGTAATAATGTTGTACTGAATTTCATTTAACGCGCTAGTCAATAATGTGATTTGAATGTAGAACCTCTACTAAAAATTCGTATGAAAACTAGCTAGGCCACTTTTCCCCACTGGTCCCACTGATCTAGGATACCTATCTATAACAGTACTAAAGTAAAAATGAAACTTAAACATAGTAGCTAGTGTAGTTAGCTGTTTCTAAAAGCTAATAATTGTTAATCTGGACAAAATCTGTTCAACTTAAGGTCATTTCTTTTATCACGAATACAGAGAGTTCAACCTTCTAGGTCAAACAAAATCACACCTTTGCTTGCAACCCTAAAGCAAGTTTGCGTTTATTGTATTGCGCATTACCGGAAACAGCGAATTTTCATACAAAGAAATTAAAGTCGTTTCCCAGAAATTATTTTTGCAAAAAGTTATTTAGATGACGTACGTAACAGTACGGCTTCGAGATGGGTCTTTTTACACCCTGTATCATATCTTGATTTCGCTGATTCCCACGTACCTTCTCCTGAGTGATCCCGACGAGCGACTGGCCGTCCACCGACAGCAGCTGGTCCCCGGCGGCCAGCCGCCCGTCCGCAGCCGCGGCGCCGCCCGGGACCACGGACTTGATGTAGATGCCGAGCTTCGTCTGGCCCGCGCCCTGGACAACCGATAGTGTAACGGTCAGTGTAAAGTATTATAGTGCATCTGGGCAACCAATATTTGGAGACTTGTTATTTTATGGCACAACTCGCTATATCACGCGATTTTTGCCTTTAAAGGTTTTGATTTTGATCCTGGCGATTGTTTAATATGCGATTTATTACTTTAATGGTCTAGGGGTCTTAAAAATTAGCAAGTTTGGTAGTTTCTCAACCTGGGTCCGGAGACCCGTGAACCCTCACGGGTCTCAAGGGGAAGAATACGTATTATTAAGCCATTTAATTATAATAAATATATATATGTTTCGCTGTTGTTGTCTTTAATCTTTCAAGGTTCTGGTATTATTCAAGGTTAGGTGGAATAGAGTATCTCTTTCTAACGCTGCGCGTGCTGCGGTGCCCAGCGGTGCGGCTGTGTGCTAGGAACTAACCTTAGCAGCAACAATGCTGAGTCCCATGCCGTTAGAGTTCTTGTGTAGCTGTATGATGTGCACGCGCGGGTCGGGCGCGCGGCGCTGCGCGTGCTGCGCGGGCGCGTGGCCGCACATGTACACGGTCCACACGCCCAGCGGTGCGGCTGTGTGCTAGGAACTAACCTTAGCAGCAACAATGCTGAGTCCCATGCCGTTAGAGTTCTTGTGTAGCTGTATGATGTGCACGCGCGGGTCGGGCGCGCGGCGCTGCGCGTGCTGCGCGGGCGCGTGGCCGCACATGTACACGGTCCACACGCCCAGCGGTGCGGCTGTGTGCTAGGAACTAACCTTAGCAGCAACAATGCTGAGTCCCATGCCGTTAGAGTTCTTGTGTAGCTGTATGATGTGCACGCGCGGGTCGGGCGCGCGGCGCTGCGCGTGCTGCGCGGGCGCGTGGCCGCACATGTACACGGTCCACACGCCCAGCGGTGCGGCTGTGTGCTAGGAACTAACCTTAGCAGCAACAATGCTGAGTCCCATGCCGTTAGAGTTCTTGTGTAGCTGTATGATGTGCACGCGCGGGTCGGGCGCGCGGCGCTGCGCGTGCTGCGCGGGCGCGTGGCCGCACATGTACACGGTCCACACGCCCAGCGGTGCGGCTGTGTGCTAGGAACTAACCTTAGCAGCAACAATGCTGAGTCCCATGCCGTTAGAGTTCTTGTGTAGCTGTATGATGTGCACGCGCGGGTCGGGCGCGCGGCGCTGCGCGTGCTGCGCGGGCGCGTGGCCGCACATGTACACGGTCCACACGCCCAGCGGTGCGGCTGTGTGCTAGGAACTAACCTTAGCAGCAACAATGCTGAGTCCCATGCCGTTAGAGTTCTTGTGTAGCTGTATGATGTGCACGCGCGGGTCGGGCGCGCGGCGCTGCGCGTGCTGCGCGGGCGCGTGGCCGCACATGTACACGGTCCACACGCCCAGCGGTGCGGCTGTGTGCTAGGAACTAACCTTAGCAGCAACAATGCTGAGTCCCATGCCGTTAGAGTTCTTGTGTAGCTGTATGATGTGCACGCGCGGGTCGGGCGCGCGGCGCTGCGCGTGCTGCGCGGGCGCGTGGCCGCACATGTACACGGTCCACACGCCCAGCGGTGCGGCTGTGTGCTAGGAACTAACCTTAGCAGCAACAATGCTGAGTCCCATGCCGTTAGAGTTCTTGTGTAGCTGTATGATGTGCACGCGCGGGTCGGGCGCGCGGCGCTGCGCGTGCTGCGCGGGCGCGTGGCCGCACATGTACACGGTCCACACGCCCAGCGGTGCGGCTGTGTGCTAGGAACTAACCTTAGCAGCAACAATGCTGAGTCCCATGCCGTTAGAGTTCTTGTGTAGCTGTATGATGTGCACGCGCGGGTCGGGCGCGCGGCGCTGCGCGTGCTGCGCGGGCGCGTGGCCGCACATGTACACGGTCCACACGCCCAGCGCGTGCGGCTGGTGCGCTAAGCGACAGAGGCCACCTCGTTGTAGTGGCGCCACGAACTCTGCCAGACCGGGCGGCACGCCACATACCACCTGAAATTAAATTAAATTGTTTATAATGGGTATCAAAAACCCATCATAAAGCCACCAGTCACATATTCTTCCCATCCGCGTCAAAACGATAACTTTTATCGTAAAATGTATCGTTTTGACGTGGTTTGCGGAGGGAATTGACTGGTAGAAATTATCACGTAACGAAACAGCGTTATACGCACAGAGAGAGAAAGTCGCATGATCCTTACATGCAACTTTCTGTCTTTCCCTGTAATAGAAAGAGTCAGAGATATAGTTTTCATGGTTTTCGAGGGTGCTGAAGCCGATAGTGGGTCAAAATTAAATTCCGAGATCGCGGCTGCGAAAAATTTCAAATTTTTTATCATGGGGGTCGTGTAAATGGTTTTAGAGAGTTCTTAAGCCCATAGTGAGGTCAAAATTAAAACCCGAGATGACTGTGGCTAAAATATTAATAAAATTCGTCATTGGTATCGTTATTATGGTATTCGGGGGTGCTAAATCCGATACTCGATAGTGAGATCAAAATGAAAATACAAGATGGCGGCTGCAATTTTTTTTTTTTTATCATAGGTCTCGTTTTCATGGTTTTCGAGGGTTCTGAAGCTAATTAGCTAATTGTGAGGTCAAAATGAAAATCCAAGATGGCGACAAATTCATGTAAGCTTCTAAAAACTTATACTAGATGGCTCTATATTAAAAACGCGTATTAAATTTATCTTTTCTTTCACACTTTCTCTGTCTCTTTATATTATAGACGAGTGTGTGTCGTACGAGTATCGCGTAAGGAATTTCCTGACGGGAATACCCTGACCGCATACGTTATTTGTTTCCAGTGGGCTTAGCACGGACTCGCGGAGTAACCATAACGTAAATTCGAATGATTTTAAAATTGAAAATATTCGTTTCGCACATACGAAACATAACAGACTTAGTTTTAGGATTTTATTAATAAGGGTGTCACTTATTGTGCTTGTAGCAAAAATTTTGACCAAAAAGCAGTAGAATAGTTATATTTTCGATTCAAAAATCGCGCGATCGTGCTAGGGCCTCCGAACCATATCTAGAAAACGACTGGTTATGGAAATATTGAAATTAAAGTAAACATTTCACTTAACTTTTTCTACGAAAACAAGTTTTAAATGTTACTGATAAAACTTATTATACTGTCAGAAATATGAAACACACATACCTCCGCACTGAATCCATCACTCGGTATCAACAACCCGGCACCCAACCACGAGCTTTCCTCCAGCCTTATCTCTCGCCCGTCAGCCCGGTACAGTTCGTCCGTGTGCGTGCGCACGTAGGCCACGCCCGCTTCCACCACGTCGGGCGGCGCGAGCGGTGTTAGGAGCGCTCGTGTTTGTACCGAGTTCAGTTTGAAACAGGCTTTTAAAGCTGCTACTGCTTCGTCAGCGGTACGGTACTCGCCTTGGATTAGGCGCGCTGGAAATAAATTATTATTATATAAAATCAGGTTCTTTTAAATTAACAGACAGAAATGCTGCTGGGGAGTTTGGGATGCCACTTCTTCCCAGCTAAAGAATTACGAAGTGGTGCAGGGCGGTGTTATGTAATTTATTTTCTAAAGTGCATCTTGTCATGTAATTTGGATAAATGACTTTTTATTTTGAAATGTAGTCATTTTGGATTATGTAGTCCATACAATTGTGTTTTCTACCTTACATGTATATTTACTTGTATTCTTATTGATACTTAACAAGCCACATAGGATTTCTCATCGGCAATAATGACGAACTTCTATACAAGCTTTTATCTCCTATTTAACTCGTGTCCAAAATTCCGTGCTTCTAGACCCAACGGTTTAGGCTGTGTGTTGTATGTTATTGAACAAATAAATTTAAGGTTTTTATTAAGTAGATTACGGACAGTACAACATTTTATGGCACGGAAGGATTTCTGTGCCATAAAAAGTACAGACATACCAGCTTGATTCATGCGCGCGAAGTGGCACTCTGCAGCCAGCTCGAGTCCTTGTCTCTCTGCCCACGCCGCCAACACTTTTAGTCGCGCTGATAAAGCAGCGCCCCATCGTGCGCTCACCATACCTTGTTCGGTTACCAACTGTGAAGAAAATGTGGTTGATTACTACCAATGTGAGGACAAGAGAAAAAGATGAAGCTATACAAAACGAACAGCGCCATCCCTTTCTTTCGTCGACGTTAAAACTTCCGTATACGGCTCCTCGTTCATGTTATAAGACATGATCCTTACCTATTCGAAGATGACGTTGAGTTACGTTAGAGGTCCTTGAGGTTTTTGACAGTTAAACTTGCATTTGTAACTTAAACTAGAAATGGACCAAAACTTGTAGAGCATATTGGAAGATACACTCGTATAAAGCTGCTTTTCCACCAGCGATGTGCTATGCAGTTATGTTGCGAGGATGTGAAAGTTAAGCTACGAAACTATGCGACCGTTTCCAATAATGTAAGCAGTGTAGCAGAGCGAGTTAGATGTGCTATGAAGATGTGCCGCCGCGAGGTAGCTGTGCGAAGAAGATGTGTAGCTCGCCCTATGCGATGCATCGATAGTAGGGTAGGCACGGGGAGTATTCTGCTCTGGACATAGCTACATCACTCGCGCATCCATAGTTTCCATCCATAGTACGCATCCTTCCATATAAAAAGCATAGCTTATTTAAACCCGTTTCCACCAGTGCTATGCTATGTGGACCAATGAATATGATTGGCGGATATATCAAACGAATCCATAGCAACGTAGCATAGCACATCTCTGGTGGAAAAGCAGCCTAATGCAGCAATGTTAATCGGTCAATTCGGTCTAAGATAAAGCTTGGTTTGAAACGACTTACCTTGTTAAAACAAACAGCATTGATGTAGTGGAAAAGATGCGAGAACAGCTGTATAGTAAGCGCGGCGTTGACGCGACACCTGCGCAGCAGCACGATGGCGGCGGCTAGAGCCTGCAGCGCGGGCGCCGTGGCCTCGGTCGCGTCGCCCACGCCCGCGCTCGTCAGCGTGGCCAGCCCAAGGGACAGCTCTTCTTGGAAACATGTTACTAAGTTGCTGCGGAAAAAAAGCAGTTTTTACTGATATTATACAATAGATTAAATAAAAAACTAAGTATCCATAAATTATTTTAGCTATAAAAAAAAGTAAATAAATATAAAAAACTAGCTATCGCTTTATGCAGAAGATCTACTTGTTGTCTGCAAAAATGGTCTTAGAAGATTATGATGTTTTCAGAATATGATATTATGAGTATATGATGTTTTACGAATATCGTGTTTTACGAATGTGATGTTTTACGAATGTGGTCTTTTGAGAATATGATATACAGCGACGGAGCGCCACTCACATTCTATTTTACTTTTATTTACCTAAGTTTTAATTTAGTTTTTTTTTAGTTTATACTTATTATTAATTTATTACATATTTATGTGAATCCTAGTCTGAAGCAACTGTGCTCAATTTTAATTGTTTAGTTACCTATTGTAAATGTGCCCTTTTTATAAATAAACGATTATTATTATTATTCACTTGTAAGCCTGCTGTTGCATAACTAGTGCCGGGTACCAATCCCATGGCAGAAATTTGGAAAACGGGGTAAATTAAAGCTTTGACGATACCCATACACCTCGCCATCCGGAGCCAGGTAGGGCAGCCTGAGCGTATGAAAAGGGACAAAAGTTTAGATACTGGGAGTAGTCATTTACCAAGAGGTATTAAATATAAAACCAGCAATTACAGTTTAATAAAGTTAGAATATTTTTTTCGTAGACCAATTTGTACAATCGTTAACAAATTTTATTTTATTTCATTTGTATCACTTGTGTTCTACTGTCAACAATAAAATTGATTGTCAAGAACTTTTATTGCTAAGATGTCCATATTCCGAGTATACACCACAACCCACACTGTACTCATAACCACAATACAAAAAGTTTTAGCTAACAACATAAAAACAAATGAAATAATTGAAATACCTGAAAGCATTCTGCACAGTAAGCGAGAGAACTTCTTGTGCTTGTGTGGAGAACGACGATATGTGTCGGTCGTATTTCAAGAAGTGTAGCAGTTCACTCGCGTTAGTCATCCAGAAGGCTTGAGCCGCCGAATCCGAGCAACGCTCCTGGAAATTGAAGAGGTAAGGTTTTATTGTTATAAAAATAATAAAACCTTCGGTCATTTCGGCCAGTTTAATAAAACTGGCTGAAATTACCGTTCTGGCTACTACGTTGTGTTGAAGCCATCATTGTTCCAATGTGAAAGAGAGAATCGGAGCTAAACATGACCGATAGTACTATCCCTTTTTCGCAACGGAATCATGATGGTATTATTACGTCTCGGTACGGCTCCTGGCCTGATTTCCAAAGAGTACTAGAAAGATATGTCGCAGACCTATGCACTTCACAGGTTTTTAAGCTCATCGCGCAGGGAAATTGTGACACGAAGTCCTCATGTGACTGTTCCTATATTACCGTTGGCTGATAAGATTTACATTTTTCCTAGTTATGATTAAATTTTTGTAAATAAAATCCAAAATAAATAAAACCGTTAACATTAACAAACACGAACATGTCTCTCGAAAGTTCTAATATAAACATGATAAACAGTCTCAATTTCGGCAGTCGTACGAAATAATTAAACATGTGTGTTCAGCTAGAAACAGCATACATAATTATGTATATTCCTGAAATATCAGACATACTGAAGCGTGATAATTACCTGTACGGTGGCGTGTATTAGCGTAGCAACATGGTGTAGGAAAGCCGTCAGTTTATGAGCGCGCTCAGTCGGCGTCAACTCGGGGCGGTAATGTGTTGAAGCCCGGTACCTGTACACACGTAATCAGTATAAATTACACTCCCCACAAATTGGATTTATCACAGTAATTTTCTAAATTGGACAGTCTGCAAACATGTTTAGATATAAAGTGTGTGTTACGCTTAAATATTTCACGTTTGTAATTTTGGAAGAGGAGGCAGAAGATGTACAATGTACAGCTACGTTAAAGTCCCATGTTATACAGGCCGAGTCTTTTTAATCAACCGGACATAAATCCAGACTCTGACCTGCTACTGAGACATTCCTAATGAAAAAAAAAACCGAATAACCTTTAGCCGACTTAGGGATCGAACCCCGGATTCCACGCTCAGAATTCGCACCACATGCGAAAGGATTTGGTGGTAATGGAATTAGGGATAACTTTTACTCCAGCAAACCAAGACATATTTACGCTGGCATTTATTCATTGAGAAGGAATTGATTTTCTTTTACGAGTAACTCAAGTACGTTATAAAGTTGGCGTGAGGTTTTATATATGTTTCGTTGTTACGATTTATATAGCTCGTAACGTGTGCATATATTACTAAGTAAATCATGACACATCAAGTTTATTTCTTCAAGTTGTGACGCAGCTTTTGTTGGAAATGTTTGATTAAGTGGCTTTAAAAGCTAGACAATAAATAATAAAAAGAAAGAAAGAATATAAATGAAAGTAACCCGGTGCGTAAAAGTGTAGTGTAGTTGTCAAAAGAATACTTAAAACTTAAGGGTAAGGATAACAAAGTTACAAGTAAAAAAAGCCCAGCGCTCCCTGGACAGTCAAATATTAAACAATCAGCGAAGTTGGTCAGGGGCGTTACCGCCTTCCTGACTAGCTACCAGTTTTTCCACGACATAGTTATGCGCGGTGGTTCCGCCCTTGCTTCGCAAGGTTTTTACAGCTTGACAAAATATCGAAATTGATTTATACGTTAGTTTAATATTGATATTTTAATATAAATTCTTTAAATTATGATGAAAAGCGTAGCAAAATACGTTGCGTAGTTTAGAAGAACAACGCGGTCACACAGACAGACATAAGACGCGACTTTAATTTTTAATTATGTATAGAAAAGATCACAGGTAAAATTGAACCCCTCCACTAAAAACACCGTTCAATGTGTGAAATCAATCATTAACTTCACAATTTATCACATTTATATCAAGCTGATGGCGGAGGGAAATAACACGAAAAGAGACTTCAATTTATAATATGTATAGTAGAAGAATCTCACCTGGCACACAGATACAGAGTGTAGACGGGCGCTAGCTTGAAGGCGGGCGCGTGCGGGTCGAGGCGCGATATCACGGCCGCTAGGAACTGCGCCTGCCCCGCTTCAGGGAACTCCAGCACTGCTGGCAGGATCGCTTCCTGACAACCGCGACCACTGCTGATGCCCGCGCTCATCCTGTACCGTCGTATAACATTTAACGATGTGTGACAATAAGAAATGCTTTTTTGCTTAACTTCTTTTGAATTTGAGGGTTTGTTTTACCACTTGTTGAAAGTCTGGCTTAGATTAACCAGACGTTTTAGCAATAATAATATTATGTTTCAAAAATATATATTTGTGTACGTATGATTAAAAATGAATTATTATAATTATGATAGATTGATGTCTAGAACTATATTTTATGGGCAATGAAAGTGGTAAAACCAGTTGAAGATGCTCAACGTATACAAGCAGATTTATAGTAAACAAGCGAAAACTTCACATAAAACATAAATAAGCATTAAGCAGGCTTTATTCATTAAACGTTTACGCTAAACACAAACTTTAATATTACGGACACTTCTGATACGACGTTCATAAATTCTTCAGTTATTCAACTACAAAGGAGACGTAAGTTAATTATTAAAACCTGTGCCCTAACAAGTTTGTACATAATTTATAAACTGAAAAGTAAAGTCAGTTCCACAGCAATCTATTAGGGTGGTTGTATCAATTATAACTAAATACCTGTTGTCATGTCCAGAGCCCCCGCTTTTCGCACTGCAGATACTCTTTGTCTCGACGTTGCCGTCCAAGTCGAACGTAGTTTCATAATTGTCTTTGTACTGTTGCACAGAGTTGGACGTCCTGTTCAGATTGGAGCTCTGATCTTGGTCGTTGTACACTGAGCTCGTGTGATCATCCTTCACGTAGTCGTCTTTGGTGTCGTTGAGGTGTTGCGACATAATGAGCGACTCGTTGTCGAGTTTCAAGGTGTTGTTGTTGTAGGGCGGTATGGTGTCGTTGGCATCCCTGTAGTAGGTGTCGTGCGACACGGGACTCATCGTCCTCTGATACTCTGTGTCGTTGGTGGTGTTCGCGTTAGAGTCGAGCGGGTCGGGCTGGTGTGACGTCATCGACGTCGGCGACATCGCGCCGCTATTCTCGCCGGGCGAAGTCGGCGATCTAACGTAAGGGTAACGTACACAAGCGGATATTCGTGAGCCAGTGACAGAAACATGCAAAAGAAAACAAACAATGACAGATGAACAAAACATAAAATACACTGCTTTGAAAGTGATTAGATAAGCGACGGGACTGATCGTGTTTACTTACATTGATAGAATTAGTACAAATTAAAAGTAATAACAAAATGTTGCAATTGTGCGATGATATTCGATAACTAATCGACCAAATAATGTCCGGGTCTGTCTAAGTAAACTATAGGGCCCAACTATACACAACATAAAGAACCGAGCTACGGGGTGTGTGCAAAGTTCTCACCTGTCGTATATTGAGCCGGAGCCGAAGTGTTGTGATTGCGCGAGGTTCCTGTTAATGAGGTTCTCCTGTGCCGGGTCTACGAAGCGGAACGTCGAAACACGACCGAATTTAAGTAGACAACCGTGCTGCGACAAAACAATTTAGATTAATTGACACAAATCTCGGTTTAACAACTCTAAAATTCACTGTAATCGACATTAAATTCGTCTTTTTGCCATACATATTAAATTAACGTCTTAGAGACCTCTATAAATATTTAAAGGGCCGTACGACTTTGCGGTTGTTTAAAAGCGGTCTGCTTTTCGGACAATATTGATTTTGAATGGTATCCACATGATACTTGGTGGACACGAATACGTTTGTTTGCACTAGATAAAAATACTAGGAAAGCTTCGGAACGTTGTTAAGCGAGGCTGATTTACACAAGAATTTCTAGATCGTGAATGTGGATATCGCTGTGAACTACGTGGGCGTTCCGATGAATGTATTACAAATAAAACTGGACCGTAACCTATTTAGCAAACCTAGGGGCAAGTGACTGACCTTGATCTACAAGTTCGACGCGTTCCTGGAATATTTAGGAGGGCCGTATTGAGGTTACCAAAACAACTCTATACTTGTCGTCGAATCTATACTATCGTTAAGGAATATGTTGTCTTAATTGATTTCTTTTTACGTGGCGGCTGATTGACTGATGGTAGCGTTGAAATCGGTAGCCGATCATTATATCAATAACGATTTTTTATTAGATGGTCTATTCAAACTGTATTCTCATTACATGAGTTGTATATTAATACTATAAAATTTTTATAAATACGAAAGCCAAAAGCTTGATACGAACGCGTTCATTTGCACAAGCGTTGGCTTCATTAAGCAATGCAAACAATGTGTTCGTTCGTGTATTATGGAGCGCTACATTCGTTTGGGTTCGAAACTTCGAATATATTTTCGTACAAGTTCAACAGGGTTGGCAATACATGGCACATTTAGCGAGACAGTTCGCCACTCGTGCCAGTCTTCCGACGACGGAAACGATCGCCTTTATGTTGAGTGCACAGTAAAAGTCAATGACGAATCCATAAAAATAGAACAGCTTTCAGTTAAAAGCTGAATTTCCTATATAAAATTCAGGATTTACGTCACAGTATTTGTACTGAGCGGATTTCGTCTAGGATTACTTTTTGTATCAATTGGCAATAAGGATTTACTCGGCTCGGTAACGAAACCTGGCTATGCGGAAAATGTCAGATTGGCATATCATTGATTTTATGCGGGTTCTTCTAGCTACAGCAGAACTCTCAACTGAAAAACCGTCTTTGTATTAATAGAATAATGTCAAGAGTCTTATTTTTAAATTTACTTTAAGCGTATTCTATGATCCTATATGGAATGGTAGGAACTTGTGAACAGTTCTGTAGGCCTTTTTTGGGTGCACCTAGATTACATTCTATCCTCCTGTATCGTAAGTTTTACTGCCACAGCTGTTACATTTGTCTGGGAAATGTTTAGCAGATTGATAAGCTAGGTGAATTTGCCTTCCCATTTCATACGACCTTTGTCTGCCTAACCCCATGGGAAAAACGCGTGAGTTTATGTATGCATATGTCACTGTATGATTGTGAAAACCGTCAGTTTCTAATCTATCTCGCGAGATTGTAAACTGTCGATAAATTGTGAATGTACCATACTATAACGCATTAATTTTCGATAGTTTATAATTTATCCATGTCGAACCGTCAAATTAAATTCTAATTCTGTAAATACATGTTTGTTACGGTCGCGAATCATATTTTGACCAACATGGAAATTGCAACAACTTTTAATTTCGCGGGCTACCCGCTTTCGCCTTAAATAAAACTTACTTGTAACCGTTGCGAGTGCATGATCCTGCGTCCGTTGACATAGACGTGCGCGTCGGCGTGTAATGGCGTGACGTTGTACCCGCCGCCTTCTGCCGGCGCGACCACGCAGTGCCGCGGCTGGATGGACGGGCCATACAGCTGGAGAGTCGTGCCGTTGCCTGAACCCACCTGCCGAACAACATTAACATAGTAATGGCATGTTTTAGCTAACTACTCTAGTTTTAATAAGAAACTAGCGAACCGCTTCTGCTCCACAACTTTTTACCACTTGCCTTAACATCGCGATTTTTTAATATAGGTACGTAAGTTTAATATTAATGTATTACTTAAACATAATATCTTCCGGAGTTAATTCTCTAAATTATAGTGAAAACCGCATCAAAATCCGTAGCGAAGTTTAGAAGAACAACGCGGTCACACAGGGAGTGATGAAAACGATTTTCATTTATAATTTGTATAGATATTGGTGCAGAGCATCGCATCATCATCCATCTTACCTGTATTCGCTATTAAAGGGTAAGTGGTACAGCTACACATCAAGCTGGCTCTATGTAGGCTTGTGTGTGTGAGCTCAAACAATAGACGGAGAGCCTATCGTCATTTGCCAAACTTCGTTTGAGATTTCAATAACAATACCCACCTTCGAAATACATATAA
Source organism: Amphipoea oculea (assembly GCA_945859645.1). Taxonomy (NCBI): domain Eukaryota; kingdom Metazoa; phylum Arthropoda; class Insecta; order Lepidoptera; family Noctuidae; genus Amphipoea; species Amphipoea oculea. The sequence goes on along the minus strand of OX243868.1, from coordinate 16,750,247 downwards.
CTCAGAATCTCGTATTCGGCACTTGTGCTTAAGGGGGAAGCGAATTAAGTTCATATAACCCTATTGAAGGACTATTTCATGAAATATCAATCAATAGGGTTGTATGAACTTAGAAGATTGTATTGATGATTTAATTATTATAATTCTGTAAGTACATACTTGTTACGGTCGCGAATCATATTTTATTCAACATACGACCTGACACTGACCTGCAAATTTGCTTAAATCCTTAGAAAATTTTAATTTCGCGGGCTACCCTGGTGGTTTCCCCTTAAATATTAAATTCTACGTATTGGGTATATTTGCTTTAAGTTCACTAGATTTCGAACTGTGTACCTAACTCGGCGAGCAGAAGATTGATTGTAGACATTAGCCCCCTTACTAATAAACGTTGTATAGCGTCTGTATAGTTACACAACGCTTCGTCTTCTTCTTTCGAAAGTGAAATTACTGACGACTGAATGAGAGAACTCGGTGTGTAACTATTCATCTGTTCTAGAATTCGCCTAGTATGAGAATAGGAATCGAAACTATAAAATACAAATTGTTTCTTGAAGTAGAAAATTTGAGTAGGTAGCTTCACATTCATCGAAAATAGCTACAGTGGAATTACATACATACAAACATAGCAAATCGTCTATACTCCCCTAAGCTGTAGGCAGAGTCGCATATATAGCAACCCACATTTCGCCAATCATTTTAAAGTACATTTCTCAGAAGTTGTTTACAGTAAAAATTCTTTGAAAATATAACATAGGAGACTACAAAATTAAATATTTTCTTGAAAGATATAACAAGCAAATTGGGCTGATGTCGTAATTTAAATATGCCGGGGAACTTCGAGCGTATTCGTACGAATTGACTTTGACGCGAAAGCGGTGTTTATTAAATTCATAAAGCTCGAGACTCGAGCAGCGTTAACTACGTAATTTAATTATTCTAGTAGAGAAAACTGTGCCTCGGTATTATTGCTTTAAATTTCCGGAGCACCGATTTTAAGCCTGGATTTGGGGTTTTACTCGAATAGTGTGTGGTTACCGAATAGTTGATAATATATGAAAACCGTCACGAATTTATCTGGTCGACAGCCATTTTGGAATATAAATACCATTTTTATACATAGAATTAAATCTGTATAATGTAGGCGACATCAGTCGCTTGAATATTTGCGGCACTGGGCACATTGGGTCTTAAATAACATCTCCGGACACTTGCCGCAGTCCGTCTGTTACACGCAAGCATGTTTGTCACAGTCTGATTTAACTTTCATAACATTTACTTATAAACAACAATATTTTTAATTGACGCATAATACATAAGCCTGTGGCCAATAAACTATTTTCTGCGTTCTGGGTGAGTGATGCCTTTTTAATTAGATGTTGTCCGAATACAAAATATGATGTGTTTCACCGAACGACATTGATATCTTTCATCGATCGACAGCACACCTGACTGTTCCCTCGCGAAACTACGGCTCAAACAAGAAACTACTCTAAATACTTCATTGTAGGCATTTGTCGGTTGAATGCCTGTGAATTATCCATTCTTATATTGAATGAAACCTATGATCATTCAGAGGTACGTCCCGTAGTGATACATATACATCGCGTGTATTGTGTATCGAAGCGTACGTTGATGTTTTATACAAATTGTACCTTCCGTGCAAGTACATAATATTTATTGCCGCTCTGTAGGCTCCCAAAGGAAAGGCGTATTTTTATAGGTACACTCAATATCGTATATGACATTATTGGGTCATAGCAAATAAGTTATTTATTAGAGATGCGCCGAGTACTCGGCATACTCGGTCATTTTGGTAGTACTCGTTATCGGCCGAATAACTCGGTTTGATTGAGGTACTCGAAAAGAACTCATAAAATTTTAACCTTACCTCGTTACAACATTAATGTAGACTAGTAATTTTCAGAAAAAATCACGTTTACAAAGCGAACATATTTAATTATATAATCAGTCTCTCGTGGTAATCTCAGATATTGGTCTAAATCTGTAGCGATGGCACTTTTCGGAGCTTCACGATGTTGCGGCGCTGTAGATGCAAACTCCTCGTAGTGATTTTGATTCCAAAAAATTGCATGGCATTCTTCTATAACGTTTGGACCGTTTCGTACGTTCCCAATACCTTTTTTTTTTTTTTGTCCTGTGTCAACTAAACCGGATTACTCGGCAGAGTACTCGGTTCGGTAAACATAATACCGAGCAATACTCGGTACTTGGCTACTCGGTAAAAACTTGTACTCGGCGCATCTCTATTATATAGACACACTTTAGGAATGACAGCTAATTAATGTAAATAGACCGTATTTTTAACCGACTTGAAAAAAAGGAGGAGGTTCTCAATTCGACGGTATGTTTTTTTTTTTTTTTGTATGTTTGTTACGCGATTACTCCGTCAATTGTGGACCGATTTTCAAAATTATTTTTTTGTTCGAAAGGAGATACTTCTGAAGTGGTCCCATAGTCACCAAGTCAGGATCTGATGATTGGATCCTGGAGAAATCCAAGGATCTCTTCAAATATTATAGGCATACCTATAGCGATTTGGGTATTGTTTATAGTAACTCGTGCATTTGCTCTCGGAAAGCACCATTTGGTGAAGTGGAACTGATGATGAAGACCACAGATGGACACCGGAACTACTCAATAATATCTAAGTATTTCACGGGTTGCGATTCGATTACTTTAATATGGTTACTAAGCAATTTATGCTCGCCACGATGTGAATGGTAATATGATCTGATGGTGGACCAGGAGAACTCCTCAACAATTAACTTCCCTGCATCGGGAAAAGCAATATTTTGTAAAAGGCGATGAGCATGTTGACACTGGCTATTGTAACTTAGACAAATTATAAGCAGACCCACTAAAAATCGTGAAATAAAAACTTTTTAACAAAAATACAACCGACTTCCAAAAGAAACACTACAAAGTGAAAAATAACTTTAATTTCGGAAGTCGGTGGCAAAAAACGTAATTACAAAACCAAAAACACCGACTTCCGAAATTAAAGTTATTTTTCACTTTGTAGTGTTTCTTTTGGAAGTCGGTTGTATTTTTGTTAAAAAGTTTTTTAATAACATATTTTGTGAATTTTAATCGAAACTCTGAAATTTTTTAACTTTAGTCAAACTTTAATAATATTTCTCTAAAGACTTATGATTTATCGCAAAATAAATTGATCCAAAGAAAATATTTTAAAGAGAAGTTAAAGAATCATTTGATACAAATAGCTGCTGGAACGAGAGCTACACGTCCTAACAGTTTCTCTTTTTCAAAATAAATCCAGTCCTAAACAAGATTCACTATAATTCGGTCAGCGTCTATTCGCTTGTCTATTACAAGTCTCACCCGCCATAAATTGGACAGTAAATAATTTAAGGGCCATAACTTCGATACCTCCGCGCTGTGATCATCCGACTGGGATTTGGCGTTGTGATTTGTGTCTAAGGACCCGCATCATGAAGGATTGAAAGCCCGTCTAAGGGATTATATGGGATGGGTGTGTTCATAGCAGTAACTAAATTCCACTGGAATTTTCTTGTGTTATGAAATAAAACAGTTGCTATGGTTGCATTTGGTTAACTTATTCGGCTATGTGATCCGCTAGCAAAGTGAAGGCAAGTGACAGAAAAGCGAAAATAATTATTTGTGTATGCGATCGGTTTCAGTCAGTGATTCTGCACAGTCCAGGACCAAGAACTGACTCTGTTAGATTTTGTTTGGGAAGTTCCAGGTTCAACAAAAGTGCATGACAAGTTAAATTTTTAGTTCATGAAAATATTCAGACCCATTTACTGATTAATATTGACTCCTGTACGGGGCGTCAGCTTGGCAGAAGACTTATAGGTATATGCTAATGAAGTGATGACCTACTAATTTAGATAACAAACCTCAACAACATCTGATACTCTGAGTCGCCGTCCATTCTCTAGCACCGTGGCGTCTGGCGACATCTCTACCAGCATCGGCTCGTTTCCGGGCCGTCCACCGGCGGTGCCGGTGCCGGATCCGACTTTCTTCTTGCGCCGCCGCGGCTGCACGTCCGCTGGCCGCCGCCGCACATGGAACATGATGGAGCCTACGACAAACACACACGGATTAAGTCAATGTAGAAATTTGGAAAATGGCACAAATGAAAACACACAGCACTCAAAAACAGTATACGTTAAACCATACTTATTCAAGTAACTTATAAGAACATATTAGGATATAGCTTCGCGTAATTTTAAAAGTCGATGAAAGTACAGCGCAGGGCAGCAGCTTAGAAATTTTAATACACGACCACTTCTACCAAGTAACGCGACCCTTCTTGTTGGTAAGGCAAACATTCAGTAGTTCCACAATTCTATGGAAGTGGATACAAAAACAGTGGTGCTTTTTATAAATTGCATAATTTATAGAAAGCAACCGAGGAAAGTGGGTCTCTGGTCAGGGTGGTGGGTGGTTGTCGTAGGGTGAATGCCTACTGTAAACCTATAAGTATTTCTACGCTAAGAATAAAATGATTGATGTAGTGTGTTGTTTCTCGTTACTTGCAATATGCGTTTTTACTTTCATTATTCTCCTGCCCTTATTTCAATTTATTTTGGGTCGGCTCAACACGACTTTTTCTTCCATACTTCTCTATCAGTCGTCATCTCGACAGTCAACCCCTGTCAAACCATATCATCTTTCACACAGTCCATCCATCGGTTCTTGGGTCTTCCCCTACTCTTATAGCCTTCCACACTCATCTTAAAACATACAATAGGTACATACTTTGAGTATAATTATTTAAAAAAAGTGCTTAGCCGGGCGTAAAGAGCCTGTCTCGGATCGATCTATGATCCCGAGCATATTTTTATCCACCCTCTTAACTACTGCCAATCAATCACCTTGCTTTAGACGTTGTCATAAATAACCTTCTTTAAGATATTTACCTGTTTCATAAACAACTAGCCGACTTGGCGAACTTCGTACCGCCTCAGCATCAATAAACTTAATTATCTTAATTTTTTTTTCCGTCAATTTTCCCATGTTTTAATAGTTATTCTGCTATTCGGGGTGGAGACAAATCAAAGATCATAAAAATCGGCCCAGCTGTTCTTGAGTTATACGAGTAAATGGTGTAATTAACCCGACTTTGTTTTATGAATAGAACAATATAGATATATAAACAATATAATGTAAACATACCTATAAAAGTCCCTACGTAAGTTTCCAGTGAGATAGTAAGGCATATGTACAATTAACATGGTTTTATTTGGGTCGTCGCCTCACCGCTAGGTCAAGCTTATTGACAATTTGTACTTAATTGATGATCGAATGTGGCGACAGGAGCTATTCGTGATGTGCCTATGTGATAATAAATCGGCCTATAAAGCAATTGGGGAAATACATACATAGTGTATTCAAACTTATGTTTCAAATGAATATTATAGATTTCAGAGTGAGTAGCACTATTGAAGATATAAAAATAGAAGTTGTAGCATAAACTGAACTTTATTGTGTAGGATTTAAAGTTATATTTCCATAAACTCATATTTTTTTATATTTTTGGCAAATAAATCGCGAATGCAGATTACATAAACTCACGCCTTCTTCCCATGGCGATGGCGCGGGCGGTAGGCGGTAGGTCCTACAGAACGCCACCTGCTACGATCCTTACATACTCCTTTTTTGCCTCGTTTACGATACCTCTTTTAACTGTTCTGTGTTTACGATCATACATCGGATTTAATATTTGAAATAAGATTAACTAAAAATCTTTATGTATGTTAGATATAACATAACTAGCTGTTGCCTGCGACGCTCGTCTATTTATCTTATTTTGTTATTTCATAATTTTTTATTTAAATATCCAGGATAAAAGTAGGTAGCCTATGTCCTTCTCCAGGGTCCTAGCTGTCCAATTTAATAACGATTGACAAACAGAATTACTCTCACATTTATAATATTTGTGAGGAAGCATGGATTATACATAGCTGACCAGTCCCTTCCTGCAACCTAGACACCTAAGCATTGGGTCAACCGAGTGTATTGTTTGCCGCCGTTTCGGGCGGTGCGGCTCCGATTTCCCTACATTTCCCAACCGGAATCGTAACTCCTTCCTATGTTCTCAGTTCTATGATCTAGGCTTAATGTTAACAACTTGCTAACGTCTACATTACCGACGTCTCATTGCCTTTCAGGACAATACCGAGTTCAAAGTTTACACATTTAAAGTAATGGGTAATGCTTAAGGTTATCCGTCCGCAACATTGTTCTTTGTATCTCAAAGTTACGCAACTTTAACTGCACTCTAGGGGAAAGTCTGAATGATAATCCTTGTTCTTTTTGTCGGGAATATGTAACCGTTGGACAGTCTACATCACCCAGGAGACCTAAGAGATAAATGTGGCCTACAAAATATTTATACAAAGAGACTTTTCTTTGGCTCACACATGTAAATACCTCGATGTTTATACAAGGACGATATACCTCACCGTCAGAACACTCATATTTTACTTTTACGACCCAACAAAATAGATTGGAGTTTTAATAAATAAAGAGCATGCGTTATTGGTCGCAATTCCGTTTTAAGGTTTTATTTCATTTATCGAGCCTACGTTTATGAATATGGCAAACAAAAACGAAACGTAGATTTCAATTTGTATTGTTACAGGGTAATAAAACAAACAAATTTGAATTAAGTACAAAGGAATTCTATTACGAATAATTGTATAACCTAAACGAATTCATAATGGATTAGCTGTTGATGAAAAACTCATTGCAAAATGTTCAGCGCCGTCGGGCTAAGAGTAAACGAAATTAATTCTGAAAATTATTTTTTGGCGTTTCCGGACTTTATCGTTATCGTTTTTGCAGCAATGCAGTTAAACTTCGAGAAAAGCTAGACGAAGTAAATCACTAAAGACTTTTATTTTTGGCGTCGTGGTAACTCAAATACTGGGCTGTTAAACTGTTCTTTGAATTTGAGGCTTAACCTCCCGATAAAATTATAGAGGTTGACCAACTTCTAACACAAGCCATAGATTAGTACACCTTACAACAGTCGTTAGTAATAGTAATTAACTAGGTACGTGCTGAATACATTGCTATTCCTTTTAACTACATACCTACTTAATTAACTTGACCACATACCTATTCGTGGTCGAAAGTTAATTTATGTATGGCTGTTCAAACATAAATGGCGGTTCCACAATGGATCCTGGGGGACATTTCCCTAATGACCACCACATTTCGCAGTTTGGCAGCCGTATGTATGTGATCGCATTGTATGGTGTTATTAAAATTAAAGTTAATATCGCTGTTTTTATTATGCGTCTGCTAGGTACAAAAACGAACGACATTTTGATTGAACGTGCAAAACTTTATAGAAGAAAGCTCACGAATAATAAAAATGTTATTTTTTTGTAATTATTTTCTGGTTGTTCCTGTGTATTGATTGTAAGGTAAATAGAACGCTGACCTACAACTACAAGACAAAAAACACATTAGCTAAGTGAATAAACAAATAATTAACCCAACTGGGACAGGACGGTGAGACGGACTTATTACGAAGGCAGGTAATTAAAGTATAACAACGAAGAGGAAACTTGGTAGATTGAAACCGAATTCACCTACATTTCAGTTACGAGTAGGTTCGTGCATGAAGAATAAAGTAAGTACTCCACTTTATCCTTCGTAGTAGGAGCCGTAGCACTTACACTGTACATAATGTCACATTACAAACGATCACATGGTTTAACACAATTTGAGGATATTTCAGAAGTGCTACATTTAGTGGCATCGTGTTTAGGTAAGTGCACTCGAAAGCGTGTTACGTTGTGCGCAGAGAAGGGGGCTGATGGAGGAAGGGGGGACGTGCTACGAGTGAGACAAGCCCGCCTCTAGTGTCAACATCATTAGTGTCTACATTGTCCCGTTGCTCTACTGGAGCTACGAGAGTTGCGACGAGATACAACTTTCGTAGGCCGCTACATAAGATCGGAATTGCTCACGGTGAAAAAAACCTCTGGCGGCAGCAACCTAGTGCAATATTTATTCTAACATATCGATTGAAAAACTAAAAGGTAGGTACTAAACCACTTACTTATTTCAACTTAAGCACTAAAACAGCAATAAAATCTAGAATCAATTAAGCTTGGTAATTAATAGCAGTTACAAACTAAGTAATCTACACCTTGGCAACGAACAACTTAGTTATGATGATAACAAAGTTAAGTTAAATTACTGATGAATAATTTGCAATACATACAATATTAAACAGTATCAATCATACTGTAGACGCCTTTCAGGTAATGATCGATGGAAACAAAGAATTAATTCCTGATTAATCAAAAGCGCCACTCTGCCGATATTAAACGGAGAAAATCAGTCACTACTTTGAACCTTCTCAGTAAGTTTTTGTATTTACAATGGAACTTTTAATTTAGAAGTCTAATTCGCATCCAGAATAAGGTTCAATATATTAGTAACACTACAACAACACGCATAACAAACTACTTACGTACCTGCTTTACATGGTAATCTGAATTGGAAACCGGGTCAATAGTCACAAAATTGGCGAAGTAAGCCTGTTTGAACTCAAATATACAATAGAACTGTGGCTTATGGAGCCGTTTGTGGAATATAACACACATACATAAACAATGCACTTGGGTTCAACAGAATGGCAAAATCAATACTTAAACCGAACAAGCAATGGAATATAAATAATTAACGAGTTGATAATTTCATAGTAAGGGGGTTGTTCCGTTTATTACGATCTAGTTTAGTCCGCATCAAGACGTCAATATAGCCGCATATTCACAGAACTTAACGGCCACGTGAAACTTGCCCACATCCTCTTAAGCTCTTATCTCGTGCTTTAATGCTGGCTATGAAAACTCTAATCATCATGAAATTGGTGTTTCATGAGTCGCAAGCAAGCACGCTAGGTAGAGAATTAAAAAATAATTCGCATTCTAATATTCCATTGCATCTTTGGACAAAATATTTGGAGATAAAAATTCGGTATTGTGGTCAATAGCACAAAAAACACTCAACACACCACATTAACACTTTATACAAGACGTGTGGGTACGAACACTGTAAACCTGAGGAACGATTACCTAGCACGACTTCCTTTTTATCATTTCGCAAGCGAGAACTAAAGGATCTGCTGAAAAGCATATTTGCGAGCGCGATTAGTATTTTCTTTAGCCATAGCCGGCCGAATACTATAAAGGCGTAGCGCGTAGTAAGTTCAAACCGACCGGCGGTCTAATTGTAACTGGACTGAGTGGCACACCACCACTACGTCATACACGACGTACCACCACGGCACCGGTGCCAGCCGGCCGCCACTTAAGTCGTAATGCAATACAGGTTAAGGACTACTTTATTGGTTTTGTCTAGTTTTATGTGACCACTAAACGTCGAGACAGAATAATACATGTCACATGGTACATATTATACGCAAGGTGTGATACATAATCTGGTTCGACGTCTACAAGCCTGTCGCAGATGTCGCGATGCCAATATCGTAATTGGTCATGTCAGTAATTAATTAATCGTTCACTCAAATGAGTTTAACAACTTTACATTCAAAGAAGGTTTTAAAGCGCCTGCATATAAAATGCGGCATGAAAAGTTGCTGACATGAAAAATTAAATGATTAAAGTGTGTTCCAATAATTGCACGATTGTGATTGAAATTGAGACCACGACACTAAATTAGTACTTGTGGTAAGTCAAGTAGGTATTTTGAACATACATTTTAGAAATTATGGTGCAAATTGCCAAAGCTGATATTTCAAAATTACAAGAAGTGACGTGTTATTAAGAGATGACCCATTTTCCTCAAAACTAATTAACAAGATATTGTATCCGATGAAGAAGGCGAGTCTCAGAAACGTCAGGACATGGCAGTCTGTAGATAGGGCGCGGCAGCGGCCGGCTGCTTGGCGGGTCGTCGGCACGTCGTGAGGGTCGCGACGGAGCCTATACCTATGTACGTTGCGTGCCTCCGTGACCTCCTAAATTTGTATAATCACCTCACCTGTTGCTAGTTCACAAATAATAATAGTCAACAAATCGACACAATTTACTCCGATACGATCGAATCCCGTTTCTTCACGTGTCAGATTGAATAATTCAAATGTTTAGTGCGCTGACATTTAGTTTGACACGAAATGCTGTTTTCAGTTTAGTATTCTTTCAGTTGCGTATCGATTGAATGGATACTGAACGAGTTACAGTTGAACCAATTCATCCATTGTGCTGACGTCTAAGTTGTATTTATCAGAGCCATAACAATGGGCATTTCCGTTTGGAGATGTCTGATTTACGCTCGGTATTATACCCAGATGTGGGTACAATACAGGTTTTAAAGCACTTGGCATGCTACTGAAGTGAAGGACCGATAGCGATCGCTCCGTCGAAACGCCACTCAACATTACACACTAAATGATATGGGACCGTCGGGTTCATATAGGAGAAAACCTCATTTTCTAAAAGGTTACGAATATACATGTGTAGTGTATAGTATAATCCATTCCACACCCGTTTCCTTTCATTGGGGCAAATTACTCTCAAATTACACTTTATTGTCAGAAACATTTTGCGATTTGCCTTATTCGTGACGGTCATTAAGCTTTCAGAGTTGATGTTATATGATGTGAACTTTTTTAAGTTTATTTTTACGACACTTACACACATTTTTTTTTTTTATTGGTGAATGGGCCCGCTCTTGACCTCGATTACACCTGAGGAGACAGAGATGAGGTCTATGATGAAATGAGCATGCCCAGAAGGTGCCTAAGGCACTGGAACTACCACGCATCGACGAAACACAGCAGGCTGCTTGACGCCGAACACCAGAGGGAGGGTGGTCGCACACCAGGCGGGCGTTAGCCTTACCACCGCAAGGGAAGAATTAGCCAGTCAAATAAGGTGTTGGGCGCGACTGTCCAGGATGAGCCGAGCGCTCCGTTCAGTTGAGTAACTGGCAGAACAAACTGCGCTACACACGAGGAGGCTTCTTCATTCATCCCTAAAATTTACGACAGACGGATATTTTAGGCTAGGCAGCATTTGGGAAGCTATGTCAAGTTTTCTCGACGCCTATCAATGTTTGAAGACTAAGTCTTCAACCAGTGCGTCCTGCCTGTAATATCATTTCCTGCCGAAATGTAGATAGTGACAGTCGAGTTGGTCCACAAATTCAAGACCGCTCAGCAAGATTCTCAAGCCCAGCAGGGTCCATTTGAAAACCAGCGTCAGGCATTAGTTGTCTGACATTTATGCTGAGCTGGGCCTATTTGGTGCATCCGTGAGGCACACAATACTATTTCAAGTTTTTTCTGTATTTTTTTAAATTTGTTTTTGTGTGAATATTATGTGTGCTTTACTTAACCTGGGTCAAATAAACTTATTTTCTTTCTTTCAAGTTATCCTCTGGGTTTTTTTTTAAGATATTATCGGGAAAAAAAAACTGGAACCATCGATATAGCTTACTTAGCTAGCTGAAACGGCAGTGGGCCGGCCATGTTTCTCGAAGGACCGATAGCCGTTGGTGCAAACGTCCTGGAGTGGAGACCGCGTATCGCACATGTAGCGTGGGACGTCCCCCATCGAATAGATCGAAGGTGCTGGGACAAGCTGGATGCGGAAGGCGGTGGTCCGGGTGATGTGGCGCTACTTGGGTGGGGATGAATGGATGTGTACAACAAAAAGAGCTGCTATTTGTGTTTACACCTAATTGAATAAACATTAGAAAAAATCTGCCAACAGAGCATTATTGCATGCAAATCTTTTCTCATACGCATTATGCATAGAAATAGAAAAATTAGCGTAATTTAACTCTGAACAATACGCGGTACCACATGTTCTTATATCAAAGTATGCGTTAGTATAATGCTACGATAACATCAACGGAAGGTGGGTGCAGTAATATATGACATTCTGCCGACGACCGATGTCGCCGGCACGCAATGTCGCGGCGGCGCGCGTCGCGTCGCGGACCTTGCGTAAACATAACAATGAATGTATGGCAGGGGCAGGGCGGACGGACATGTGCTCGTGTGTACCGAGGACCGACAATGCGGGGACAACAATACATCTAAGGAGAGTTACACAATTACCTAGCAAAATACACATGGCTGGTTTGAACATCTCTATAATAATAATTTTTACCCTCGACGACAATATCAAGCCGCGTATAATTTTTCTGTGTTATTCACATCAGTCGCTACCCCAAGATAAAAATGGGGCAGCCATTATATAAATATCAATATACAAAAACATTTTTCAGTGGCTCTTTAACTAGTTCCAGACGAGAACATCCAAAGAACAGTTATTTACCTGTTCTATGAGAACATCAATGCAATGGCCATTGCACGCTCTATCCGTAAAGTTGGTAAAAACTTAAGAAACTACGATTGTACATTCAATTCTTCCAAGCTAACAATGTATCTTTCAGTAAATAGGCCTTGTCCCAGTTTTGATGCCGTGAAAACAAAAGATTTATTCAGCGGAAGTTGAAAATCTGAACTTCTGCATTTTACGCTTTCATGTTTGAAATGGTTATAAAACAGGACAGATATTTTATTCCTTTTTACCCGACTGCGCGACGCAAAGGAGTGGTAATGTGTTTATCAGCCTATGTATGTATGTATGTATGTATGTTTGTATGTTCCTTTGAAGCACTATACAGACCAAACGCCTGGACCGATTTTTATGATTCACACGTCAATCGATTCCTCTTAGTTCGGCGAGTGTCACTAAAGACATGACGTTAATGAAAATTCAATATGGCGACTACTAGACGCCATATTGTGAAAATGAAAAAAATGAAATTCAAGAAACTATGTCAAGTGGGGTATCGTTGGATAGGTCTTTCAAAAATATCAGTGGTTTGGGAAGACCGTTTTTTGATTAAGTAAACCGTTCGTGACTTATCAAGCTTTAAAGTACCAATTTTCGTTAGAATCAAGTGTCCCCCCCAACTAAATGCGACAGTAGTGGGATTTACAACTCATAACTAAAAAGAATAAAATAAAAAAATTAAATTTAAAAAATCAAAAAACCCGACTGCGGTAAAAAACTTAAGTTAAAAAAAACTGAAAAGCTAAAAACAAGCCCATTTTAAATTAAATAAAAGTTGGAAGCAGGCGGGACCCATACCCTTTTTCTATTTTCAAACTCAAATGGGTCCCGCCTGCTTCCAACTTTTATTTAATTTAAAATGGGCTTGTTTTTAGCTTTTCAGTTTTTTTAACTTAAGTTTTTTACCGCAGTCGGGTTTTTTACATTGAGTACAAACTGTTACTATTTTCGTTCCGCTTACTTTCTGAAAGCCGGAAAATATAGAATACCAAATTTCATATGTAAGAGTTTTATTCTTAACAAAAAACGTTTTGTATGTAGACGTATGTAATATTTCGATATGACATTCATCAAATCATTAAGTGTTCAAAATTCATGAAAAGATTTAAAAGCAGACACGCTGAAACATTTTCATAAATTTGAATTGCAACAGTAACTGTAAACCTTTGATTTTCCAGATCATGAACGACAGTCTTCCTTTGATGCGAAGGTCGTGAAATTAAAATTTGAATGGAGGCTTGTTGGGGAGAGGTACTTTGCGTGAATAACTAGCCACCTTACGGCGTTTTTTTCAAAGCAGCTCAAAAAGTTATAAAACGTACCACGTCCCTTCTATGACATGTTTAGCATAATTATTTTGTCAATCTACGTGGCTTTTCAAGTCAATCAATTTTCAAAAGATTATAATAAAAAATAAAAAAAATATCTTCTAATCTTTGAAAGAAAGTGTCTAGATTATAAACTAAGGAGTGGAAAAAAACCATCAAGAAATAAAAGAAAGCCGATAACAACAGTATATTATTATTGTGAAGATAGCATCGTCAGTTCGTCACAGCTTATCGAATCTAAGTATCGATTGAGGGTAGATGTTTGGTTTATTTGTGTGGGTTGTATGGGGTATCAACCTCCAGGCATGCATTCAAAATGAAGCAAGAAAATAAGACCTTAGGTACTATATTTCCTGGACAATATAGAATCAATTGGTAACTCGTAAAACATAATACTCGCTTCTCAGTGAATATTACGATTTTCCATAGCGTTTCGTGGGTACCATACAGGCGACTAACAGATTATGTGGTAAGGATAGAAGCTAAGAGCCATCTACACCTTCATACATATACACATTGCGGGCCCTATTTGTCTTCAAGCGTGGCGATCAAGACAGACTTCCCGCATCTATTGTCACGGTTCGTGGCAGTGGCATGAACTAAACATATAGCTAAGAAGAACTAGCCGTATCAGATTGTGAATCACTTCCGCCTAATATGGTTGTCAATATATCACTATATATAAGCTCCATAGTTAGGCGTTAGTGCTATAGAATATTATGAACACTCGCTATCTATCCCAAGGGATTTTTATACCGGTAAAGGAAAACTGTGGGTGTACTTTTCACCTTTTTATAATTCTTTAGGCAGCTCAAGAGTGATAGTTTTTATAATAAACTCGTTATCGACCTAAACAAGTGAAGTGTATAGTACGTGCTCCAAGATCATTTTGATTTTAAGAATATTTTGAAGAATTCCTATCACGAAGTTTGTAGAGCGTTGACATATAAAGGTCCGATGTCAAACATATTCGAAAATATTAATGGGACGTGCGTGACAAGTGAATAAAGAAAATTACTTTTGGTACTTACACGTAAAGAGTCGTCAAGTGCTCTTATAATACACGGAAAACCACGGTACAAAATAATGGTGTTGTGAGCAGGGCCCAACAATTACGTTTCTGACACAATAATTATTCAGCCGGCGAAAAAATATATGAAAAAATTTCAGCAGTCGGTTGTAGGCCTGTTGACTTCATTATGCATGAAAGTATATAACAAACTTGTGGGAACTGGAGATTCAAGGCGAGAGTGGATTTATAATTAGTAGCTTAACTTCTGACTTCTAAACTTCTTAAGAATACTTTGCTAAGACCTCTGAATTGCAAATAATAGTCAACGCTTGCGGCATAAATATTGAACATATTCTCGAAAGTTCTTGCTCGATCGAAATTACAATTACAGCGTGATGCAGAAATTTCTAGATCTTCGTTTTAATTGTTGCATATTGCTTATTTTTTTTTTTTTACTGAAGACCTTTTTATTTTTGCCATTTTATAGATTTTAAATTGAAAACACCAGAATTAAAATACTATAGTTTAGTTTTAATACACTTGAAAAAACTAGATAGATTTCTAACATGAAATCTTTAGGCATAGTCGCCTTGTTCCCTTGATCCCTGTTAGACAATCACTGTGTATATTATTTTGCATTTCAAATGTTGTTTCTGAACAATTTTGTATAGGCACTTGTGAGAAAGATCGAAATGGCTTGGGTAAACCCCCGAGGGACACGTCTATAATAACAACGTTATAACCGCCGAAGCCCTCTTTGGGATAAAAGCTACTTATACTTACTACAGCTTTAGCCGTTTCGCAACACTTTTGAATTTGTAAAAACCTTTGATAACTATTCAAATATAGGATTATACGAAACAAATTCGTTTAGAGATAATTTTTGTAAATATAGCTTTTAAACGCAACTTCTTTTTAGTTTTCAACATACAAAAGCACTCTACTTGTCATTTTAAATTGTATATGTATCGAAGTCCTATTGATTTCCTGTACGTTTATTATTGCAGAAAATAACATTCGTGTGCCGCCCGCAACTCGCAACACAAGGAGAAGTTCGTAAACAGACTTGGCTTAAAATACGGCATCCTAATTAGTCTGTGCTGCGGGTATTAGTAGCTAGTTTCCTGCCACGTCAATCAACGCCCTTACAGACCTTAACTTCAGTTAGTCTAAAAATACGGGTTTTCCTATTTTCAGTTTCAACGTTAAATTCCGTATTCATCAACGAGCTGCAGCGTGAAAGTCCTAATGAAATTGAGATGATTGTTTGAATGAAGTAGGTAAAAACTTAATCTATGGGAGAGAAGGTGGGCGCCTGATCAAACTTTTATTAAATTGAAACCAGTCCAATTTATGATAAAAACCAATTTATACTTCGTCATTGTTAAGTTACAAGAGTTCACGCGGTAAATTAAAAACGTATCACCGCCAGCGCTGACAATATTGTGTTAGCTGATAAAATCAGCAATTAAGAAACAGAAGAATGGCGACATTTAACCTGCGCAGTCTAATATTAAGTTAACTACTAAGTTGCAGAGTCTACAATTGTACATGTGCATCGTTTTTATGGCAGGATATAGCCAACGTATAAGTATGCAAGCACGCGCGGGAGCGAAGGGTCAACAAATACATTACCCGCCAGTTTGTTCCCGAGCTAAATACACAAGCTATTCGTCTTCCACGCACTTTTCTATTGGGTTAATAGAGCAGGTGTAGGATAAGTGCCTCTTACCTTGACATTTACAACTTGGTATCGCCAAATAAAGTAAAAAACAAGTGTTATGGGTATACCTACGTCACACCCAGTAATAGGTTCTGCACAAAGATATTGGATACCATTATTCGTGACCCACTTCACCGTGATACGCCAAAGGTAGTGATAATACTCTAATGCGCTTTGTATTCTATTCCATCGAGCAGAAAACATGATCTGGTTCTAAATAATAGGCGCCTGTATGAAAATGATATTGTTTAAGAGAATATATTTTTAATAAACGTTTTCGGTGTGCTTTCGCGGTATACCTCGAATTATCGATATTGAGTATGGCTACAAATACATCAAAAATGCAATCACTGCTGTGCATGCAGTTATTGGATTCTGTTGTTCATAAACTAAACCAAATTTAAGTTCAGTGCATCTTTTTCTTTCTATTTCGTTAAGAAAAAGACAGATGATACATTTTAGTTTAATCCTGTCAAATTAATCATCGCCTGACGTAATTTTAGTAGGCAAGTTTTAATCACGTCTAGAGTAGTGCCAGGCGCTGATTAATTTGACAGGACTAAACTAAAATTTATCTTCTGTCCTTTTCTTAATGAAATAGAAAGAAAAAGATACACTGAACTTAAAATTAGGTTTTTATACGCAGTTTATAATAAAGCATTTAAGTGAGAAAATAGCTCCAAAATCATACAGAAAAAAATGTTTGTAGAATAAATAGTAGATTGTACAACTAAGGCATAAAAGAAGCTGTTTTACCCCGAGACGTTTATATCCACGCGAGCCGCAGGCGAGGGTGGATAGTTAAGTCGAGGGGTAAAATGGCTCGTTTATGCTTGAGTTATACACTCTGCTTTTCACTTCGATTGCGAGAAAATGAAACAGGCATAAAGACGACATAACTAATCAGAGACATAATTAATCAAAAATGTTGCAAAGCATAGCTAATTCCCGCCACCACAGATAATACCGCCACGAAACTTTTTAAAAGTTTTTTTTTATTTCAACATTTGTCATTCGGCTTGGGTACTTCATACTACCAAGTCATAAAAACGTTTGTTTGCGTTTTTAAAGAATAAATGACAACTATTTTACCTTATTTTATTAAATTAACGATAGAAAACACGGAAGTGGTATAAGTTTAAAGAAAATGAAATAAATCACGACTTTAATCTGCGAAGTTTTATTGCGCGTGTGGCTGTTGGGCCTGATTACCTTAGTCTCAGAAGAAAAATTTACTTTATGCACTAGAACATAAAAAGCGATTTTATGTCGCCTAAGCACAACATAAAGACGAACTTTTAGAGCATGAGAAGTGAAAACATATTTTCTTTCTTCTTTCTTACCTTTCAGCTAGCCGTCCTTTATACATATTTTGTTTACTATAAGTAACACCTACACCCTTATGTTTTTATGAAATGACGAACCCCTTTCTTGTTATCACCTTTTTGCTATGCTGGTGTCGGCTTCCAGTCACCAGATTGTGTTTGTTTTCAATATTTTACATGGTGTGTAACCCATCTGGCCACCGCTACCCAAAACTATTAAGTGTTTATTGTACCTTTGTCGTTTTTATTGCGACTTCTGGAGGTACCTAGTAATTTCATTTTATATGCCATAAATTCATGCAAGATACCCGAGCGTCATAGCATAACTCGGCCATTTCTCTCGGCACGTACACGCAATCGTTTATCTTCACTAACAAGTCGCTTTAGGGATCACTCTCAATAACAAATAATGCTAAAGGTCAAATTGTAACTGGCAGAAAGAAAGACACCACTTTATGGCCAACCAGACAATAAAAAGTGCTCTTTATCGCGACATTCTCGGCGAAATAACTGGTTTAAGTCAAGACAAAAGAAACACTAGCAAGCTTTGATCGGTGACGACACAAGATCATTTAGAAAGTTTGGAACTTCCGCATCACACGGAAACTCTGCGAGTACTACAACATAATGACAAACCAAGTTTGCAACTTACAGTCGTGCACCGGAATATATGTTAGACATCGATCGTTGGGTTCTTCAGAAACTATAACTCTATTTAACTCTTGCAAAAGTTGAGACTTTCAAGGACGGTATTATGCATATCGATTCCACGAAGGAACGGACATCGAACCGCGAAACGAGTTAAAAATACCGGCACCGGCGGCCGGTCGACCGGCATCTGTGGGCACACCGGTCAGACTACTCTGTCGGCCACATGCGTTTGTTTACTATCTGCTTCGATCGCGGCAGCGGCGCCGGCGGTGGCCGCGGTGGGCCTAGCCGGCGATCACATTGCAAATTTTGAACAAAAAGTTTTTTCGTGCGAACTTACGGCGGAGGCCCCAATCCATGTCGAGGCGCGCGGTAAGTGAGGCGCGTGGCGCGGCGTCTGCGAGGCGACTGCCGCGTCCTGCGCCCGCACGTTCCCTCTCATGTATTCCCATTGTGAGCTGTTGCGAGCATTGTCCGACCAAGAGGAACCTCGCGGAAATAGTGGACACGCCGACTCAGTGCAACCACCAACTAAATGCTTACTACTTAAAATACTTTCACGAAGAATGTCCTCATCAAGATAGACATACAGTGTTTGCCCTAATAAGTTTGAACGCTCTTGATAATGGTTTAATAAATAATGGTTAATAGTTTTGAATCACATTCTATTATATTTTTATTTACGGCAAATAAAGCCGATGTCGACTATTCTGCCAATGTCAAAAGTGAATTGGAAAAGCAAGTGTGCATTATTATAAATAAATTAAAAGGTAAAACGATAGGTAAAGATCCAGAATATATTTTTAGTCGAACGACACATGTCAAAAGTATGTGAGTGTCAGTTCCAGTGAATACGTGACTGTGGAGGTGATTGTTCCGAGTTTTAACAGGCAGGCAGTTGTAGAAAGCATGGAAGTAAATGGAGTGTCAGCTTCCAAAACAATTTCCTTCATTCGTGTTTTATTTAACATAAAATTTAAGAAGACTGTGGAGGAGAAATGTATTTTATGAAGTTTTGAAGTGAGGTCTTATGCAAAAACCGATCAAGAGCAAGTCGGGCTCACGCACCGAGGATTCCGTACCATCATATGTTTTAAATTTTCATCGGCGAGGCCTATATTCGTTAGAGAATTTGAACCCTGCGGTGTAGAATATTGCAGTTTTAGGTCAGTGCCATCTCTTGACCGATAGTGGAACTAATGTAACTTTTGTTGATGATTTCTGAAAAAGTGTGCTATATGGAGACATCGTTTTACTTTTCCTGTAATCTTTACATAAACTTCTATCACATAGAATAATTTCAGACTTTTCTCTATGCACACTTCGGAAATAAGGGAGGGAAAGGATTTTTTTGTTTTACATTTTTCATCAAAAGTCGAAAACTAATGCTGCCTAAAAAAAAGAAAAAATATTTGAGAATGTGCACCTGCGCTCTTTCATATGATAACTACACATGCCCTATTAGCCCCACTTCGAATTTATAAGACCCACTTTCAGTCCCTATTGCAAGAAAAATTTTTTTTTTATTTCTTTCCTATTTGCAAAACAGTTGGGCAAACTTTATCTAAAACTATTCCAACAAGTTGATAGCATTAGTAGTTCTTGAGATATCCAGCTGTGACAGACAGACAGACAGACTGAGTCGCACCATAAGGGTTCCTTTTTACCATTTTGGTACGGAACCCTAAAAGCCTCCTTACCCTAACTAATTAAATTTAGTTCAGTTCCTCCCTTCAGAAACCGCTCTCCATCTCTATACATAGTACATACCTACCTCAACTTCGGTTTGGACCAAAGAATTTGTAGGTCGGGCTTATTGATGAAAAAGCCTTATCGGGCAACTCGCTCATTTCCCGTTGGAGATTCGATTCCGTGGTTTATTATGTCTATCAAATGTTCTATATAAGATCATTGTTCTCCTACACTTTGGCAAATTTGGTTTAGGAGGAATTATCGAGATTGCTTTTTACATTGTTACTTTC
Organism: Amphipoea oculea; assembly: GCA_945859645.1. NCBI lineage: Eukaryota > Metazoa > Arthropoda > Insecta > Lepidoptera > Noctuidae > Amphipoea > Amphipoea oculea. The sequence goes on along the minus strand of OX243868.1, from coordinate 16,729,858 downwards.
AGATATATAATTTTAAACAAGATTTTGCGCGCGGCTTTGTTTGCGTTAAGTTGAATATTATCCCGCGGGACCGAACTACTGGAATAAAAAATCCTATGTGCTAATCCAGATCATGATCTACCTGTGTGCCAAGCACCAAAATCCGTTCAGCCCGTTAAGGCGTGCAAAAGTAACAGACAGATACACAGACTTATTTTCGCATTTATAATATAAGTATGGATTTTTTTAAATAAAATATTAGGGTAGTTTTTAAGATTCTGGATGTCCGAGTTAGTAAGGTGTCACTATTTGGAGCCAAGCGCGACAATATTTTAACTTTCAATGCAAGATGGGCGAGGTCCAGCTCCTGGACTCCGGTGAACTTAGATTCGAATGAAGCACGACTATGTCTACATAATTGTATGTAGATTATTTATATCTAACCTGAATCCTTATGAATATGAATCCTTGAGTAACGTGAGGGATATTCATACCCGTTAGGGGAAAATTATTTGTCCATTTTACGTTTAGAATACAATATTAGGACTGATTATATATGTAATATAAATTATAAAGATAAAATAATATTTTGTAACGGTATGTTGTCTCGTTGGGCGGTTTCTTTCGTATTTTCTTTTGATATGACAAGGTGAATGCGTCTCTGTCTCTACAAACATCGAAAACATCTCTGAGTGTTAAATTCTGCCGCAATGCATCAATGTTTTGCTAAAATAGGCTCGAGTATGACCGATAGAGCAAGTATAACCCGAATCAACACAGGGGACAAATTCCATCCCGAAATCAAACGTCTGACGAGATTCAATTTCGATATTTGCCGTGAGGCAAAAGTTCACTAAGTAATGAACTAACTTTAGCTCTCCAGTTAGTTTCTTCACCTGTTTGGACTTCTAGTTTGGTCACTCTGGCACGGATAAGTTGGGAAGTTCTTACCAAATTGATATTATTAGGTCGGGGAAAAAGTTTTTTCGTATTTTATAGGTATAAAGTTGTAGTAAAATCTCTTTGGCTGTTCTGTATGTATCTAGCTGGATTAGATACCATTAAAAAAATGACATTTAAAAAAAAGCAAAGACAATTTCCCGCCACTTTTCAATTATTTCCGCCAAAATGTGTGAATAACGAAGAAATTCGATACATTTTGAAGTTTTACAAAAAAAAACCGGTCAAGTGCGATTCGGACTCGCGCACCGAAGGTTCCGTACAAAGTAGGTATGTAAATAGTTTATCACAGGAATCGTGTCTCGAATATTTTTCCCGTTTTTTTCCGATTATGTTCTAAATTTACCCCAAAACCAGTCCCCAAAACATATAATTACAATATTCCAATATTCCGTCCTTACTTTTTTGCGCACAAAAGTGAAAGTGCCAAACAAAAAAAAACTTTATTCCAAAAGAATACGTTTTTTCCTCATCTTTACCAATTATTAAAGCTATTACTATAATTAGTTTACTATTATTCTGTTATCTAAAACTCGTTTATCAGCACAGGGAATGACCCTACATATTTGGTCACATAGTAAAATAAAAAGTGAAGAGGGTAATAAAATTATTCTAACGTAATATAACTTTTTTATTTTATCAAAATTAATCTCCTTTGTTGTGCATATTATAAGCAATATATAGAGGAAATGGACCATAAAAATAGAAACAGCGTGATCCGCATAAAGAGACAGGAAAAAAGGAAAAATTAGCACGCACAAAGGCAGCTTAGCCTGATGATTTACATGAAACGAAACCACCGACTTCAAAAAAAAACACTACAAAGAGATATATAACTTTGATTTCGGAAGTCGGTGTCGTTGGTTCCGCATTTTCGTTTTTGACACCGACTCCCGAAATTAAAGTTATTTATCACTTGTAGTGTTTTTTTTTTGATGTCGGCTGTTTTTTTTTTAAGAAAAAAGTAATTAAAAAAATTAAAAAACCCAACTGCAACCTTATATGTATATTAGTTTTAGTATAAGGTTGCAGTCGGGTTTTTTAATTTTTTTAATTACTTTTTTTTTATTTCCAGCTTTTTAGTTTACAATTAATGTGAAAGATTTCGCAGACGATTTAGTTCTTGGTACGTGTTTTTAACGATTTGTCACTTTGAATTAGGTACTTGTAACCATATAAGTTGTATATATTTTTGTAATCACATTTTAAAACCCTTTATTTCGATACCCCACTCGATAGGTTATGAAAAAAAAATTTTTTTTGAAGGCATAATATGGCGCCAAAAATCCGCCATTTTTGTTTTTTTTTTTTTAATTTGATATACCCAGTGTCACTCTCACAGTAAATACGAATTGAACGAGACCTCTCAAGCTAAAATCCATCAATCGAATTATCAAAATTGGTTCATTAGTTTTGAGAAAATCGCGGACATGTAAACATTTACATACATACTGGTCGAATACAGAACCTCCTTTTTTGAAGTCGGTTAAAAATATTACCATATAGATGAACGTTCTATAGGGAAATAACCGCAAAAGGTATTACACGCGCTTGAACCTTGAACATAATGTTTTACTGGAATAGTAAAATGCAAAACGTAGGTTACCAGTATTGATTTTCCACGTTATTATTAAAATATTTTTATGTTTGAATATAGTTAAAGAGTGTATTTTATGACAACTGAATTCATAATAAACATAAGTTTACGAGTGTGCCCAGCCAGATGGTGGTGTTAAAGGGGAAGCGCCATAGAAGCTCGCGAGATTCAAATTTTCTTACGTTTTTTGCAATTTGCAGGTCAGTGTCAGGTTGTACGTTGAACAAAATATGATGTATTTACAAAATTATAATAATTAAAATCAATAAAACTCAGTTCACATAACCCTATAGACTGATATTTCATGGAAATAGTCATTCAATCAGGAATCATAATTTGTTTAACTTACAACCTGACACTGGCCTGCAAATTGCAAAAACGTAAGAAAATTTGAATTTCGCAAGCGACCCTGGCGCTTCTCCCTTAAGACTAACCCCGTACCATTCTTACCACAGATTGCTAACACACACAACTAAGTTGGCTGATGTCGTTATAAAGTTGCGGTTGGGAGCACCTAACTACCTACCTTTACCTTAAACTTACCTTTAGGAAAATTATAATTTTAAATGTGAATTAAGATCCCTTTGTGTATATTTCGGGCTAACTTTGAACTCATTAATTTCCTTCCTAGGGGTGAAAGCACTTATGACTATGAACCAACTCAGAAATAGCGAAACGTAAGCATCTGACTCATGCATTTTGATTGGATTTTTTTTTATGGAGCTGCAGATAAATAATTGGAAACATGCCAAAAGAGTCAAAGACAGCCAGCAGATACCAATACTTGACTAGTATGGTGTGAAGTGCATGAAAACTTTGAAATGGAAAGTGGAGTGCACCGACATTTATTAACCACTAACACACGGTGCAACGACATCGAAGCGCAAACATGATGACATGACATGAATTCAGTACGCGTTCTAGACCTCCTAGAGCAGAAATTTTTCAATGGTTATTTTACAAAATCTGTTGTTTCATACAAAAGTGCAACACCCACACGGACAAAATGCAACAGCAGGTTTTTTTTTATAACCCACGAATAATGTCAACGCTGGCTGGGTCTAGAATAATGTACTGAGTTCTTGGCAACAGTTTGCGCATCGATGTTTAAAGTTTGTATATCCAAAGGATACCTAAGCGTAAGCGCAAGTGTTGCAAATATACAGGGTGTTTGGAAGGACCGAATTTTCATTATGAATTTTTCAATTGAAATGTATCGTTCCTTAACACAATTTTACGACTTTGGAGCACCGTCAATTGCTAAACTAATTTTACATAAATGTAACACCAAAAATTATTGCGCTCTATTACAACCACAAACAAAAACATTGTGACGATATTTTCGGTGATTAAAAATAAACATATTATTATCTCAATTACCTGCCGTGACACTTAAGACAGGGGTTATGGATGAAAACTAGGATAATATGACACTTCCTATCCCTAAGACAATTGTGTCGGTCCTTCTACCAAACAACCTGTAAGTATATGTGCTCTATTCCATCATATCCAAAATTCATATAGCACGAGATTGCAACAATAAATGCGAGATTTGTATGCACACGTTGCTCTCAGAACGAAAAGTGAGCGAGCTTGCTCTGATTCTATTCTGCGCCAGTTAACCATTTTATCGCCGCGGACACGTACGACGATTGAAATGTCGTCGCTGCCAACGACGAGATTGGATGTCGCGAAAACATTTTTTTATTAAGTTCGCATGTTTTTGGTATGTGTAAATGAAAAAGTTTCCGATGACATCTACTTTGTAGCTTCAACAACAGTCTGTCTGTTTTTTTTTTTTATAACATGAGACTAATGAGACCCATTCTAGGAAGAAAGGGCAAATAAACAACGTGTTTGCCTCCAGCGGGAATGAATACAGTGTAATATATACTAAAATAATAAAGCTGAAGATAGAGATAGAGTTTGTTTCTTTGAATGCGTTAACCTCTGTAACTGCGTCGGACTTAAACAAATCTTTTTGCATTTGGTAGCCCAAATCTTGAGGAAGGTTATAGGCTATTTAACGATCAATTAAGATGAGCTGAAACTCCACTTAAAGAAATGGTTCATAAGCATTATAAGGCTAATAATGTTCCCACTTCTGGAACACAGGCCTCTCTGTGAGAGAAATGGTTCAAAATATTAATATTGAAGTAAATAAAATATAACTAGAATTCATCCAATGAAGAACTTATCCAGTGTTCTGACCACAACCGAGATTTCTCAAATCGATGTATCTAATTCCGATTCTGATCAGAGAGAGTCGAGGGGTATAAAAACTTTTTTGTCGGCCACTGGCCGTGCAGATTTGTTTTGCATTCCCTCATAGAAATAATTTGACATGATACGCATTATACGTTTTTAACTCTTGGATTAAACTTTTACTTGTATGATATTGATTAAGGTAGTAGGTACGGCAAAGTTCGAGCACTGCAAATAATTTCTTTCGCCGACCTTTTTCTCAGCGATTACGATGCGGTGATGCATTTTTTTTTTTTTTGGTGCTCGGTGGATATCCTCATGGACTTCCTCCATCGTGGGGGTGAGAGGGGGCATGCCGGACTCTTACCGGCTGAAACCACCGCGGTGTTCCACCTCTGCCTATGGCCGGGGGTGCGGGATTCGCATAAGCATTCACCGCTCCCCCGACAGGCCTCGACCCGCTGTTCCTCGGCGGGTCCCACCTCCCCGTGCGGCAATTCCCATAATGGCCGCACCCACTCTGGCGATGCCTAACATCTGAAATGCTCTCTATACCCGAAGTCCTTCAACGTTCAAATATTATTATGATGTTACTATAAAACAGAAACGTGCTCCGATCCAATACATATAAGGTCACATTTATGAAATTGGCTACAGGAATATTTTTTTCATAAGAGAATCTCGAATTCTTTACGTAATTGTTGCGAGACCTTCACAAAAAATAATAACTGGAGGCATAGTTAATTTCAGTTTCATTTGCGAACTTGGTAAATAGCTGCGTTATCTTTCTGGATTAGTAAGATCTAGATTTTCAGTGTGTATTCATGAACGAAACAATATTTGCCCACAACGCGCGACGCTTTACGAGTAAACCAAGTTAATACTTTTTCTTGTAATACGATTTTACTGAAATAAAACGTTAGCAACCAACGTGTTCTGTATGTAGGCATGACGACATATCAAGCTATATATTTCCAGAATAAACTGACTTCTCATTTTACGAAAACCTTATACAATGCGAGGTCAGCTAGAACTGGAGATGTATAGATTGATATATAGTGTGTACACAGGTGGAACATACTAACATCCAATAACACGAAACTGTCTAAACAAAGATCTGGGAAATACGGTACACTACCAATACCTTAACTAAACAGTATTTTCACATTGTATTTTTCTAGAATATCGTGTCTCTCTGTACTCCACCAGCCATGTGGGTCAAGTGGCTCATGCGCTGTCATCTCATTTTCACTTTACACGAAAACTAAACAACGCTGTTCTCTGCAGCTTCAAGCTTGCTTACACTTCTTGAAAGTGTAGCTTACGTAGCGAATTTTTCCTTCCTAAGCTTTAGAAAGTACAAGACTACTTATTTGGACGGATGAAGTAAATAGGCCGTCGGAAATAGACAAAAAAGTGGCTAAATTCGCAAAGCGTGATGTAGTTCTGCATTTTTGGTATGTTGTATAGGTTTGTTAGGGTAGTGTAAATTCAAATTTGCAACTTCGAAAAACTTGTGGAAACTGAGAAAATCGAGAAAAACTTCGAAATTTTGGGACTTTTTTCACTATTTGCTCTCCAGGGCCAAAACTATGCATTTTTTTGCGAACAATGTTCCGCACACATATAAACTGTATTAAATTGCCTATAATTTGAGCCCAAATGCAGCTCTATTGACTCCAAAGGAGCCAAGCTATGGCACTTCAAAGATGACCAATTTTTCTTGAAAATTGAAATTTTCAGGTTTTCCACACTTATTTCGCGAAATATTGGCAAAACCACTTGCCCTACGAAGAAAAGTTACTGAAAATATTTCATAGTACATTTATTTAGCTTTTATTAGAGCCCAAAACGAAGTCTGTGAGAATAGCAGTTCACTCACAATCTCAAAAAAACGAAATGTAGGTAAAATGGGTTATAGAGGCAAAAGACTCAATGTATACAGGGTTATTGGAAATTAGACCGGAATTTTATAAGGGGCGATGGGGGACATCATTTGCAACAATATTGACCCCAAAAGTAATATAACCTCTCCGTCCATAGCAAAAAGATTTGTAAATCGTAGAACTCATTCTTTTGTCTTTGTTGTGTGTGGATGTCGATTGATGGCGTTAAGTTCACTAATGTATCATTGAAGTTAACTTTAATGGTTAACATTTTTTAATTTTAAGTGGTTATTGCAGGGATACGTTACATTTGTCTCGATTATTCCATTCCGAATATCATAAGCTGAGAGTACCTCCTCGCGGTGAAGGCGGTAACAGTGTAAGCAGTGGAAGCGTGTAATGCAAACACTTATGTAGTTGTTGATGGGGGATACCTCTTGCATACTGTTTTTGGCATCGTATCTCATTTGTACAGGCAATTATAGATGCCTACGTCACGTATACGTTGAACCGCTTTGGCAGGAACGTATCAGTGGTGTTTGACGGGTACCCGGGACGAGAGTGCCGTTCGGAGCACAAAATCTGCCGAGCGATTCAGACGATATCTTGATTCTTCAACTGAAATTATTTTTGACTCCTCCACGATTATAAAAGTGCCCCAGGAGAAGATGATGTCGAACGATCGAAACAAAGAACGTCTCATTCAACATCTCTGCTCTGCATTATGTCTCGAAGGAATTGAAACGAAGAAAGCGACGGATGATGCAGACCGCGATATTATTCTAATGGCGTTAGAGAAAACCAAGAGCCACGCCCATGTGATCGTAGTGGGAGAGGACGTAGACCTGCTTGTTCTCCTCTGTGGGTTGGGTTCTAACATCCAGATCTTGCGCTTTCAGAAACGTGGACGTAACAGACATGAGGCCGGGTGCATTCAGTATACCACTAGCGCGTTTAACCAAGGAGAAGTTGAAATGCCCAATGGATTTAAACTGTTTATACACGCTTTTACTAGGTGTGATACCACGTCCGCCCTTTTCTGGCAAGGAAAACAGAAATTGTGGGGTCAATTTCAAAAGAGGCAAGACCTAGTAGACCAGCGGCGCAATTGCGTTACACATTATCAATCGGAATCGGTTTCATTTTGACAGTTCAACAACATTCATTGCGTTATTTACGTGTTGAGCAGACACATTTTTCGAACTTATGAAGCAATGGATTAGCAATTTGCTTCAAAATGATACAGATTCCGATTGATAGTGTGTCACGCAATTAGGGTGCTGGCTACCATCTTCCTCCAAACAGATGCAACGCATGCGGATATTGCGGAAGCTGGCGAAAAGTGTCTGGTGGCTCTTTACGGAGGCGTTGCAGGTACTCAGACACTACAAGACCTGCGGTTCCAGTTGTTTGTGAAGACAGCGACAAGCGCAAAAGTGAATCTGGCACTTTTGCCCCCTACTACCGAGGCATCCTCTTTTCATTCGTTTCGCACCTACCACCAAGTGCAAAAATGGCTGGGTTAGAAAAGGATCCCACCGAGTGGGGTTGGGAAATCAGCTCCCGCGGCCTAATCCCGATCACAACAAACAAAGAGCCAGCTCCCGCATAGCTTCTAAAAATGATAGCCTGCAAATGCAAAAAGGGATGTAGGGGGGCATGTAGTTGTTTAAAAGCTGGGCTGAAATGTTCGGCTCTTTGTTTGAATTGCAGAGGAAAGTCGTGTAATAACGTCGCGTTGATTTCTGTTGACGAAGACAGCGACGATTCAGAGCAAGATGAAGATGGACTTCTTTCTCAGAATGATGAAGAAAGACAAGAAGAGGAAGAAGAACACGAGCGCATTCTTTTTCATCTTTCTCAAAATGAAAACCGTAGTTCTTAGTCAATCGTCGTTTTTTCGGTTTGATTTTTTGTTTTTTTTTTTTAATTCGGTCATTGATTTTGTTTTGCCTAGAACTTAGATTCCAAATCAAACTTCGAGCGAGATTATTGCAAGTGACCTCCCACCAAAATTCTAGTCTAATTTCCAATAACCCTATATATATTTTAGTCTTTTGTCTGGACAGACAGGACAAAGAAATCGCTCGCCGCACAGAAAATGCCTGGAAGAACTATTGGTCGATGAAACATCTTATGAAAGGACCTCTCCCGCTTTCACTAAAGCGAAAGCTCATGGACATGTGCATTCTTCCCACCCTCACCTACGGAGCGCAAACATGGTATCTTACAAAGCGTCAAAAGTCCGCACTTGGAGTCTGCCAACGGGCTATGGAACGAAGTATACTAGGTGTCAAACTGACTGACCGCATTAAGAACTCCATACTTCGTTCCAAAACACAAATAGCGGACGCTGGCCGCACAGCTGCTGGATTAAAGTGGAACTGGGCTGGCCATATCTGTCGCATGTCGGAGCAGCAATACGCAAAAGTCACCACTCAGTGGATCCCAAATGGCAGGAAACGACTGCGCGGCAGGCCCAGAAAAAGATGGCGGGATGAGCTAGACTCCTTCTTAAAGGATTGGCCCACAATCGCGGTAGACCGGGAAACGTGGAAAGAGGGAAGGGAGGCCTTTGCCCTGCAGTGGGACAATACAGGCTTATAATAATAATAAATTTTGTCTCTACAACCCATTATACCTTCTTTTCGTTTTTTTGAGATTGTGAGTGAACTGCTAGTCTCACAGACTTCGTTTTGAGCTCTAATAAAAGCTAAATAAATGTACTACAAAACATTTTCAGTAACTTTTCTTCGTAGGGCAAGTGGTTTTGCCAATATTTCACGAAATAAGTGTGGAAAACCTGAAAATTTCAATTTTCAAGAAAAATTGGTCATCTTCGAAGTGCCATAGCTTGGCTCCTTTGGAGTCAATAGAGCTGCATTTAGGCTCAAATTGTATGCAATTTAATACAGTTTATAAGTGTATGGAACATCGTTCGCAAAAAAATGCATAGTTTTGGCCCTGGAGAGCAAATAGTGAAAAAAGTCCCAAAATTTCGAAGTTTTTCTCGATTTTCTCAGTTTCCACAAGTTTTTCGAAGTTGCAAATTTGAATTTACACTACCCTAATAGACCCATACAACATACCAAAAATGCAGAACTACATCACGCTTTGCGAATTTAATGTCTTTATCCGACGGCCTAAGATAAACAAATGTTAATGTGAATTGTATGTTTTTGGAATCGTCTCCACAAGACCTTTATTTTGATTATGGTCCCATATGGCCATGATACCAATAATTTTTTTTGGAGACATCTCTTTTTGACATCTAAAATCCGCCATTTTGATTATACAGGAAGATTTTTTTATCACCATCCAAATTTACAGGATGTTCTATCCATGAATATGAACAACTTTCACTATTGGACCATCTCTGAAATCACGAAAAAAATCAGCTGTTTAATACAAAAGTTCAATACCTACTTGACCAAAATGTATGAAACAGCCGATTTTTTTTTTCGTGATTTTAGAGTTGGTCCTATAGTGAAAGTTGTTCATATTCATGGGTAGACACTGTAAAAATTTGGATGGTGATAAAAAAATCTTCCTGTATAAATACAAAACTTATAATTAATCATTGCGCTACCTAGACGAATAGATAGACACCTCATGTGTCCATCCATCCAGCCGTTAGGATGCTTCGAGGGTATAAAGAATCCCACATACCTAAATAAACACATCGATACCTAAATACATAGATACGCGTGAAAAACATAAACCCGTCTTTGCTGTAGCGCAGTCGGAAAAAATGATAATAATAAATTGATTTGCTACCAACATCAAAGGCAACTCCATGTCCCCTTTTTATACTTAGTAAAATAATTATATAAACTTTAGCAGGTCTGCAAATTGCGGAAAGTTTGAGTTGATTGATTTATTAAATCCTTTTCAGTCTTTGATTTTTTCTTCATGTCGTAAATTAAATTCTAACGACGATCTAGCTCCGTTATCGTATCGGCAAGTAACTGAGCCAGCAAGTTCGCGCCAGTGCGCTAACCCTACGCTATAACATTATGCGACAGAGGCAACGAGCCGTAACAACCAGCCAGCCACTAAAACCCATTAATCAAAATTTCTCAGTTAATAAAAAAGGCAATTTCATCTAATCGGTAGTGAATCCTGCCGTCATTTATAGGCACAATAATAATCTGGCACGCGACGTCGCATAGTTTGCAAATGGTAGTACTTATACACGAACTTGCACTAAACTTATAGAAAATGCATTGGAATCCATTAATTCATAGGTAACTTGATATAAAAACCTTTTGTAAATATTCTTATTTTGAAAAGTTCGCTAGGAATATAACTAACGAACTTTTCAAAACACGTCAGTTACAAACAGATCCAGCACAAACAGAGCCAATACAAACTGCGACTTTTGGGCACATCGTAAGGGCAATTATAATTTTGAAGGGTTAAATAATTACTGGATGAGCATCAGTAAATATCTGCGTACTGTTTACCAGCAACTTTAATTAACACATTCGCTGACAGACAATATAGATTATTACATTTCCAACTTGGAATCGATATCTGACACGAAATAATTATGTACAACCATGATTACTAAACTTAGATCATTATCAAGTTTTGGATCCACAAACAGAATGTCATACATGACAAAGTTCAAAGAATTTGAACGTTTTCTTGTAAATGAAAACAATAAACTTAAAAACAAAAATAAACTTAGATAAGATTCTGAGGATTCTGAATTTAATGAGGAGCATGCTGTACTTACTTCTCGTCATATTCATCAAGGCAAGCGGGCATTCGTCGTCTTCCAAAATGTATTCCGAATTGTCGGTTTTGTCCTCCTAAAAACAGATAGTTATGTTTAGATCACAGGTCATTTTCGCATACACAAAGTTTTAGTTATTATCTGTCACTTTTTCGGCTAAACAATCGAACCGATATTGATGAATTTTGCGGAAGCAATATTCATAAAAAGGCCGAAGCATTAATACATTTTGCGTGCCTACCGGTAGCGGCCTTGTTTTAGTCACGACATCCATCTCCATAATAATGGTCAATGTCATTAATACCAATTTCTCTAAGGGCCTGTTTCACTGTTTTCGTAAAGAAAATCATCATCATCTGCCTAGCCTTTTCCCAACTATTTTGGGGTCGGCTTCCAGTCTAACCGGATGCAACTGAATACCAGTATTTTACATGGAGCGACTGCCTATCTGACCTCCACAACCCAATTATTGGGTAATACGAGACCCCTTGGTAAGACTAGTTGTCAGACTTTCGGGCTTCTGACTACCCGTAACGACTGCTTTCGGAGGCACGGAGGGGTCTTGGTTTGTAAAGATGGTCACCCATCCACGGACCAACCACGGCAAGCGGAGCTTAACCTGATCGATCGACCCGTGCGGCTGTTATTACTTAGACAAAAGCCCCACTTTTTTCGTAAAGAAAATATCATCCACAAAATAAGAAAATTGGCACAGAATACACATGAATCTACCAGATTAATTTACCTGGAACTTATAAGGAGGTGGTGAAACAGGCCACAAGTAATCAATACAACAATTAAAGACTAAATAACGTAACAGAGTAACTGTAAAATAAATTTGGCACCTTGCGTTGATAACGTCATGACCAGTCATCTCCTACTGAGGTTAAGATTAAAAATGTGACAGGGTGATGACACGGAAGCCGTACCGCATACCGAGGAGGTGCCAAATAAATTCAAGAGAGTTATGAAATTACAAAAGAAGATGGAGTGACAAAAAAATTAAGAGTATGTTTAAACGGTTTGGTCATTTTGGGGGGATGAATGGAAGGCGACTAACGAAAGGTATTTACAAGGCAGATGTGAACGGAAACTCCGGGTTGAGACGCTCTAGGAGGTCATATACTGACCTAATTGATGATGTTTTCCAGGAAGGTCAGATGCGCAGTAGGTACTCGCAACCAGCGTGCGTGTTTAACCAGATGTATGAATGTAAACGAAGCAAAAGGAGTATGGAAGGACCGAAGCAGGTGGCGTGCTGTAGTTTCTGCCTAGCTCCATGGGAAAAAGTCGTGAGTTTATGTATGTTATATATTACCTGCACAATACAGAACTGCTGCGGATCTTGATATGACATGCCGTACTTGTCGAGCGTCTCCCGCAGGACGGTGGCAGCGGAGTCGTTTACTGACAGCAGTAACGTGACATATGACACGTCGGGCCGCAGTATTGAACCGTATACCCTGAGGGTACCACCTAAATGCACATACAATTATTAGAAATTAATTAATATCTGTGGCGTTTGGATAAGTCACAGACCGCCGCTTATGGACGTCTTTTCGTTGATACTTTAGACATACAATAGCTGACATGTCTCATGTGTAAATACACTGGGCAGTCATACCCTTCAAGCCGGAACCACCAAAAGCCAACAACACCAACACTGCTATGAAGTGATAGTGCTTCCCCAGACGAGCTTCTTTACAGAACTCTGCTACTACTAAACGACCTCCTCGTCTGCTAGCAACAACAAACTGAGATCACCATGGTGATCACTGTTATTTTCCCTTTCAGTTTCGCAATTTATTACCATGGATTATATTACGATGTTAAACCTTTTTACTCAACAATGACCTTCCTAGAATCAATTCTATTTTCTTTTAATTATTTTCAAAGGTGCCTTTCACAGATATAGATCTACATAGATAACGCAAATGCATGCACTTCGCGTGTCTGAACCCCGACCAAGCGTCGAGGTTGGTCGCCGCTAACTTCAATCCTCGCGCGTCCGTTGTTGCAGCCGAACGTCCGCAAAAAACTAAAAAAATGCTTCGTTGCGTGATAATTAACTGCAATAGCCCAAAAATTTCGAGCACCCAAAGGCAGGAACATATTTCCTATCACAGGTAAGTTATTTTAAAATTATATTATGCGTAAATTCATATTAAAACTGTTTTTAAGTATTCCAAGCTGCGTGTCGTTCCAGAATATACCTAACTATAAATTACCGTTAAGTAAACTTTATTCACATTACGTTGCCGCGTTTGCTTTGGACGTTTGATCTGACGTTGTGTGTTAGGAGACGATGAATATCGGAACAAGCGATACTGTCGCTCATCGCTTCGACTTCGTGATACAGGCAATTTGTCATTCGTCTGTCAATTGTAGCAACTAGTGCTGTTCGTTCTACATCATATATCAATAATCGATTTTAATCGATATCGGTCAGACGAATGATATAAAAAAGCCAATTTAGTAGATATAACAAGCTCATATACATGACCTAATTTTACACTACAGCTATAAAAAGGAAGATAAATTTTTTTAGGGTTAATGTATTTAATGTGTTTATCCTTTCAACATTATACGACTATTTTTATATATTTATTGTTTATTTTCTATTGCATTTAAAAATATTTTTTTTTAGTTTCCCACATGATCCAATCATAAAAGAAAAATGGATTGCGAGGTGAGAGCGAGCGGGACAACAGATATAAAATATATGAGTATGAGCGAGACGATCACGGCGGCGGCTTCAGTTGAATCGTAGCGGGGCGAAGGGGCATCGGCGGCATCGATGGATTTGAATCGGTTTGGATGTCCCGTCACTAAATTGCGGCTGTGACGTCACAGTAGGTATTAAAAAGTCGGCACGCTTGGTTTCAATACAAATCGTGATAGTTGCGTTATCTATGTAGATCTATATCTGTGGTGCCTTTTAATGGCTTCATTGAAACAAATGATTTGACTTTGGCGATGATTAGTCTCTAGAATTAATCACTTCTGTAGTCTCTACTCTGGAAATCAAATCCCTAACTTACTGTCAAGTTCGGGGCTCACTGGCAACTAACACTAGTGTAACCAAGCTGTAGATAATATTTTAAGCCACTTATAAGTTCAAAATACAGTAACTGGCTCGAAGGTTTAGACTAGGTCTAAAGTTTGAAATTGTTTTGTAATAAGACGGTAGTTGTTTAGTACGGTTATTCCATTTATACACGTAAAAAATCCACCTTAAGCTGAATTCGCGGGAACGCATGTCTGAGAATCCACCCTTAGCCTATAAATTCCGTTTGTCCAACTAGGGATAGGGTTAACTCTCGGGCGTTTCCACCTTAGCGTTTTTTTTTTGGAGTGGATAAACGGAATAACCGGTTTAGTGTCCTGAGTGGTATTAAAAGTCGTAGTCCTGAGACAGCAAAGACAGATAAAGTCCAACGGAAGTGGCGTAAAGTTCACGAATTAATTGAACATGCGTGAGCTATCTATTACACGCAAGTCGCGTGTCTCGCTGGTGGTGAATCATCAAACAATTGTTACTATTAACTACTCACTACTGCATGCTATTAACTGTGAGGCAGATGTTTAGAAATAGTCCACGTGACACGTCACAAGTTCAAATGTCAAGTTCAAGCTGATAATTTAGGTACTTTTCTTTAGAGATATTATACGAGATGAATTAAACTAATTGTAAGTTCCACGTTGAAGTGAGAACTTTAAATATGGTACGACTTGAAGAATTAGGGTGTCCCCACATTTATCAACGCGGAATCGGCTTAAGCCGAATGCGTATCACCAAACTACTCGACTTATCGCCGAGCTAATAGGCAAACGGCTCGTTTCGCCGTCGATCGGCGTCGCACCACGTCGTCCGAGCTGAGCCGATGCGAATGGTATTAGTAACACCCTTATTACGTAGACATAAAGGCTTTTTTGACCGGCGTTAGCCGATTCCGCGTTGATAAATGTGGGAAGACCCTTACTCGTCTAAAGAAATCTTTAGCATAAGCAAGAGCGCTCATACTTTAAAGTTGAATATACTATCAGAGAAATAAATTGTTTAGCAGATTGGCACACTAACAATTTTTCGTATAATAAATCACAACCCGCTAATTTATTAAGCATGTCAAAGAATGACAATGTAAGTTATGATATAAATGTACGGACAGCTTTCTTAGCAATCGTTTTTTTTTTCCCTCGACTTTACTATGTTACCTGTGTCAGGTCCCCCATCCTTGGACTTGAACTGCTGCAGCTTGCGGCCGAGTTTCTGCTGGCGCCGGCGACGCATCACCGCCTCCGGGTTACTGATGCTGCGCATGAATGACGTCTCTGGCAGTTCTGTGTAGTTAATAGTTCCACTTTAAAATGTATACCAACACTTTGACAGATTCATAAGAATTCTTTTGCCCTTATCCCAATTTATTTGTGGTCATCACAACATCTCTTCTTCTTCCATACTTCCCTCTTTTATAGAAGATTAAACATGATTAGAAGATTAGGTCAGTTATGTGGTTTTCCAGTTATGAATACTCTAGCTAGTGTAAAGGATAGACTTAATGGGTAAGCGCCAGAGCAGCCCACGAAATTCAACGTTTTTTGCAATGTGCAGACCAGTATCAGGTTGTAGGGTTATTATAACCGTATAGTTCGGTAGCGCCCCCTTTAGGACCCGAACACAAGAACCTCCGCCGGCTCGGTAATGACCCCTTTAGGACCCAAGAATTACGACATACGACACCCTACATTGATTATGTAAATATTTATTAAGCTACCCATCAAATCTTATGAATGTGCGTTAATTAAGAGAGTTGGATAAAAAACTCATATGTTAACGCCATTAAATATTTCATATTTAGCGCGCAAGCTTATTACTTTACCTTTATAAAATTCAAGTCTGTAAATGCGATAATCGCCATTTTGTTGACAGTGGTGGTCGAGGCTAAAAAACATAAAAATTGGGGATTTCGAACATCCAAACTCCACCACAGGGGCAGTGAATAATACATAATTTAATTATTTGACGAATTCATCCATTGTTCAAGTGAAAATAAGTAGTGGTAATGAAGTTTTTTGATATCTAATGCCGAAGTTTCCCGCCAATCGTGCGTGTTTACACTTTTACTTTTCACAAATATCACACACACACAAGTAGATAAGATTTGAAATGTGACAAATATTATTGTAAATGTTATTAACAACACGAAAATGCCCAAATCTTAACGTAATATTGAAACACAGGTCGAATAACACGTATTATTCATTACCACTACTCAATTTGTGTTCAAAATCGCCGTCCATGATTGTTTTTTTTTATCGTAATGATGTGCGAAAGCGATTATGCAAAACGATTTTTTTTTTAAATTTCGATTGACTCGGGTAATTAATATGTCGAATATCGGAAATCGATACTCAGAAATTGAAATAAAATTATTTTAAGCATTAAATACAATAAGCATTGTTTATAATAATGATTTATGCTTTTCTAATGTAATTTTAATAGTTTTTTGGACATTCAATTGAACTGAGTCAATAACACTGAGGACCTTAGACCATAGTCATTTATTGAATTTCGCGCCGAATTGTTTCTATATTTGAATTTATCTTCGAATGCGCTCGCCGTATAAAATTATGTTTATTTATTTTACAATTAAGTATTTATTTTTGATACTTTTCTAATAGTTTGCTACAGAATGCCCAGTATACATTTTTAGGTAGGCTGAGCAGAAGTTTGGGAATGATGATAAATTAGTTGTATAAATTGCGTATTCCGCAATCACTTTACATTTTAATATGTGTTGTTAGTTTTATGAGCTTGGTAGTTTTTGTTTCTATCAGTTTACTTGAGTAATAGTAATTGTTTGTTTTTGTGGTAGTTTCCCAACGAAATTTTAAAAAAACTTTCCATGTTTATGTCGGACCACGCACAGTGAAAGGTTCCGTTAGGGTTGAATATTCACGCATGCACAATGTACATCATCATTAATTTGATCGACTGCAAAAATAAGTTTGTTTTTCATAAACCCATCATTTATAAGGTACATACTCAAAAATTAAAGTGCCAGCCAGAAAAGAAAAGTCCTACTGTTTTCTTATGGGGAATAACATCTTGAGCATTTCTTACTATTGAGATTGAAAATGCCAAAAATCTTATTTTTAACCGACTTCTTATAACAAGTGTTTTAAGCATAACATTTAAAAACTTTAAATTGAATATAACGTCCCGAACATATTTTGACTGTGACCAAATGTAAGTATGTACGCAGTATAGAATGAGAGATTTGCTATATTATTTGAAGACCAGACGTCTGATAGGATCTCTTGGAATCTAGAATAATCACAGAACTATATTTTGTAGTTTTTTTTTTTTATTTTTGGCTGTGGTTTCAGATATATTGTTTCTATTTAATAGAATAATAAATAACTTTTTTTAGTTATTAAAAAATATGTTTGTGACCCTCACGACAAACCCTTTCATTTAATATATCACGCGGTACTTACAGTAAGCAAAGCTTTTTCATTTCTCATACTCGGAAAGTAGTAGATATTTGTTTGATCCGAATAGCGGGTGGAAGACGTTGCTTCCCACCTTAAGGCGGGAAAGACTCATAGTAATTGCTTCCCTCTCTAGGTCGGGAATGAATTAAAAAATAGAACTAAATTGGTTGAGTAGTCAGCTACGAAATTTTTACATAATTAAGAAAAATGTTGCGGTCTTGTGAGTGTATAAACAGCCAGTGTGAAAAAAATACCTATCAAGTGGGACGGCCTGCGGCAGTGACGCAGTGTGTTCCATATTTAAAATAGCACACAATTTTTTCTAATATTTCAATTAATTTTAAATAGGTACCTATTATTCATGTTATTATTATCAATAAATATTTTAGAAAGACCACTATTTTTTACTTTCCTGAAATGAAAACTAGTGTTTAACACGGGTGAAAGTCATCAATTCCTACTCGGACTATAGTCTAAATACCTCGTATGGGAATAGATTCCTTTCGACCCTTGTATAACGATCTACTATTTACCCGACTGCGCCAGAAGGAGGGTTATGTTTTTCGAGAGTATGTAAGTATGTATAATTGTTTGGCACGCTCTGCGGCCTGAACGGCTCGAATGATTTTAGCTTGAGAGGTGTCGTTAGATTCGTATTTACTGTAAGAGTGACACTGGGCATATCAAAAAAAAAAAAAAACAAAATGGCGGATTTTTGGCGCCATATTATGCCTTCAATAATTTTTTTTTTCTCAATACCTATCGAGTGGGGTATCAAAATAAAGGGTTTTAAAAGGTGATTACAAAAATATACACAACTTATATGGTTAAAAGTAATTCAAAGTGACAAATCGTAAAAAACACGTATCAAGAACTAAATCGTCTGCGAAACACATCTTTCACATTTGTAAACTAAAAAGCTGGAAATATAAAAAAAATTAATTAGAAAAATTAAAAACCCGACTGCATCCTTGTACTAAAACTAACTGAAAAGCTAAAAACAAGCCCATTTTTAATTAAATAAAATTTGGGAGCAGGCGGGACCCATTTGAGTTTGAAACTATAATAATGGTGTTTTTTTTTATCTAATGTGACCCCAAAAAGTGACCCCATATTCATAATTAATTTATTCATGTTACACGTCCGTATTTGAG
Organism: Amphipoea oculea; assembly: GCA_945859645.1. Lineage (NCBI taxonomy): Eukaryota > Metazoa > Arthropoda > Insecta > Lepidoptera > Noctuidae > Amphipoea > Amphipoea oculea. Next base: position 16,710,838 of record OX243868.1, on the reverse strand, counting down.
TCACAGAAATTTATATGTGTGCCAAATTTCAACTTAATCGGTCCAGTAGATTCGAAACAAATCGATTGTAAGAAACCTACAGACAGACACACGAGTGATCCTATAAGGGTTCCGTTTTTTCATTCGGACGTAGGGAACCATAAAAAGTTACACCCCTATCCATACTGTACGTGTTTGTACTTATTAAAATGATTATATTTCAAAAAACTATTAATTCATGATAAAATATACCAAAGAGTTTTTATTCAGTCTCTACAATTTTTTTATTTTTTTTAAATACCGATTATCGATTAGGCTTTATGACATTTTTGAATCGGAATAAGAAAATTGGGTGGATGGTCAGCACTAAGAGGTGTCACGTCGCAACACAAATACACAATTTTTAGTAATTTTTATCAAGATTTGATCATGTTTTTTATGTAGTTTATGTCTGAAAAATGGTAAAAGTAAGAATGCAGAGAGAATGACAATATCTTTATTTTTCCCTTTTGCATATTTTCATCAAGAGATTAGATGGTTTATGTACATATTTTCAGCGATTTTGAGGTGTCTACCTTTTGGATAGGTGTAGTAATATCTATTTTATACGACTTTCACAGTAGAATGACGCGGTTTTACCGACCTCAGCATATAGTTAAAGATATTTGCCACAAACTTATTTTACAAAATAGGCGCGGTAACACAGTTTTCTTAATAAATTCGAATGCTGAAAGTTAAAGAAAATTTCTGATTATCATGACGTAATTCGCAACACCCCGTCGAGTCAGCTGGTGTGTCATATGTCAAAATTCTGTCGAGCAGAGAGGATAATATGATAATAAATGACTTTATAGAATCATAATCATTAAAATCATCAATACAACCCTCTAAGTTCATATAATCTCATTGAATGGCTATTTCATGAAATACCAATCAATAGGAGTATAATATGAAAGATGTTTCGTTTTATAATCTGTATGATTTAAAAATGTGCTGAATCATTCCCCTTTTGCCTAGTATAACTCGGCTTTACTAAATGTAATCTCTCCTCCGGAAATAAATTAGAAAATGATATGAATTAAGATTTTTTATAATAATATTAAACTGCGGTCTTTTGTCTGCCTGAAACAAAGATCGCTTACAGCCCAATACAAACTTTATGGCGGCTCGGAACATGAGGCGAGTCGCTGTGCAGTAACAAATTCACGTGTCGGCGGGGGTGAGGGGTGAGGTACTGCGCAGCAAGTAGCGCACTTCAGAGCCGCCATAAAGTTTGATGCGACCTATACCAGTATTTGTAAAACAACCGAGATTACATCTTAAAGCATACTTTCCTTAATTTCATCGTCATCATTATCATCATCATCCACAGTCCGACATCACCTATAACTATTGAGCCTGCCTCTCTTTTTTTGTGAAAATTCCCACGCTCCTGTGCCAGCCTTATTTAGGTTCTCCCCGCGATAGTAACAATGCCATTGTTAGTTAATTTAGGGCTGATTTTTCAATCGACAGATAATTTTTATTCGCAGAATAAAATTGACGTCTGACGGATTTTGTATGGAAAAACTGTCAAAAATTCAAAACTATTCCTCGGATATAATTATCTGTCGATTGAAAAATCAGCCCTTAGGTATTATTGTATAATTTCATATTATAGCCATTAGCCATATCATATTATATTCCCAAGCTCGAATTAGTTATTCGCCTTTGTATAAATGACAATGTGTCACTCGCGTATTGTCCTTCCAGGACAAAAGAAACAACAACTTGTCTTCCAACGCGGACCACAAACATGTGAATCAAAACTTGAGACTTCTATTACTTTTATTTGTTTCGCTCATAACATAACTGCGAATTACATTAAAAGGTTACTGAGAAGAGTTTTTGACACACATACAGGCGGTACAAACTTAAATGTAAGTATTTTTATTTTTATTTCACTGTACCGTTTACGCTCGAGGACACTTTAGTCATATGGGGTAATTGGGTAACACACCCACAATACCAATGCCATTTATTTTGACAATTCGACAATATTCAATTCGTTATTTGTATACGTTGTCGAGCAGACGAATATTTCAAACGTATGAGGAAATTATTAAGAAATTCCCTTAAGAGCCCTTCGGATTGTGATTAGCGTTGAAAATGCCGAAAATAATAATTTGTTTTTTTCACGTAAAATCACAAATTGTAGTTTTTTTCCGTTTTTTTCGCATGTTACATAGAAAAATTAACGAAAGGTATCCTTTGGAAAGAAACAGGATTATTTCGAATGTTTCGCTTGATGTTTTGAAAAGTTTAAAAAAACAAGTTTTATTGAAATTTTTTTCATTCTACCCTCCATTTTATTAGTAAGTACGTATTATTATGGAAAGAGATAAAGCATAGAATATCTAAGTTAAATATAGTAAGAACGGATTTGAATAAAAAAAACATGAAAGTTTCCCGTTTCTTTCATATTTTTCGGATTTTTTCGGTTTTATTGAAAAAAAAACATGAAAATATATACTGACAAATTTTCTTCAAACTTCGAATGAAACATTGAAAAACACAACGGAATTGGAAAGAAACGGAAATTTTTCCTGCTTTTTTCAACGCTAATTGTGATAGAACGTGTGATACGCAATTCACAAGACAAGTCTCGCGACAACGTCACAAGCTTTTTTAAGGTAAACAAACCCTGTAACACAGGTACCACCTAGCATAGCATGGGGTCATTGATCAAATCTAAATCATATGTAAGTCCTACGCTGTAGATTGTACTTTATACATTACTTTAAGAAAAATAACAACATTTATTTATTAAGAAGACATGTCTCGAGCTTGAGTGTCGGCAACGAATTCTTTTTTAATAAGGCAGTTAAAAATTACCTGTATAAAGTTTTTCGGCAACTGGTCTGTTTTCATCGTTGGTGTCTGATTTGAGTCTCGATAGTTTTTCTTTTTTCTTCAGTTCTTTCTTCTCTCGTTTCGATAGTTTTCGTTTGAAGTTTTGATCTCCTTTGTCGTTCACAGCCGACAATGGGACCTGGATGAACAATAAAGATAAATATAAGATATGAGCATAAAGACCTGAAAGTAATTCCATTATACTGATATGATTAATCATAGAGATGATAACCAGCATAACACAAACCCTTTCTATATGTGACTAACACAGGACTCACGTAGAATGCTTTGAATGCTTTAGTTTAATAGACTCAGACCAAGCGGGTTGGTTTGAACCGGATTGTTAAGTTGGGTGCTTTTTACGGTTGTCATCATTTTCGGAATTATCAGACCGAGAACAGTCTGACAAGTCAAGTGATATCTACCAACTTTCAGTCCTTGAGCCTTTTACTCCCTGTAGGGTCCAATAGGATAGGCAGAGATGAAACGTGTAAATGACTATACAAACATATATCCCCAATTATTTTTTTAGTCTCACGTAAGAGGGGATGGTCCTATTGCCAGACGCAAGTTGAAACTCCTGACTGCCACTTAGAACTTCATCATGGAAAAACCCAATAACACCGACCTGGGGCCCGAACCCAAGACATCACGCTCAGCAGTCTTGGTCTTTATAAACTATTCAACTTAAGTTTTGGAAACCTTAATATTAAAACGAATAACGTGGGTGAACATTACCTCGTTGTTGCTAAGGCACTTAAGTAGGAACCGTCCCTCCCGATCATCGGCATGCCAGTTGAGCTGCACCAGTAAGGGCTTCTCATGGGGCTCCAGCTTGCGTTCGTCGTCCGGCCCGTGTGTCTCCCACAGAGAATAGGAACCGAGCGACAACATTCGCATGTCAGGACGGAACTTCTCGATTAACGTCTCTGTTGAATGAAATGGTGATTAGTAAACTAACATGAAAGTATTCATGAAAGCCTAAAAATAAATATACGTGTTGACGAAGAAAAGCTTTTAAACGAACAGTGGATAACAGTGAGAATAACAGAGAAACTTTAGGCAAGATTCCCCCATTGAGAGTTGTCCGAAAGTCATCACCATCCGCTCCACGTTTTGGGGTCGGCGCAACTTGACTTCTTCCTTACATTTCTATCTGCCATTATCTCAGAGAGTATTCTCGAAGAAAAGCTTCAAACTAGTTAGATGACATTAACAACAACTGGGACAAAGGGTGTTAAGCGCAGCCTAGGAGAAGCCTATGTCCAGCAGTGGGCTGAGTTGATCGATTGAAGCACAAATAGGAAGCTAAGGTAAGCTCAATTAGGTTCCTACTTTATAAAAAAAGATACTGAATGTACTAGTGGGAAGCTCAACATTGATCCGGAAAAAATCATCTCAGCTCGATTATATCAGTTGCAGGATTGTGTGTGCGGAAACTTACATTCCTCAGATGTAGGTTAGTAAGTTAACATACTCCCAAGTTGTTTATATTTTGTAATATCAAGTTATCAACTCCGTTATCCGGTTGTACAGACTCGTTAATTATCTAGTACGTCGGTATGTAAGGAGGTGACCAGTTGGCTGCGCTCCATCATAATAACTGCCTTCTGGTGACTTATATTATATTCAACCAACTTTAATTATGTCTACATTCCTGAGGCAGGGAAGCGAGCAGCTAATTATTATTGTAACACGCAGATTCATAGTAGATGATTTTTGCAACATTTTCTAAAAAAATACACGAAATCTTTATTGTTTCAGGTAAATAACAATAAATCACAAAGAAATAGTGCGCGTTCGCTGGATAGAATATAAAATATGTTATAGCCTCGAGATAAGAATAGTAAAAAGGAAATCAAAGTAAACAATACTTCAGTTTATTTATTCTAGCAAGATTGAACGGAGAGCGAACCCAACTCTATAGACTAATAAAATATGCAATTCTTTTTTGATACAATTCTTGAAAAAAAAAATAGGTAAAGACTTATTGTTTGAAATCAATCGTACGTACTTATAACTTACGTAGACAATGAAAAGGGATACTTATACTTAATTAATTTGTATGCAGATTAATGGAAAACTTTGACTGTATATATTATTTCACTATCCCTGAAGGCTGAAGTTTGGAGAATATATTGTAAAACAACAGGGTCGTAGTTTCATTGCCTCTTGAAAAATATTAGGGTGAAAGTAACAAACTTTCAAAATTAAAAAGCTCGCAAAAAAAGAACATGAAAGGAAAACTAAGCTTAGGCAGTTACTTCAAAGGAAACTCCACCGGTACTTTAATCACGAGAGTTTCCCTAATAGCGGTTATGTGAAATCGTCTTAACGTCGGTCGTAAAGGCACATTAGGTACAACTTAAATAGGCACTCAAGTCTCACCTATGACATCGCTCACAGTGGCGTCGGAGGCGACACGAATACATTTCGTTGCTATCTTCTGACCTGAATCTTGGAAATAGAACCGCATCACACCGTGGAACTCCAGATTCTGAAAATAAGAACATTACAGAAAATTAGACACGATTTATTACAATATCAGCGAGTTACCCAGTAACTGGGTTGTGGAGGTCATATAGGCAGTCGCTTCATCGCCCAGTTATTGGTTAACACGATACCCCTTGCCCCCTTAGTAGATACCTTTTATATCACAGTAGAGAATTTCTCCTGTACCGTATGAATTTATTTAGTAACACATCATTATGCACAAACACCTGGTCCCGGAAGTAGGAACAACTATCAGTAGGTTAAACAAATATTTATTCTTTGCGGGAATTGAACCCGGGATTAATTCCATAATGTAAATTCACTACTGCACGCCTTGGTCTAGTGGTCGCAAGCGCTGCTCCTGAGCTCGAGGCCCGGGGTTCGATTCACAGGTCGGGCAAAGTGTTATTGGGTTTTTCTATTTGGAATTTCTTAGTAGCAACCCGGAGTCTGTATTTGTACCCGATTGATGGCAATAGGCTCGCCCCCTATTACATGTGACTTAAACATATACTGGCGAAATGTGGGCGTTCTACCTAAGTACACCTCTGCTTAACCCTTTCGGGATAAGACGCGTGATGACATGTTATGTAAATTCAAATAATAAAAATAATTAAATGGAAACTAAATTATCTCATTCGGTTCTTTGAACGATAAAATAGTTACACAGCGTCCGTTTTATCTCCGCAAAATATTTATCAAACATATTTGCATGACACACGCTTTACAAAGTTACTCACAAAGGCAATTTTAGCTTTGTTGTGTTAACTTTGTTCTGCAATTCTAATCTGGTTAGGCAGATTAAAGGGGACTAAGGCTGCGTTTCTACCAGAGATGTGCGAGGATGCGTAGCGAGGGATGTGTATGAAACAAACCAATAACAACTAAGTTAGCGTCGTTATTGGTTAGTTTTACACACATTCCTCGCTACGCATCCCCACTCATCTCTGGTGGAAACGCAGCCTTAGGCACCCTTAGGGATTAAATTGGTTTACAGATAGAGATGCCCACTGCACACACTGATAAGAGCTCAACTGTGACTAATGCGACACAATTACTTTTTCTATTGTTGTAAATCAAAGTTTGGTTTTCCCACAGTCACACAATATCACGCCTGTAATGCCCGAAGGGTTAGATAGAGGTGTACCTGTGGTGATATACCCACATTTCGCCAGTTATGTTTTTAAGTCCCCTGTAATCCCTTATTATCGCGAGCATATTGCCATCAATAAATCCAAACTCCGGGCTGCTACTAAGAAATTCCTAATGAAAAAACCCAATAATACTTTGCCCGAGCTGGGCCTCACGCTCAGCAGACCAACGAGACACACAGTGATACCAAAAATAAACCAACATTCTTCAGGCTTCGAGCTGCTACTGAAAAATTGCTAACAGAAAAACCCAATAACACACAAAGGTTATCTCATTATAATCTGTAAGTAAAAGTAAATGACCTGTGAATGTATGAAGTGTGAAGGCCTATTAATCTATTATTGCTTTTCCGTGATGTCGATAAGTAGGATTCCTTCCGGGATTAGCGAGGATCAATTGTGTACCAGTGAACGACGTCACAAATACGATTACTTATATCCTGTCCGTGACTCTGCGTTTATCTAAGTCGTTTTAGATAATTATCTATTTTTACATCGTAGTATTTATTATCTAGAATTATTTTTCTTATACTTGACTGAATCATATCAAGCCTTAGTACAATAAATATTAGGTTAATTTGTCTTTTAAAATCAGTTAATCAATCATCATTCATGACGACGAGTAGCGACATCACTGAACATGGCGATCATTCAGGATGATAAATATATCCATACTAATCACACTATCACATCACACTATCACACTTCACACTAATATTATAAAGGCGAAAGTTTGTGTGTGTGTGTGTGTGTGTGTTTATATGTTTGTTACTTCTTCACGCTCAAACGGCTGGACCAATTTTGATGAAATTTGGTATAGAGATAGCTTGAGTCCCGGAAAAGGACATAGGGTACTTTTTATCCCGATATTCCCACGGGATCGAGACTTATGCGGGTAAAACCGCGGGGCGCAGCTAGTATAATATATGTATGCGAAAGTATGTCTGTCTGTTACTTCTTCACGCTTAAACCGCTGAACCAATTTAGATGAAATTTGGTATAGAGATAGTTTGAGTCCCGGGAAAGGACATAGGATAGTTTTTGTTCCGATATTCCCACGGGATCGACACTTATGCGGGTGAAACCAGGAGGCGCTGCTAGTTTTTCTATATGTGCAATAATACGATGGATACCTACTCTCCATGAGAGAGACTAGTTCAGCCATCATGACTAATTTAAAACAAGGCTACGAGTACAAATAAAAATAGGTATTATTGTTGATTAATAATATTGATGTTAATGTTAAAAGTAGTCGTTAAATTAATAAGTAGTAAGGTCAGCAAGTTAATCAAAAGGTAATTAAGACCTTATTCAAAGGTGATACGGTGTATAATGTAACGTTACCTCATTGGGTTCACTGAGCGCGAACAGATCAAGGCGATTGGCGTTCCACTGCTGGATCATGTTGCGGAGCGCCTCTCGCTCCAGCATTCGCTTGTCCGCCGCGTCCATTGTGTCACCGCATCAGTCAGCCTGGAACGTCAGAAAAAAACCATTAGATCGTTACAACATTGACAAAAAAACACCCGTGTCTCTGATGAGGGGTAAAATGATTAACAATACCTTGTGTAGTCAGGAAAATACATGTTTAGCAGGTTGACTCTCATAACTTTATGATTGACTAAAGAAATGACAGTTGTAATTTGAAAATGCGGACAATTTCGGTTTCAGCCAGTTTAGTTAACAATTTGTTTCCCTGACTGTACATAGATCGATAATCTATCAGAAATTTAGAACGCTACAGTGTGTCACTTGGCCATACCATTTTGTTAGATGTTTCAGATCTTATTGCAACATTATAAAGTTAAACAAATTGTTTATAAGCAAATGTCCTGTCAGTCGTAATAAATCAATAGGTGTGCGACTCGCAATAAACTATATTATTTTATTGAATACAATAAAACTCACAGTAACAGCACAAAATTAATTAGCATGACACAAACAATCAAGTGAACTACTATCACATTCATGTCATAGCTCTCATTATGCGACCTAGTGTCAACGTAATTTTTAATTAGGTACTCAAAGTTTATCACGCTGACCACAGTAACGATTTAATTACCTATTAGTTTACCTACATCAAACCCGGTATCTTAATTACAGTCTGAGTTTGAACTAAATGAGGCTAATAGTTATTATTTTGAATGTATTTATTAAACCGCGTAAAACTTTACCTATTGGTTTATTCAGTTTCAGTCACCACAAAAAGGGAATGTCAACAATTAGCCGCACCCAAACAAGTCGTCCTTATCAATGTTCCAATAGCGATAATTTGTCAAATAAATATGGCACCTTTATGATACAGTACACGACCCAAATACCTACAATCGCGAAAAACCCATACCGCTATACGCTTTCTGAAAAGCCCAATGATTCAGGTAACAGCGCAGTTCCGATCAAGCGTCATAGTCTTTCCGGTGTTTTGATTGATGTAACGTTAATGTAACAATCTTACGTGCACAATGCGCGCCGACTGGTTCAGTTAGTTCAGTAACGCATTTCGTTTATGTGTAGTAAACATTAGTATTGAATCAAACAATCACAGTGACTATGGCAACCATTCAATGGTGATCATGAATCTAGGTCAAGCGGCTAAGGTTGTCAGGTAACTTTCTATTACGAAAAGATATCGCATTAATTGGTGATTACTCTTAATTGCATCTGCGTCTAGACAAAATCTAATAATGCATCTGTTATTGTTATTATTTAGAGTTTCAATGAAAAATGTAGTCGGTGTGGGCGGTTTCTGGCATTCATCATGTGCCGGTACATGCACGCTTCACTGTAGGTATTTATATCGTAAACATATGGCCCCGGCGGTCATGAATCGACCGACCACCTATGCCCGTAAATTTTCTCTCTCCTAAAAAGGTAAGTAAGCAAACGTGTGACTTTTAACAAACAACCAAACGTTTTTTAACTTGTAACCAATGTACATACTACTCAAAACAAAATAAGAGCCACCATGTATTTTGTGTATTCTAATAATTGTATTGGGTTTGAGGGTAGATAAATAATTAGATTGAATTAGCTAGCTAATTTTTAATGCAAAAACCTTAAAATTAAATTTATTGATAGATAAAAGAACATCTGATTAGTTTTTTTGTAAAAAATGCAATTTCAGCAAAAAATACATTTAATGAAAAAAGACGTTAAAACAAAAATGTCGAAAGCTTTTTTATCTTTTTTGCACTTCTTTAGTATCGTGTGTGTCCTCCTCTTTTTCGAACACGTTCTTGAAGCCTGGATGGCACACTCTCCACCAAATGTCGCACTGTCTCTTCTGAAATTTGTTCGCAGCTTGACTTTAGCACGTTAATGAGCTGTCGTTCATTATGTAAGGGTTGATTTGTGCCCCGGACACTTCTTTTTAACAAATCCCACATGTGTTCGATGGGGTTAAGGTCCGGACTGTTGGTAGGCCACGGCAAGACACGTATACCAGCATCGTCTAGGGCTTCTCTAGTGGCTCTAGCTGTATGAGCGCGGGCATTGCCGTGCATTAATGTGAATCTTGCACCAATTCTTTGTGCAAATGGCATCACATGAGGTCTTATTATCACCTCAATTTATCGCACAGCCGTTACCGTGCCTCCGCTGCGTATTGCGAGTTCGGTTCGACCTGATAGAGAGATTCCTCCCCATACGATGACATTGGGACCCCCAAATCTGTCACTTTCATGGATACAAACATCCGAAAATCGCTCAACTTCTCGTCTCCATACTCTAATACGACGATCATCACTAAAAAATTTCACTTTACACTCATCAGTGAACAATACTGAGCTCCATTCACTTATGTCCCAGTCCAGGTGCAGCTTTGCTAATGATAATCGGTTTGCACAGTGTACACTAGTCAATAGAATCCGCAGTACGCGTCTCCTAGAAAACTGCTGGTCTTCATGTAACCGATTTCTAATCATTTGGTCACTCACGCGGGTACCGGTCGCCTGGCGTAAGCGATTTTGTAAGGCGCGGGCGGTGATGACGCGCTCTCTTCGCGCAGTCAAACGTATGTAGCGGTCTTCCTGCGAGGTGGTTGCTCGATTCCTGCCAGATAACCGTCTTCTGGTTACACTCCCAGTCTCTTGAAATCGATTCCAAGCATTCTAGATCGCTCGCCTTGAAAAGTCAAGCTGTAAAGCTACAGAACGCTGCGAATGTCCCTCTTGGATCAATGTGATGGCTATAGTTGCGGTTTGCAGGTCCATATGTCTTCGGATCCTCGGCATAGCGCTTTCAAAATGTTTATCCACGTTGCAACTTAGCAAATGTAAGACTGTTCCTAAAAGAATCCACAATTTAAATGACTTAAGTATTCGTCTTAGAATAGGGTAAATTCAAGTGGTTACAAAAAAAAAGTATCAAAGTTGCCCACTTTAAAAATTATGCAAGTGGTATCCTCACATTATGTTTGTTAATACTTCAGGATATACCAGACAAAAGATATATCGTTTAAGAATGCTTTAAAATAATTTAATCAGACCGGATGTTAAAATTCACAAGTGGCTCTTATTTTGTTTTGAGTAGTATAATTTTGATCATTTGCGCTGTGCGCAAGCTCCCACTGCATGCTTTGGTAGAGCTCCGCTGCATTGTGTGTAAACATTCAAAATAAAGTCCAATGAAAAGGTATACAGGGTGAAAATGAACACATTGCGACAAATCGAAATGGGAGATTATACTCATCATTATAAACAACTTTTACTATGGGACCAAACCTGATATCGCGAAAAAAAAATCAGCTGTTCCCTACATTTTGGCGAGTTATGCAAACATAAATGTAGGGAACAGCTGATTTTTTTTTTTCGCGATTTCAGGTTTGGTCCCATAGTAAAAGTTGTTCATAATGACGAGTACAATCTCCCATTTCGATTTGTCGCATGTGTTCAATTTCACCCTGTATAATGATAATGACAATTATCAAAAGTTATTTAATATTAATTTAGGTCACATTTCTAAAAATAAAAGCCTCCATTTGATAGACTGCTTTTACATTGTATACATTACAGTTTATAGCACCTCCCACTGTTTGTCTCTTCACCCAAAGGTTGACTGGTAGAAAATGCCTATATAGCATTAAGTCCGTTACTGTTTGTTCGTTAAAGTATTAAATAAATAAGTATGTAAATGTTAGGATTGGTTACCTAGGCAGAATCATATTAAGCAATAAGCGATAGTCACGCCCTGCATAAGTCGCTGACAATTTGCTTTATAACTTGACCCTACATTGCCATGAAAAGTCTATAAACATATTTTTTATTAGTCAAAAAAAAGGGATTGGTCATTAATAGATGAAATACTTTTCCTCGAAACACTTACGCACCTACTTAAACACTGCTTATTTTTCAAAATAGATACAGGCAGCCCTACAATGCCTACAACAGTAACTAACAACATAACCGGTGTTGGCTTAAGTTTAGAATTACAGAGAAACATGTTCCTATTTCATCTCAGTTTTCATCTGAACCAGTTTATTAGTGTTAACTGTCAGAAACCGAAACAGCCGTCAACGTTGTTATGGTTCGGCTCGCTTCCGCTTTCGCTGAATGCAGCGTACGGTACGAGGTAGGACTACACTTGGCCAGAGCGAGGAACTGCGAGCCATTCAAAACAGATCGTTGACTTTAAAAAAAATAAACACTCATCGACAACTGTTACTGGCAACGTAATACTTTCAAGTATTTATAACCTAGCTCAAGGACGAAAATATACATTTGTGCGCAAGCAAAGAAACGTCCAAGTTTAGATGTCGCGCGAAACGAAACCTCGAATATTTCGGATAGTGTTTGTTACTTTGTTAGCTTAGTAAGTAGGTAGTCGTCTATGGTGCCGGAACTTCACGCTTGAACGCCGACCTTGCCTTTTCCTGTGGCTCACCAGGAGGTGATCTGCCGAATTGTCCGTCATAGATATATTACAAGGGTTATTGACATGGTTCGATTCCATCAATGTTAATCAAATATTCGCCAAAACATTTTGTTTTGGCGAATATTTGATTAACATTGATGGAATCGTTCCACGTCACAATTTCAGCGTATGGATGTTTGGAAATTTTGCTTAATACCTAACAAAATATTTTTGCACTATAAACAAAACCCATAAAATAATAATAGCCATTAATTCCAGGAAGCTACAAACACCTAACAATGCGGTATGAGAATCTGCAAGAAGCAGCACACCAGCGTAATTTATGAGTAAACATAAACATTCTAGTTTTCATTGAACAGGTTAATACTGTTTAAGTGCAGCGTGGGAACGCGTGGAGTTAAAATAATAAAGCGGGTGCAAAAACCATGGGCATATCGACCCCCGCGGCAAGTGCATAGGGGCGGAACAAGTGGACCTATCCGCGACGCGACAACACGTATTTGTTAAGCACCGTTGTGCACTTGCCAGCTCTAACAGTAATCAAGTATTTTTTGGTGTTATTTTTGATTATCTATAAGATTCTTGACAGGTATTCTACGGTTTTTTAACGGCAAAAAAAAACCGACTTCCAAAAAAACACTACAAAGTGAAAAATAACTTTAATTTCGGAAGTCGGTGTCTTTGGATCTGTATTTTAGTATTTTGCCACCGACTTCCGAAATTAAAGTTATTTTTCACTTTGTAGTGTTTTTTTGGGAGTCGGTTTTTTTTTTTTCTTAAAAAGTTTTTATTTCACGCTTTTTAGTGGGTCTGCTTATAATTTATCTAAGTTACAATAGCCTAGTGATCATCGCCTTTTACAAACAAAATATTGCTTTTCCCGATGCAGGGAAGTTAATTGTTGAGGAGTTCTCCAGGTCCACCATCAGCTTCAGCTCCATATCACCATTCACATTGTGACGAGCATGAATTGCTTAGCAACCATATTAAAGTAATCGAATCGCAACCCGTGAAATACTTAGATATTATTGAGTAGTTCCGGTGGCCATCTGTGGTCTTCATCATCAGTTCCACTTCACCAAATGGTGCTTTCCGAGAGCAAGTGCACGAGTTACTATAAAAAATACCCAAATCGCTATAGGTGTGCCTATAATATTTGAAGAGTTCCTTCGATTTCTCCAGGATCCCATCATCAAATCCTGACCTGATGTTTTTAGACTAGAAGCTGATAATCCTGGCTGCAGCATCAGGCCAGACTTATGTCAACATTGCATTGAACTTAAAATTTAGTCCTGTTTAAAATGAGCCCAAACACGACTACGGTGCTGTTATTTCAAGGTTTGTACTTTTTCTGATGCTCCTGGCTTCAGCATCAGGTCTCTATGTACTTCGGTGTTCCTCATTAACAGTACGTTTATCCACACATCGAGCCCTTTTCAATGAGCTTAAACACGATATATCTGCTGTTAGTTGTCGAGGAGTTAGGTACTCTGCAGACTATCCTGACTGCAGCATCAGGTCATGACTTGATGATCATGAGACCAAATGTGGCAAATGCCCTATCAAACATCAAAACAATTTACTAAAACAGTCCTTGCCTATTTGAGTAACTTCTTACTGTTAAGGAGTTGTACCTTCCATCATCAGCCCAGCTACCTGAGATGGTGACAACCATACGCAAATAAACAAGATACTTCATAAAATATGCGAAAAACAATAAGTGAGCCTATAAAATTTGAGGGTTGCCCTCGATTTCTCTAAGATCCCATCATCAGATCCTAACTTGGTGACAATGGGACCACCTCAGAACTATCTACTTTCGAACAAAAAAAGAATTTTGAAAATCCATCGACAATTGGCGGAGTATTCGATGAACAAACATACAAAATAAAAATAACAAAAAACATACAAACAGCCGAACATAGTACTTCCTCCTTTTTGTGAAGTCGGTAAAAACAAAAAAAAAGGGTGAAATTGAATTCATAGGCATCCTTTTAAAGGGTCATTGTAATCATCATTATGAACAACTTTTACTATGGGACTAAACCAAAAATCGCGAAAATGAAATCAGCTGTACCACATAACTCGTCAAAATGTAGGGAAGAGCTGATTTTTTTTTCACGATTTCAGGTTTGGTCCCATAGTAAAAGTTGTTCAAAATGATGATTCCCATGAATTCAATTTCACCCTGTAAAAGATTCTAGACAGGTATTCTACGGTTTTTTAACGGCACAAAAAAGGTTATGATGAAAACTTTTTTACAAAAAAAACAACCGACTTCAAAAAAACACTACAAAGTTAAAAATAACTTTAATTTCGGAAGTCGGTGTCGTTGCTTCAGCATTTTCGTTTTTTGACACCGACTTCCGAAATTAAAGTTATTTTTATTAACCGACTTTAAAAAAGGAGGTTCTGTATTCGACCCGTATGTATGTATGTATGGATGTATGTATGTATGTATGTTTGTATGTCCGCGATTATCTCAAAAACTACTGAACCGATTTTGATAATTCTTTCATGAGTGTGATCTACATACTTTCAGGAAGGTTTTAGTATATAATACATTAGGTAATTATTCTTATGTACGAAGTTATATGCATAAATGTACTGCATCTCCGGCATTTTTTGTGAATTTTGATGATTCTTCGAGTCGTGTCTTCAATGCACTAGTGTTAATTGAATTTATGTGGGGTACGTACAACTAAAAAGTGAAAAATAAAAACTTTTTTACAAAAAAAACAACCGACTTCAAAAAAAACACTACAAAGTGAAAAATAACTTTAATTTCGGAAGTCGGTGTCAAAAAACGAAAATGCTGAAGCAACGACACCGACTTCCGAAATTAAAGTTATTTTTCACTTTGTAGTGTTTTTTTTGAAGTCGGTTGTTTTTTTTTGTAAAAAAGTTTTTAACTTTGTAGTGTTTTTTTGAAGTCGGTTGTTTTTTGTTGTAAAAAAGTTTTTATTTTTCACTTTTTAGTTGTACCTACCCCACACAAATTCAATTAACACTAGTGCATTGAAGACACGACTCGAAGAATCATCAAAATTCACAAAAAATTCCGGAGATGCAGTACATTTATGCATATAACTTCGTACATAAGAATAATTACCTAATGTATTATATACTAAAACCTTCCTGAAAGTATGTAGATCACACTCATGAAAGAATTATCAAAATCGGTTCAGCAGTTTTTGAGATAATCGCGGACATACAAACATACATACATACGGGTCGAATACAGAACCTCCTTTTTTAAAGTCGGTTAAAAAAGAACAACTAAAAAATCATCCATCATTTGTCAGGTATTCGGATTCGCATTAACACTTTCTGTTTCATTAAGCGTTTAAATCATTACCTAACAATTATCTCAAGCCTCATCAAAATCGCTATCTAAAATAAAGCCCGTAACAATCAGCATTATTCTTATGACGCATGTTTTCTCCAGCGGTAAAGACAGCATTTGACAAAATGAGGATGCGCTATCAGAGTAATTGCGTGCACAGAGTAACTCCGATTACGGGAATCTTGAAACTCGAGTGTCTGCGACTCGCTGATGATCGCGACGACGTTGTGCGGGCAGGCCTGAGAACTTGGCCCGCTTATGTGAATGCTCCCATGTCTGTTATGTAATGCGACAGTACTGTTACCCTGTCACGCAACAATACTAATTGACGGCGATTTAAGTTCATCTTCACAATTCACATAGTTGCATTTGCTCGCTTCGGTGTGCCCAGAGACGTCACTCGTCGCTCCTTATCTTGAGCACGGCAAAACATTTCAAAACCGGCTTTTGTATCATCGTTGCCCTCGTTGCAAATGGACAACGAGTTTTTAGATCAACGAAGAGTGACTGATGTCAAGCCGCTAGTTCAGTACCTATACTAAGTTCTATTAAAATGTGGCAGTGGACAAACGACTAATTCAAAATCGTTCCGGACAATTTTTGGTAGCTTTTTTGTAGTATAGTCTTTGAGTCCGTGCCGTATATTGGTAAAACCTTTTTATGACTAAGAAACAAATTAATAAAACTTTATTCTTCATACAGCATTAAGATTCATAGCTATTTGAAAAACAATCTATTACATATATCTATGGCCTTGACCCTGACCAATACTGTCATTTATAATTTTATTAACATTTGACATAAATATTAAAATTTAAAAATAATATAAAATGCTCACTAAAATCTACTAGGTAAAAAAAAAGTCATATAAGAATGAAAAATACTACAATAATGACTGCATGTAATTGTATTTAATAAACGGAATGCGAAAGCACCCAGCTAAGGCATTAGTATGACTCACATAGAAGGCACGCGAGACTCGTCAAGTACCGGCCGGGTAGAGCCGCTAAGCTCTACCCCGAAGACCTTCTAACCAAGGGCTACTGATTATAATATACCTTAAACAAAATGTCGCTTAAATCACCATGCAAACGCTAAAAAACTAAAATACGATAACTACTTAATTGACTGCCAGAAAATGTTCACTAAGGAATATTTATAGAGTTCGTGAGGTTAAAGCTCTTGTGCAATAATATTGGGCATCGACTGGCGCTGCGCTGAGTGTAGTACACCTGCTCCCTACACGAACATTCCATAATATGCGACGTGACTTAATTCTAGAGTCGAGTTACAACTATGTGGGTTATCGTACTTATTATATCGTTATATTTATTACCTTAGTACAAAAAGGTGCTACGTCTAAGTAACGCGGACTGTCAACTTAAGCCCAAAAATAATATAAAATTGGTACACTTTCCCACATCGCGGGCATATGTCACCTTTTCGAACTGTAATATTTCGTAGTCGGGAAAAGTAATGTATGTCACCTTTTCGAACTGTAATATTTCGTAGTCGGGAAAAGTAATGTACACTGTGCGAGTAAAAATTTTTCTAAAGGTGCTTAACTCCGCAATTGTACATTGGAAATAAAAACATGAATGTTGAAATTTTCTTAGAGGTTGTATGTATGTAGTAGACTGTAAAGCTAAGTAGAAAAGATTTAAAATTTAATAGTTATAGGTACGGCAATCAGCTAAATTCCACACAAGTCGCGGACAAAACCATATCCAAAATATGGTTTACTAGCTGCGCCCCGCGGTTTCACCTGCGTAAGTGTCGATCCTGTGGGAATATCGGAATAAAAACTATCCTATGTCCTTCACCGGGACTCAAACTATCTCTATACCAAATTTCATCTAAATCGGTTCAGTGGTTTAGGCGTGAAACGGTAACATACAGACAGACAGAGTTACTTTCGAATTTATAATATTAGTATGGATTCATACTTGCTCTTTTCCGAAGATATTTGAAAATGTTCACTTCAAACATATTTGGCAAAGAAAGCAAGTGAAGCTTTATGTAACTAATCGAAGTAATTGAGAATCATGGCAGAAAAAAATACAGAAATATTAGAGAAGGCAGTATCGAATAACGAAGTGTTTGGTGTCGTTCATTGGCGAAGTGATAGTAGGGCAATACTACGGAGAGTGCGAGAGAGAGGGCTCGTCAGCAATGCTGGCATGCAACCAGCCGGTCTCGAGTGCCACGTTCGGTCCCGCCAGCCATCGACGAGGAGAAAGAAAAGTGTGACGCCACGGACTTCATCGGCATTCGCGCTCCAACAAATGACCGTGACCGGACGACGCGTTCACTCTCAACGAAAACGGGATATCGCCAAGCATGCGATTGTAAGATATAGACGTTTAGTGAAACGTCACCGTAACTAGTCGTTTGCAGAATGTCTGTTCCAGTATACCAAGCCAGTTGACATATATTTAGCTATATCGACCACCGGTACGTACATAGGGTCGGTGGAGCCTGGCACCGAGTGTGCTTTGCAAAGGGAACCGATTCACCTCACGCAGGTTCCGGCAATAGCGAACCTGACACGAAAAATGTCATGTAGCCCCAATTTTATTGGCATCGTTCTACCTACTCGTAAGTACAACGAACGACAAAGTTATTTTTCAAGTAAGTAACTGAATTCAATTCCAGACTTGATTATGATTTCATAACAGTCGAAAAGGTAAACCGATTTAAAAGATAATCTCAAACAATACTAAGTTGCGCCATTGATGTTCAGACAAAGCGAGATGCCATTACAAGCTATTGTTTACTAAATCAGTTTTGCAAGTCAATAGTACCAATTCAGTGTTAAATGTACGTATAATTTGGGTATTTGTAACGTTAAAAAATCTCTTTTGCAGCATAGCACTGACATCATTATAATGTTTGTTACAGTAGTGAAATGTTGAAATGTGTGCTAAATTAAGAACTGCACCGATAAAACCCGTGGATCGATACGATACCGTCCACAATCATTTAATAACTGAAACATTTTTATTCCGAATGGGCATTCTCAGGCTCCCTGCATGAAAACTCAAATAAAATAATAAAATTTGCAGTAGTGTGGTATTTTTGCAGGTAAAAATAAAAAAAATATGTGTAGCATACAAAGGGACTATACGATAATTTTGACAAATTAGGTACTAAGTATAAGTATAGGTACGGTAAGTTAAGACTGCCTACTGGTCGATGCCTGAGACAATTTTAAGTAATTTCATGTCCAAATAGAAAACATTCATTTGTTTTCTTATTTGTTATGTAAAGCAGCGATTCAGTGAGAGTGTGTAAAGCGGTCAGGCTGCGTGAGCCAGGCGCGTTCCACTTGCAACCTAATTAAATTAGAAGCAATCGGCTCTGCTGCGCGGTGCTGCGCCAATCCTAGTGCGGAGCCGCCCCCCTTGTTCATGCGCCCTAAGGTCATTGTTCCTCCCACACGACGCACCAATATGTAATTAACTAACGTGCAAGACAATCAGACGCATATTTTCAATCCTAACGTGCCTCATACATTGTGGCGCCTTTAAGAGTCTATAACTCCGGCAACCGAATGAGTGTCTATAGGTTTTAGTTGACTCCTCTATTCGCATGGTTAACTCGTCTTTCGAATAAAGTTCCTGCATATAAAGTACGTCTGTCGTCGCGAAATGGTAACCGCAAACGGGTGCAGGGCGAACAAACATCCGCATTAAGCCATTGAGCCGACTGTAGTCTTCGTCGGTCACTTTCCGGCGACTCCGGCGCCATACGTCAGTCAGAGCGTAACCTCTGCAGCACAGAATGCAACATGATCCGAAGGAACAAACGAAAGCCTCGATGGCGCACGGTGAAAAAAAAACTGGTTCTGAGTAGTTAAATGGCATTTATTGCGAGAAGTTGGCGTGAAAGTTTGAACCGAGCTTAGAAAACTGGCTACTTCATTACTGACCAATATTAGATCTAATAGATGGGCAGTTGCGCTATGTTTTCTATCACACGCCTTAACCTAACCGGTAGTAACTTAGTATTAGCGTAGGACTTATTCCAGGAATTCAAATGTCTCCATAATGCTCGCTTATAACTTGGAAATCAAGGCGCATTCTTCTTATTCGTGTGCGATACTAACAAATTTTATCTTGCTTTCGAGAAAGAATAAATATATAATTTCGGACCGGATGCAATGAAAGTTGTAAACAAACTGAACCTAAATATATTCACCAACTGGAGCAAACGTATGCATTACTTACTTTGTTTACATTACACGTGTAGATCTCAGTACGTTATGAAGGGTCTATTAGTCAGTGTCGGAATTAGCGGAAACTCGTAAATTTGGAGAGTGAAACTAACACAATTTGCTTTGGAATCAATGAAACTTTTTATCTTAATGGGCCAAACAGTTATCGGTATAATATCACGTCAGTGTGACGTATTTACATAATATGAGTTCGAAACACTGCGATGTGTGAGCAAGGAGTTTAGTTGCACTAGCACAACACGGTTTAAATGTTTGAAGCGAGACAGCAAGGCTCCGGGGCGGGCACAGCGGCGCATTTACTGCGTTGATACAGCGGCCCTTGTGGCGAAAACCGCCAGGAGAACGTATAAAGACGCAATCAGCGAGAGAAAAGCGCACACAAACTGAGACGGAGGTGCAAGCAACGCCTTAATGGAATACTTAAAAATTCAGGACGTCGACCATAGCTGTGACCTACTGACGAACGCAATGGTATTTAACATAGCTGGTTAACGCTTTCTATCTACAGAATGCAGTACAAGCAATATGTGGCGGAGACCACATAGTGAAACAGGTGAAACTTACTTCGATACAATGCACTCGTTAGACGATTGGCTGGACAGCAAGCTGGCTAGAATAATCTACGTCATGCTATCTGAAACAAAAGAGCCGTTTGAACATTGTGTTTAATTTGACAAAATGATACAAGTGCAACGAGGCCACCCATCCATCAGCACAGTTACGATATCAATTGCCACAAATTGTGAAGCGAAACCAAAATAATAGCGTGACAGTCACAACGTACAATTTCAAACTGTCATAGAGCGACTACTCATAATTACAAACCATTGCGCAAATAAAAATGCGAAATCGGTTTCTAGTGTGATATTAAGGTAGTTTATATCGTCGTTGTACCATAAAGAAAATAAAATATTGCAGAAATGGTAAGAACGAACATATTGGAATCACTTCAGGGTGTTGGTTGGACACTTTCAATTTTCTTTGAATCTATACAGGGTGTTACGGAAAGGGTATATCAATACAAACGGGTTGAAGAGTGTATCTGATCTAGAATCTCTGTACAAAATTTCAGCTCAAAAGCAGTAACTTTGAAAATGCTTAATATTTTTTTATTACGAAAGTTATTAAATTGAAATCATAACAAACGTGTCACCGCACCACGAGGGTCATTATCCATTATCTGTAGTGTGTCTGTGCGCCTAGTACACGCACATCACGCCGCCGCGCGCCAGTGCAGCGCCGTGATGTCGAAATAAAAAATTATAAGCATTTTCAAAGTTAATGCTTTTGAGCTGAAATTTTGTACAGAGATTCTAGACCAGATACACTCTTCAACCCGTTTGTATTGATATACCCTTTCCGTAACACCCTGTATAAATATATTTATTTTGTATTGTTATTATTTTCTTAATATGCCAGAACCAATTTATTGAACTACTTGCTTTTACCCGCGGCTTCGCCCATGTGGAAGTCCTAACCCAGGCTATGGTCATGGTCTACTCGTGCCAAATTTCATCTAAATCCGAGGAGACAGAAAGACAAAAAAATTACTTTCGCATTTATAATAGTAGTGTGGATGTATTTGCCCTTCAGGCCCAACTTTCTCAGTAGTCGGGATTTTTTATTACTTGCACCCTGTATTTAAAAAGTCTGTGACGATGTTCACCTTAGTAGTCGCAATTTTTATTACTAACACTAACACCCTGTATTTAAAACTCCGTGACGGTCTCATCGTAGCAGTCAGGATTTTTTTTTATTTGCACCCGTCTTTGTGGAGAAAAGCGTGCGTGATCCGTATAGGATTAACATTGGGTTACCTGTACAAATGTACCTAATAAAAAATATACACGGTCGATGGTAACTCACCGCTGACTCACAAAACCTTTTGCTTCAGGCATACTATGCATACCATGAAATCTATCATAAAAATCTGACTCGATCCATAATAGGAATGCTGAAAAATGTATGCAAGTTAAAATAATAAGGACAAATAAAAAATTGCGGTATCGAAACTCGTACCTGAATTCGTTCGCAATGATTGTATTGAACACGGAGCTACTCAGCGCGTGCATCAGTGAGTCATTGAGGCAACGACCGGGTGGTATAGACGTACATACAGAATGGTTCATCCATTTTTCACTAACTAAATTCTTACGTTGATAAGACTTTTTCCGTACACCAGGATGACCCTTTGATGATTCCCAAATAACTGTCATAGTACAAGTGTACAATCAAGGAACAGTAAAGTAAAAGATTTTTAAAGTTTAAATATTACAATGGAAATGATGAAGTTACATCATCACAAATCACAATCATCATTGATGATAGTTACAAAAGTTAAAAAATGTGTGGCAGCTATCAATGCCCCTCTAAACATAAGAAACACATTGTTCCAGACTGAACTATGACATGGGTAAATATTCTGCATTTTTTACTTGCACCTTATTATTTTTCCGAAACGAATGAACCGAACGTAAAGGTGATGACATGCGCCTGATACCAGCTAAACAAGTAGTAGGATCTTTCGAAACCGTATCGTTAATCGTAAAGATGAAGTATTCCTGAAGAAGGTTGTGTAGAAGGTTGTGTCACTGTCACAAGTACGTACCGACCGCATAAACCCATACAAAGCTAATTAGAATGGAAGTCTCGTATGCAAAGCATTATAGTCAATAGGTACTCGACACTCGTGGTCGAGTATGGTAAATGCGGCATAGGCCTGCGTACAATCACGGCACGTGTCACGATTGTTCACCAGCAACCGTCATCGTATTGGGAATCATCATATCCCCAAGGAAATATTGATAATATTAACATTTAATAAAACAAAGTCCCCCGCCGCGTCTGTCTGTCTAAACGCGATAAACTCAAAAACTGGCGAACAGATTTTCATACGATTTTTACCAATGGACGGAACGATTAATAAGGAAGGTTTAGGTGTATGACTTATTAAGGTTTTGTGTAAATTGGCTGAAATATGACGATGATTGTTGATGATGTTGGAAACAATCATGCCAACTGGGAGCTTTACGGGCGTGCGCCGCGTAAACCAATAGTTATATGAAAACAATGTGTCACATTGTTTACCTGGATTAACACATAAGGTATTTTTAATCCCGGTAGTACGATATCCACGTGGGTGAAGCCGCGGGAAAAAGTTAGCAATAAATAAGTATCTATTAGGTACCAACTATTGCATAGCCTAAAACTTAACGTACCTAATAGTTCTTAACTATGGCTGATTCATTCATAGTACTTACTTACAATATTTGCGACAAACGAGTCCATAAACTTTTAGGGAGTGGTGTCGAAACCCAGAAATCACACTTCACACTAATATTATAAAGGCGAAAGTTTGTGTGTGGGTGTGTTTATATGTTTGTTACTTCTTCACGCTCAAACGGCTGGACCAATTTTGATAAAATTTTGTATGGAAGTAGCTGACACCCTGGATTAACATTTTTTTTTTTGTACTGGTATCTGCAATCAGCCTTTAGGCTATAAGCAAATGTGTTGTTGGTTCATGGCGTGGGTATGCAGGGCTCCAGTGAGCACCGCACATATGGTGCTTATATATTTGTTCAGCTCGAGGATGTGGTGCCTTTTGAGGCGTTTGGTGATATTTGCATGGAGCAGGTCTACGGCCAACTGATTTGGATGGTTTTTGAGTCTGTCCTTGTATGCATTTTCTACTATCAGTATATTCTCCTTTACTGTGTTTACTTTTAATAGCTCGTGGATTTCTGCATTGGTGATGAACCAAGGGGCATTGGAAATTGACTTCAGAATTGAGTTTTGTAGTCGTTGCACTATGTTGATGTTTGAATCCGAGGCACTACCCCATAGCTGCATCCCGTAGGTCCATATCGGCCGTATCACGGCTTTGTAAACCAGTAACTTGTTCTCGAGTGAGAGTTTAGACTTTCTTCCCAGTAACCAGTACAAATTCCTAAAAGTGATATTAGCTTGGTCCCTTTTGGCTTTGATGTGGGTTTTCCACGTTAGTCGCCTGTCCAAATGCATACCCAGGTACTTGACAACGTATTTGTGTGGCAAGTCATTGCTTCCCAGCTTGACCGCAGGGCAATCACCTTTTTTGAGTGTGAATGTCACTTGTGTTGATTTTGATACGCTTGCAGTAATTCTCCACTTTTCAGGCCAACCATCTATTAAGTCTAGTGCCTCTTGCAGCTTTCTCGAAGCTTCTATTGGGTCTTTGTTGCTGGTCATAACGGCTGAGTCATCGTCAAAAGTAGCAGTTGTAACATCTGGAATTTGTGGTATATCTAATGTAAAGATAGTGTAGAGAACGGGACCCAGAACAGAGCCTTGTGGAACTCCTGCTCTTATTTCATGGAGCTCAGAGTAGCTATCCTCTTCTCTTACTTGAAACAGGCGATCTGTTAGATAGGACTCGAGAAGTCTATAGTAACTGTGAGGTAGGTTTGTTTTAATTTTGAAGAGTAGGCCCTTGTGCCATACTCGTTCAAATGCCTGTTGCACATCTAAGAATACAGAAGCGCAATATTCTCCTAGCTTGCTTGTTACACACTCGATGAACTTGCTCTATTGTGGAATGCCTCTCACGGAACCCAAACTGATGATCAGGTATCACACTGTTCTGTGCTAATAGTGGTTTAAGCCGGTGTAAGATTAACTTTTCCAATAATTTTGAGTTGATGGGCAATAGGCTGATTGGTCTGTAGGAAGTGATCTCATTATCTGGTTTTCCATGCTTGTATATCATTTTAATTTGTGATACTTTCCACTGCGAAGGGAAATAGCCCACTCTTAGAATTGCATTATAAAGCACTGTTAGAAAAACAATAGCCCTCCTTGGCAACTCAATCAGTACTTTCTTTGTAATAAGATCATACCCAGGAGCTTTCTTGTCCTTGAGTCTTTTTATCTGTGTCATTACTTCCTGAGGTGTTATTGGTTTGGGTGGCAGCTCCAATTGGAAGTTTTGTTTCAGGGTTTCGTCTATATTTGAGTCTTTGTCGCTGCTCCGGTTCCTAGGTTCATTTGGGACAAATACAGCAGCCAGATGTTTAGCGAATGCGTTTGCTTTTTGCTCACTCGTTCTTGCCCATTGATTGTTGTTCAATTTTAGAGGAGGTTTCACTGCTTGGGGTTGATCATATTTTGCTGTGTATTTCCATCACACTAATATTATAAATGCGAAAGTTTGTGAGTGTGTGTGTGTGTTTATATGTTTGTTACTTCTTCACGCCCAAACCGCTGAACCGATTTAGATGAAATTTGGTATAGAGATAGTTTGAGTCCCGGAAAAGGACATAGGCTACTTTTTATCCCGATATTCCCACGGGATCGACAATTACCCGGGTGAAACTGCGGGGCGCAGCTAGTAAGGAATAATTCGTGGCAGACGTGGCCGTTAGGCTTTCTAGTTGTGCTTCCAGGGTGAGGTCCTCTGCTTCTTTGAGTGCCGATTTAAGCAGTTTTTTCATTTTATTGTACTTTTTCTTGTCGTCGGGGTGTTTGCTTGTGTGCCATACCCTACGAAGTCTCCTTTTTTCCAGTACTATAGCCTTTAATTCCTTAGGCAGATTTTGAGTTTTAATTTTTCTGTCAATTTCGGGTGTACATTTCCAACAGGCTTCTTGGACTAATTTAGTGAAGTATTCAGTAGCTTCATCAATGTCATTTTCTGTTTTAAGCCTAATATTTAATTTTATATTATTTTCCAGGTAGTGTCGGAAGTCATTCCAGTCGGTTTTATTATTGTAGAGAGGTTGGTTTATCGAGGTTGATCACGGTGGTGCTGACGGTCATAATTATCGGCGTGTGGTTAGAAGATCCATCGAGGCAGGACTCAGTGTGGCAATAATGTTGGGACATTCCCCGCACAATAAAGAAGTCTATTATGTCCGGCCGCTTGTTTGGATCTGTTGGCCAGTGCGTTGGTTCTTTTGTTGACAGCGTGATGAGATTTGTGCTGTCAATTGAATTTTTAAGTTCCCTTCCGCGGGTTGTGACTAGTCTGGATTAACATATAGGCTAGGAAACTGCGGGGCGCAGCTATTATAATATAATTACACCAGTCCAGGCAGCCTGGCCAATTATTTTTGACTGATTATTTTCTTAACTTGGGTCTACTTGCACATTGATAGAAATCAAAATTGCATTTGGACGCTTATTTTTCAACTAGGTACTCCAATCCCGGTATTGGTTAATACCGGGAACCCGGACATTTTTTGTCATTTTTCAATGCCGGTATTGAAATATGCAATACCGGAAACCCTGTGTTGGTTATTTTAGTTTACGTAGAAACTACAGTGACACAATTTCGTTCTTTTGCATTATTATATTTCCAACACAGACTTATATAAGTCTGTGATTTCCAACCAATTTTTTATCTGGGTAAGTCTATATAAACTGCTTATTTTAATTATCTCATGGTTTATCCGCTTCGATGTCGCGAAATCTCATAAAGATCGGCAACAATAGAAAAAGTAAGTGTCTCATTACTCATTAGTGAGAGTTGAGCTCTTATTTAGACACATTTTACTATTACTTGCGCAGGTAAAGAATGCGATTAAAAAAATGGTAGTCTTTGTATTATATATTTAGTGATCAATCAAATTTTTTTTATGGCGTTCAATAAAGTATAATAAATATAATCAAATTAGGTTTTGTGTAGGAACGCAGTATACATACATAATTATATCAACCCTTTGTATGCCTGTGTATAAAACCTACATCAATTACAGCCTTATATATATATTACATAAGGAATGTTAGATCCTTCATAAGCCATGTAAGACACAATATTTATTTTGAATTTATAGATATTTAAAAAAGCAACAGACAAAAATTTGGTCAGTAGGTCCCTATTGTCATAAAGGCATCCACTAAGAAAGGATTTTTGGAAATCTGGCCCCAAGGACGATGAAAAAAGGATTTTGAATGAGGAATTGTAGTGGTTGAGTTCATAGGCTTATAACTTAGTATGAATACTTAAATAAATAGTAAAGTTTTGCATTATTCATTCTATAAAACAAAAGGTTTTCAAGGTGTTAAAGTACGTATGGAAGAAACTTAAGGTGTAATCCAATTAATTACAAACTGTATAATAATATAAGAACAAAAAATAAGAATAATAAGGATTCAGATTTTTTTAAATCATACCAAATTAGTTCAAAACGGGTAATCAAGTATTTAGGGGATGATTTAACTACTTCTTTCACAATTACCTTGTAAATTGGTAAATAAGGGAAACATACATACCAAATAATTTTATGAAAATCAACCCATTTTGGCATGTAAATAGTTTGTTTACAAAATCTTGTTCCTTCAATTTAGAAATTTAAAACTTGGCACAAATACTTATCTCGGTAAATAATAAAGATCACAATGAGGCATTATCCAAAAGTACCATTTAAAAGGGGGTGGGTACAGGAAATGTTGAAGTTTGAAGGAGTAAGAACGAAATCTATGATAAATGCAGTATTGAAGTGGTCTAACTGAATAAATCTCATTGATAAGTACCTAGTTTGATATGTGTACAGCAATATCCTTCATCAAGGTAACAACTAATGAATAACTTGTGAACTTGAATTATAATATATTATCTTTTAGAACAAAAACATTACTTTTCTAAACTAGATACTTTCTAAATACAGCCAAATATTATTGTACCAGAACTTTACCAAAGTTTTGAAAAACTTTATAGAATAGAAATTATTAACGTTATTGCTAAAAGTTCTTTGGAAGTAGATAATGTTCAAAATTAAATGATTAGGTACCTACTTTTGAATTAAATACTAAATATAATGGTTCTACAGTCACATCAATGATCGGATCATTAGGTAGGATGTGTAATCACACAGATAACGTTACGTGATTAACCTGCCTGTGTCACAGCATTCCGCGCAGAGCAGTCTCAAACTTTTAATTATTAGTATTTTACCAAACTAACCTGTTGTACTGCCTAAGTTTCAATTCGACAGCAACCACACATAACAACGAAACGATGATCATCAAATACACGAAAACAATCACTCTTTAGAACTTTGAAATTAGTCAACAACTTTTCAATGTACTGCGCGACACGGTTTTCTTAATAGTATATCACACTTTCAAAGTTCAATAAAGTAGTCAAATGTTGTAGATAAGTACATAAAACACACGTTGACATCAAATTGTAATCTTCAGTTCATATTTGTATACTTAAAAGATCGCTTAAAAGTTGGAAATGATCCCAAAAATATTTTTCAATGTACGTAAGAACAGCATTTACGAGAATGACGCTGACAGTCGGAGTCAGCAACCGTCTCCACAACACAAAAAAGAACTTTTTTAATTTCCTTCGGCACCGATGCCACAGATTATAAAACATTAATTGTCTATAAACTAAAGTTACAGTAAGTATTTTTCATTCTTTACTTTCTTTCAAGTCACTTGAAAGAATTAATTCATGCTACTGGGGCATGGTTCCATGCCCCAGTAGCATGAACTAATTCTTTATTCTAGTTCGTAACAAAATTATTGTTAATTCGTTTTGCATAGCCATAGGCATTATTTAGATAGGGCCTATGCAAAACGTTTTTGCACGCGCCACAGCCAATTCGCCATCTTCAACCCTTTTACTTGAAAAAAAAAGTAGTAGGTACAGACGCCAGCACATCAACCTACTACAATCTGTCAAATTTCTTCAATAGATTTTCAACTTTATCACTGAAACATAAGGTTCAAAGTTGATTGGGAAAATGTGACAGTTAGGTGTAGCTTGATGTGCTGGCGTCTGTACAAATCCTTTCACATTAATTTACCTATGATTTTGCATCATAGTGAGCTTTATTCACATAAGGTTACAGTGAGAAGTAAAACAACTGTGAGTTGCGTTTGCATCGCAGTTTTTGTTGCGTTAGATGCGCGTCGACCTCAACGGCGCATAAAACAGTGCTCTGTGCTTAGCTGTTTCCAACTGTTCCAGACGAGATCAATTGTCTTACATTTTTTGACAGATTGGAAGATGAAGGAAGAGGTCGTGAGGTACAGACGCCAGCACATTAACCTACTACAATCTGTCAAATTTCTTTAATAGATTTTCAACTTTATCACTAAAACATAAGGTTCAAAGTTGATTGGGAAAATGTGACAGTTTCGGGTAGGTTGATGTGCTGGCGTCTGTACCTACATTTTGAGTAAGTATGAATCACAGAGTACTACAATAAAAATAGTAATATAATTATGTCTTTTTTCTAATCAGAAAGAAAAATGAAACTATGCTAATGGATGGACCGTGTGAAAGATTATAATGGTTAAAAGTAGAAAGGGGATGACTACCGAGAGAGAAGAAGTATGGAGGAAGACATGCTTCACCAACCCCAAAGAAACTGGCGAAGAGGCAGGAGAATGATGACGATGATACGAAAAAATAATTGTATGGAAATTTTGCATGAATCTACCAATACACGGGTGACAGCTGGTGATGATGATGGTGCCAGACTGACCATCTAAGTTCGCCCTAAGAATGAAACAAAAATCTTCGATTCAAACTCAAAGGCCTATTCACAGGGCGCTTTTTTATTTATACTCAAATCTCAAATCGTTTATTGCAATCCATAATGTACAATTACAGGTGGTAAATAAAAATAATGGAAACAATTATGGACCCTGTCGGGCACAGCAATTTTTTAAATAAGTAAGAGACACACTTTATTAATTTTCCTTATTATAAACTCAGAAATATTTTCTATTCTATTAACTTTGTATTTATATTTCTATTAATTCACTAATTTCATTAATATTTTATATGCAGGTCTATCTATTTATTTATGAATATAAATGGGGACGCTCGCCCACGAACGGTTAAGTTTCTCATTTCTTTCATTATATTCTAATGTAGTATAATTAATTAGTGTTATGTTATCCATTTATTTTTGTTAATTTACTTATTAATATATATCTGTTATTCATAATTATTTATTATTATTATTGAATTTTAACTATTAAAATTATTTTATATTCTATTATCTATGTATTTATATTACGCACAGTCAACGCGCAAATAAAAACAAAAGACAAGTAAACTAGTATCAAATCTCTTTTTGAAGAATGTAGTTACGCAGTTCTGGAAAAAAAGACAAATTCAACGAGTTTTGTAGATTGATTTTCTTGCTTTTTGCCACCTTTTCGCTAATGGGTAATGTAATAGTAGGCTGAAGCAAAATCCGTTCAATAACTCAATCCAACGATTAAGGCTAAGAACTCACGGAGCGATTTTCACTCGCGCCCGCCGCGGTTGCGGGCCCGCAGCTCCTGTAGAATGCAAATATACATGTAAAAAATTAAAGCACATTTCACGACGCGTTTTAAGCCCGCGGTGTGCGCGGTTGTTTGCGGATCCCGCTGCACCGGCGGGCAACTAGTAGAATCGCGCGGGCCGCGGTCATCCGCAGCCTCGGCGGGTAGCGCCCGCGCGCTCTGCGATCAGTTGGCGGGCGACCGTAGCGGCGGCGGGGGGCATAGAAATCCGACGCCATTTTGCAACCGCCCGTCTTGCGATCATCGCCTGCCAAGTTTGCGGGCGATGATCGCAACCGCGACGGCTGCGTAACCGCACAAACAACCAGTCTCGTGAGTTTATACATAAAACAGCAATTCCGCGACCGCGGGTGAAAATAGCTCCGTGAGGTCTTAGCCTAACTGGGTTGTTTGATGTCGACGATGTCATCGTCGCCACTAGGTATCCAATCCATGAATATTCCAATCATAAAAAACCACGGAGTAAATACAAAGTATTTACTTCGTGTAAAAAACACGCTTTAAAACGCACTAAATATTATAAAAGCGTGAAGAGCTTTGTTAATAAGATTATAAGTGCGCTCCACGCGCTTTAATTTATGATTTTGTTACATTGTTAGTTAGTTACAAGTGGAGCTAATAAAAAAAAACACTACAAAGTGATAAATAACTTTAATTTCGGAAGTCGATATCGTTGGTTCCGCATTTTCGTTTTTAGACACCGACTCTCGAAATTAAAGTTATTTATCACTTTGTAGTTTTTTTTTGTAAAAAAAGTTTTTATTTTATACTTTTTACCTATCCCACACAAAGGAGAATGGGCAAAATGGTACCCGGCTCCAATAGATATGATTGTAGTGTCGTTTAAAAGGTCTTACCAAGAGGAACAATATTTACTATAGCCGCCAGTCTCAAATCTGATTGCGTTTGGAGATAAACGACAGTCCTACTGACTAATAAAAACCCTGTTCCTTCGGTTGCCCTTTGCGTTCCAGGGCCACGGTAACCTGTTTAGACAGCCCCGTGACCCCGGCGATAAACATACATATCCGAGTATATTAGGTACCACTTATCTATGTAAGAAAATGAGTACCTAGGTAACATTTTCTGCATTTCCGTTCATGTTTTCTATTAATAACGCTTTTACGTAAGACTTTGCCATGTACCCCTCCTTTCAACTCGAGCCCCGCTGTTCCCGAGCGCGGGGTGTGCGCGGGAGCAGTAGGGAAGGCGTCGACGTCCGCGTCAGTCGCTCGTTTGTTTTGCACTCGTGACGACGTTTAGCTGCTGTTTGAGTTTCTTTTGTGCTTTCATAACTAGGCTTTATTAACTACTGACCTCTGCGCTCCTACTGGACTTGTTACCCGCTATTAACGTTGACCTGTGCTAGTGTTGTGGACTATACTGATTTGCTTTGGGAGTGGATCACATTGGCAGACCACAATTATTGGAAAAATCTCACTATACCAAAAGCATTATTTAGAAATGAAAATAATGATAAGTTATTATTGATTGGCGACGGTACATACATTTACATAAATAAAAGCTCGAACTTCTTATTCCAAAGATTGTCCCACAGTTTACACAAGTTTCAGAATACATATTAGATGTAATGGGCCCATACGCTGCAATAAAAACAGATGCGCAAATAATGGGCGACATTATGAATGATGGAGAACATCCACTACTCTGCTTACTCCGAACAAACGATGCTCTTATATTAGATCGAGGTTTTAGGGACAGCTTGGACCTCATTAATGAATGTGGGTATGAATCCCATGTCCCACCAACAAAGAACCGCCAAGAGACACAGCTGACCAGTGAACAATCCAACGAAGCTCGATCGGTAACGCTATGCCGCCATGCCGGTGGGTTGTGAAAGTGATAAACAGCCGGTTTAAACGTGATTTTAAACTCTTGCGGCAAAAATATTTTAATAATTCACTGCCCACAATGTTCACTGATTTTAAGATTGCCGCAGCTATCACGAATCACTTCCACCAACCCATCGTGGATAGCATATACGCAGGCGAATTCGTGAATATTATACGGCAGAAAATAGATACCCCGCATCTTCTGCATATGTATGTAGAGAGAAAACGGCTCAATCACAGAAGAGTAGATTTTCAGAGGTTGGAAGCGAGCCAGATAGAAAACTTCCCTTCAATGACGGAGGAGGATATAATTCTACTAGCACTAGGTGCATACCAACTCAAGCTGGCAAGATCTTACCGTATATAATTAAAACGTACAGAGAGGGAGGACTAGAAGATCTGCCAGACTATGGCATACACGAAGGTGCCCGGCTTTTGCGTGGACGAATCCAGTCGCGACATGTCCGTATAAAAACATATTTTTGTTATATATTGATCAACAGTGCAAATAATATTGTCCAACATTATTGCGCATGTTTAACCGGGCGACGTACGATGAGCACTTGTGCACATATAGTGTCCATCGTATGGTACCTAGGTTATGCGAGGCATACGGGATTTACTGCTCCGGCATCTTTCCTCAATGCTGTTATTGTTGATAACGATATGTGATGTTTTAAATCTACTCACCACTTAACTATTACTAAAATCTATGATTTTTATTTTAAGAACGCTTATTTTCTTACTTCTTTGAATGATGGAATGCTAAGTGTGTTATATTATTGTCTAATTCTATCTAATTCTAGCTTTCTTTTACTAATACTAGTTTGTAGTAAATTCTCATTTATAAAACTTAGTGAGATTACTGCTTACCAAACGTGAATAGGGACAGGCGCCATGGTAGACGTTTTTCTGCATCAAAATGTCTTTTCAATGATATATTAATGATGACTATTGGAGCGGGTACCACGTTCCATATATTTTTGCCCATTCTCCTTTAATTAACCTTTTAACCGCTTACGTCGGATTAATCCGACAAATATTTTCGTGCCCATTCCGCCAGAGTCGTATACAGGGTGAAATTGAAAACATGCGACAAATCGAAATGGGAGATTGTACTCATCATTATGAACAACTTTTACTATGGGACCAAACCTGAAATCGCGAAAAAAAAAATCAGCTTTTCCCTACATTTTATGTTCGCATAACTCGTCAAAATGTAGGGAACAGCTGATTTTTTTTTCGCGATTTCAGGTTTGGTCTCATAGTAAAAGTTGTTCATAATAATGAGTACCTACAATCTCCCATTTCGATTTGTCGCATGTGTTCAATTTCACCCTGTATATACGACCAAATAACACATCTCGTTTAATCTATATTATTATTACATCATCACAGCTCGTTTCATCGGTATTTATTTTTCGTTTTTTCTCGGGCGCTGGGGCACGACAACTGATATAAAGTCGGGCGGTTAAAAGGTTAACACTAGTGCATTGAAGACACCGACCAGAAGAATCGTCAAAATTCGCATAGAAATGCCGGAGATGCAGTACATTTATGCATACAACTTCGTACATAAGAATAATTACCTAATGTATTATATACTAAAACCTTCCTGAAAGTATGTAGATCACATTAGTGAAAGAATGATCAAAATTGATTCTTTAGTTTTTGAGATAATCGCGGACATACATACGGGTCGAATACAGAACCTCCTTTTTTGAAGTCGGTTAAAAAACTTTTTTACAAAAAAAAACAACCGACTTCAAAAAAAAAACACTACAAAGCGAAAAATAACTTTAATTTCGGAAGTCGGTGTCGTTGGTTCCGCATTTTCGTTTTTTGACACCGACTTTTCGCTTTGTAGTGTTTTTTTTTTTTGAAGTCGGTTGTTTTTTTTTTGTAAAAAAGTTTTTATTTTTCACTTTTTAGTTGTACCTACCCCACACAAATTCAATTAACACTAGTGCATTGAAGAATTGAAGACACGACTCGAAGAATCATCAAAATTCGCATAGAAATGTCGGAGATGCAGTACATTTATGCATATAACTTCGTACATAAGAATAACTACCTAATGTATTATATACTAAAACCTTCCTTAAAGTATATAGATCACACTAATGAAAGAATTATCAAAATCGGTTCAGTAGTTTTTGAGATAATCGCGGACATACAAACATACATACATACATACGGGTCGAATACAGAACCTCCTTTTTTAAAGTCGGTTAAAAAAGCATGTTAATAAAGCCGGTTGAATCGTAATTTTCATTGCACTCTTTCGAACAATTTCATAGAACCTTTTAAGAAAATGCTGATCAAGACGATTCCAGTCTCGCCCGATTTAATACCAAGTAGACCGCCAAAGCAGTTTTGGACTGAATTAGAAACTAACTGGATTGGAAGTCCAGTTGCGCTCCAGCTCTATATTATATCAGTTCAATCAATGGACTGCTATTGAAATAATGTAAACTACCCATAGCAGCCACACAATAAGCTACTTTATTGAACCCTGTTTTGACATGAATGAAATGCATTTGAACAGCACAAATTATAGAAAAATAAGAAGGCAGGAAGCACTCATATCTGATTCCATTTCAAAATATCAACCTGTTTAGGGAAAAGCCAGCATGGATTTCATAATTTATTTATATTTTGTTCTAAACTTGTACATTCACGCACATACACACAATAAATGTCAATAATAAAAACAAGTTTAGTCGGCCCAAATATAAAAAAAGGTTGATACAAATGGCACTACTACCCATACCACTACATGATACTATAATTGTTTGTGGAACAGCAATATACCAAGTGATTTATTAATCAAGAACACATACAGATCAATACAGATATAATATTACACTGTTCACAAACGTCACCAGTGTATCTAAATATTAAATACAATAAGGGAAAAATAAGATTATTTCGAAAAGTGAACATAATATTTATTTATTATTATATAAAATAATACTTGACCTTAAAGTCAAATTAATAAATCTACAAAGTTGTATGAATTACAAATCAAGAGATTACAAAATACCTATTTGAATAAACTCTACAAAAAAAGGATCTTACAAATTAAATCTTAAAAGTTGTACGTTTCTAGGGAGAGCTAAGTCATCCCAAATTTATTCAAGTGAGATATATCTTTAATTTGCTAAATATTTCGAGTAAATGCATTGTAATCACTAATCACACAGTCTCTTAAGCAGCTATTACACTTGAAATAATCTTTAATTTCTCACATGATTAAAATTTGGGTAGACAATCTCAGATGAGAATTTTGTACTGTCATGATAACCCCATGTGCAATATTATCCAAAAGGTTTTTACCAATATATGCAATAATGTAAAGATCTACAACAAAATGAGTAAATTGCAGTAACACACAAAAAGAGTTATCGTGACAAACAAATTACACTAAAAGTGAGTGTTGAGTCAGAAAACAAAACACATATTTTACTGCTCCTCAGAGCCTTCATCCTCATAATCTTCATCCTGTTCCTCCTCAGTGGAGGCGGCATCTTTCTTAGGTGGTGGGTCCTTGCGTGGTCGTCCACGGCCCCTTCCTTCAACTGGTGCACTCTAGAACAAGAAACGTAAAAGTTTACATTAATTAAAAAATTCTAAATCAATTTGATTTCCTATTTACACAAATATATTATTTTACCCAAGAATTTAATACCTTTCCTTTAGCAGCTGCCTTTTTCTTAGATCCCTTAGGCCTGCCTCGCCCTCTTTTTGCTACTGGAGCTTGTTCATCATCCGATGATTTTGTGGATTCCTTAGTCCTGGTAGCTGCCGGTGGTCTCCCCCTTTTCTTGGTGTCACTCTTAGCCTCCTGATAATACAAATAAATACACACAATTAATGTAGTGGTAGTCAGGTAATTTAAATGCATTTTTATATGACAAAGACCTAAAATAAAAATAAACTCACTGATTGTGTTCCATTGGCTTTTGGTCTACCGCGTCCTTTCTTCTCTACGACCGTGGATCCGTCATCAGACATAGTCGGTTATTTATAAACAGCTAGGTACAAAGAAAAAATCTGAAACAAATAACCAGATTATAAATATACTGTTTCTCACACAATAAATAGACCAACTCTACTTCGTACTCCATTATTATGTGACGCCACAACATGAATCGAAAATTTACCTATCAAAACTACACATTAAAATCAATACAAATGGGAAATATGAACTCAATAAAATAAAACCTGGTTATAAAATAAAACAAATGAAGAAAATGTCAACAAAATAAGATCGTTTTGCTACACTAATTAATAGCATTCGAATGAATTATTTATCCACGACACAAGAAAGTGTCTAAGAACAGACAGTAACTTATTAGAAAATAACTAACGTCAAAGAATATTAAAAAAAACGTTAAATTATAACGTAATTCAAGAGAAACTCTGTGTTAAAACAAAAGAGTATGTAGGAACGCCAAGCGACTTTAATAATGGAGTCTGCTTACATTAACTAAATACAAATGAATTCCAGTATTTTCAAAGAGACGATGCAATAAATTAACATACATTTTCGTGGAAATAAATGCGGCATTTAAAATACACAGTAAAATCTGAATTTTATTCAGTTTTAAAATAAAAATACTCACCTAATTGTTTACAGTACAGCAAACGGCAATGGGTCAAAGAGAATTTATGGCGGGCAGCGAACCGGTGATTGTCTGGCGTCTGTGCAGAGGGCGCTGAAGTCTTTGTTAGCAAAAAATAAAAACGAATGAAACAAACATTAGCCTACCCTTAAAAACAATTGGTACCAAAAAATATAAAAATTAATTAATTTCTTATTAGCAGCGCTTTGACAGTGCAAACATTATTAGAAATTGTAACTTAATGTTCTATCTCAAAATTCCCGCCAACAGGAAGCTATCAATAAACAAACAAGAAATGCTGATCTTGTATAGATAGAGAGGCAATCTTAGTAAATCGACTTACTGCGGAAATTGTTTTCTTTACTATGCATGTTGCTTGCATGTAGCGTAGTTGATTTTTCCCACAATTTTATGAATCTAGTTTTTGTATTGCATAGAAAAACTTGTTCACAGGAATAAACTCGTCCAAGAATCAGGATAAAAGAGTGTTTCTACCAGAGTTTGCCCTAATGTTTGCCAGTTAGCCAGAATCGCTCAAGTTTATCGCGTACAACTAGTCAATACTTTGTATAGCGTTGCGTCGTGACTCATGGTTCCCCGCACAAGTGAACGTTTTTCACGAAAGAAATATGAGAGATGAAATGATATTACAGTCCTTTCTAGGTACACACGCAGTTACTTTAGTCGCCGGGCATTCCACACGATTACGGTTTTTTATCCGACTACGGCGAAGCAAAAAGAAGGGTTATGATTTTGACCAGTATGTATGTATATAAGTATGTATGTATGTTCATCTGTTCCCTCATAACCTCTAAACTAGGTACTTGTCATAATTGGACAAATGAGGTATCGTTAGAAGCGTCTTGATCGTCCGCTGGTTATAGGCTATGTGACGTCGCAATAAATGGCGGATATAAAAACATGATCTAAAAAAAAATTTTTTAATCATGCCATGTTGGGTATCTAATGAAAGTGCTTAATTAGCACATTTCAAAAATATAAATATTACTGAAATAAAACCCAAAATAATTTAAACAACAAATAAGTTTGAAAACTAAAACCCGACTACTGAAAAGGATGAAACAAGAAAGTACCTTCCCGTGGTCGCATGCCGTGCCGCTGTACTAACATATTATAAGCTAAGGTATTTTCTGGTTTCATCCTTTTCAGCAGTCGGGTTTTAGTTTTTCAGAATCTGCGGGGAGATGCGAGATTTAAAAATCGCCTAAAGCCACTGCAAAGTCAAAGTCAAAGCATTTATTTGAAATAGGCCAATAGGCACAAAAAAGGCACTTTTGAACGTCAAAAATGCGTGTGTACACACGGGGGTCCCTCTATCTGGCAGAATCTTGATGCTCCGAATTTTTTTTGGCATAACATACTTGGCATAATCTTCTTTAAACGAATATTTATAAGGCATAAAAATTATTAAACATAATTATTGTTTGGCCGAATGTTTATATGTCCGAATTTACGATGACATACTTTTAAGATGGCAGAATTTTATCTGGTATAATTACCTTTGGCAGAGTTAAAATTCCGCATAATTTCGTTTAGCATAATGTTTATTTAGAGCGGCGATTATTTGGTATAATTTCACTTGGCATACTATGAAGATGGCAGAATTTCCAATTCTGGATGAACCGTCGACCTGCTGACAGAAAACCTAACCCTAGACGGTCGACGTCAGGGGCACCCCGAGGTTCGGTTGGTTAGGTTCCTTTAAACCCTGCAGGCAGAAATAGGAGCCCCGCGCAGCGGGGCTCCGTCGATCTGCTGACAGAAGCCCGTTTCATCCGGTTCATCCAAAAGGTAAAAAGGAACCCTTATGGTGCGACTTCGTCCGTCTGTCCGTCCGTCACTACGTCCGTTACATACTATGAAGATGACAGAATTTTATTAGGCATATTGTTATTTGTACAAAATAGCATTTTGAACCTTAATAATATTGTCAACAATATGGAATGAGTGGTTCGATAAATAGGTAGTTCGGCACGGTAGAGCGGTGACAACGGATGGATGAACCGTCGACCTGCTGACAGAAACCATAACCCTAGACGGTCGACGTCAGGGGCACCCCGAGGTTCGGTTGGTTAGGTTCCTTTAAACCCTGCAGGCAGAAATAGGAGCCCCGCGCAGTGGGGCTCCGTCGATCTGCTGACAGAAGCCCGTTTCATCCGGTTCATCCATAAGGTAAAAAGGAACCCTTATGGTGCGACTTCGTCCGTCTGTCCGTCTGTCCGTCCGTCACACCGCTATATCTCGAAAACTACTTTACCACCTCATTGTTTATAGAATTGCTTAAAATGAGATTTCTTACCGACAAATTCCAATTTATTACGATAGATGAGTCTTTCAATTATTTTGGATATGAAATGTATGCCAAAAGATGGTTCTAACTGTAAACTTTCTGAGATGTGATAGTTCTGCCTTTTAATGATTATCGATATGAAATGTATGCCAAAAGACGATTCTGACTGTGATCTTTCTGCGATATGATGGTTCTACTTTTTAATTATTAGGGATATGAAATTTATGCCTAAAGTGATTCTGACTTACAAAATTATGAGTTTTGAATGTATGATAAATGAGTGTATGCCAAACGATTTTCTGCGAAATGAAGTTTATGCTATCCGCTGTTATACAAAATAATATTATGACATAAAAAGTTCTGCTATAAAGGGTGTACCCGTACACACGACTACACATTTCCAATTTTAGCTGACCTCGCATTGTTGTAGGTTTTTCGTACAAGGAAAAGTCATAGCGTGTAGCCGTGCGTACCTAGCATTACATTTGTATCTCCTAAAGCAACAGACAGACTTAGTCTGTGAATTTTGGTCAAAGCTATTAGTGTTGTAAACTGAAAGCTCATCATAGGTGGCAGCACTGTTGTAAGTCCACAAACTGCATTGTTATCTATATGTTCACTGTTGTGTCGAAACAACGTTTACAAATAAAAAGATTCCTGTCTAAATTTTTGTAGGTTTCTTGGTTAATTTATGGACTAATCAGCTCAACTCAGCTGTCATAATCGTGATATTTAAATCGGAACGGAAATGATCGATATGAGCGCTGTGAGCGCTATTGTCATAATTCGGAAAGCGCCAAGCGGCCTATAAAGCATGGCAACGTCATCCATCCTTCACGCCACTATGTCAATGTCATGCATGTGTCATGTCAACTGTTATATAAAAATGTAAACTCATGTCATGTAAACATAACCAAACAAAACTATAGGTTGTGTTTATTATTTATTATTAATTTCTTACATTCTTTTCTTTCTCGTATTTTTCTGAATGTCATGCTGGTATAAAAATAATTCACTTCATCAAACTAAACGAAATATTGAACTGTTATAGACCAGTCCTCTATGTATTTTGTTTAACACAATTCAAGTGTCGATTACTCCTTGGGATACCGCGTAGCTTGGTGCTTTAGACATAAATGGAAAAGCCAATCGAACCAGATAAGGAAGACTGTTGTAATAGTGGCTGTAATCCTTGTATATTTGATATATATGAAAGGCAGCTGATACTGTATAAAAAACATTTAGAGAGTGGGCAAAGTGCAAATGATAATTTATTACAGAATAATGGTATATCACAATTGAAATACACTGTATTTAATGTTGTTAAGAATATGCCAGTCTGCCATTTACACAATTATATAACATTCAAAAGAAAATCTGTAGACAGTAATAGAGTTTGGTGGAAACCAGGTGACCACTTTCTCTATAAATTTAATAAAGATAAAAATGCTTGCACAAGAGCTTATACTCCTATAAAAGCTAAAAATGGACAAACTGAAGGTGATTTTTCTATAATTGTAAAAAAATATGACCAAGGTCTAGTATCTACTCACTTGTGTAATTTAAATGAAGGGGATGAAACATTTTGGAGAGGTCCTTATGGACATTACAAGTTGGAACCCAATAAGTTTCAAAGAATCATAATGATTGCACAAGGAACAGGCATTGCTCCATTTATTACAATCATAGATAACATTTTAAATAATGAAGATGATATGACCAAAATATTATTATTATATTGTTGTAAATGTGAAAATTCTGTACTATTTAGGGACGAACTTTATGCTTTCAAATCATATTGGAATTTCAAGTATAATATTTATTTAAGCAGTTCAAGCACAACCAATTTTAAATGTAGATATCAAGAACCAATAAACAAACATAGGTTAAGCAATGAATGTTTATCTAATTTAAAACCTTTCCTAAATAGTGACCAGATTATTTTATGTGGAGCTCCCATGTTTAATGAGTCTTACAAAACTTATTTTAAAACAGATGTTCCTGGAATAGAAAATATAATCATATTTTGATGATTTCTGGTTTTATTTTTTAATGTTACCTACTTTATCCTATCAAATAATAATTATACATTAATTATTTATGTATATGTATTACTTTTCTATAACTATGTATCATAGTATATATACATTGAATATACATAAGTAGAGAAAAGTTAATCAAAACAGCGTAATATTTGACATCTATTTGCATCCTCTTTTAGGTAAGTTGTTTGAAGTATGTACAACCCGCAAGAGTTAACTTGAGACTTCGCTCGGATGACGTAAGTGCGCGGTTCTGAAGCGTCATCGGTCGATGGCTAAACGGCAATCAGCGCGAGGGTCGGGCGGGGGCCGCTCGGGTCTCAAGTTAACTCTTGCGGGTTGTTTGTAGTGTCTGTCCGACCGCAACACGATTTACAGCCAAAACCGAATATTCGGCTCTTTTCTCAGATTCTTTTTAATAGAAGTATGAAGGAATGCCTAAAGAGTTGTGATAAAACAATAAAAAAGTGAGTCAACTTATTCAACATTCGGTGATTGTGTAGGTATATTGGTACCTATAAGAGCGGAATTGATGCAATAGAAGGGATATAAATAAATAGTGAGATAGAGATTGCCTATATTTTGTAAAAATATTGAGGCAACATTCCGTCTCGTTCCGTTGATTTGTCGGTCTTACTTCGTGAAAAGAAATCTAATCAAAAATAAAAGAGTAGCGACATCGGAAACCACGACCAGTATGATATTATCGACATTTTCCTGGACCGAATCATCACTCGAGAGAAATAAAATAAATCAGATCGAACCAAAGACATTTAAATTATTTAGCGACAAGAAACAAACTCCCCCAGTCACCATACGGGTAAGATGTTGCCAGTAGGCACGAGATGGCGCTATGTTAAGATTTCAGTACACATAATTACAAGAATTTGGTATACACCAATCATATTATTTTATATCAAACATTTTCTTTGCTAATTTTTCTCACACAAAAGTAAATACATACTTATTAATCAGGTGTTGGTTAGGTGATGCTGCATGTTAATTTTTTTATTCTGGCAATAGTGATGTAAGTTCGGTATGGATTTTTTCGCGCCGGCGCGAAACGTGTTTGCGTCTAACTTCCTTGTATTTTTCACCTATTGACTATTTCAAAGAAATAATGCTTTTATCCCGAAGCCGTTTAATCTTATCTAAATAAGCCTAGTATTTGAAACAGAGGTACCTACAAATAATGTCTGAAACACAGTTACATAAGTGAGAAAATTAGTATACAATAATAATCTTAAAAGAATGATAGTGGTCTAAATCAGTGCTAAAATATTGTTGAAGTGTGTTTGACAAAAATGGGCTCTATCGTGTTGAGAAGTTTATCTATCCTTTTAGGGGTGTTTTTTGTATTCGTTGGAATAACGAAGCTAACCCCATTTATTTCGAAGGAACTGCATAAAGATTTGGTAAGTATTTTTTATCAGTTGTCTAGCAAACAGATTATAAGGTCGCTAGGTGCATTTAGATTTTTGTAGCAGAGCGAGTGGCTTGCTATTTTGGTATTTGGCCTGCCGCCTAATACCACCACGGAGTCGTCTTGTTGCGACAGCCCACAGCGTGACTCGATCGCGCCGCGGATCCCCCCGCTGCGCCGATTCTTCTTAATCATCTGTAATTTATTTGTTGGCGCATGTTGCTAATTTGAACTGTTACATTTTAATCGATCCTTCTACAACAATGTTGGCAACCAATAAAATAATTTATTGAGTACTATCGTGATTGTCACGGCACTGCTGTTCTAGAAATAAGTAGGTACCTACCTACAAGGTGCTTTAAATACTTAAGTGAATCTACTATGCTTAGGTATTGATATTATACCTAAAAGTTAAGCAAAAGGTAGGTAGGTATCGTAATAGTAGATTATCTACTACTGCGAGGTAATAGAAATGAATTCGATTCTCGAATTGGTAGTTTATGAAACTGTTAAATAACCGGGGATTACCTATGCGTAGTGTCATACACTATTTACCCGACTACGTGACAGGACAGGTTAAGTTTTTATGCGTACGTAATTATGTATCTTTGTATGTGGAATTCCTTATACCATCGAAGCATCCTAACGACCGGATTGATTAATACATGAGGTGTCTATCGACTCGTTTGGGTCGCGCGAAGGTTTATAAGCTAGGTTTTGTTTTTATAAAATCAAAACGGCGGATTTTAGACTCGACTGCAACTAAGATTTAAAACTAGGTCATATTTCAAGCAATATGATGCAGTTGGTGGCATCAAATCTTAATAGACCCAAAATCTCATCAACTAAAATGTCTTATAATTTATTGCCTGTCGGGATTTTTTATTTTTTCAATCTAATCTCATGCATTTTCATCAAAAACACAACAAATAATGTCGTAAAAGGAGCGTCAATCCAAATCCAACATTGTAACGCGGGGGTATAGGTACCTACCTAGCCTGCGCACTACAGCAACCGATCATTTTGTTCGTTGCGGCGACTAAAACCTATGAAATGAAAACTCTTTGGTCGAGCTATAAATTAGTAGATTTTTTATCACATCTATTAACAAAGAGCTAGTGTATTCTTCGTAAACAGGGACTAAAATAGCTCTTTAATCCCTAGGGAATAAAAGTGATTTGAATTTGGAATGTGGATATTGTTAGTAAAAAGTTCCAATCACCAAAGAGATCTCCTAATACCGTTTCCCAGCAGCTATAACGGTTCAGGTACCTGCCCTTACTGCCTCATCTCAAAAATCCACCCCGTATAATCCAAGAGTTACCTATTTATCTCCTCAAAAAGCCGTAGTGATGAAAATATGTCAATCGTCAAAAAGCTGTAGTAGGTACCTACGTACCTACTTATTATGGAATAAGTAGGTACGTAGGTACCTACTACAGCTTTTATGCAAATTTCACTAATAGGCAGTTGATTAGTGTTTCATGATGGCATGAAACACTAATCAACTGCCTATTAGTGAAATTTGCATAATGCAATAAACTAACAATTAATGGGTTTGTGCGAGATTGAATAATACAAAGCTCGCAGGAATCCGCTGGATGCGAGAATCACAGAACCGGTCGAAGTGGCGGTGTTTGGGGGAGCCTATGTCCAGCAGAGGAAGTTTTCGGCTGGAATGATGATGATGATTATGGGATAAGTATTCAAAAGACAAACTGTAGACGACAGAAGCTGTGCAAATCGTAACAATAAAAGTATCAACGAAATCCATTTTCTCGTGAGGAGCAAACAAACGGAGTGACAGACAGACGTAAATCCTAAAATTATTGATGTGTGTTTCGTTGCATGAAATGAAACAGCTGCGTGCGACTGATGACCTCTATGATTTTAAATAAGTAGATGATGACAATAGGTAACTCGATTTGTTACACAAATTTAACCGCCCTTATCCTTTACCCACGTAGGTATCGAACGAAAGAGAAAATAAGTAAGTGTAGTTAGTGTAACCCAGTAAGTGGTGAGTTTAGGTGGTGACCCTGACTTACGACGAATGGGCAGCAAGGCAAGTGCAAATTAGTTAAATCACCAGTAGGTACAGTCGAGTTCTTTAATATCTGAGCATGTTCATGAATCAAAAATATATAGGCAATGGTAAGTTTCATAAAACTCT
The DNA here is from genome assembly GCA_945859645.1 of Amphipoea oculea. Lineage (NCBI taxonomy): Eukaryota > Metazoa > Arthropoda > Insecta > Lepidoptera > Noctuidae > Amphipoea > Amphipoea oculea. The sequence continues at coordinate 16,666,146 of OX243868.1, read as the reverse complement.
AAACAGCTTTGCCGTACAATAAATTGTAAACAATCTATGACGTCATAAATATGTGACTACATTATATCAATAATATTACTACAGACAAATACTCTAAAAATTGTGCGCATTCCCTTGTTCATATTATTTGGCGCAAAGTTAGGTTCACAAATATCTATGCAATTATTTTTCTATGAAAAAAGATCTTGAAACAAAATCAATTTGAAGTTGTCAGTTATGACATCCTTCAACGGCAATATTGCATTATTACTCGAACTTCTGCTCCGGCAAGCAAAAATAAATTTAATGATAAAGGCCATTTAGTTGAATATTCAAAGCTGTATAGATATTTATGAATCCTAGGTTGCAACAAATATATTGAAATCTAGAGTATTTAGATATTTATGTTACGAAGAGTAGTCAGATATTTTTGACTGCACTACCGTAACATACTTATGAACAGTTTATATGAAAACATTTTATTGATGTCTAAGTTTGTATAGAACTATGTGATCATTTTAACGCTTACAATATTTTGAAACATTGTCACTGCCAATATATTAATGAACTCGACTGTACCTACTCATAAAATGGTGAAGAAAAGATCTTGAGAAAATCCGCGTACTCTAGCATCAAAAATTCAACATAGAGTACACGTCTTTTAGAAGAAAAAGAAAGAAAGAAAACTTGTTTAATCTGTACCTACCCATTAGGTGTTGGGGCCACATTGTTGGCCCTGTGGAGGATAAGCTACGACTTGTTCCTATTTACTTATAAAGAGGAGGTATAAGTCAGCACTCACAGCACAGCCTTACATCAGGTGGGATCATTATAGGCTTAGTAAGGAAAATAAAATATTATACCTATCCTATCCATCTTCTCAGTAGAGTTAATGGTGTAGCAGTGCCATAGTACGTTAGTAGGTACTATTAGTTATTCTGTGGCCATAGCTAGTTCTCTAAAAAGCACACATAGGTAAAATCGCCAAGCTAAGCCTGAAAACGAGGTTTAGAGTATTGAGTTCTGTATATTTATTGAGTTCCGTATCAAAAAGCCCTAATAGCAAAACGACACTAGGAACATATTATGATATTAGCAAATCGTCCTAAGGAGACCATAATCACGAATATCTAATTTGATAAGTACAGTAATGTTGAAAAATTACAACGTTTTTACAATGTTATCAATTTATCATCTAGGCCAAACGTTCGACAAATTCAGAGAGCTTGTTATATAGGTATGTTTAATATGTAAATGTAAACAATCTCCGAATAGTTATCATCGTTCTTAACAATACGTAAGTAAACACTAGCGTCTTCCAATGATAATAATACGATCTCGAGTCTGGAACCGAGCTCATTCCATATACCTACGTATTTTACGCAATTTGTTATATCGGGGATATCTATAATAAAGACTGCCTTGAAATAGTTTTCGCCTTGGTGATCATGTAAACATTAACGATCCAATATAGTAGGTAGATTGATTACATATTTACACAAAGTTTAGGCTAGTGGCATTAGAACAAGACATCTTTTTTTACGGCATCACCAATTTTGTCATTAATTGATTATTGTGATCAATTAGTGTAGGCGTAGGTAATCAGTCGATGGACAATTTGAAGCTGTCCCAACTTGTAAAAAGTCTGGGTCTAGGTACGATTCCCTTCTGCATAAGCCAACTAAAGGCTAAATAAGTAGGGCCCTAACTTCTGCTGCCCCCTTATTCACAAACACTCGATATGCTTCCGTATCGTATCGAACATTAATCATTGTTATCGTAGGAGTCTTCTCAATGCTGTTCACAAGTCCAAAACCCGAAAATTTTGTCAGTTTAAATCAAATAGACGCCCGCTATTCTTCCAACAGCTATTTGCTGTTGAGGGGAAGTCAAATCAGGTTATCGAAATATCAGGTTTTCGATACGATAGCCTGTCGTATGTTTGTGAATCAGGGCTCTGGTCGTCTTTTCCCCTCTTACTTGGGTATATCTTAAAGAGTATTTCAGGACTGTCAGGGTAGACCTTCCGCAGATCATGCAGCCTACGAATAATACAGAATAATATACCTAGTGATAATGATAAATAATAAGTCTTATTTGTTTCAGAGAAAAGAATACGTGAGATACGCAAAAGTGTTTCCATTAACGGAAACATTAGACTTCAAGTTACCTTCGAAATGGTACAGAAGGGCAGTAGGCGGCCTCGAAATATTATTTGGATTGGCCCTGGCAACTATACCTAGTCGTAAGTGTATTCTTTGTTTCATTAATATTTTGAAAGATACCTACAGAGATGGCTCTGCACTCCTCAATCTAATACCTATACGGTTTTTGTAACGAAAATCGACGTGTCAAAATTAAACGCATTCCAAATTTCCAAGTGATCCGATCGGCTGTTAATAATATTCAGTCAATGGGCTGTTCATTTATTACGTAAGACAATTTTGACCACTTTTCGACCCCCCATACGTAAGAAAAAATAAAATTTGGATGAACCCCTCCCCCCTTTTTAATCTTACGTAAGATCAGTATCTACCAAAATAGCAAAGAAAAAGTAGCAAAACATTAAAAACTTAGGTATAATTATTGTTTACTTTTGTGATCTTACGTAAGAACAGTCTAGACCCCTCCCACCTCCACGTATGAATAAATAAGACTTGTTTGGAGTTTGGACCCCCTCCCCCTTCAAATCGTCTTACGTAATAAATGAACAGCACCCAACCAATCGCAGCAGTTGACACGCGCTTCACAATTTTAGTTAGCCAATTTTTTTTGTTGATTTTCGTTCCAGAAAACGGGCATTAAAACATAAATATAGTTATTTACACATTTATTTTCTAAGTTTCTGCAATGTAGCGCAAGTTTGTTGACGGTTTCTGCATCCTTAACCAAAAGTTTGCCATAATACACCCAAAGGACGCAAAGACACCTTGTTCCTTAACTTTTTGGATTAGGTATTAATATTATACTTATTCAGGTTACTAATTTGTTACAAAATTAAACCGTCATTGTTGGTACGATACCAGAATAAATAATTTTCATAACAGTCTGTTACGAACTTTCGTGTTGGAAATGATGCGTGATATGAAAACTGGCAAACCGGTGGCATGCATCGTGCCGGAAACTAGTGATGTCATTATTTTGACGCTACGTAAATATTGTAACACTTAGATCTAAAAGAATCTGGAAGAAAATATATCTCAAAAGCCCGCTATAGTCGCCACAAAATTTAGCCGTCAAATGACCGCTAAAATAAAGGTCGATGATCACAGGTGCTGGTCATGCGCGGTCCGAGGGGGTCGTGGGGGGTCATGACCCCTCTCAAAATCATTGAAGCTGTCGAGAGTCTGAATGATTTACTTGCCTTACTGACTTAAAACTGTACGTGAGCCACGAAAACCCCGATTGGCATATTCAATCGGCAGACATGGGGACTGCCGACTGAAGTAAAAACTTAAAATTATGAAATGACAGTGGGTTTTTTAATGTGCCTAGGATTCATCCTATAACAGGCTTTTATTTTATTCGCTCTTTGAAAGAGCGAGTGAAGCAAACTCGGGATATTGGGCACCCCGCTCGTACGGTAAGGTTGAAAGGCTTAGGTAAGGCCAGATTCCAAAACCTAAACTGCTGTAAAACGAGTTTAAGCTTTTCGTCATAATTCGATAAAGTAAGTTCTCTTTTTGTATGATGGGTAAAAGAAAATAGAGACTATTCAAGGTGGGGTACTAAAATTTTCAGGCTCGCTACGCTCGTTCTTGCAATTTACATTGGTTCTTGAGCTTTTCTTCAAAATGGATAAAGCAAGTAATTCCTAGTCTTTTTGGAACGGTCGAAAGAGAATCAAACCTACCCGAAAGTGTAAAAATTTTCGTGCTCGTTTCGCTCGCTCTTGCATTTTAGATTCTGATAGCTGCTTGAGCTTGCCTGCATAAGTCGAAAGTGTAACTCCTATTGTATATCCTACTCTATATCTACTTGAAAATATAAAACAAAACCTAATCAAAAAGCCTAAACCTAACATATCATCACGCCTTTAATCCCCAAAGGATTGGACAGGGGTGTACCTTCACATTTCGCCAGTTATTAAGTGAAATCTCATAGAGAGCGAGCCTACTGCCGCTAACCGGGCACAAAGCCAGACTCCAGGCTGCTTCTGAAAAATTTCTGATGGAAAAACCTTTTATCACTTTACCCGACCTAGGAATCGAACCCAGCTAGGACCTCATGCTCAGCAGTAACGCTTGCGACCACTAGACCAACGAGGAGACGTACTTCCCTTAAAATATTCCTCGGCACCCATGATGACCCCCCCCAAAAACTTGGGCTGCGACCGCGCCTGGTGCTGGTAATTACTAGTCAGGGCTGCTGCTTGACACCATGAATTTTGCTTTAAGGTGCATGAGAGCAGGCCTATGCACCTATACCTATAAATGACCCTTTTGTAAGTTGTTAGAAGTCACATGGTAAAGTTCTATTTGCGTATTCATTCGTTCAAATAAATGAACAAAATATGGTTTTGTGGTACAAAGCGACCTCCAGATACTTGTATCGATTGCCGTGGTTGTCTACAATAAATCGAATCCTATTTTCAATATTCAAAGCGCGGTTTGTCACCGTCAGTAATTTATGCAGCCATAAAGTACGAGCACAAAATTGAGAGTGTGTACTGGCAAGTGCGAGGTTGAATACCTACTAATAAATAGCTATAAATAAATGGTTGGAATGCTATAGAACCTAAGTCTTTTAAACCAGTGCGTTAAAATTAATGGTAGAATGGAAACTTTTATGTTTCTAAAAGCTCAAAATGTTGAACATTTTGAGCTTTTAGAAACTTCAACGAAACTGTTTTTCTTTGTTTCAGATAAAATTAAGAATACAGCTAATATAGGCCTCGTCCTGCTGATGATATTAGCAGCATATTCGCATATAATGGTAGGCGATCCCTTCGACCGCTGCGCGCCGGCACTGGTTTTCTTCTTCATGCTGAGCGGAAGACTAGTTGTTTGGTAACATATCATGTTTTACATTAATTTTGCACGGTACCATCATACAAATTTGATTCAATGAGAAATATTTTAAAGAAACCTAATCACAATAATCTAGATTCGTTAATAATTTGGCTGCAAGATATGCCGTGGGTTATAATAACTATTGACGTCAGTGCTGGTCAAATTTAGCCGAATATTCTTCGAATTCATGTCATCGCACTGTTGATATAAAACATTCATAAATATCAAATAAAACCAAAAATACTTACATAAAGAAATTAAGCTGAACCCACCTCAGTAATAAAAAAGTAGTAAAACGCCAGGAAGTGTTTTACAGGCTCATAAAACTTGATAGATAAATCCCAAAAGCTACTACATAATATGCAAAAGAATATCATTTACTTCTAAGGGTAGTGGCACCTTGACCAATTTTTATGTGGCATAAACACGAGTTACGAAATAAAATTAGTGCTATCGCACACTAGCATTGTTTTGGCTGTCGGCCAGGGAATCCGCGATGACGAACCACTGTGTCGCGCAAATAATGCCTACACGTTCCAGCCGATCGGGTTATTGCAATTTACAAAAAATGTAATAGGCATCATCCTCCAAATGAGCAAATTCAACTACAAGAGCTTAGCAACCTATCGCTTTAGCATTGAAGTGACATTCATTTCTCAACGTTATTTACAGTTACCAACGCCGTGAAAGCAAACTATTAATATCACGGCTTATTGTACTGAGCAGTGAGCTGGGCAAGGGCCATGTTTTTTAGGTGTTCTACATTTAGTTGCGCTGTAGACTCACTAATCGGTGCATATTGCAACTGCATTTGTATTCCTGACATTTTAATAAAGTCTAAATATTTTAACAGGTATCAAATTAGTCGCCGAGAAGAAATGGAGAGAGCCACTGCTACACAGAACGGGAATGGGCTCAAGCGAGAATAATAAGTTTTAATAATTATTATTATGTTACATTTTATAAGCAGTGGCATACGTGCAGAACTATTATCTTGAAATAATAGCGTCATATTTCAGAGTGAAATCAGTAAATTACTCGAAAAATATGACCGACTTCTCTATGAATGTCTGAGTTTAGAAGACATTCATTGTTATACTGGGTTACTTAGGAATATATAAAAAAAAAATTGCTTCATGGTTAATTAAACAATCACACTGTGATGAGTGATGATGCTAGTCAAAAGTTGCGAATATTAAATAGTTTTGTTACGTTAATCAGCTTGTTAGTATACAACCCTGATAGTGCATATTATTGTGAAGAGTCAACCAATTAAAATAGAACTTTCAAGTTAATTTCTAACTCTCTAGGTAGGCACTTCAAGAGAGTAATTTGTACCTAAAAGTGATATTAATTTAAGCGATACGTGCTAGGTTCATTTTGTATGTGTGAGTGATGTGTATGTGTGTCACGTTTGTAGATCCATAACAATACTGCCAATGCATATTGATAGGCTTAGTAAATATTTACTGCACTTATAGAAAAGATAGTATATATAATTAACAGGACACCTTTATAATGTACTTTATATTATTTTATTATTTGCTCAAAATCATAGTCATTAATAACGCCAAAGCTTTTTAATAGTAATATTGTTTTCTATCATTTATTTTGATATACTTATTTCTAATACAAAAATTAAGATTCTTAACTTTAAGTTACATAAAAGGCAACATTAAGTTTATTGTGTTAATAAAATATTAATGTAATAGCGATGATTTTATCTTACTGTATATTATGTGGTGTGTGATGTAACTGAAGTAATGGTCAATGAATAAATGGGAAGTATTACTAATATGTTTTATTTGTATCTTTATGTTTAAGAAATATATAATACATTTAAAAGTATCAATAGGTTTTAGTGCTTACTACAACATTTTATAACAAAAGCTCTTGCAAATTAATTGGTAAAAATCTCTTTATAATATTATAATTAATCAAATTTAATCACGTCATTTTACTACAAATAAAGATAATAAAGACAAGTACTACTTATATTTATTATATTGCAGTTCTTGAAAAAAACGTGAGACCGATTTTAAAGTTTATATTTATAGTTTGTTTATATTACAGAAAATCACAGTAAAAATAATAAAATAATGTTCCCAATAGATTTCTATGATTAGTCTATTGGTTAATTTAACAAAGATGGGAACAGAATGTAGCATGCACACTAGTACCATTGAGGGTATCTGCTAATGTGTAACTAATTTTGAGATATCTGGCTCCACTGGAAAAGAAGTTGTGGGTTGGCAGAAAGTATAAACGGCCCATGTAAATACTAAACTGGTTTTTGCCCAGACTTGGAAGTGATGGATAAATTATTAGGTATTTATACAAGTATTACATAGTATTGTTTTCAGCATCTAATTTACGGTCTATGTAAATGATCTACGTACTTCTTTTAAAATCATAATTACTAGGGAGAAAATTCTAGCAAAATAGCTTTCAAACCTCTCTTGCAGCACGGGACGTCGCCGTTTGACCTTAATATTCCAACTAGCCGAAAGGGTTTTATAAAAAAAGTTGTAGTTTTAAAGCTGCCTTATATTCAGGTATTATTGCGTGCAAGCCTACAAAATATAATATGTATGTAATAAGCACTTCAAATTGCCTTCAACATTATTTGATAAAATGAACATTAAAAATACACAATTTATACATACAGTAAATATCACATTATGTACTATGTACTGCTACAATTCAAGCAGGATCACGGCCTGTTTGGAGCAATTCCAGAGCATTCTTAAGATTGCCAATAGCTGTTTTTATGTCATCATAGTTGAGAGCACTGCTAGCCCATTTACAATATTTCTGAGCTTTTGCAACTTGATCTGGAGACAGCTGTGCGACTCTATTATCGCCGTATAGATTAGTCGAAGGTTCCGGTATTTGTTGCTGAGATGGATCATAAGGTACAAACCCACCAGGATTTGGGTCCGGAGTGTACGGCACTGGAGGTAGTTGCGATGCAGCTCTCATTGCAAGATTGGGATCAGGCAGAAAACTGTTGAAGCTTGTTGGAGCAACTGGTGGGGTTGCTGGAGTGAATGATGTTAAACCAGGTACTTGAGGCATGTCGGTAGGTCCTGGCGCTGGAGCTGACTGGCCATCACTTGAAGAACCCTCGGGATTTTCGTCGCCTTCCTCTGGTTGCATTGGTCCTGAAATTATTCATTTAAGAATTAAATTAATAATAAACTAGGAACTGGTTTACAAAAAATAAAAAGAACATGCTTCCTTAAAAATGTTCTGTTAAAAGGTAAGAGTTATTTTTAAGGGGCATTTTCATTTATTACAAAATGATCTTGAGTCAAGTTAAAACAGAATTAAACTGAAATGGTTTTGGCATGGCTAACTTTTATTAAACAATATTTACATCAATCAATGGTTTATTGAAGAACAACAATAACAATTAATACTTAGTTATCAAACAACATTGAAGTAGTACTATACCTGGAACTGGTGTCTCTCCATTCTTGAGGCAGTTATGAATGTAAGCAGCCTTCCACTTGGCATACTTTCTGTTTTGGGTTGCTTCATCCGTCAAGTCACCAAAAGTTGTTAGAACATCATAGATCATACCAGCCGTATAGAATGCTTTCACAATATTTCTGGAACAATTTTGTATTGTTTATACTTTAGCCTTCTGCAAGCATTTTTGAAGCAAGGGCTCTCAACCAACAGCAAAAACAGACTTGTGGTTGAAACAACAACAATATTCAAAAGAAGCACTTACATAACATTTCAAAGAATGCTTCAAATTATAAAAGTTGCATGGAGAAAAAACAACAACATACAACATAACTGACTATGATATTATTTTTTACTGCACATATAATTAAAACAATTAATAATAGGCAGTAAAAGTACACAATTATACAGGGTGGCAGGGACATTGGCACACAAACTGTAACCATGAATTCAGTACAAATGATTTTAGACCCCCTAGCATAGGTTATCCAAAATGCTGTTTTAAAGAAAAGTGTAACTACCTATATAGTCCAAATGTATGGTCCAGCAAATTTTTTCAAGGAGTTCAAAATCATGTACTGAATCCATGGTAACTGCTTGCGCGTCATGCCCCTGACACACTGTATAATTCAGCCCAAAAGTAAAGGCACTAAACATAGCATAGAACATTATCATCTGATAAGTGGCACAACTGTATTTATTTATTAGAATTAGAATTTCATTATTATAAGCTACAGTCAAAGTAAATTAATCATAATATTGTATACCAACTGAATGAAACTCATTCATCCTCAATATAAAACAAAATTAATTTTGTTTTGTTTTTGTTTTGTACATCAAGGAAAACATAACCAAAATACTGGAACAGGAAAAAAAAAATTATGAATGATAATATTAACAACTTACTTTCCGTAATTTTGTTCCCTGTCCTGTTTGTCAGCATACAGAAATAGCTTCAGAGCATAGTTTTCAAGATGGGCTTGTGCAGCAACCTCATTAGTGACTGCATCATTATCTTTATTGACTTTCTTGGATTCTTCTAACCAGTCCATTAGAGCTGTAATGATTCAAGATTGATCATGTCTAATACAACTCCAGTTTTAGAATTTAGTTTATTACAAGTACTAATACTACATTTAAGATCACTTACACAAAAAATCACTTTATTATTTTATTGTTGCTAAGCTTATTTTTATAAATTGTTTAAAGGTGCAAGGACAGAATGTTGTTGTAAACACCTAGTTTAGCTCTAAACGAATTTTAGTGAATTGTGGTGCATGAAGGCCTAAGTATAGTTTAAGTAGGTACCTAATTCTATCAGATTATTTGATAATAATGATATCTTACACATCAGAAGCTTAGTTTCTTCTGGGGTCTTCTTATTAGCGATTTTCAGACCAACTTGTAGGGCATGGAGTCTACACCAATAGGCCACAACTGGATCTCTAGTATCATGCTCAGCAGCGGTTTTCAAGTAATGCTGAATTGACTTCAGGCTCGGCGGGCACTCAGGAATAGTCACAGACATTTTTAGTTATGCTGTAAAGTTTTTAAGAAAATATTGAACACTGAATAAAAAAAAGCAAACGAATACGAGTAGACCGATTAGTGATGAACTGATGAATCACAACAAAATCATTATTTTTCAGTGACAGACAGAACAAGCTACATATTATTCAGAATAGCATTGTACTCCTACCTTCATCAACTGTTGTGTATTAATAAAGAAACATAAATTTTTCAAAGAATACGCCCTTGTTTGCAAAATTGTAATCAGTCAAAAACGGAATTCACAAAATTAAATCACAAAAACTTTGCCATAGACCAGGATTAAAAATAACAATGACATCAAATGACATGTCATGTCAAATTGTCAAAATTAGAGTTGCACCGGTATCTTATAGTACTCTTTGGTTGCACCTAATCACAGAAAACTACTAATTCCATGAGTTCCAAACTTAAAAATGAATGCAGTTTTTAACCGACTTTAAAAAAGGAGGTTCTGTATTCGACCCGTATGTATGTATGTATGTATGTATGTATGTATGTATGTATGTATGTTTGTATGTCCGCGATTATCTCAAAAACTACTGAACCGATTTTGATAATTCTTTCATTAGTGTGATCTACATACTTTCAGGAAGGTTTTAGTATATAATACATTAGGTAATTATTCTTATGTACGAAGTTATATGCATAAATGTACTGCATCTCCGGCATTTCTATGCGAATTTTGATGATTCTTCGAGTTGTGTCTTCAATTCTTCAATGCACTAGTGTTAATTGAATTTATGTGGGGTAGGTACAACTAAAAAGTGAAAAATAAAAACTTTTTTACAAAAAAAATAACCGACTTCAAAAAAAAACACTACAAATTGAAAAATAACTTTAATTTCGGAAGTCGGTGTCAAAAAACGAAAATGCGGAAACAAAGACACCGACTTCCGAAATTAAAGTTATTTTTCAATTTGTAGTGTTTTTTTTTGAAGTCGGTTATTTTTTTTGTAAAAAAGTTTTTTCTCGGTTATGTTCGTCAAATCCATTTACCTATTATAATTTGAATCTTTTCAAATCCTCCTTTGCAATTTGATGGAGAAGAATTCAACCTCAAATCAAAATTAGGAAAACAGAGGAAATATACAAAAATACCAAGTGCGTCACGCATGCCGCCGCGCCCCGTCGCGTCGCGTCGCCCCATGATTCAATGACTAGCTAACGGGGACCTTAGACGCTCCAAATCCAAAGTACCTCAAGATATACTGAGTATCTACTGAGAACTATACAGAGTTGATATGACAGAGGGGATTTTAAATTACAGTACGTAACTATAGGTGTTTAGTATTAATTCAATACGGTCTAAAAATAAAAAGCGCCAAAAACTAGAATTTGTTTTTTTCAAACAAACTAAATAGCTTACAAATTAGAGTAAAACGCAACAGCCTTTATAAATGAAGTTTACTGAACTTAAATACCTGGGTAACAAAAGTGGCAACGTCGCGTCGCGTCGTCCGACGCCGGCAGTGGCGCGGTAGGCGGCTTTTATGTTAGGTAAGGTTTTGAAGTACGCGCAAAACAACAATCACAACAAAAACACTAAATTTTTAAATTCTCGATGTGTCCTCCATTCACATTAATGCACAAATCATACCGACGGAGAAGATTGTTATTTATTTTTCTAATTAAATCACTGTCCGTCGCTAAGAATGCTAAAATAATCCTATTTTTTAGTTCAAATACTGTCTTAAACTTATAATTTAGTGTCCTATCACAATAACTAAACAAAATCACAATAATAATAATTGTCAGCGCGCGAGTTCGGCAAAACGCGAGTTCGTTCTTCCGTGTTACATAACGCACCGCACATTCCGGAAGGGTGGCGTCGGCGCACTGAAAAAACATGTTTTTTAGAGGTCGGGAAGCCCCACTTATCGATCGCAAGGATCTAGGATGCAATAGCAACACACTGACCTATTTCTATTTCTTTTACGCGCGGGATGTTTTGCTATGATTGTCACTCTCGTAATGAAAGAGCAAGTATGTGTATTTATTGCTTCCTTGTTTGCATTGCCAACTTTTTTGTGAAATATTTGGTTGTACTTGTGACTTGCGTCAGAGCGGCAACAACGCATTGTAGGTTATACTCAGATTTATCGTTTTTAGGTGCATGACCTATGCGTTAGACATACTCAGCTGTTACGAAAGATACATCGTGTTCAAACGGGGTAAAAACTTAAAAAATCATTTGCGACTAAACTACTGCTGCTATTTAATTGATTTTTGGTACAGAGCTTGGAAATGGTACCTAGTATAGGCAGTTTAAAGGAAAGCCCCTCTGTCGTATCAACTCTGTATAATCAAGTCGGATGATTTTTCAACGGGGTTAAAAACTAAAAGCTCGTCATAGGTGGCATGTATTTATTGGTATGAAGATCAAAAGTACATAAATATGTAATATAAGTGTGGAGTGCAGCACAATCAAAAGACGAGCTTAGGAAAAGGGAAGCGTCTACCACCGGTAAAAAAAGCAGCTTTTATGGAAAGGTAAATACATTATGTACTTTTGGTTATAGAAATCAAATTCTATAAGACTGGCAAGGCTTATGATAGTAATAACCTCATAGGAGCATAGGAGATAAAGACCAACTCGAGGATGATCTTCCTGACATTCCTGCTCTGGAAAATTTCAGGGATAGTAATTCTAGCATTGATCTAATAGAATATGATAAATTAAACACACACACACCCAATAAATGTACAGACGCCAGCACACCTAACTACCCGAAACAGTCAAATTTTCCCAATCAACTTTGAACCTTATAACTTAGCGATAAAGTTGAAAATCTTTAAAGAACTTTGACAGATTGTAGTAGCTTGATGTGCTGGCGTCTGTACATACACCACAAGTGCTTTTAATGAAAACGGACATGGTTCCCTGTTTTATGATAAGGCGCATCACTTGTTTGGGACTTTTCCCATAAAAGTCTTTAGCTTAAAATGGATCTCCACGAAGTATCAAGTTACCATTTTTTCCTCTTTTAACAGCTTTGGGAAATGTATTATTATGGATCCTCGTAATTTTGCAGTCAACAGCTGATCAACGGCAACGGGGCATATTTTTCGTATTGCGTAAAAGAAGTAGCTATTTGCAATAGATATGTATGTACAATTGTATATGGATAGTGACAGCTAGCTGTCAATTCTTGGACTAGTGATAGTAGCGACATCTAATTAAAGTGTGAGTTTAGTTTTCATAGTATTTTTTCAATCTTTATATAAATAATTGTCTATTTTTCCCTTCGCTATAAAAAATGATGTGGACATTCTATCAAATTATGATAAAAAGAACAATATAATACTAAATACAATATAATGAAACCAAGAATAAACCGGATCAATCCATTGACTTACAACTTGTATTACCTTAGAGCATAGGTTAAATGCTCTAAGTGTATTACAGTTGTAGGTATATTGTTATTTTAGTAATAGTATAAGTTCACATTTAAAATCACAGAGTACATGAGGGTAATTGAAATGTCAAAGTCAAATGCGAAAGAAATAAGACGTTTGTCAAACAAGCGAAAAGTCCTGGACTGGAGAATTATGAATTTGGTTGAACTTGTATTTTTACATAGAACAGCTTGCGTGCTACTGTATTAAACGTTCTAGTTCTTCCTTATAAAGTTTCTAAAATGCCATCAAAGCAAAGGAAGATTGCTATGATGGGATACCGCTCCGTGGGTAATGTTATCGTTTCAAAGTCTTGTGCGTCTTATTTAGTGTAAGTGACATTATAATAATAAAAAAACGTTTTCAGGTAAATCATCTTTAATTATACAGTTCGTAGAAGGTCAGTTTGTTGATTCCTATGATCCTACAATTGAAAACAGTAAGTACATTTTTATAGTTGATATTGTTGGTAACATGTTTTTATCACGCCGCGATCGTTGTACAAATTACGATCAATCTTTGTGTGCTTTACGATACCCCACATGTTCGCGAACGGTACCTATTATCTTTTCAGAACCTTTTTTCTCATTTTAAAACGCATTATTTTAATATTTTTGAGTAATTTAAAATCATTATGAAAGATATAGAATATCTATATAATAACCAAATTCATTGAACCATACGTTAAAGTATTTTTTTATTATTAAACATATTAATTTCAAACAGCAGATCAATGAAGTGCAAAAAATATAATATTATGACTTAGTGATAAGAAATTTGTTCTTATCAGAGATACTATTTGACTTAAAACTTTGTTTTGTCTCTTTCATCTTAAAATAAATTACAAAGTACTCTTTTGTTGAGTGTTGTAGAGATTATTATGGTAAAATAAACATTTTAATTACATATTAAATTTTAATATGTATTATTTCATCCTGTTAACAAATAATCTTAAATACAGTATTCCAACTAACACTAAAATATATGAAACTGTTTGAAAAAAAGGGTAGACAGTCCCATTGACAGTGATGCAGTTATTTTATTTTTCTGCATCACTGTCAACAGACAAATGCCCAAAAGGCTGGGCATTGCACATAGGATGGCAGTGCTGATTCTTTGGTTTCAAATTAAGCCAAATATCTAAATTATTCCCTACACATTTTTAGCCACACAGGTCTATTGATCAGGTTAAGCTACGCTTTCCGCGGTTGATCTGTGGATGGGTGACCATCTTTACATACCGAGACCCCTCCGTGCCTCGGAAAGCACATTTAGCCACTGGTCCCGGCTGTCATTTGTGGATCTTTAATAGCCGTTACGGATAGTCGGAAGCCCGAAAGTCTGACAACCATTCTTACCAAGGGGTATCATATTACCCAGTAACTGGGTTGTGGAGGTCAGATAGGCAGTCTCTCTATGTAAAATACTGGTATGCAGCTGCATCCAGTTAGACTGAAAGCCGACCCCAACATAGTTGGGAAAATGCTAGGCAGATGATGGTCTAAATTATTAACATGTATATTTTATTCAAGCATTCACAAAATTCATCCGGCTGAACTCAACTGAATATGAAGTGAAGCTGGTGGACACGGCTGGTCAAGATGAGTACAGCATATTTCCACTTCAATACAGTATGGACTTCCATGGCTATGTGCTAGTTTACTCCATCAATTCCAGTAAAAGTTTTCAAATTGTACAAATTATTTATGACAAACTTTTGGATATGGTGGGAAAAATACAGTGAGTACTTACATAATAGTAGTCTAATTTTCTTATCAGTTTAATTTATTGTCTTATACTCTTACACTTTGTAATTTTTTATTTCAGCGTGCCCATAGTATTAGTTGGTAATAAAACAGATCTACATCTAGAAAGGAAAATTAGTACAGAGGAAGGCAAAAGACTTGCAGAGAAATGGAAGGCTGCATTTGTGGAGACCAGTGCTAAACGAAATGAGGTGAGTTTCTATCGCTAGTTTAAGTTTCATGACACTCCGTTTGTATTTTATAATGTAGTATTTAAAAAAGATATATGTGTGTTTGACCAAATGTATGAACATAAACGAGGCAAAAGGAGTATGTAAGGATGGAGGAGGCAGGTGGCTGTAGTTTCTGCCTACCCCTGTGGGAAGAAAGCGTGAAGTTGTATATGTATGTATTGAAAAATATAAATATAGGCATTCCAGCATCTAGAACAGGGACAATCTACACATAGTCTACGCTAATATTATAATTTATCTCGTCACTTCTTTTGATTACATTTACGATTTATGATACAAAAATAACTTAACTATCATATCAGATCAGTATCATGGAAATTAATTATCACTGTCAAGCAGGGCTTGTGAAATTCCTATTTTTAAAATTAAATACCAAAATGTTCAATTTATTTAAATATTTTGTATAAAGAAAGGTGCTATTTTCATGTTGTAAGTGGTTTATACAGGTTGAAATTGAAAACATGCGACAAATCGAAATGGGAGATTGTACTCATTATTATGAACAACTTTTACTAAGGGACCATACCTGAAATCGAGAATACAAAAATCAGCTGTTACTTGCATTTTGACGAGTTACGCGAACATAAATGTAGGGAACAGCTGATTTTTTTTCGCGATTTCAGGTTTGCTCCCATAGTAAAAGTTGTTCACAATGATGAGTACAATCTCCCATTTCGATTTGTCGCATGTTCTCAATTTCACCCTGTATGTGTTTTAGTTGCAGAATATAAGTTTGTGTTTGATTATTGGCCTTTCTGATTGCAAAAGTAATAAAAAAATGGAGTATAAATAATAAGTAATAACCAGTTTACTAAAACAATGCTAAATAGCATTTGAATGGTTATGCAAGAGGGGATTCCCATAAAATTGAAAATTATTAACTATTATGTTATGGAAATGAGGTTTGAATTTCAATAAATGGCTAACTGTACTTGCACATTATTTGGTGAATCCCCCAAAATTATGATTTGATTGCCACTTCGGGAAAGGTAATCCAAATTGTAGGTTTTTGTCATGTGTTGTTATGGTAAACTTTGAATCTGTTAAACAATACATATAAATTTATATAATTTTTTTAATGTGATATACACAGGGTGTTAAAAGACACATTACATAGCCGTTAACTATACAATCTCTACATCAAACTATATAACATTGCACAAAAATAATTGCTGGAAAACAACTTTTATTTTTGGTGTGAAAATTTGCTGTTTGCGGTAGTGCGCAATGTAACGCACGCAAAACATTGTGCTAAAGTATTTTAAGTTAAGTATAAGATTAAAAGCTTGTTTTCGTAAAAAAACATCAGTAAAAGTTGGAACATTGACCTTCAATATCTCTGTAACTAGAAGGTCTAGTCCAGTACAAAAAAATGATGACAATGACGAGGAGTACAAGTGACTCTAGGCTTCGTTAAGTGTTTTTTTACATCTGTTATATCATGATTTATATCAGCGAACCCTGCTCTCAAGTCTAGTTATACATTTGCAATTCAAGTTTGTAGTGACATAATGTTCTTTTAAAATTTCAGTCCGTGACCGACATGTTCCATGCTATATTATTAGAGATCGAGCGATCAGACGGACATATACCAGACAAGAATGGGTGCGTTATTTCTTAATGAAAGCTTACGTTTAATGAACAAAGTGCTTTTTACTTAAGCTAAGTGATTTAAATGTAGTATTTGTATGTGCACAGCAAGCTATGTTGCGACCAATGCGATTTATGGTAGTTATGTATTCTTCTGGAGATTTAGAAAAATGTAAACTGTATGAGTTGCTTAGGACAAAGAAATATTTTTGTTTAAGATGTGTCTTGATTTCTTGAATTATTTTATTGATAAATGTTGAAGATTATAAAGCCGGCCGCATACTTCTGGTTTCCTGATTCGGTTTCCGAATCAGGAATTCAGATTCGGAGACCCCGAATGCACGCATTTCATACAAAATCTTCTCTTTAGCGCACCCGTTCTTATATTTTCCGTTCGGAAACCCTAACGGAAAATATAAGAACGTGTGCGCTAAAGAGAAGATTTTGTATGAAATGCGTGCATTCAGGGTCTCCGAATCTGAATTCCGAATCAGGAAAGCGGACGTATGCGGCAACATTTAAAATTAATATTCTGGTTGAATTATCCATTCATCTTGGGTGACAGGTGACAGGAACATTCTCTGACCTCAGGTTTATTCATTACTTTATTTACGAAACTATAGTGACAGTACAAAAACTACAAAATCTTGTATAAACAAATTAGTGTGTAATTTATTTATTATTTCCTACGATTTTAATTACATATTAGTCCCAAAAAGAGTCGGCATAAAAGTTTAGCAATTATCAGAATATTTTTAAAAAAGATTTCAAAAATAAACAAAAAAAAAGAAAATTACAATAGAGACCTGTCCATTTTGTTTTTAAATTATCTTATTTATTGCCTCATGTTCTGGGGCTATCTGTTTGGCTGAACTCAGTTGTCTGAATTTAATCATCATTTTAGGAAGAGAGGAGATATTTAGAAAGCTTCTATACACATTTCACTGACCTAGTAACTAACTCAGTGAAGTGTGTACAGAAGCTACTCAGATTCAGTAACTAATAGTTTCTAAATCTGTCTGCAGATTAAAGTGACGAATGTGATGCCTGATTACATTTGCCTGAATTCAGTAACAGTTTTTTTTTATGTGAAATGAAAATAGTCCTATAATGTAATTTTAAAATTCTTGCGTACCTATGTATTTGACTATTATTTTACTAATAAACCAGAAATTTATTGAATATCAAACTGTTGTGCTAACAATGTTGATATGTTATGTTAAAACTGATCTGTGGTTAAAACCAAAGGTTCCTTGTTGTATTTTTTTCTCTTCATGTAAATCTTGATAGGTATTTGTATAAACATCTAAATAACTATAAATATGTAGGCATAATTTAAAATACTTTATTGTTTTACAATTAGGTTATTTAGTTTGTCTAGTAGATACCTAACTAATTTATACTTTTTATTGTTTGTATAGGTATGTAAATTTTCATGTTCATATTTTTGTAACGTAAAGTCATACTTAACTGTCACCATCTTCAGAGTTTTAGTGCACTGTTAAAACACATAAAAAATATATATACTTAAGCTTACATCGTACTAGGTACGTGATGCATCCTAGATTTCCAGCTCTGTTACTTTTGGTGTTGATTAACGCCTGACCTAGATGCAAAGCTCTCTGCACCCCAAATGGGTAACCACTATCAATCACAATCTGAATCATTTTGAAGGATATTGTTAATACATTGCTTCATATGATCGAAAAATGCGTCTGCTTAAATAACGTAAATAACGCAATGAATGCTGTTGAACTGTCAAAATGATAGCCATTGCTACTGTCGCAATGGAGTATGATATGATCATGCTGCAAGTTGCGACACGTGTGCTCCCATCTCTCGCCAACATAAAACTAGTCGATTTGATCGAGGCGAGCGTGCGCCGCCGCGATGCCCGCCGCGGGCGCCGCGGCGGGCACCGCCACGCTTCCCGTCTCGCTTCTCTATGAACATGGTCGTATATTGCTATAAGTTTGTGTTTACGCGTGCGATGATGCGTGCCGCTTCACGCGCCGCCCCACCGTAAACAGAAAAAACGTCCGACGCGCCGCGAGACGTCACGCCACACGCGACGCGAGACGCCCCGCGTCTCCGTAAATGAGGCCTTAGTGTGTTACGCAAATACCCCGCTGGTATCAAGGGCACGTGCTGAAACTCAGTCAAAGTATTTTATTAGTCCAATTTATGTATCAAATTCGACTATTTTCAATCTTTACAAAGCCAGAACAAATATGCACTTATTTTATTTGTAGTTTTTCAATATTCGCCTCGCCTCTAGCCATTTATCTCTTGCACCTGTCAAAATCTACATTTAAAATTGAAAAAAAAAAAAAATAGCTAATTAATTTAAAGTATTTAGATTTCAAAGAATGTTTGTAAATGACTCAATAGCATTGAAACATTTTATAATTGTACAAATGTAATTTGGCCACTTTTTTATGTTTTTTTAAATATAATATTGTAATTTTGCCCTGTGTTTATGAATTGTTATAATTTATGTTGTGTGGGAGGATTGCATTTAGTACTCTGCCACTGTTATTTTAGAGGCTCGAGTATTAAGCGATAGATTTAACTCAGTGTAAAATATAAAAATAATTATAATCTTTTGCCTGTCCCATAATCTTGCAATTTAAACAGAAGTCAGGTTCGTGTTTAAATGGAGGGATTGATAACCGTAAAAGATCGCGGTTCCCTCCCCGCTTCACCGCCCTGGGCTGCGGTCGCCTGATACTGCGATATGGGTGACTGCTTCAACGTGGGAGGTGAACCGATAAAGAGGAGCTCTATACTTGCCGTGAACAAGTCATGATTAAATAAAACTTCCGATAGTATGAACTTATGGATTGACATCCCCCCACTTATTCTCCTTTTTTCTGTGGGCGCTGCATCTTTATATTTTAAATAATGATCATACAGTATTTAACTAATATTGCTGGATAATAATATTTTCTCTAATGAAACTACTAATGTACCTACCTAAGTTTTGCAAATGTCAAATTCGCCACCGCTTAAATTATGGCAACAACTTTGTTTCTGTTATGATTTTTATGGTAATAGCGCTCTCTAAAAGGAACAGTTTTCTAGCTTAATATGTATTTGTGCTACCTACAAACGTAATCGTGCTGAAAGTCAATGGTGTGTTAATTTTAAAATATCTTTGTACTAAGTATATCATCATAATGGTCTTGGTATATTACGTTAAAAACAAAGTAGCTTTCTTTCAACAGTGTTTTATTAAAGGTGTTTATCCCATTGCGAACACTTTTGCTTTTCAATTTGTCAAAAATGTCACCAATTTTAACCGACTTTTAATAAAAATAGTTTCAATGCGGTATTTTCATCTAGCACATGTTATTATAAGAATATCATTTAATTCATTTAATTAGGTATGGGTACTTACGTAAAAGAAAACTTTATTAAGCCATGTACTAAAGACATAGCCCGTATACCTACTAAGCAAAATAATCACTGGCGGACTAAGGGGGCGGCAGGGGCGGTCATCAAATTCCAAAGGTCAAAATGTTCAGTAAGACGCAGTTATAGCATAATTTTTTTGATCTCGTTTTGCTCGCTCTTACATCTTTCATTCTCTTATCCTTTTCTTACTCAAACTTTGTTTACACAAATAAGTAGACTAAGTAACTCCTACTTCTGTAAGAACGGTCAAAACAACCTTACCTAAATCTACGAGGCGGGATGCTTAAATTTGCGAGTTCGCTGCGCTTGGTCTTGCCAACATTCTATTAATTGTCGCACTTTTCTGCCTAAGTCGACAGAGTATCTTATTTATGTATAAATGTTCAAAAGAAGAAGAAGACCTTTTGCAGGCGGGGTCATGGAGAAATAAAATTTTCGAACGTGCTTCGCTCGCTCTTGCATCTTATATTCTTCTAAGTTCTAAATATCTTTTTTTTCAGGAATTGTCGAAAAGGCTACTCCTATTTCTGAATGAATGTTAAAAAAAAAAAAAAATCGATCTCGCCTCGCTCTTGCTACCTACATTCTTCCTTTTCGATCACCCCATGTAAAAGCAGCTATGTACCTAAATAGCATAATGTGAAGATGAAAACGAACCTCCCTGAAAGAATTCACATTTGATTTTTTCACTCACACGATAATGTGTGATAACGTGTGTAAATTTATTATATGTACTCTGGTACGTAATAGATTTACACACGTTATAACTATTTGTTATGTTTTTACTATAATTCATTTTTTGCAAAAAAAAAACTAGTTATACGGTCTACATGTAGGTAGGTCTAGGTACTGAGAAAATTAGGGGGGCTAATTTTGTTTTGCTGCCCCGGGCCCCCGATAGGCTTAGTCCGCCATTGAATATAGTGTAGTCACCGCTATCTATAAATATTGTAAAGGAACAGCGCCATGTGAGTGTATTTGGAACTAAAGAAGTATCTTGACTTTTTGGGAATGAGGAGTTAGTAACACGTTACGGATGGGATCCCTTCT
The DNA here is from genome assembly GCA_945859645.1 of Amphipoea oculea. Lineage (NCBI taxonomy): Eukaryota > Metazoa > Arthropoda > Insecta > Lepidoptera > Noctuidae > Amphipoea > Amphipoea oculea. Next base: position 16,644,678 of record OX243868.1, on the reverse strand, counting down.
TTTCGCATAATGTTCTTCTTCCTAATATACTTTGGCATAACTATTTTGGTATAATTTGTTTTGCCATAATAATACTTTGCCATATTTTCTTTTGGCATACAGTTTACGTTGGCATAATTATCTTGAAGGCTAATTTGTTTTGGCATAATTTGAATTCGCATAATACTTAAACGACGTCAGGGGCACCCCGAGGTTCGGTTTTGTTAGGTTCCTTTAAACCCTGCAGACAGAAATAGGAGCCCCGCGCAGCGGGGCTCCGTCGATCTGATGTCGTTAGAAATAAAACGAGCATGCTAAATTTATACTTTAGAATGTTATGCTTCATTATTATGATTAGAGAAATTATGCTTAAAAAAATTATGCGTAAACTGTTATGCGTAAATAATGTTATGCGAAAATATAACTATGAGAAACAAAAATATGCCAAGTTATATTAGGTCTTAAAATTATATGCAAATGGATAGGGAACCGTTACGGGTATCCATTTATGGTAAAGGTACGGTGTGTGTTACTGTACCAATTAATGTTGTATGGCCAAGCTCTTAGATTCAGAGCTGAAACTTAGCATAAACGCGCGGCCTATTGGGGACGCGCCTTTACGCTTCGATCCGTCAAAATCACGCTAAAGTGCACTGATTTTGACAGATTGAAGCGTAACTGATGCGTGGGTATAGCTAAACTTATTCTAACATGTTTGCTCTGTAATAGCCCTGAATTTTATCTGAACGCACTCGTATCGTACATGTGACGTTGCGCATACGCAACTCCCGTGCGAGTACACATTATTTTTGCATGCTAACTTAATTGGACTATTTTAGGCTCAAGTTATGCCTATTTGGTTAAGTTCGCACGACGACATATCAAGCTATACATTTCCAGTACCTACATATAAGCTGACTTCTCATTTTACGAATGCCTGATACAATGCGAGGTCGGCTAAAAATGGAAATGTATAGCTTGATATATCGTCGTGTGTACCACCAATAATGTAAAAACTTTGTTATTTTTTTACACTTAAATACAATGGCAATACTATAATTAATATTATAAAAGACACTGAATGTATGTGTTACCTACTAGTGGGAATTTCTTTGTTCGTGAATAGAATATGTATCGTCAATATTTTTATGTTGAACAGATAATGGCGTATTTTGTAATAAATGTATATAATACATTTTAGGGTTCAGTAGCCAAAGGACATTGGTAAACATGTTAATATGGTTGAGGTCTACTTTAGGGTAATAGCTTTGTTGACAAAATATAAGCTTTAAAGTTTGCAAAGCTTAAGTCGGGCGCTAAATAGTTTTTAAGTCATAAAATGTTGCCGATGTTACATTACGTAACAAAGCAATAAATTGTAAAAGTAAAAAAAAAAAATCATGTCATAGGCTACGGAACCTAAGTTTTTGTTAGTTTTATATAAATAATATTCTTTTGTAAACGAGTATCAAGTGTAAATATGAAGGTATGTGAGTTATGTGTGTTTACAGACTTCCACATAAGGGTGCATGATGTATGAAATAAAGCTCAATGATTGAGCTGTAGTCATCATACCCAATGTTCACCAGCAAAATTTTTACCATTCGTAACTGTAATTTTGAACGTCAGAGTCGTCAGATAGTCTGCAATTCGGGAAACATCCTTTCTATTGCTGCGTATTTACTCAGAAACCAAGTTGCGCAACATTGTTTCAGCAACACGTTTTTGTGTTGCGATACTTGCGATCTCGCAACAGCAAATGCTGCTGGCAATACTGTTTCTAAAATACGGGACTTATTTCTTACGTTTTTGCAATTTGCAGGTCAGTACTAGGTTGTATGTTGATAAAAATATTATTCGCGACTGGGACCAGTATGTGTTTACTCCAAACTCAATCAACATACATGACATGCAACCTGATTACCTACCAACCAGACACTGACCTGCAAATTGCTAAAAACGTAAGATTTGTATTTCGTGGCTAATCAGATTTTAATTACTGTAGTGTGTATTACTATAGTGTTTCGTACCACCATGCGTCTCTTATGTGGAAGTCACAGTATGTTTGTACCTACAGTCCTACACCTACCACATCATCATTTCTGAAACCAATAACGGCTAGCTGGCTAGAGCTCTTTCGGCGTTCTTATTGTTACAGATAAAATCCTTTGCTTGTATAAATATTTTTAATTTTCAGGTCTCTGGCCGATTTTTTCTACTTTCACAATATCCATTTCCCATTGCATGGCGTAGCTATGTAGTGTACCTAATTATTAAAGTAAATTAATAAAGCTTAGTGATTTAGCTACTCAGAAATGTGCGAAAAAGATATCTGTGGCGCAATATTGTAGGTAACCTCTTATTTGTAAATAACTACAATTTAAAATAAACAACTGCCACTACAAAAAAAATGTTTTATTTAAAAGAAAACCTTTTGATCGTCTGTCTGACTGTCAGTATCGTACACAGAGCGATTGCTGAGCGCTGTCTGACTGTCAGTGTTGTACACAGAGCGACTGCTGAGCGCTGTCTGATGATGGCTTTTAGGGTCAACTCACACCGAAAGAGCGACGAAGGGCAGCGAAGCGGAGCGCAGTTTCAGTTTCATATGAATTTTAACTTTATTATCATTACCATAATACTTATTATCGCATGAGAAACTCGAACGAATCGCGCAGATGCCCGCGGCGCCGCAGGAATTCCGGGGAATTCCATAAACGGAGCCGTGCGACTGCGTGAGAAGTTGCGGGAAGTCCCGAGAATCTTCGAGCAGTCGCGAGCGGCCGCTGGCAATATCCCGCCCCTCGCGCCCGCTCCCCGCGCGCGTCTCTTTTTCTTTTAAATCTTTCCCTCCTTATCTCTTCGGCCTCTTCCTCTTCTTCTTCAATTATATGTGCAATAATAATTAAATCCAAAATACCCATTTTCACTGCTTAAACACAAGTTTCCTCGAGTTTTGTTGAAATCAAAGACATTAAAATTTTATATCCTATCTTAAATCTCTTTGGTTGAAATTGAACTGCGCATAGGAGAGCAACCCATGAATTCATCACGGGTGGGCTCGGGAAGGCGCGCGGATTCCCGCGACTGCTCGAGAAGTCGCTGGAATGCTCGAGATGTCGCGGGACTCCGTGACTCCGCGCTTCGCTGCCCTTCGCCGCTCTTTCGGTGTGAGTTGACCCTTAACGTCATATATGAATGGATAAACCGTAAAATCGACATCACTTTGGCAGCATAAAACCTGACAGTATACCTAATGTTTTTCTCTATATCGCAAATATAGCCGCATAATTATACAAAATTATTACAGAAAAATGTGACTGCCCGCTGGCAGCATAAATATCTGACACACAGCATTGACAGATGTTTCGAGCCGTTTTCTTCTATATAGTAAGGATCGACGCTCAGGCATAAAACAAAAGAGAAGCATAAAAATATAATAAGACTATACGAAAAAAAAATGCTTCGTGTGGATAAAGAAAAATGTAATAATAACCAAGCAAATAACACAGGCAAAGCAAACTAATTAAAATAAAATATAGAGACAGAACTGACTGTACATGTACTTATTATGTACATAAGTTCACACCTTCCCATAGTTTAGGGCTAGGCAGAAGCTAATGAACGCCACCTGCTAAAACTGATAGTATTAGGACAATAAATAGTAAAACATCACTACAACATAACGGGCCACTTATTCAAGAACAAATCTCATCATCCTTCCGTGCACGAAAAAACCGCTCCGTCGCCCTTAACAGATGTGTTTGAACTTGCCCTTAAGCGCGGCAAACGGCTTACTTACTCTGTGGCAAACGGAAGACACTTCCGTCCGCGACCTCGCGCCCCCGTTTACCGACTGTGTAGAGTAGACGAAGGAACGCGAGTCCATATAATGATTCGGAATTCAGATTCGGAGACCCCGAATGCACGCATTTCATACAAAATGTTCTCTCCAGCGCACGGTGGGCTGAAAATCGGCTTTCATAGACTTAGGCATTTTATTTTGCAAGTGCCAGTTTTTATGCCGGATATCACTTCTATTAGTTATAACAATATACAAAAATGACACCAGAATGGATTCTGCACAAAAACGAAGGAATTATAATTTTTTTACGAAAATTTTGTATGGAGCTAGTATGAAAAATCGAAATATCTCTAAAACGGCAGGGATAACCGTAATATCCTTATAGGAGGTTATAGTACTAATTATTTATGATTTTTTGAATACGTTACATAATGGTTGTAGATGCCGTTTTTTTTAAAAAAATCGACAAAATATTTTTATTTATTTTTACATATGAAACGTTCTTTTTAACCGACGAAAAAACGGAGGAGGTTATCAATTCGACGCGTATATTTTTTTTTTTTTTTTTTATGTATGATCATGATCACGCATAACTTTTTACAGAGCAGTCCGATTTTGATAATTCTTTTTTGATTAGAAAGGATATACCCCGAAGGTGGTCCCATATAAATTTGGAAAAAAAAACCAACCCTAAGGGTAGGAAAACAGGGGATGATTGATAGTTCACTCACTGATTGTAATGTATGACCACGCATAACTTTTTACAGATTAGTCCGATTTTGATAATTCTTTCTTTAATGGATAGAACATACCTCGAAGTTGGTCCCATGTAAATTTGGAAAAAAAATTCCTACCCTATGGGTGGGAAAATAGGGGTGATTTGTTGTTCATTCACAGATTTTAATGCTGAGCTGTGTATTACAATTAAAATTAAAGGCCTCTATCTATGTTGGTATATAAAGCCTGTTTTTTTAAAGTATTTTACTATACAAAAAATAATAGTTAAAGTAGGATTATATAACAGTTAATATCTAAAGTAAGGTAGGTAGCCATTTTAAAAGTAATAAAAAATTAAGCATGCAGTAATAAGTAAATTATAGCCTCAAAAAATTATAAAATAAAAACTTTTTAACAAAAAAATTAAACCTCCGAAAAAACTGAAAAGCAAAAAATAAAAACCTTTTTTATTTTACCTTAATAAATAAGTTCTTAAACTAATGCAAGTATACCTAAAACATTTTGAGTCGGCGCCAAACAATCAATGAACAAAGATCACTAAATTACCTTAAATTTATAGAAATAGCCAAATCAAATTAATAATGCAACGTGAAATCTCCAGCGCTAAATATTAACATTCCAAACAAAAAATGCGCTCTCCGCACGCCCACTCGCAACGATATTAAGTTGCTTGTTTGGCGCCGACTCAAAATTAGTTAGGCATACTTGCATTAGTTTAAGAACTTATTTATTAAGGTAAAATAAAAAAGGTTTTTATTTTTTGCTTTTCAGTTTTTTCGGAGGTTTAATTTTTTTGTTAAAAAGTTTTTATTAGTGTTTAAGTTGAAGAATTCAGAGCTTTAACAACTCTTAACATAAAATAGCATCACCCCTATAGACCTGAAGGACTAGACAGAGGTGTGTAGTATCTTGTTGATCTTGTAAGATTTCCAACAATACCAAATAGTTGAATATCAGTGTCAAAGTGCCCATGCTGTCGCTTCTTTTTGAAAGATAGGGGAATAAAATTGTTTGTTGTTGAATGTGAAATGCGTACGGAGAGTGGCTGCAAGCAAATATTGATTGGCCAAGTTGCGTGCAAACTTTAATAAATCAAGAACCAACTATTGATGAGATACCAAGAGCACGCTCAGTCTCTCCAGAACCTTCGACATCATCGACTGTTGGAACAATGACAAAAAGGTCCCGAAAACCATTCAAAGATCTGGGAAGCAAACAGAAAAAGAGAAGATCTAGTGAGCACATAGGCGAGGATTCCTTTGAATTGGCATATGCAGCTGCGGCACGTTTAAAAGATGAAGGGTATGAAGATATCGCATCTGTAATCGAATATATGATCAAAAATCCAGAAGCTGCCGTTAAAATCTATGAAAGCATTAAGAAACCAGTGAAAACAGTAATATTTACACCAGAGAAAGCACTTGGATTGCTTCTATCACTTAAGCTTTCAAAGTGGCAAAATATTACGTTGCGAGAGACTGCCATTCGGGAAGGTGCTAAGGATATTTACCCATCCTACTATCAACTGCAACAAACTAAGCTTGCATGCTACCCTCCTAATCAATCAGTGTCAGTTACGGATTCATCAGCTAGAATTACACTTCAAGCTTTACTTAACATCACGGTGAAGCGGATTCTTCAAAGTCTTTCTGATAATGTGGAAAATAAGCAGTTAAAGCTGATATCGAAGTGGGGATTTGATGGTGCTGGTGGTGGTGGAGTTCTCCTGGTCCACCATCAGCTCCATATTACCATTCACATCGTGGCGAGCATAAATTGCTTAGCAATCATATTAAAGTAATCGAATCGCAACCCGTGAAATACTTAAATATTATTGAGTAGTTCCGGTGTCCATCTGTGGTCTTCATCATCAGTTCCACTTCACCAAATGGTACTTTCCGAGAGCAAATGCACGAATTACTATAAAAAATACCCAAATCGCTATAGGTGTGCCTATAATATTTGAAGAGTTCCTTCAATTTCTCCAGGATCCAATCATTAGATCCTGGCTTGGTGACTATGGGACCACTTCAGAAGTATCTCCTTTCGAACAAAAAAATAATTTTGAAAATCGGTCCACAATTGACGGAGTAATCGCGTAACAAACATACAAAAAAAAATAATAAACATACCGTCGAATTGAGAACCTCCTCCTTTTTTTGAAGTCGGTTAAAAAGAAAGACAACCTTTTTTGCTGAAACTCTCGACCTAATACAGTTTCCGGAAACTGAGTTCGAGTTTGTAGGTATATCCAATCTGGATTCTGACTCGGAATTGGAGTCCGACAACGAAAGTTGTAAAGAAAATTTGTAAAATTTAATTATTTGTTATGTTAGTTTATTTACCAATATGTTTAGTTAATAATTTCATAGATTATTGCTTCAAATATTTTGTATAATTGAATTTATAGCACTTAGATATTATTTTTGTTACTTTTGTTTTATTTAAATTACCTATCAATAAAAGTATATATTTACAGTCTATTTTTTATCACATATTCTTAATATTTGGGGAAAAAGCATGCTTCCTAACGATGTTCTTAACTTTGACACAGTTCACGAATCGTTTTGAACAGTTTCATGTGTAAAAATAAATAAAAATATTTTGTGGATTTTTTTAAAAAAAAACGGCATCTACAACCATTATGTAACGTATGTCAAAAAATCATAAATAATTAGTACTATAACCTCCTATAAGGATATTACGGTTATCCCTGCCGTTTTAGAGATATTTCGATTTTTCATACTAGCTCCATACAAAATTTTCGTAAAAAAATTATAATTCCTTCGTTTTTGTGCAGAATCCATTCTGGTGTCATTTTTGTATATTTTTATAACTAATAGAAGTGATATCCGGCATAAAAACTGGCACTTGCAAAATAAAATGCCCAAGTCTATGAAAGCCGATTTTCAGCCCACCGTGCAGCGCACCGTTCTTATATTTTCCGTCAGGGTTTCCGAACGGAAAATATAAGAATGTGTGCGCTGAAGAGAATATTGTGTATGAAATGCGTGCATTCGGGGTCTCCGAATCTGAATTCCGAATCAGGAAACCGGACGTATGCGCCCAGCCTAATGCGTGCCACCCACGAAAGATGAGACTTGACACACCAGTCACCACGTGGTTTGACTTGCGCAGTACACGATTTTAGATCTCTTTAGCGGTATGCCGTATGAGGTCTAGGCGAGGGACGGGACAGGATGTCATAGGGGCGGCAGAAAGAGCGCGTGAGGCGGGGTCAAGTCTCATCTTTCGTGGCGCTCCGTACGCCACACTCGCAATCCGCTCATATTAGTTTTGATTGTTTTTATATTTACCTGTCTTACATGTTTGTATCCCTTATCCCTATGTTTCACTTTTATAATTACTAGACGCAAAAGTTAAAAATAAATAGTTATATAAAAAAACATAATATGCTTTTTATTGTTATACGTGCGTTCCAATAGTTTAAATAGACCCTACACCATACCCTGAAACTTTGAATTTAAAAACTTAATTAACAAAAATAACAAAATTAAAACCTAACTTAACTAAAACTGAGAAGAACTTCCCTACACATTTTTATCAGAGAAGACATGTCGAGGGCCGGGGGACCGAGGAGACACATCTTTTTGAAGCGATGCAGCATACTATATTTTTGCGTCACATCTTGTCAGATAGTTTTAGTGTTCCTTCGATTTCGATGTCACTTATAATTTTAGTGTTCCTTCGATTTCGATGTCACTTTAAATGCTCTAAGCTTATTTGTGTCAAGTGATCACTTATATTTGCCACTATCTTGACGACAGATATAATTGCCGAATTATGAAATCAGGATATTATTGCCGAGCTATTTATGCTCTTGACTGTACACCCTAATCGACGAGTGAAATCAATTATCTCTGTTGTCAGAATGTTTCTTTTCTACTATAATCTTTGTTCTTTTTTATTTCTGAACGATTGGCTTGGGCGAATGTCAAGTTGACACTTGACAGTAAATTGTCAACAAATTATTGTGAAAATGGCGACTACCGGAGTAGGATTTCGATGGTTAGATTTATTAGAAAAGGAATTCGACAAAGCATGTGTCGAGTTAGATACCTCTATAAGTAAGTAAAACTTGTTTATCACTCGTGAATGTAGTGAGGTACCAGTACCATCGCCTTAGTGATTTTTCGAATGGAATCATGCATTGCTGCTGTTAGTCTGATTTTGGTGAAGTTTTTATTTAGGCGTTTTTCAGTAATTTTATGGCTGTAGCATTAAATCAATATCACTTATCTACTGCTTAATTCAAAAGTTATGTGTAGTAACAACGTTTAAACGCTTAAAACTTTGTGCAACTGGATCACTGCATTCAGAACATAGCTAAGTCATTGTCTGAGTTCATTGCTTTATGTTGTGTTGTTATAAAAGTGCTGATAGTGTTGAAATGCTGTTTTCACGATCTTTAAAATGTTTTTTTATTACTGTACCGTTTGTAGTATTTCTCTAGCCCTTGTATTGAATGTGGCCTACTAAAACCACTGGCAATATCTGGGGGATTTGGAGTTTATGGTAGCTATGTAGTTCATAGATATGCTCTTAAATATGATTTTATGAAAAGAGAACACTTGAGTAATAAATTACTAAACTAACAAAATTATTAGAAAGAGAAATAACACCTCTTTAACTTCAGGTTACAGACAATATGATAAGCAAAGTTGTTAAATTGTAATGAATAATCTCAGTTTTGCATGATGCACTTTTAAAGTTTCCTAGACTGGAAGCTGTTCCGAAATTCAATCATTATTGATTCTTTTTAAGGTTTTCAAAGTATAATTTTTTAAATTGAAATTTTGCTGTATAAGGTACTGGAATTGAAAGAATTGTCTTATGTGTGTCTATTATTCACAATGAGCTTGGTTATTCTTGTAAATCAGTTTCCCCTATTACTAAGATCAGAACCTAAATCTTGACGAATTTCATGAAGGTCTGAATCTAACAGCACTAGCTAGGTATCTACAAATACAAATACTCGCTACAGGTTAAAAATATAACAGAAAGTTAAATAGACACTATCTAAGAAGATGTTGTATTTTCATTTATATAAAAGTTGTTTTATTAATATTATTTAGAATAAATAAAATAGCAAATTTGAGTGCTAATGTTTATTTATTGAAAATGAGAGCTTATACAAAACAAAATGATTAAAAATAGAAAAAATACTTTCACTTCTATAATAATCGCTATCTTGCATCGTAGGTGGGTAATTTTCATCCATGCTCACTTTATAAATGTCCGTCGTAACCAAGCGCGCAAACTGGCTGGCTTGGTTACTGTTTGCGTCTGATTTGAATGTACCTAGAATCCCATGTCACTACAACTCTCAGAATATTCTTTATTTTCTCAACAGTACAAAATATAATATAAATATATTAATTAAACATAATGTTTCTAAATTACAGCAGAGTTGGAGACAGAGGAGCCAGAGGTGGTGTTTGCTTCTCGTCAGAGGATCGCCACACTCAGCTCATGCTTTGCACAACTTACGCACAAGGCACTTACAATATTTCAGAACAGTGCCAAAATAGAGGTATGTCAATGTCCATGAGTCTAAGAAAATTATAAAAGGTACCTATTTTAAATGTGAATCCTGAAAATAGAACTTCATTGTAGTGTGATTTATATAATAGATGAGGTAAAAATGTGGTTCTCGTTAAGGTATAGTTCACCTCCTGCTGCATGTGTGGTAAAAGGCAAATAAAGGATGTCTAATAACAACCTATTTCTATCTACAATGGTTAACCAAATCAATTCTTAAAAATCAGCAGCAGTTGATTGAAAAGAAATTTACAAAAACTTAATAAAAAACCATATTTTTAAGAGTTAAAGACTTACTACTACTTGAAACAGGAAACTAGCTTAAGACAATATTGCATTTAATTATATCTGAACTGACACTTGCTTATACCGAAGTTAAAAATATGAAAGTATGATATATGAGTTTGGGTAGTCATCATTTTTGGTGGTTCAGCATGTTATTCTGTTATCACTTCACTTCTTACTTTATAAACTTATAATTAACTAGCTGCGCCCCGCGGTTTCACCCGCATAAGTGTCGATTCCGTGGGAATGTCGGGATATAAAGTAACCTATATGTTAATCTAAGGTATCAGCTACCTCAATACAAAATTTTATCAAAATTGGTGCAGCCGTTTGAGCGTAAAAAGTAACAAACATATAAACACACACACACACACTCACAGACACACACACACACTCACAGACACACACACACACTCACAGACACACACACACTCACAGACACACACACACAAACATTCGCTTTTATAATATTAGTGTCATAGTCGGAATGTAAACCTGTTACAACCTTGTACCAGTAGGCACTTCCCTATCCAGAATGATGCTATTTGAGGTTTTATCCAACCATCTTTTCATCATCATCATCTATACCATCTTTTTTCGCTTTTATGGAACTTGCTTGAGAAACTATATAGTATTGTGAATTGATCACCTGTTCTTAATCATTTCCTCAGTATGCAAAGAATTAAGAAAGATTGTTTAAACAAGTGCAGACCATGACAGATGATATTTATTTCATACTAGCTGCGCCCCGCGGTTTCACCCGCGTAAATGTCGATCCCGTGGGAATATCGGGATAAAAACTATCCTATGTCCTTTCCCGGGGCTCAAACTATCTCTATACCAAATTTCATCGAAATCGGTCCAGCCGTTTTCATGTTATGTCGTGACAACGGAAAACGGGTTTCATTTATATATATATATAGATTGTGTTGTAAGGTAAAGAATGGCCACACCACATGTTGTCAGTGGCTGAATAGTCTGTCTGTTTTTATAGTACAGGTATAAAATAATGTCTCGTCAAAGTTTAAAATAAAACACCGAAAGGTTCTCAAAGTATTTATATTACAAACTTAAAACGAGGGTTTGGGGTAGTTGATGTTCGGGCCGCGGTCGTAAGGGTGTTTGTGCAGATGTCGCCGGTGTGGTGTCCGTACGGTCGTGGTCTTCGTTTTGCGAGCCGCGCCGCCACTCAGGATATCCTTGTCTACGCCCATGATATCGCCACCCCCACCGTCGTCGAAGTACCCCGCCTCGTCATCCTCCCAATCGAACTCTTCGTCGGATTCTTCACTGCTGAAATGGCAAATGATACATTGGAAGCATGTCAATTAATGTTGTATTCTTATGTCTCTCAGGACATTTGCCGGTCAATGAGTTCGCTGTTATAGTCTTAAATATCCACACAGTAGACATGAACCATTTAATAATAGTCTATGATATGAATAATAACAGTTTTGGGAACATGACATTGGCACACGCAGTATTTGCATATTTCTAATCTTTTTAAAAGCACAACGCTCCAAGAATGTTAGTGAACATATTATTTGGTTTTTAGAAGCATTCTTTTATCTAGTATATTCCACCACTTACTTGATCCCTTCCAGTTTTTGCAGTAGTCTGTCAGCAGCAGCAGTGACGTCAGACGCTGGCCCTGGTTCCTCGGAGTCGCCTTTCAGATGCGCTTCCAAGCGCTGCAGCGCTGCATCTGCTCGGTCCGTCAGCGACACAAATTTCTCTGTCAATTGCCGTAGTTCATTCTCTTTGAGGATTGTGTGGGATGTATTGCGAAAAGCGCCTTCTAAGCGTCGACAGGTGACATCTGTCTGGAAATAAGAAAAAAAAAAGAGTTGATTATATTCAATCACTCATTTGCTCTTCTGAATCTAATATCCGGTCGGCGCAACATGTCGTTTTCTTCCATAGTTTTCTATTAGTCGTCTCGGTTGCAGCCATCGATATTCGTACTCAAAAGCTTCCTCACGACATTTTCCTCGTTCCTCCATATCACATGCCCATACCATGACAGTCAATTTTCACACAACTTTGCATTTATCTGTGCCACATTCAGACTTCCTCTTATGTGCTCATTTCTTATATTATCGTGTAACACCATACAAATCTTTTACCATTCTCATCTCAGTTGGCTCAATACCAGTAAATTATCAGCAAACAATAATCAGAGCATACGTTACCTGTTTATTTATTTATTTAATACTTCAAGCACAAATATGTATACAGCGGCCATAGGCCAATGCCATAGGTACCTGTTTGTTCTGAAACGAGCTTGAAAAAACTTTTTAAGAAAAAAAAAAACCGACTTCCAAGAACAAAACCACAAAGTGAAAAATAACTTTAATTTCGGAAGTCGGTGTCTTTGGATCTGTATTTTAGTTTTTTGCCACCGACTTCCGAAATTAAAGTTATTTTTCACTTTGTAGGTAGTTTTTTTTTGGAAGTCGGTTTTTTTTTTTCTTAAAAAGTTTTTATTTCACGCTTTTTAGTGGGTCTGCTTATAATTTATCTAAGTTACAATAGCCTAGTGATCATCGCCTTTTACAAACAAAATATTGCTTTTCCCGATGCAGGGAAGTTAATTGTTGAGGAGTTCTCCAGGTCCACCATCAGCTCCATATCACCATTCACATTGTGACGAGCATGAATTGCTTAGCAACCATATTAAAGTAATCGAATCGCGACCCGTGAAATACTTAGATATTATTGAGTAGTTCCGGTGGCCATCTGTGGTCTTCATCATCAGTTCCACTTCACCAAATGGTGCTTTCCGAGAGCAAGTGCACGAGTTACTATAAAAAATACCCAAATCGCTATAGGTGTGCCTATAATATTTGAAGAGTTCCTTCGATTTCTCCAGGATCCCATCATCAAATCCTGACCTGATGTTTTTAGACTAGAAGCTGATAATCCTGGCTGCAGCATCAGGCCAGACTTATGTCAACATTGCATTGAACTTAAAATTTAGTCCTGTTTAAAATGAGCCCAAACACGACTACGGTGCTGTTATTTCAAGGTTTGTACTTTTTTTGATGCTCCTGGCTTCAGCATCAGGTCTCTATGTACTTCGGTGTTCCTCATTAACAGTACGTTTATCCACACATCGAGCCCTTTTCAATGAGCCTAAACACGATATATCTGCTGTTAGTTGTCGAGGAGTTAGGTACTCTGCAGACTATCCTGACTGCAGCATCAGGTCATGACTTGATGATCATGAGACCAAATGTGGCAAATGCCCTATCAAACATCCAAACAATTTACTAAAACAGTCCTTGCCTGTTTGAGTAACTTCTTACTGTTAAGGAGTTGTACCTTCCATCATCAGCCCAGCTACCTGAGATGGTGACAACCATACGCAAATAAACAAGATACTTCATAAAATATGCGAAAAACAATAAGTGAGCCTATAAAATTTAAGGGTTGCCCTCGATTTCTCTAAGATTCCATTATCAGATCCTAACTTGGTGACAATGGGACCACCTCAGAACTATCTACTTTCGAACAAAAAAAGAATTTTGAAAATCCATCGACAATTGGCGGAGTATTCGATGAACAAACATACAAAATAAAAATAATAAAAAAAAAACATACAAACAGCCGAACATAGTACCTCCTCCTTTTTGTGAAGTCGGTAAAAATGATAAGCATGGGGATAAATGTTTAGCTAGTTTTTAAATAAGTCTATAATTTCACGCAAAAATAACAATACAAGGATAATATTATACATATATACTAAGATAATTATGAGGAAGTCATTAGGTAATATTTAATCAACAATACCTGCGGTACTCGTGTCGCATTCAGGATTTTTACGACTCTGTTGTCATACTTGTTTATATCTTCTTGGATCTTCTTAAGCTCATGGAATGTCGAAGATGTTCTGAAAATTATAGATTATGATCATGTATAAACTACTTTTACTCGAAAAGTTTCACGATCGTGCATAGATTCAAAAACATGACTCTGAGATGACATCTGGTTGGAATTGCAAATTATTGCAGTACCTAATCGTCTTCCAGACCGAATTTCGGCCATGGCGGCCAATCACATCGGAGACTAGCCTTCGTTGCGGGAGATATTATAGTGCACAGGTGCACTCTCTCTTCCCTCACTCTCATAGTCCGATGGGACGGCAATCCGACACGACCGGGGAGAGATCGGGCGCAGGACCAACGGCTTTACGTGCTTTTCAAGGCACGGGCATATCACACCGCCAACTTCCAAACTTCGGGCTGTTACTGAGAAATTCTTAATGGAATAACCCAATAACACATTGCCCTGCCTCACTGCCTGTGCAGTGCCCGACCTGGGAATCAAACCCAGGACCCCACGCTCAGCAGTTGCACTTGCGACCACGAGACCAACGGGTACCCAGTACCTAGACATCATACTGAAACACGTACCTATCTCATTCAAGAAGGATCAATAAGTATGGCTTTGAAGTCTACGTGAAATATGACAAGTAATTAAACGAAATAGGTTTCCAGAAACCTGTGTATAATAGCGTTTCCGCGTAGCCACCAAGTGTAGGTTGGTCTACCTATAGTATCTCGGTCTTCACCGTAATTTACATAAATAAGGACTCGTATGGCTAGAGAATAATTCATGGGCTACGTACAGTTTAATTAACGAATCGATTAGTTTGTCCAGCACATCCGTCACTTGCTTCGGATCGTCTTGCTGTACTTGCTGACACGAATCCACGAAACGCTTTTGTGCGTCCAATAGTTCTTGCATCTGCAAAAATAGAATAAAGTTTTTTTGTTTAATCTGTTTGTTATAAGTTACTTATAAGATTCTCATTGTAGGTTTCCTTGAGCGAATATTCAACGAGCATGTCGGTCAAGGATTGAATGCTTGATTGAATCACTTTTGTTATTTATGGGTGTCAAACTATTGATTTCAAGATGGTTTGTGCTAATCTTAGATGTTACAAAAAATACCTTCAGATCAATCCTGTAAGAGTTATCGCTAAGTCGTTTGGTGAACATTTGGTCCAAATCTGCAGAATTGATCCTCGCATCCCGTTGACGCCTGGCCAAGGCTCTCAATCCGTCAGCCAGCTCCCGGCGCGTCACATTGACGAGGGAGAGGCCGTCTCTCATCAGAGACTCTAGAATTAAACTACGGTGCCACGTGTCTGCGTATGCGCCGTTTACCTGGAGTATAGGGAAAGGTCAATATTTCAATAAAAACATTATTGTCGTTATTTTACTTGATATCGTTTGGAACTTCCAATAACGATATTTATGGCAACATGGTTCATTAGTATTGTTTTAAATAATTTAATATACAATTTTTCTAATCTTGGGAATACCTCGCAACGAATCCAAATATGGTATCGCAGCTTAATTAATAAATAACTGATTGTGACCTAGGCTTTGGTTTGTCGCGACATAACAATCGACGTAACAATAGTTATAAAATAATACTTTTAATGGTTAATAAATACCTTTTCTAATAAATGCTTATGGCTTATAATATGGGTAGTTAGATTCCTAGCTAGTTCAGCTATCTTCGTTTGACTACGTTCTATTTTTTCACTGCTCTCTCTGATGGTTGCCTGAAATCATGACAAATACGTAATCTATGTGTGCCATTTCCACATACGTAATAACATGCACTTCTGAAGTAAAACAAAACCCACCTGCACATTAGTTTGCAGCATATGTAACCTGTGCTCAAGTCTTTCTGCTGTTAATTGAGCTCTTTCTAATTTTAAAGTCAATGTATTTTCCGCGCGATCTGAAAGCAAATACATGAATATTAGCGGTATCCTATTCAGCTTGCGTACGACGGCCATTAGCTAATTTATTCATACCACTGCAGCCCAAAGCGGTGCCTTTAGCAGTTAATTGTCCGTTGCTCTTGTTCATTCAATTGCGAGCGATGTACACCAACAGATATTGCAAAAGTTGACCCATTGTAAAATAGGATATGACACAATAAGACTACCGTAGTCCGTATATACGTGACTCATTAGTTTCCCGGAACAAAATACCTATGTATTGTTGTGATATGACTTTGTTCTAGTTCATGCAGTTCTGGCTGTAGTCCGAAGACAATTTGTTTAACAATGTCTTTGTTTCACAGTTGCAATTATTTCGTAAATATTTGAGTTGGTTGCTATCGATCCTTACCATGCAGCGTGTTGCTGTATGTATATGTTACCGGCCAAACCCGATTTCAGGACAAACTAGTTTAGCCTAGGCTAAACTAGATCTTCCTATACGCGATAGGGGGTGCCCTTCGCTCCCCTTGGATCTTATGTCGACGGAGCCCCGCTTCGCGGGGCCCCTATTTCTGTGTAAAGGGTTTAAAGTAACCTAACCAAACCGAACCTCGGGGTGCCCTTCGCTCGCCCTTGCATCCTATGTCGACGGAACTAGTTTAGCCTAGGCTAAACTAGTTTGTCCTGAAATCGGGTTGGCCGGTAACATATATATTATATCTATTGGTTTAATGTGGTATGCAATATTTTTGGCATAGATGTACATTTTTCTTTCCTTGGCTGAATACTATGCAACCTGGGGGATTGTTCAGGATTTAAAAGCCTTACCAACACTTCGAGACTGAATATTGACGGAAAAGCGCATTTTAATTGTTCCGAAATTAAAAACTTCAGTGATACTCACCAAGCTTATCCTGAATGACATCCAGGCGTCGTGCTTGTTTCTCCTGAACTGCACTAATTTTGTCTAAAACCCGAAGTCTTTCTTCTATGCTAGAAAGGATACTAGTGATGTCCTGCAATGAAATAGTAACTCATATTATTCTTAGTAACCACTGTATTTTGTCTCTGGCGAAGCACTACCAAAATAAATGTTAAGCTCCTAATAGGCATATATTTATTTATAAACTAGTTTATCGAAAGTAATCTACGAGAACATCATGATATTTCCGGCAGTCCTCGCCATACGTTTTGATGTCTGTCGGAGAACATATTATTATCATAGAATAAAATGTGTGTCTCGTTTATAGTCCATATTTTTATGAAATGTGACCTGCTTTGAAAGGACTCGGGTTAGTTCCGTATCTTTCAATTTCGTCAAGAGAATTCGACTCTCAGCTCCAAGTGTGCTTGTCTGAGTCTTCTTTTTATCCATTCTTATAGTTTGAACTCTTCTTCACTGACATACTTCAATGATCAACTAATTATAACCGACACGTGCTGTCGCTCCATTGTTTTTGTCCATTGCCTCGCCGTACTTTTATTTTAGGTGTTCGAATTTCAATAGAGTTAATTTTGTTTTCATGCTCTTTGGCAACCCAGTGCACGCCTTTATTACCTACGGTAGGTACGACTTTGCAATACCAGTCGCACCGAATATGTTGGTCTGGTCCAGTTACCAGACACGTAATATTGGTCTAGTGCAGAAGTGAGGAGATTTTGGATTGTAGGTATATTTTGTTAAGTCGTTAAAGCTAAAGTTTAGCGTGTCAAGCAGCTTACTCAATTCCCATTGACTATTGCTTCTCGTAGGTACTTATTATTGCCTAACTCCTAACAAGTTTTAAATTCATTCAGTCTAGTTAACCAACAACATATTTATTGACAGTGGTAATTTATATGTTCGACATAGCCGACAACCGAAAATATCAGACTATTTAAATAGTGCTGGTGTCGGTGACATTGAGCATGTTCCGTTTGCTCTAATATTTTAAAGACATGTTTGGAAACGCGACAAGATTGTTTAATAAAAACGTCTGGGAGGTCCATACAGAAAAGCCACTTTGCTCAAAACATACGAATGGGCTCAGAATGTGACCATGTAACATTACGAGTATTACGACTACAGAAGTTCGAGTCTTTGAGATTTTTTCGTTTCACCTGTATCATGCATGACTTTAAATGCGCGTGGGGTTGCTTATCTCGCGTTCTTATTACGGTTGATGCTTCTGTTCTAAGCCGTTTTCATTGGGTGTATAGTGCAGTATTTACAGGGTTGTATTTATATTTACCTTGGGGTTCTGTGTGCTCAGCGCATACGCTCGCAAGCCGTGCTCAGAGGGCGAAGCGCGCGCCACGCATAGGCACGCCAGCGCCGTCACAGCCGCTCTTAACATCGCCCCGTCTGCGGAACACAATGATCTTGGTTGAAGTTGGCTGTCTTTGTCAATATTTAAGGAATGAGGGACTTGAGGGGAACCGTTAATGAAAAATATAGTTGTGGAAAATATAGTATGGTGTGTTGATGTCACTAAAATATGAAATGGAAGTAAGGTTTTTCATAGATTTACTTATGTTAAAATGATTGATTTTCTTGATTGACTACTAAATTACTGCCTGTGGTGCATCCAAAATCCACTCAGATTTAGGGAGTTTTCTATGACATAGTACGGCTTAAGGCAGGTCTGTAAAAGTACTGGAGCCTTTATTTGCAAAAACCTTAGGGGCATAGTCTATGTCCAATGTCCATGGTCCAGAACCCTAATTGCGTAACACACTATTAATCTCAATCTGAATAATTTTGAAGGATATTGCTAATCCATTGCTTCATATGTTCGAAAAATTTGTCTGCCTAACAACGTATATAACGTACATAACGCAATGAATGATGGTGAACTGTCAAAATGAAAGCCATTTCCTACTGATAGTGTATTACGCAATTACCCTGCTGGTACCGAATGATTCGAGCTTTTATAAACACTGACTCAGGGTCCCGCAAGAAGTGACAGATTTTTTACCAGGTCCGTAAGCAGTTGCATCTTTTTATACGATCGTGAAAGCGCTGTCATTTCGGAAGCTCACCATATCTATGTATAAGGAAGCCATTTTAACGGTAGTTCTCAATAAGCGCAAAGCCTTTCATTAAACCGGGACTGATAAACTAAACTATGGTGAAGATTACGATATAAGATACCTATCTATATCAAAAGTTGTTCTGCTTTTATTTTTATTCTAACTAATAACCACAGCTAATAGGCTGTATAATCGATTTCTCTCAATCATAGACCATATAAAAAATAAAACATCACACTAACTCCAAAAACGTACACTGTTAAGTGATACCATCTCATAAACCTCATTAGATTTTGACAAATGAGTTGATAATCCATTAATATAGCACCTAAAACGTAACACGGGCTATATCAATAAGCGTTATGTTGCGTGGGCGGCTCTCAGTTTTGAAACTTAGTCCATCATTTGTGGGATTCCATCTATTGTGAAAATGGTTGCGTAAAAATTGTACGCAAAATTTCGTAATAGTTTATATGCGAAAACAAAAACATATATGATTTACGATTTAGCACCTGCTTAACTTGTCTTGTTAAGATATCGTCGCGAACGGCTATCGTGAAGGCTTTGTATGAAAATGTTCTGTAATGCTAAACAAACAGTGCGGCACTCGCGTGGCGGGGTCATTGATATCAGTAAACTGTAAAGCGGTTCTTTATAAGCATACGACTTCGCTAAAGTAATTTCCTAAAGGTACGTTTATTTACCTTATAACTGCACACAAATCGATTAGAGCGGGTACTGTGATTGCTTTAAATGAAACCTTTATTGAAGTAGGTACTTATGGGCGTCTATTATCCTTTCATTACACTGGGTACGTTATTGCTGGGAAGTAATTATCTTTCTATTATCTAGCAATAACAAAATACATTAAACGCAGTTTACTTGGGCCATTTTATTACACGTTCTAGACATACATAGTAATCAATTGATTTATCTCAATTTCAGATATGACTATATTTGGTAGTATCGCTATCGAAAGTCTACCAGAGTACCAGTATACCTGTATTTTGTGTCGCTGAAATTACAGAGAGAATCTCAAAACAATTATTTTACACAATTGATTAATTTAACGCAATTTAATAAGCACTGGTCTATGTTTGGTAGTTATTGGATTGGTCCACCATACGTATTTTTGTGTAGTTATTTGGCCGTTAACTTATGTTTTTAATATAATTAATTATATTTTGAATTCATTGTTAAACCATAATTAATCAATTTGTTTATCTGATTTTAGTTAATCTTAAAAATATCCAGTTTCCTTTACTTTGGCGCGTATACTTTCTTTCCAGAATTTGATCCTTACTAACGACACCGTCGGAGGGTGCAATAAAACAGGCAGTGTTTTTTTTGAAGTGAAAACTTCTTTAGCGGCGTTGCACACTTTTTTGTAATGGGTAAAAAATGTTAAACTCGCGTCAGGACATCGCGTCAGGACACGTGACCGTCAGGAGAGATTCCCCCCCCCCCCCCCCCCCTCTTTCTACGGCGGCGCCAACCGAAGTGAACCAAGTGACACACGACAATGGATGGATGGATGGATGGATGGATGGATGGATGGAGTGGAAGGAGTGGAAGTGGAAGTCGAAGTGAAAGTCGAAGTGGAAGTGGAAGTCGAAGTGGAAGTGGAAGTCGAAGTGGAAGTCGAAGTGGAAGTGGAAGTCGAAGTGAAAGTCGAAGTGGAAGTCGAAGTGGAAGTCGAAGTCGAAGTGGAAGTCGAAGTGGTAGTGGACGTGGACGTGGAAGTGGACGTGATTGAACAAAGTGCATCTATTAATGAAAAAAGGGACGCAGAAATAATGAAAATAATATTAATTCAATTAATAATTGATTTATTTCAACGTTAATATTCAAGTTTTCACTTCTGCCGGCACTCCCGGAGTGCAACCCGTCTTTTTATATTTTTTTTTTCAAAATGTACGAGTTCGGTTCCTGGCTAGAGCAATTGATTTTTCAAAAATTTTATGATGCAGTTTTAGTATTTGTCAAAATCTACCCCGTGACTCCTTTAAGAATTTTTCGGTATTACCTATAGTTTCGGATTTGGTCATCCACATGATGACTTGAAACATTCATCCTGTATATACAGACGAACTAATAACCTCTCTTTTAGAAATCGGTTAGAAATAAATTTGTATCTCATGATCTGTCATTTAATCTAGTTAACTAGCAGCTGGCGGCCTAAGCAGAAGTGTTGGGACTTATTTAACAAAACTCTCATAACGAACTATCACTGAGAATTGGAGGCGATATCAGTAACGATATCGAGCGCAGAGGTTCGTAGTTACAATAAAACCTCGAATAGAAAAGTATTACGACGTAAACAAGTCGTTACTTCAATATTTTCGCTAATTTTAGTAAGTATGGCTATCCACCTTTGCCAGCTTTAACAAACAATTGACGGGCATCTCTCAATATTTTTTAGAACGTTGCTAGTTCGTTAGATAGCCCATAAGATGGGGATGTTTTTGAAATAATAGGTTTTCTTACTGTCATAGTAAAATATTGAAATAATCAACATTGTTTATGGTGTACTCCGTCGATGTTTTAATTTTGCTACTTAACTTTTAATCATTACGTTCAAGTGTTTAGTTTATCAAACTTCTGAATATGGAGAAATCTTCACAAACGTATTACCTTCCAATGCAAACAGCAATCGAAGCTACTAGGTTCCTTGATTTAGGGATAAATGCAAAATTATGGCCACTTTTGGGTAATTTTCTGAATTGATGAAATTTCCTCATATGTGCCAAAAGGCTCCATCATCCCGTCAGATATTTATATAATTATTTACTATCAGGACATGTAACACTATTGCACAGAATAACTTTCATTCGCCCTGAATATCCTTTTAGAAATGGCCCAAATCTGAGTTTTCAAAGTCGTCAGATTTGGGGAAAGCCCACAATTTCTCCGTCAGATTTGCCTATTTAAGTCATTATGGGTTAGGCCAGACCCGATCATGCCAAAACCAACGCCTCTGAAGATCACTTTAATTTCGGCCCTTTTTTGAAATCTGAAAGTGGTCTCCTGACCAGGGGTCTCCTATCAGAAACTTTTTAAATATATTTTCGGTGTTCTCTCCTCATGCCAGACCTACTCAGCTATCAACTTCTCGCCCTGAATATGCTTGCTCAAAAACCCTCTGGGCTCCCGTACCAAAAGAAACAAGTTTAAAGTATTGTGAGCCAATAAGAGTTTAAAAATAACATCAAAAATCAAATAAAATAATATTGGTCTTAAACATAAAACCTCAGATAAATTATATTAAAAATAAACACAAATAAAAGGAAAAATATTTTTGTTTGCTTTTTAAACTGAAAGTATTTCAAGAAGCTTGTCATTTTGTATGGCCTACCATACAAGAAGACAGACACAAACTCATTACTACGTGCTAGGCACGCATTGTTTATTACAAACGCGCGTTCAAATAGTACCCAAATGTATTGTTGTGACAAGTGCATAAGCAAAGTATTTTTATAGGCGTTTTTGTCTTCTAAAATTCAAACACTTAAATTAACATCTATTGTTACTTCATGCAACTACAATAAAATGTGTTTCAAAATTTTGCATCAATAAAGCATTTTTCAAAGAATTTATAATGTGCGGAGATGTATTAAACATTAGCAAGTGTTTCATGCTGATGGCAGTATAATGTTAGATCCGTGCTACCGTAGGTCGCGTCATGACGTGCATTGTTTATTTGTCTGATCAGCGACAGGTGTACGGGCCCGTCCTGTTCATGTGCATCTATTTATTTGCATTCCGGTATAGTTCGTGGACCTCGGTCTGTCGGATTATCATTGTCTAGCTACGCCCACGTTACTAAGGTCAGCCTTTCATCAACCTCAGCCCTCCTCCCGTATGCACCATGTGCTTACGTAATCATAATACGTCCGCTATTATAACGTCAGTCTTATGTGTTCTATGCGATTGTATCTTTTTAATATGTAGCGCAAAGAGGATGTTCTACTCATTTGAATGTGTCTAGCTTGAATGACTCGAAGATACATTGTACGGATGTAACTCAGGATTACATATTACTTAAATACTTTTAAGGCTTTATCATTCAGTATTTGTATATTTATTCTTTAATGCGACGATGCAATGATGTCAAATAGCCTCACGTTGTCGTCGCATAGTAGTCACGTAGTCAGGCTACTTTCGGTAACCGTCCAATTCGTTACGGGTCGACATACAAAAGAAATAGATCAGTATCGTTATTAATTGACTTTACATCAGATGTCGAAGCAATCGCATATAACGGCTATCATGATTTACTGGCGCATCGAGTATTCATACTGACGCTGACGTGATCAATGACAGCTAAATCATGATGGAGTGAGTGACGACACACCAATTTCTCTTAATGAAGCTTTATGAAAGGGCGTCCCGCATGATTAAAAATCGATAAAGAAAGTACAAGCTCCCGAACTGAACACAATACTTGAACATGTCACGACAACTCGGAAAGATATATTGTTGTATGAGATCAACTGACGGAACCTCGTCATTATACTTTTGTTCCTGTTACATACCAGGAGGCAATCAAAATTCAGAAAGGGAAAAGGAATGCACGTTTGTGAAGTGCGTCGACCTCGCAGTACTTGAAAACATGCGACCTGGGAATGCAGAAACGCAACGAAAAGTATTTCATCTACCTAATTATGATGTAAAGCGCATTACTGATATCCTGTTGACGAAAAGTCGCCCAAAGTCGTGTGTCTCGCTTTATGACATTTCTTGAAATGCATTTTCACGTTAGTAGAGTTTTGTGTTGCGTATAAGTGCGGCGCGGCAGACGGATGTGTTACAGCAATTTACCGCCGCAGCTAGTTGTCAAAGTTCAGTGGAACTGGAGGCGAGCCAACGCGGCTACAGCACGCACTTCCAGGTGCTACACGCTTTCATTGCTCTTATTGGTACACATTAATTCTAAATGAAATTCATTAATATCACTACTTCAGCAGATATTTGTTACGTTCTTATGTAAATACTGGCATGCATCAGACATAATTAGCTTCGTTTGAGATGGGATTAATAGAGATATATTTGTTTTTACAAAGTCATTGGCCTTTTCGTCCTTCTCTCGTCCTATTGTGGACGGCTTCCTGGTGAGATCACGTTTATTTTGTTGCAGTAGGTATTCTCTACCCCTTTTGTCTACATGCTTTAACCGCTCCGATGTTTTCAAACAATTTATTTGTACGGATCGGTCACGTCAAGCGGGACACCGGTGAAATTAATCTGATTCTTTTCTTGTCGAGTCACGCGGCTTCCGTTGTTAAATTAAAATGTAGGGAAAGGGGATGTCCTATTACTTTTTATCTGGAACGCCGTGATACGTGCGCTGTTGTTATGCGTCATATAATGAAACCGTGGAGCCGTGGACCACCCGAGATTGCTTGCTGTCTATCAATTTTATTTTAGCTGTCTCTTTTGTGGTTTGATTCTTATTGCGCCTTTAAATTTATGACACCTTGAACATTTTCATAAAGTATTTCGCCCAAATGCAGAAGCGAAAACATGATAATTGATAAGTATTTTATATTTACAAGATTTGCTTACGAGCTTTTACGTTTGTGCAAAGTATGATGGTCACCCTGCCAAAGATATGAGCTACGATTGAAATGAAATCTGGGTTATTAGTTATGTAGAAACTAAATGCTCCATTTATAATACGGTTAAGTACGTCATATGCGTAAATGCTCACACAAACTCAAGCCACTCGTTTACATCTTATAAATGTCTGTAAGCTTAATCAAGATAAATAGCAGATCAGTAGACTAAGTCAAATCCTCCAGATTTATTATTACCACAATAATGAAGTTTTTAGATAAATATTATTAACCGCAGTAGGAAAGCAACAAAAACAAGGTTATACAAACGTTGCCTCCAGTTTAAATAGGATATGAGCGTATCGATTAAGTAGCCAGAAAGAATTGTCAATAAATTACATCTTTTCGTGTCAGCCGGTAAAGAACGTAGAAATTATAATCGATATAAATCATTTGGACTTGTTAGCATTTACATGTAATAAATATTCAGTTAAATGACTCTATCAATACGGTGTCATTACGAAAGTAGCTGTGCCTACTGGTTGCGCCCGCGTCGTGATCACATTGTTGGGCGCGGAGTCGCGGACTCAACTCAGCAAAGTTTACCTGTCTGCGACTACGCGGCCTTCGTGGAATGTCGTCGGGTAGCTCATTATAAATTTGCCTTTATGTTGCAATTTCATATGAGTCACCATTTAAAATAAATAACCTCCGTGTTCAATTCATCAGAGATAAAGAACAAAAAAAGAAGCCTCAATGAGAGCCGTTGCGCGATGCGGCTTAAACTTCCTTCGTCATTCAATTTTTAACAACATAATTACTGCTTTAGAGACCCTTTAAGTTATGCGTGTCCCAATTATGTAGTTTCAATTAATTAACCAGATTATTAAATGATAGTGTTACGAAGGAACGGGCCTTCCTGGCTTAGTGTCATGACAGTTGTATTTGGATTTATTAGATTTAGTATTGCATCTATTTGTATTGTTATCAATTGCTCAACTTAATCTTATATAATTATAATGTATGTATGAGAGATATGTATTTACCAATAACGTTAACGAAGTGGTTGTCCCGCGGCAGTTTGTAGCCCTGGGGCCTGAGCACTGTTTGTTTGTTCTGTTGCAGTAACTACAGCGAACTGTGTTAATGTACCTAGAGATAGCTACGAGTGCTCCTAGACCACGTTATCAGCTCGCGTTAGGTCGTTTCACTGTCCTCGTTTCGAGAATCTTGTCGATAGTTGAATCATCTTTAAGAATGAGAGACGCGTCGGCATGACATCGTGTCACCGTTCACAGTCACCATAACTAAACTTTTGAAATCTTTTCGCTAACATTGGTTGTGGTTTAAAGATTATGACAAATAGCTGGCATAGCTACACAAAGAAAGTTGGAAAGTTTAGGATGTAGGTGTTCGTTTGTTGTGCGCATTAAGCAAAGTCCTTATAGTGTGCCTACTGTGTCATCTGCTTCTGTTGTTCGTCTTCGTAAGTGGGTTACTGACGCGGTAGACGGCGCGGCGACCACTCGCGCAAACCGGCTGCCAATTAGTTGGTGGCACAGTCCACGTTTTCTGAACAACCTATTCGGAATTCGGGTGCAATTTATCTTTAATGTTCCTCTCTTATCTTGGTCTTATTTTACACAGATACGTTTTGGAGTGGCGGCGCCGCTGTTAGATAATTTCATAATTATTCAAATTTTACCTGATGGTAAATTGAAAAACGATGTTGTTGCGTGACTGCTACCGTTTACATGTTTTTTTTATTACGCTGTAAACGTATCATTGATGTTAAAATTGGTTTGTTCTAATATCATATCTAATGAAAACTATCATGACTTGGTAATAAAGTTCCAAGAGGGCTTGGCTTACCTACGTGCAAGTTTAGTTGCAGGGAAGTTATTTATTATTTTACTTAACATTCAGTTATTCTAATCTTTAATTAAGTAAATGTGTTTAGAAATACTATTTGACTACGAAATATTAACTTTTACTTCACCTTTACAGGCAAACAAACATTGTTCTGTGTTTGTGTTTTATCTCACAAAATAAATAGAAGTGAAGTTAAATTATTTTAACTTAAGCAAGCGCAGACACATTTTATGTTCTTATCAAATAGTTTAATACCGCTAAATGTCCCGGGAGAGCCGCTTACAAATGTATTGTGTAATATTGGGACTGCATATTTCAGCCGCTGTGCCCAGGCGCAAGCGCAACTGCGGCCACGCCACGCCAGCGAGTGGCCTTAGCTGGCGCACAGCGCGCGTGCCGCTCCCAGCACTGATTCTAATCAGTTGCATCTGTCCAAGACAATACACATTGCCTAATAGGACCGTGACTTAAACCAGAACCATTGATTTCTTATCTGATCCAATCTAGTTGAACAGGTCTTCATGATCAATAAAGTACTTATCAATTCCCTTTTCTTTATTGCTACATCAGTGCAAGGTTTTATATTGATATGATTAGACACTAGTATACATAAAAGTAACGTCTTTCCCAAATTAAATTCTATGCTGCTTTAAAACTTTCCACATTCTTTGAATAGCCTGATATCATCGCTAATGCTAGGCTAAGACAGAAAGGAATTGTTTAGAAATGTTGAATCATAGTTTTGTTGTAGCGAGTATGTATAACCGATGTCAAAGAGGTCACCACTCATGCAGGTTCAATGTCTTTACGTTAAGGCTTTGTGGTTAAGAGACAACTTTTAACAATGCCCCATAAACTTTTGAAGAAACAAAAACTGATAATGTGCCCTAAATGTAAGTGCTTCCATCAGGATAGTTTTATGATTAATGGTATTGGAATGTTGTTGACAATAATACAATAATATCGAGGACTGGAATCTTTATAAAAAATATTGAGGAACACAATATTTTTACTGCTAAGTATCTAAAAATCTACAACCTAGCAATTTTCAAAAACATTTTTATAAATACCTTTTAAAGTTTGAAGCTAATTAGAATTTAAAAACAAGCGATTAAAATAGTAATAACGGTTTCAATTTCGCGTAAAATTAATTTAATGAGTTCGATATAAAAACCGATGTCTTTCGTAGCGCCTGTCTCAAAGGCATGCGTTTGCAAACCGGCTTAATCGTGATATCTTAATTAAGTACAACATTAGCATGGTGATGATTCGCTTTGAATACATATTCACATTAGGCGGAATTATCTCACGGCGACATTTTGCGCTCCACATGCAAATAGATGATGACGGAGCGTCGCACCGCTGGACCTCCCCCGTCTACCGGACCGATATTGATTATCAACATCTTCTTGACGATAAAATCGATTCTAACATTGAAGTAAAAATCGTAGGTGTTACAAATATACATATAATTTCGGTTATAGCCGTTACAAAGCTATTTTCCAAATTCTCATTTGATACCCATTCACAGTAATATGTTTTGCTATTAAGTCTTATGCAGTTATGTAATACTCAACACATGCACTCACGTAATATAATATCAATAAGTATCGCGCCTAAATTACGTTAGCATTTTTATTGATGGCTGTATTGATATCTTTTATGGATATTTATGCTGTTGTTTAACAAAACAACATTTAGTTTTCGTTTTCGATTTTCTTACTTGCTTCAAAAGCAGGAGTTACGAAATGTACGTTGGTACTTTCTCTCTCGTCTCGCAACTGATACACGCGGGAAGTGTGGATGGAGGTTAAGAAAACAATGTTTCGTCTTCACATAGATATAGGCTGCAAAACCGTGCCTATAACATGTCATCATATATCCACCATATTTATGCATAATAGATATTTCAAGTTTC
Source organism: Amphipoea oculea (assembly GCA_945859645.1). Taxonomy (NCBI): domain Eukaryota; kingdom Metazoa; phylum Arthropoda; class Insecta; order Lepidoptera; family Noctuidae; genus Amphipoea; species Amphipoea oculea. The sequence goes on along the minus strand of OX243868.1, from coordinate 16,616,209 downwards.
CGTCGACTAGACTAAGCACACTCACTTTAGTGACTGTGATCTTGAGGATTATTACTTTTTTTACTTAGATGATCTAAGTTCTTCTCAGTCTTTGTGTCGACGATCTAAAATGTGGCATAGCATATTTTGTGTTAAAAGTTTAAGTAACGACTATGCGTTTGTCCTTGTTTGTGTGATTATGTATCCCGCACTTGGGGACGTGCCGGGAGGTTTATTTGTGTAGAACAAATACAAGGTGCTCGTGAACCGAGAGGCCGGGAGCTCTGCCGACTTGTCGTGTTTGCTTACGTTGATATGCATACCTCCCGATTTAATTGTACACCCTAAGAACGCGCTCTGCTGCATTCATTAACAATAATAGCTGCCACTGTATACTAACGAACAGCTTAGGATAGGTTATGTAATTTGTAATAACAGCTATCGTGTCAATAATTGAGTGGTGAACTACAAATAGCATGCTTGCGCTAACCATTATTATAAGCTCGAGCCACTTCTGCACCGGTAATACCAATCATATTATGCTTTTCGATGATTAACTTGAAAATAAATCTATCTCTGGTAACGGCAGTAACTATGCGTTTTCCCTAATCACGATTAATTTAAGTCAACTTATTGTCCTAGGTCAGTTGCGAACTGATATCCTCGTTTTTACAGCCGCTTTAGAAAATGCTGTATGTAGGTCTTTCATCAGTTATTACTAAAGTAGTTCATGTTGTACTGATAAAAACGGTAGGTCTGTTTGGTAATTCAGGGATTCGGTAAAATACCTATATACAGAGTGGGTAAAAAATCGTGGATCGAACGAAACAGCGCCCGAATTGCGTAACACACTATTAATGTCAATCTGAATCATTTTGAAGCATATTGCTACTCCATTGCTTCATATGTTCGAAAACTTTATCTGCTCAACAACGTAAATAACGCAATGAATGATGTTGAACTGTCAAAATGAAACCCATTGCTACTGATAGTGTGTTACGCAATTACCCTGCAGGGCGATAGTTGGGAGGTTATTTGCAGTAAAAAGAAAAGTATCATCACTACAAAAGTGCTTTTATGACAATGGGTACCATGATTTATCACTATCAGTATTGGCACTTTTCTCAATATCTTAAGTCTCTCGAAAAATTATTTTAACGTTAGATCCTTACTGTAAACACTCAAATTGTCATAACTTTTAAGGATATCAAGTTAGGGCTCTGCCACATAGATATATTTTACTGCAAATAACCCCAACTATCGCCCTGTTTCGTTTGATCCACGATATTTTGCCCACTCTGTATAAAATCCAATAAGTTATCCTGAAAACATAAATTATCATGGACTTTGGTATGAAATTGGTGATTTCATTAATTTAAGGTGAATGGGTAGTAGTAGCCCGCGAAATTCAATTTTTCTTACGTTTTTTGCAAATTTTCAGGCCAGTGTGAGGTTGTATCTTGATCAAAATATGATTCGCGACTATAATAGACATGTATTTACAGAATCATAGTCATTAGAATCATTAATATATCTCTTTAAGTTAGATTTCTACCATAAACACTTTTCCATACGAGATTTGTTCTTAACGGTAGAAATCTAACTTAGAAGGATGTATTGATGATTCTAATTATTATAATTCTGTAAATACGTACCTGTTATAGTCGCGAATCATATTTTGATCAAGATACAACCTGACACTGACCTGAAAATTGCAAAAAACGTAAGAAAATTTGAATTTCGCGGGCTACAACTACCCATTAACCTTAAGTAATCCTGGTTTTCCCTAAGTCCATAATTAACAATATTAAATTCAAATCGGGTTGTTTAATTTGGGAAAATTTCCTGAAACCGGAAAAACACGATGGAAGCATAAAGTAGCAACTAAACTTTTCCTCCGGTCTTTGCGGATGTAATTTTAGTAAAATTAAGTGACTAATTGTAAGTTTTAATTAATTCGAGGCACCTGCATACGGTGAAAGTCAAACTCAAATAATTTTCGCGTCCTTTTAAAATGTTTTACGTATTGTTATTTACAAGCGAAAGTCCATTAAGTTCTCGGATCTTGTTTGACAGGAGTGTTTCGCGTATGAATATAATAATTTATAGCCTTTAATTATATTCGGTAGTGAGCATATTGAATTTGCTTACATAAATTTCCTCTTTTTGAAAGGTTGCAGTTGCACCAATATTACAAGCAAGCATATGTCAGTGTGTTGGTAATTGATAAAGAATTTCCGTTTCAGAATATTATATCGGTATAATTGAATATTTCACAAGAAAGCCTTTATACTTCTTTGGTGGATTTATCCCTTCATCATTAACTTATGAATATACGAGTAACATTCACAAGAACGGTCCAGAAGTTACCAGTTTTATCAATCGACTTAAAATCGACGGACTGCATCGAAACCATTGAGCTTTATCATAGATGCGGTTATTTGATCGAGTAGTTCTAAATAGTAACCAGTGATTATGCACTTCGAAATAGTGAACAGATGAGCACATGCGCACACTCCCTCGGAAGGGCTTACCCAACAGACGCTCAAGGCGAGCCCTTGATGAATTTTTAATTGCCTGCAGGTACTCTCTGATTCGACATTTACCAGCGAATCGATAAGAATTAAAGCAGCTATAAAGGTTAAGGCGAAACCCGTCTGTTGGTAGTGTTCGCACGATAAATCCAATTACCCTGACATTTCTAAATCATACAGTGAATCCGTTCGCCAGACAGGACAACGTTTTAATGAGAACTGTATATTTAGCTTTTAATTAGTGATACACTCCTAATCTAGATATATGGAAGATTAAAGTATGAAATCATAACTTAAAATAACTAATAAAACGGTAACTTTTTGAAACATCAACTTCTTACATTATAATATTATGTTTTAATTAATGCATAAATATTATTTTGTAGGTTGCGGTTTTCCTTTAAGAGTTTCCTTGACCGATATAAAATCATCAGTGCAGTAACGAGTGTTTACTCTTCTATGCCCTTCACTTGATCGCTCTTCCCACGTCGTTATGCAATGATAGCCTCGGGCCTCCGAGTAGCTTTCAGGAGCCAGTGGCGACGTCTCCTAGTAATTAACTTTAGTTATGTCTGGCGAACGATTATGATATCCCAGTACAGCGCCTTGCTAGTTAACCAATGTCAAGGCGGTAATGCCTTGATTTATGCTGCCGTTCCTCCTCGAGGTTCGTTCACACTGCCTCACAAGGGAATAAACTACTCTAAGAATCGCTTCTGGTCCCCAGAGGTCCTTTAAATGCTAATGTCACATAATAGGCTCAACGATTTACGTGATCAATCCTAACGATGTATAGCAAGCGTGAAGACATTTTAATCGCACCAAGTTTTACATTAAAAAGTTGTTAATGAAAAGAGTTGCTTCTTTGAATTTAATTTACAGGTTCGATGAGGTGCGCGTTCACTTTTATGTTCTGTTATGTAGGTCGATGTTTTGAATTGAAATTATATAAAATGGACAAAATGTGATCAGAGCGATGTTCGCAAACGGCATAGCAGCGCGTAGCGGTCGTAGGAACCAGTCCGCGATGTCGATATTGTCGATAACACGCGTAATGTGACTCGCCGAGTTTTGGCAGACCTCCTAGGGTTCTTCTACCTGTTCTCACCTAGCAGTTTTCTTATTGGTAAACACTAGTTTTATTTATTCACTGATGACATTTGCATGCTCTAGATAGTAAATTTATTTATAGATGGAGACTTGTGAATTACAATTTGTTTGATTACGGTTATGAATATTTAACTTGCAATTTTTTTTGTAAATATCTGCAACTTGTTTACCTACTGGTGATGACAGCATGAAGTTTGATATATATATTTTTATCATTTTTAGGCAAATTATTATGTAGGTAGGTAGGTACTACTTGTATGTGTGCGATGATGAATATTAATAATGATAACTTATTTCAAACAATGGTTTCCTGAACATAAATAAAGTAAAAACGTTTATAACTATTAAAATAAAAGCGAGTTATTTGATAGTTTTTATTTTCGTAAAATTATTAATGCCAGGCCACAATATTATGGAAAGGCGAGTAAACATATTTTGTAATGAATATATAATTTTATTTCATTGGAATGTTGATGGAAATCAACATAAAGCTTGTCGTTATGAAAATAGTTTAGCAAAAGTTAATCAAACAAACACCAACATTCTAAAAGACAGATGTGTAGTTATAATTAAAAGGATGCAGTATAAAACTAACGCGAACAAGATATTCGCACAGCGGATATTGCGTGTGCAATCAAAACATGCGATAATGTGATAAGAAAGATAAAACGTTGCGCTACCGACCTAGGGTTGCTCCAGATAGTAGATGCGTCCTCTAGGATGTTACTGTGGGCACTGTCACTGAACTCTCACTGATACTCATGTCACAGGGCATAAAATCGCGAGGTAAATACACGTGTTTCGCGTAAGGTTTGTGTTCGCGGGGCGCGAGGTCGTGCAACAGGTGCGCTTGCCCCAGCTTCCGCAGTGGCTCTGGCGGCCGGCTCTTGCGCCGACCCGCCGAACACGCCTCGTGCGTACGCGCACCTCCCCGCCCGCCCTCACACTGAAAAGCCTTTCATTACTACAGTTTTCAGCGGCTTTTCATTGTTTGTTATAATGTACAGTTATTTTTATTAAATAGTGTTGTTAGTACAACGCTTTGTGATTTGAATGTATTTGCAGTCAGCAAAGTACCTATTACTTACGCAGCTCAGACAAATAAAAAAGCATATGCAGTTACGCCTTGTGTTTTTAATAATGCAGAGAAGTTATAAATGTGCTCTACGTATTAAATTATTGTGTTAATTAAACGATAAACATATACAATTCAGTTTATGGAACCAGTGCAATTACGATAACGTCATTAACCATCAGGTAGCAGCGCTAGTTGCAGATGCTGTACAACTAGGTGGAACAACCTACAAACATACATTATACACACATATAAAAGAGCTTTCTAAGAATTAAGATGAAATTATTAGATGCCATAAAATAAGGTGCGCTGATCTGGTCAGCAAAACGCGTGAGAAAGTTGGTCTCTCGCCGCTCATAAATCGTGTATTAGATTCTTCTAAATGAAGCCCTTGATTAGATGTTAATTAAAAGAAGAAGACGTTCTTTATGGCCGGCGCTTTATAGAGAAATGATGTCGCATGTTGCGAGTATGCGGGGTACTTGTGTGTTTTAAACACTTGTCTACATTGCGTCACGTCCATGCTTGAAGAATCCGAATCTTCATCGATCATCTTAATCAATATTGGTTCTATTGCTAAGTTTAGTTACATAAATTGACTTTCCCTTCGATGGGTGTCGAGTCGATTAATGTTTGCTATCAGCACCTGTCTGTGATAGCGAGGACAGTATGTATCTTATGTACGCACGCAAGTCCCTTCATTTTGATTGCACTGAGGAGATTGCGTGTGATAAAGTGTATTAAGCGTAGGCTCTTTGGCTGTATTAACGAATTATCTCAGTATTCATAAAAAATGGTTTCTTGTAGATGAAGATTCCACAGGGTGGCAGGGACATCTATGAACAATCTGTTTTATGTAACTCATCGGTATTCATTGTACCAATATTCCAAATGTGGCAGGAAAGCGGGGGCACTCTACAAAATGGTTAAATTATGTTTGCACAGTCCACACAAATCAGGCTGCTATCACAAACCATGGATTCATTTCGTGGTTCTAAAAATCCCAGCGTAAACTTTTCGACATATTTTAATTCTCCATTCTATTGGTTAGAATAAAGTAAGACATTATCAAATCATTTCCATGTAAATGACGATCTCTGTCAAGCGACTCAAGTGCAACGAAATTATTTAACGAAGACGTCTATCACAATACCCGTCTACTTATTATGGCACAAGGCGTGTAATGAGTACGGTTTGTAAGATAGCAGTCTGATTTGTGTGGACTGTGCAAACATAATTTAACTATTTTGTCGAGTGCCGCCGCTTTCCTGTCACATTTGGAATATTGGTAAAATGAATACCGCTGAGTTACATAAACGTTAGGTATATTATACGAAGATTGAATAACTCTTTCTGGCGTGAAAGCTGCTTTTCCTTATTCAGTTCTACATTTTCATCATCGTCATCTTTATGCCAATTTATTTGGGATCGACGCAGTGCTTCTTTTACTTCCATACATCCCTACTAGTGTTTTTGGAATTTTATTTCCTAGCCATGATATCATCTTTTTAACAATCCACTGGTCTGCCACCTTTAAGTATTTTTTCATAATCAACAACGGTGTTGCTTCATTACTTGGCAGATTACGTCTTCCTAAATGTGTTTGTGCAACATGAACAACCTGAAAAGTTTCTTCGACTTTTTACAGACATCTAATATTTCTTGTTTCTACTTTCTTACCATTTACATCTGAATGTAATACATATTTCCATGTGTTCAAGGTAGTAGGCGCAACAGACCATGAAATTACGATGTATTAGTATTCTCTTATTACCTGTCTCACTGAAATTCTGCAGGGAGCTTTTACTTCGTTTTGGATTATCTGGTCCTAAGCTAGCGGCACATGCCTACAGTATTTTCTATTGAAATTAGCATATTCATGAATACCAATAGTTTCACAAAGTATTCTGGTAGGAAGCGGTCTTTTATAGAGAAATTTAGCTTTTCATATTCATTTCCAATTCACTGGAAGCATAATATTCGTAGGTATATTGCTTTTCCTATTGATGTCGAATATTCTGTACAGTTATCCATACTAATATTATAAATTCGTAAGTTTGTCTGTCTGTCCTTTTCACGCCTAAACCGCTGAACCGATTTATATGAAATTTGGTATAGAGATAACTTGAGTCCCGGGAAAGGACATAGGATAATTTTTATCCCCATATTCCCACGAGATCGAGACTTATGCGGGTGAAACCGCGGGGCGCAGCTAGTATTATTATAATTTTGTTCTATATGTAGATATCAATATTAATACTTTGTGAAAATTTTATTTGTGTCATCGTACTGTTACTTGGAAACCTTACCTTACACGATCAACTTATCGCAGTAGAAATCTCTACGTTTGTTTGCTTTCATGAAAAGCTGATAAGCGGTTTGCCATTCTTATATCATTTACATTAGGTTTTAAATAACGCCTCGGTGGCGACATATAATTGCGATTATATTAAAAACACCTCGTAACAGAACACCCGTGTTGCCATATAAAGTCACTACATTGAATCAATATGCGATGGAAACGGGTTAGGTCTCAATAAATGATAACAAGCGGCGCCGGAGTGCGAGAGGCACGATTGTGCTCATACAGTAATTAAGCATGAATAATTTTCGATTACTGCGAAGCGTGTCCATCCATTGCTGACCACGGCCGGCTCGTGACAGGTTATGTGGGTTTTGAGCCGTCTGCTCTCGGGAGGTAAGAGGGGGAAGCTACACGGGTGGTCAACTGTCCTTTACAGGCGATTGTACACATATCTTTATTCATTACTCATTATGTCTTTGAAATTGTAGAGACGCCCCTTAATCACCGATTAAATTAAAGACTTACTTATAACAGGCAGCTATCGACGATGACTAAAATTGAATATCAACCTTTGAATTCCACATATAGATAACCCTTTTCAAAATATCTCTTCGTCAAGTACGACGGAGTAGAGTGCATTAGTTTCAAACAAAGTGAGTCATAAAGTTGTAAGTACAAGCACTTATTATTAGCACTGGTTATTGTTTTTGAAGCCAGATACTGTAACTGATAATAATGTTCATTCATATGTTCAATTAGTAGATTTGTGCAATCCTAAATTGCTACACTGACACATAGGCGTGAAATAACAACCGAGCTTAACGAGCCAATTAAACTGTAGAAGTGTATTAGACTGTTTTTCGTATAGAAAATCGTATTCGCTTTTATGATTTCACGGAATCGTTACTGTTTATTAGTATTCGTAGTTGTTGTATAGCAAATGAACCAGAAGCTCGGAGATGATTTGAATCACTTGTAGGTACGTAGAAACTGCGGTCATCGCCACTCCACTTACTCCTCATTGGCGAAATGTATTGGTACCCAACGTACCTAGCTTGCAGCGATTCTGTTTTGTAGATTTACAAGTCACGCTCTAGAGAGCTCGTGCTTTGCTTTACTACCCCGATCGGTAACGTTAACATGCGTAAATTATTGCTTGATCAGACCTGATCTCCTTTTTCGTAACCGCTTATAAATCTTTTTGCTTGTACTTTGTAATAGGGTCACATTAAATTTAAACAAGGTTCTTGTATAATGTTTTATGAAAAACAGTACTGTCGTAAACAGACACTACATAAGTTAACTATTCCAAAATGAGAATATACTAGGACTTGTTGACTGCAGATACATGGAACATTTTAATGCTCCATAGTGAGCTTGCCATTTATTTCAATCAGCACTGATTTATCGGTTGTATCTGGACGTTGAATGTGATTTTACAAGATAATGCGTGTTTGCAACGCGTTGAACAAGTTATGATGATTTTACGAATTGGATTTTGTGTAATGTCTTGTTTAAGAGCCCAGCCATGTCAGTCGGTTTTAAATAAGTACTGCTAAGCTTGTTATCGACGTCCGATTATAAAAGCTCACACAGAGCTTTTAACTACCATTTCTAATTATTGCAATGAGATTGCTTGCATAAATCTTTCTCTCCTGCTCTGCTTGCTACAGCGTATTTTTACGTTTAATGGCCGACGTCGAAGACATAACAAAAGAATAAAATTAGTTGTTATTTGAAAATTAATTAATAAAGTTGTTTCATTAAAACTATAACTTTAAATACTAATACTAAACCTATCCTGGTAATCTTCATGTCAATGAAGTAAGAGGGCCATAGACTTGATAACAACTGTTCTAATATAAAAAAAGAGAATTTTATGAGAACACTGTCGAGGCAGTCTCTTTTTCTTATCATGTCTTCGTTAATGCGTTTATTTTGTTTGCCATTATACCGTATTGTCATTTGCAAATATGTTCAAATTCCTTCTGTAAGTTTACTGTTCTTGTAACATTTAATACGATGGAATTTTGTGCCAACTGTGGTCTAAACAATAATTCATATTTTACCTCGTCATAACCATTCTGTTAATCATACGCCATGTTTTTTATAGTTCTCATAAAATGCGATGAGATTTCCTGATTTATATTGCCCTCCAGTTTATCGATTCACGATATTGTTACAATGTTATACATACCTTTCTCACAGGCGTTATCCTTTAGCGGATACGAGAAGCAACAAGCTACTTATTGGGTGTTGATGTACAGCTCTGTATGTTCAAAGAAATCATCGTTTCACACGTCGAATTTGGCTTTTATAGTCTCAATCATCTGTTATACCAACGTAATGTGTACATCCTTTCAATTTTATTACAGAGTTGCTCGTACCTTGAAGACGATATGTTAATTAGTTGCAATTTATAGTGTTGCATTGGAAAAACAAACTTAGTTATTTGCTTACATTGAAGCGTTGACATGGGACATGAAGTAAGCTGGCCAAGGTCCGGCATCACATAAAACATCACTTTAACGCGTCGCAGTCGCGTACGACGTTTGCAGAAATGGGTACTCCGTCACGCCTGTACACGATTTACCTTTAATATGATAATGCGACAGGTCTGCCTTTCTGCGGTTCGTGGGAATCGCTCGCCGCAGGCCGGAGAATAAACCATACTAACGTTTAATTAGGTTCCAATGCCTACTTACCAACACACGTGCAGCGGGTTGACGAGTTCTAGTAACTCGCCGTAATAATTCTCGATCGAGTAATAACTATCGACGTTAAACTTAAATGCAAAATTTAACGACACCAAGCAATTACTAGTCCTACTCTCACAGATCGCCACTTCTACCAAGGTTTGCGCAGTTGGCAATCTCGATTCCCTGAGATGGGACATCCGGCTGTAAAAAGGAAATCAAACCAAGCTTTCCTTTTGTTACTGCTCGAGTGGCACCGTCTATGCGACTATCTCTATGATTGACGTGTTTGTTGTACTTAATCAATACCTATACCTAAGTATGATAAAATATTTATTACTTTTAAGTAACTTGCCAGATGATTTATGTCTTGGTATAAAATGTTGATATAAACTTTGAAGTATAAATTGCAGATAAAACATTTTATATTGATGATGTCTGCCTGTTTATGTACATGTTTAGATATTCTATGATTAGTAATTAAAGCTTTGTTAGGTCTTAGCGCCAAATTATGATTGTATTCGCTTAACAACAGCTAGCGGCACCCGTACACAAGGGGCGGGTCGTGCGCATGTGTCAGGCAGCGTGCGCGCTTCCCCCACATCGCTTTACATTAACAGTAATGGGCCTTCATGCTCTTCTTTAACTACCTCATAATGTCGAAAGCTCTTGTCTCGCAAATTACCTACTCGTTTCTGTAGATCTATTCGGGAGTCTCACTTTTCATTAAAACGTTATTTTAGTTTGCCTCTGCTTGGAAGTTGTTGATGTCATTAGGTGCACGCACCGCACATTCCACTTCATTATTGTGGTTGTTGTTTAGTTTTTCTCTGGCCTACCGTCTACCCCTTTAAGTTTACTTATTGCATCAAAACTGTAAAATTTCAGCTTTTCAGCGAAGCTCGCCTGTCACGTTCATCTAAGTTCCCCTCTTGTGCAAAGCAATGTTGAAGTGGCTATTGTAACAAAATCTAGAAAATTACGAAAACAATTCCAGTAACTGGATCTAAGAATAGTACGGGCCATGAGGTATGACACAACTTGAGTAATTACCGATTATTAATAATCATTGCGTGACAAGTTACTATTTTCTCTCATTTTCGTAATTGATACTTTCAAGGATATTCAATCAATCTACGATAGGTACCTGTCATATTATTTTTAATAAGTGATTATTTGTGTCGATGTGAAACGCATAACGCAATTAGCTTGGAGGACGTAAATGAGTAATGACTTCGCACACTGCGTCCCACACAGTTCAATGGCAATCACTATTATTTTCACAATTACCTCACTCAGAGAAATGGCTGTTTGATTAGCGTGAAGCAATATTTCGTTTGCCAGCAAATGAACTTTAAATAATTTGTTCCTTTCACACGTTATTGTAATAAATGTGATATCGTTCCTATATGCGTGGCACTTGTAAAACAGCACAAATCGTATTATACGAAAAGCAATACTTGAAGCAATAAAATAAATAATACGATAGAAAAACGATTCGTAATCTAAAGATAGATAGATTCATTTGAATAAATGTCGTGACGGGGGCAATAATTTATATGTGAGTTAGCTTGAGCATGGCTGTACGTACTAAACCGCATAAGATTTGCATTTTTGTCTCTACGAAAAGATATTTATTGTTATAATATGTGTTTTGTAATCTGTGGTCGCGCTTCGCGTCATCGTGTGAAGCAGGATTTTAATTACAAACATACATGCATACAATATGTCCTACCATCGGTTGGCTGGGAGGTGTGGAGTAGGTACTAGGTACTTATACAGTTGTCAAGTGCGAGGATGTTACGTGTAACGTAATACTAGTAGTTTTTGCAAATCCAATGAGTCGGCCGGATTTCGTGTAACGTACGTGACTATTGAATAGACGCAGAATCATCTATCGGCGTAAGCGTCCTCGGCAGCTTTGTTCCCAGATGCTTATCTCGAAAGCGTCGCGTCATTCATGAATGCTATTGTGTTTCCCCTATTCAGGTCGTTACTTGATACGATGCACAACTTACGCGCCTTTGGGATTCCATGTTTTGAGGTTTAGTGGGTGGTGGGGACGATGACAGCGCGCGGCGGGATGCTCCTGCGGTGCACTTTGTGGTCCGCTCGAGCGTGCCACCATCATCGGCGGACGTCGTGACCGCAAACACCGCGCCAGGCCCGCAAACCTGTTCCCTAGCCTTCAATAGACTCATTGAACATTACTCTCGTCGCCCTTGATGTGGTCGACTATTGCGCCGCGGAATTGCTTATGATGGGAAAATCATTCAAAAGCAATAATACGTAAAGGAATTCAGTTCAAATTGCAATAAATGCAAATAGACTATAAATACATAAATAGCCTAGCATACTAGATCGCTATGCATTCGTCGAAACCAAGCGGCGGATGATTCATGCCTTTTAGCTTACACCCCTCGTCGATGACTTGATGCCAATTTTACTGCTCAGTGGAACACTCATAAACCACTGCATACGTTTATAGCTTAAAATCGCTTTTATTGTTTGTTGTTTTTATGAGTCTGAGAGCATTGTTTATTAACATAATAAATTTTATTAACAATCTACTGTACATTTGTCGGCTGTTGCCTCTTTCAATAGAGAAGAACCCATTGCGATTATGAATCATTGACATTATACTGGAGGGAGTAAAAAGAAGGAACTTATGAAAGTCTGCAGTTCTTTCTTTTACAATTTATCCAGGCTGTTGATTTTTATTTTTATGTAAATGAAAATTTCTCTATATTATAATCCAGGTTGCCGCTGGGTCTTTGTTCTCCCGGACGTAATCTTTTATATTGGGCACAGTGGACAGCTGAACACTATAAGCTACTGTTGCGCGCCACAATTGATGGCGATATTAGCTACCACTAGCGCCATCTAGTATCGAGTAGCAGAACTAATAGTCGCGACCGTTCTAGAAACTTCGATGATAGAACTTTCCATAACTATCGATGTCTGGTCGGACGGGACCGATATGTACTCGAACATTCTAGATGTTTCTACGATAGAAGGTTCTGGAACTATCCGAGGCCTATATAAGACCGGTGTCGTGGCGTCCCGGAATCAGTATTGGATAAGCGATACAAGCGATAACATCGAAGCGATCTTCAAGTGCGACTTTCAAGTGATCTTGTAGTGCGATTGTGTTTTATTGTTAGTGTGTTAAAGTTGTAATTGCTATTTTTAATTAAAGTGTTTTTTTTTTTTTTTTGGTTTTTAAATCGGCAGTTTTTATTGTCACGAACCCCAAGCTCGTAACAATTGGTGTCAGAAGTGGGATTAAAATCATGCCGATTCTACCGAAGGACGACACGGAGGGGATCCGTACCCGGAGTCAACGCCAGCAAGAGACGGACCAGAGGCGATTCGGTGGAGCAACGCCACAGACGTCGGAGGGCCAACTACCAATCACGGAGGCCGGCCCGTCCACAGCTGCTCCAGCATCTTCAGCACCAGATTTTGCTGCTCTGATGATGATGCTGAAGGAGCAGTCTCGTCGGTTGGAAGAACAGCTCCAGCGGGACAAGGAAGAACAGGCCCGCCGACAGGAGGAACAGGCCCGCCGACAGGAAGAGCAGATGCTCCTTCTGAAGGACCTTCACGCTACCTTCGGGAAAGACATGAAGGAGGTGAAGGATAAGGTTGCTCAACATGACAACCGCCTGTTGGAAGCTGAAACCCGAATCGACCAAGTGAATAATCGGGTTGACAACGTGATGGCTGATGTGAAGGAAACCGTGATGGCTGATGTGAAGGAAACCGTGATAGCTGACGTAAAAAAAACCGTAATGGCTGATGTGAAGAAAACGCTGGATTACCTTAAACTTGAGGATGGAATCGCAGCCTCCGTAGCTACAACACCTTCGCTACGTGGATTTAAAGTGCCACCGTTCGACGGAACTTCTTCCTGGTCGGCCTACAAAATTCAGTTTGAGGCTGTCATGAAGGCGAACGGGTGGAGTAAGAGTCAGGCCATGACTGCCCTCACCCTAGGCCTGCGCGATCAGGCCTTAACTGTGCTGGAAGCTCTTGGAAAAGAAGTGACTTACGAGCAGCTCCTTGAGGCATTGGAGGCTCGGTATGGCGACGCTCACCTGGAACACGTGTTTCGTGCGCAGCTCAAGGATCGCGTGCAACGCAATAATGAAAGCCTGCAGCAGTGGGCCCTTGAAGTTGAGAAGCTGGTTCGGAAAGCATACCAGTCTGTACCTGCGCTTATTGATGTGAACCTGGTGCAGGTATTTATCGACGGCATCCGCGACCTTGAAGTCAGAGCTGCTGTAAGGCTCGGTCATCACGGGACGCTTAAGGACGCCTTGGCCCATGCACTGGAGGTGGAAGCTGTGCGGCAGGATCATCGTTCCCATCGCGTCAGAGAGTTTGCAGTGGCTACAGTTCGCGACCGCAATAGAAGATACAGCCCTAGGTGCTACGGCTGTGGGAAAAGGGGCCACCTTCGATCCAGTTGCCCGAAGCGAACGGCCGAAAGGGAAGTTGGCTGGTCTCCAGAGGGTAGTGCGGCTAACAGCACCGCCCAGCAGCAGCAGGGAAAACGAGCAATAGCCAGGACTGCGGGGCGGGTGCTGTCTGATGTTCAAAGAGCCCCGAGGATTTCGATCACACAAAACTATGACGGGAAATCTCATGGCAACGCAGATGCATTGTCTAGAAGACCTTGTCCTGAAGACTGCAAGTATGGTACTAGGCAAGAGGGTAAGGAAGTGGTACCTGTGAGGATGCTCAGGACAGACCTCAGCAACGAGTGGAAGGAAAGCCTACAGCGTGCACAGCAGGAAGATTCGGACATCAAGCCGATTCTGGAGTGGATAAAGGCCAGAGCACCTAAGCCCAAGTGGAGCGACGTCTCAGCGATGAGTTCGATCACAAAAAGCTATTGGGCCCAATGGGACAGCTTGGTGATTCAGGATGGAGTCCTGTGCCGTAAATGGGAAAATGCGCGGGGAGACAGCTGTCATTTGCAAATGGTTGTACCTAAAGCTCAAGTACCGGATGTTCTACAGCTGTACCATAATGGTTGTTCAGGAGGCCACCTGGGAGTTAAACGGACCCTACTGAAGATACGAGAACGGTTTTACTGGGTCCACTGTCGGGACGATGTCGAGGACTGGTGCCGCAAATGTACGAGTTGTGCAGCTGTAAAGGGACCTCAGACTCGTAGTAGAGGTGCATTGAAATTGTACAATGTTGGTGCACCATGGGAGAGGATAGCCCTTGATGTTGCGGGACCTTTCCCGGAGAGTGAAACTGGTAACAAGTATTTCATGGTTGTGATGGATTATTTCACTAAGTGGCCGGAAGTCTTCGCCATTCCAAACCAAGAAGCTTCAACAGTTGCAGATAAACTGGCTCATGAAGTCTTCTGCCGTTTTGGAGTACCTTTAGAGATTCACAGTGATCAAGGAAGGAATTTTGAGTCCCAAATATTCCAGGAAACTTGTCGAGTTATGGGTACTCATAAAACGAGAACAACTTCTTACCACCCACAATCGGATGGAATGGTGGAACGATTTAATCAGACATTGGAGAGATACCTGGCAAAAGTTGTGGAAAATCGGCAACGAGATTGGGACAAGCACATACAACCGTTTTTGTTGTCATATCGAAGTGCTGTTCACGAAAGTACATCGGTGACACCAGCTTTCGCAAACTTTGGAAGAGAATTACGGTTGCCTGCAGACCTGATCACTGGAATACCACCTGATGCCCCACGCAGTATAACCGATTATGCGAATGACTTGCGGAACAAAATGAATGACATCTATGAGCACGTCAGACAATCGGGCCAGCAAATGTCTGAGAAGATGAAAACCCGTTATGACCGCAAAATGAACAATAAAGGGTTCGACCAAGGTTCACTAGTGTGGTTGCACAATCCAGTCCGCAGCAAAGGGAAATCTCCTAAGCTTCAAGCTAAATGGGACGGACCGTACCGGATTGTGACAAAGATCAATGACGTAACCTACCGGATACAGAAAGGTGCGAGAGGTACTCCTAAGATCGTCCATGTGGATCGACTGGCGCGTTATCATGGGGCCAATGATGCTCGGGACGAGCATGTTTTAGGAGGGGGCAGTGTTGCGCGCCACAATTGATGGCGATATTAGCTACCACTAGCGCCATCTAGTATCGAGTAGCAGAACTAATAGTCGCGACCGTTCTAGAAACTTCGATGATAGAACTTTCCATAACTATCGATGTCTGGTCGGACGGGACCGATATGTACTCGAACATTCTAGATGTTTCTACGATAGAAGGTTCTGGAACTATCCGAGGCCTATATAAGACCGGTGTCGTGGCGTCCCGGAATCAGTATTGGATAAGCGATACAAGCGATAACATCGAAGCGATCTTCAAGTGCGACTTTCAAGTGATCTTGTAGTGCGATTGTGTTTTATTGTTAGTGTGTTAAAGTTGTAATTGCTATTTTTAATTAAAGTGTTTTTTTTTTTGGTTTTTAAATCGGCAGTTTTTATTGTCACGAACCCCAAGCTCGTAACACTACCAATCAGTGTTTTGATTATGTTAATGCCCTTTGTTATGGCCATTGGATTATTTGGTTTATCTTCAGACTTTTTGACATTCGTATTTTTTGTAATCACAGTTGGGTCCCAATTCGTCACATCACCTCCATCAAGCACAAAGCTGGTGTTTAGCTTTGTGTCGTTTGGCTCACATTAAGAGTGCGTTTCCACCAGGTATGTGCGAGGAAGCTGAGTGGTGCGAGAGGATAGCGGAGTTGTGGAAGGGGGTGACTCTTTCTACCAAATAGCATACCGTAGCACACCGCTTCCTGGCACGCCAGAGTCCGCTACGTATTCTCGTACAACTCTAGTGGAATTGCCCCTTTTTCAGGCGTGGATCAGACATGTCCTGCCTAGTCCCATTTAATTGGACCTGTTGAGCCTGATCATCACATATCTGCATATAAAAATTTCTCCACACGAATCTCACGACCTTGCCATTGAACAACTTATCAGCACAAAAATGTGTTTAAATTATACAAATAATGAATGTTTATCTCGGTCAAATATTTTACTATTTTATCAGTTTATCTGCAACAGTTGCAGAATAATTAAACCACTGCCTTAAAATACATGTCCTTAGGTGTCTCATATCTTGAAATATGTCTTGCGGGAGACAAGATATAAATTCATGTTTGCAACGTTTGAGCACTTTGAGCTCAAGTATTTCTTAACTGAACTATTAAAACAAACTCATGACTCATTCCATCAGTAACAAATTGCATTCAACGGATCGGATATTTAATACGTACATAGAGACACACTCTTATAATTTGTCATCATGATTATCTCCTAAATCATTTTATTTTGTCTTAATCACCTGAATATTATAATAATAATGTACTACACACCTTTGATTCGACTCTTGATAACTGTATTTTGGTTATTAATACATTTATATTAACATGAACACACATGCGCATTATGCAATAAGTAACTTGTTTTTCTGGGGTATTCAATTTCATGTGCTATTAGGCATGGTTACAAGCATCGTATAAGAATATGCAGTTATATCACCTGTTAATCAATCACAATAGAGATTGTTAATTTCCTTTACGATTAATAACGTCAATGATTATTTTAATTGCATCGTAAACTCGGTTTAGATTGTATCTGCGGATGTCACACAAAGGTATTATATGTAATAGTACACCGGACATTATAAGAACACTGAGATTAGCATATCCTCATTGGGGGTGCAGCGCATGTGTTGCATTGATTCGTTTCTGAGAAACGTGTGTCGCGAAATTGTCGTAGACAACACGACGCGACTGGCGCGCGGGAAACGAATGCCTGCGCCCGCGCAGCGCGCTCGCCAGGTGCGATCACGATCAAATCACACGAAGGAGCATGCATATTGCATTATTATTCCATTTAACTTTAAATACCTATGTGCTCGTCTTAAATTCACTTGAAAAGCTCTTAGCATGAGGCAGCTGGGCTTCGATTCTCATTCACCGCAATAAAATTAATACAAACACTGATGGGTGGCTTTGGTTGTGTATTTTAGGATAACTTGGGAAATTGGGAGCACACGAATTTTCTGAAAAGTTTCATCCTGATAAATTTGTAGACCTACACTACTGTAATTGTATCGTTTCGTAACACCTTAATTCTTGGATTCATCTTCGTCAACAAAATAACCAGTAGACTGTTAAACGTAAACAAATAACAACAATAGTTAACTTGTCTGTTTAACCTATTTCAATAATTACGTACACCTTCGAACTATAATGTGAAACAAGATAAAATGGTTTGGACAGCCTCCAACAGCCGAAGCCAACACTTGTCACTGTGATTACACCGAGGATCATTTGTTAAGCGCTACGAACTGTTACTCCTCTGTCTCCATTGTCATTATGCG
Source organism: Amphipoea oculea (assembly GCA_945859645.1). Lineage (NCBI taxonomy): Eukaryota > Metazoa > Arthropoda > Insecta > Lepidoptera > Noctuidae > Amphipoea > Amphipoea oculea. Next base: position 16,598,098 of record OX243868.1, on the reverse strand, counting down.
TACGTTGATTTGTGATTCCCTGTGTCTCAACAGTAACAATACTAGAATGCTTTCAGGATTGTACAATTTGCCAATACCGTTCATCTGCATTTTAATGTTTAACGTCTAATTGGTGTCAGTTTTTCTTGGTTTTCGTCATCTGTTGATTTATATGAAAATTCAAATGACTTTTTTAACTTTTTGTCGTTGAATAGTGGATACCTACCACCAATAGGACGAGGTGAAAAGCGGTAATAACTCTTTGCTGTAGATAGGGCAAATGGTTCGAAGTGGGCTCCCCGCCGCGCTCTCATCCACTACTCATGCTGCTTGATAACATCCATTTCCTGGGTGGCGATCCATCACCTTTGCACCTCGTACTCTCACCATTGTTCGAATGTTCACATCTGGTTGATCTTGTATCATTCATAAAACCTTCTAATCGATCGGTGCAGGCGATCGGTTTAAAATACATTTTATGGTAATGCACCCGTTGCTGCATTACGGATGTAGATTCTAATGTAAGTTTGGAGATCAGTTGCACAAGCGTCAAGTATCATTGCAGCGTAGGCGTGCATACCGCTATCTGGTGATCTTGTTCGCCGTGCAGCCTGTGAACTATGCATTACATTTGCTAAACCACATGAAAATTTTACATTACTGAAGTGCTTGGCATTTTCACCCTACAGCTACAATTGAACGGTAGTGAAAGAATTAGCATATTGACTGGCAATGAGTGAAAAGTTAGAGGACAGTTGCGTCCTCGGCGTGATGCGATTGAAAGCACGACCGGGACGCATGCAAATGAAGAGTTGCACACGGTGCAAGTATTTGTCAGAGGCATAAACAATGCATGTAGGGCGCTCAGGACAGACGAAACAATGACCTCATGTAGACTTACAGGAAAGAGCTATTGTACAGTTTAAACGGGATTATGTTCTAAATTTATTTCCATATCAGTTCGCTTTTTAGCCAAATTGTTAATCATTTGTTCTCTATGTGTGTGCTAAGTACGTAAGAGCATTTTAAAAAAGAACATTCTTATACTTACTTGATTTTCAAAAGACCCATGGGTAAACTTGCAATAACACGTATAGTATTTTTAATGCCTTTGCCAAATAGTTAATGTGATATATATTGTGGGTTCTCATCAATATGTAAAAAATCCTTCAGGCCGTTTAGGTAACTAATGCATAGGTTTTTTACTTTTTAGTAGTACTTCTCTCCAGATTTGTAGTGGATCTTTTAGTTGTTGTGAAAAACGGTACCGAAAGTGAATACACAAACAACCTCTCACGAGTGTTTCTAGAAAAACATATGTCTCCGAATGTCGCGTCATAAATAAAGCTGTAACCAATCATAATAAGTTACTACCTATTTCACAAAAGTGTTTTCCAATATAACGTACTTAAATGGTAAAGCTGAGTCTGGCTTTGTGGCTTTTGAAATACATAGTTCTTATTTGAACCTTTCACCAATAAAAATGTTTTAGATCACTTCCAGGAGTTTAGTTCTGCCGTACGGCAGTTATTTCTTGTTCCATTCGTTCTAATTCTAATTGAATGTAAGTATCTGCCCATATGAATCGTACTAGAGCAAGACGCGATTGCATTGCGAGGCTAATTCAATTACAGTTGTATATCAACTCGTGTGGTCCCCTAAACATGTCAGACAAGACGCGAGAGCTTTCATGTGAACTCTTACTACTAAAATGCGATGGCATGTGCTGTTATTCATGAGAGTCAGATTTCATCTCGGAAGACGTGTAAATGTGTCGACACACAGATTGGGAGATTTATTGTTGTTGCTTTGCATGAATTGTCAGATCTATGTCTGTGTGGCTCGGCCCGCGAGCACCGGCGGCGGCGCGTGCGCACCACGATCAAATCTTTCGTGTATCTGAGATGCGTGCAATGATATCAAACAGCGGTGAATCAATCTTCCGTTTGTTAGTCGTTATCTGTGATCGGCGCCCACACCGCGTAAAGCAGAGAGTACGCAAACAGCGTGAATCGCTTTTCTTCTATTGCACCTTAAACCCTCCGACGTCGTGCAGCTCGCAACTCTGGCCGCTGGAGCCGCTTTATTGCCAGTGCCCAGACATATCGCAATAACTCGCAACTTAATTAGGGAAGAGATGAAAGTAGCTGGGCACGTTGTCGTCGAAGTTGGTATTTAAATTGCCGAGGGCCATCCGTTCTAAGATACTCGCGTTTTATTGCGGCCCTAATGAATCGTATTCATTGTCTCGCAATACAACTTAACTGTTCATTTATTATAATGGTTTTTATAGGTACTGCATGTAATACTGTGATGTGTTAAAGACGTTAGAATTCTCAACGTCGTTATAATATTCAATTATTCACGATCGCTTTTAACAACAACACACGCCTACTCTATGTTCAGGCGATAATGATCTTGAAATCAGCGTAGGTCGTGTTTATTGGTGTGTAGTACGAGACAGACTCATCCCAAACAATGTTGGTTCAATATTGAGAGTGCAAACCTGCATATTTTGTTGTGCATTTATCCAGCGTGTTCATTCTCATAGGCATTCATGTAGGTTGTTTATGGTTTTTGCATACACATGTATACCTACATAACAATGTCTTTGTGTGCCAAGGATAATTGCAAAGGGTGTGGTGCTGAAAGTCTCGATGAGAAACCGTCGATAGGACACGTAAAAGTACGAAGACTACGTGTTGTGCTAAGAAATGTTGGGACAGACGTGTTTCGAAATAATTGTTTTGTAAAGGTTGGGTCTAAAGTTTATAATTAAGTCTGGGAATGGGGGAAACATTCACTCACGTTACTGAAACGTTCCTGTTGTCCACTGGGCCACTTACACAGGTCACATCAAGATGTTTCATTACATTACATCTCGGCGCCTTTCGCTGTAGTTAATGTTTCGAGCGAAATAGACGTTAGAAATAAGAAAATACGTGTGGCACTCGGGGACTGCCGCGGTAAAGCTATTGCATAGCATTTTTTTTATCAACTTATGCAATTATAATATTTACTTATGCAATATTTTTTTTTTCTTTGATATTAATTCAAGTTACAGTAAGCAGCTCGTCTCGATCCGTGCGAGCTTCGTACAGTCTACACGCATACGTCTAGTCGCACGCACACAAACACCGTGCCGAAGTCTGCCGAACTGAAACGACGTTAGACGATGCACGGCTTTCAACGCCGCACCGCTGTGCCGGTCGGAGTGGGGGGTGTTAGGTTTATTTTCGTTACGGAATTTCTTGATTCGGTCGCCGCGCTCAAAGCCCGCGATAAAAGCTATGCAATAGCTTAAAAGAATCGAGTTCAATGATGTTGCATTTGTGGACGATACCTAATGACTGCAAATTTTAATACAAAATCATTGAACTCGGAATAACTAGTAAAATATGCATGACAATCGCTTTCATTTCGACAGTCCAACAAAAATCCGTTGCGTTGCGTTGGTAAGTGTGAATACGGGTTATAAAATATACGGTACAAATATCTTAAAATTATACATATTGGTAATTAACCTAATAAAAATCTGAAGTTGGTGTCAATTATTACAATAATTATGTTATCGATCATAAAACGGAATGCGAGCTATAGCGTTCTGTTGTTGATGATCTTCAGCTAATGACCGCCATTGCTATTATTATTTTACAGGTGGGCCACTTTGAGTCCCGTTCTTGTAATAGTACCCTTTCGATAATGACTTGATAATAAATCAAGGTCCAGGATTTACAATTGACGTGATTTAAATTAGCCATTACCTTCAAAGCACGAAGCTCAATAATCAACTTGGTATTTATGAAGGGCCAAATTAGTAGCATAGGTGTATAGGCTAAATATGTGAAAGTTAATACATTCTACTTGTTTACAGCTAATACTAGTTATTCTTCAATTTTTATAGTACTTATAAATAGTTTTTCTTTTTGTATTCTAAATATTCTAATCCAATTCAAAATTCACATATCTGATTACAAGCTATTTATAATCATACTACCAGCACTTTTTTTTACAGATGAAGCTTGATATGTTCCGTGCAATAGTCTAGATATGAATACGTATAATGTGTACTTGCACCACGACTCGGTGCGGCCTGCGCGCAGCTGCCCAGTCCCTGCGCTTGCGCCGCCTGGCGTTCCGTCGTAACATCCACTCGAGATCATAGCTTTATAATCCTGCACTTAAATAGTACAACTACATGCATTTCCGGCTCAGATCTACTGTTTCCAATCAGTATTCAGCACTGCGGAGATAAAGACTAAACTCTTTAATATTCTAAAAGAAAACAAAACTACAATTCTTCGTAAATGTCGCTAACTGCATTCCTTGATTCAATTTACTTCTAAAATTAACTAGAATTATTTGTATGGATACAATTGAATAGACTTGCATTAACATAAAATGATGTAGTTAAACAGATATTTCCTTGTAAGGGCCTTGTTAAACGTCGGGGCGGGTCTAATCAAGCTCCATTTATAATCCCACGTGTAGGTTTTATTTCGCTGCTAACTGCTTAGCGGATCTTGCATACCGTCTCACGATATTAATTTTATTTGATCGACACCTTTAGCAGTACCTATCTAGTATCTACTAGAGTTAAATAGGATGTGGACTGTGGTCAATTCAAATAATCAAGAAATTGAGAAGTATTTAATTCTTCGAAATAGGAATGAGATCATAAACTGCACCACGACCTAAATACTTAAACGATATGTTCAACTGAAGTAATAAAATAAATCATAATGGAATTGGCGGGGAGATGACATGTCAAATGTGGATGAGGGTAGGCTGTGGGCTTGGTAGCGGCACGCGTACGCCCGGGCTGCGCGCACGCACCACGAGGGTGCAGAAGTCAAACGATTTATGTACCCGTGTCGAGTCGAGGACATGTACACGACAACACGACCACTGTGTCCTTTAATTCGGATTTACTCCGCCATTGATTTCGGGTCGAGATTAAATTCTATTGTGCTGAATCACTTCCATGACATTCGACACTACTTATTGTTGATATACGATCCCGTCCATTTGTTCGGGAGCTTTAACCGTCAGGGATTAAGGATTTTTTTCTTTCTGTTTGCAGGCTGAACTTGTGGATATGAGGGCCGAACTGGTGCAAGCACGAGCCGCGTCAGCTGGTATGTTTTGTTGTATTATGTAGCTACAGATATTTTGGAGTCAATATTTTACAGTCCAAAGTTTAATTGGTGCGATTAAAGGACTGGTCAAACTTAGGCGAATCCTGTGCGGGATGCGAGACATGACTGCGCGCGTCAATTGTTTTAATAAATTAAGAATGAAGTCGTGCGACTATTCGCGCCAGATTGAACACTTCATCAATAGAAGTTAGTTGACACAATCGTCGTCCCGCATCCCGCGCGGAATTCGCCCCAGTTTGGCTAGAGCTTTAGTATGATAAGCGGTAAAGCAATCTTCGAACACTTGCAGACATTGCTTAGTCATGTAGAGTTCGCCCCAATTGAATACTAGGTAGGTACACTGCCGATCTTGCCTGATATAACCTAATTACTCTTATACTCTTACGACATCTTCGGGAAGAGATACTTACTGATGATTTCGTGCCTAATCCCGTGCAAAACATTCATACCATAATATGTCCATAAAGTTTTGCTATAAAATGTGATATTCCTTTTATTTATAACTAGCTGCGTCCCGAGGTTTCACCCGCATAAGTGTCGATCGCGTGGGAATATCGGATAAAAAGTAGCCTATATGTTGATCCAGGGTGTCAGCTACTTCCATGCAAAATTTTATCAAAATTGGTCCTGCCGTTTGAGTTTGAAGAAGTAACAAAAATATAAACACACACACACACTCACAAACTTTCGCTTTTATAATATTAGTGTGATAGAATGATGTGATTGGTTTTCGGGCTATGTTATTATGACAAAATAATTGAATATTTTAGCAGTTTAATAAAGACCAAATACATAGTGCAGTTAACGCTCAGGTCTTATCATAATGTTAAAATAAATCAAATCAAAATGTCGATAATTAATACGTTGTTTGAAACCATATTCTAAAGCTACAATTTTGCCACTCAAGTTGTTATTCAAACTACTATGGGACACCGCTATACACCCACCTTTTTCTGTTGCCAAAACTGCTTTTTATGAAAGCTTAGTAGAATATATTGATAAAGTTTAAAGCAGCGTCTGAATGTGCAGGAGGCTGTCAGGAGAGCGGCGATGCGGCCGGCAACGTGACGGATGCTGCGCGGGCGCGGTCTGAAGCGGCACAACTCGCGCGCGAGAACGCAGCGCTACGGGAAACTGTACTCGCGCTACACTCTGAACTTTTTGGAGCTAGGTAAGCCTACAATGATTATACAGTCACAGTCAAAATAAGTTGTTCACATTAAGGGCTATTTTTGTCTGCACTTTGCACGATAGAAGACACTGACAGATTGACAAATAAATATTAAAAAAATAAAATGGCCAGGTCATTAAAAAGGGTTTAGGTTGATGTCAAGTTGACATTGGTCTAAGGTGTATGATATTTCGATGTTTGTTATAGGGGATGGAATCTTTTAGTGCTCAATGCATCAAAAAATTCTTGTGCAAAATTCCATGCTTCTAGAGCCAGTGGTTTAGGACTTCAGGCTGTGTGTTGTCTGTCAGTAAATTAATCAAATAATTTAACATTTTTATTTAGTAGAATGGCAATTGTCTAGCCACCCATAACATGGAACCTTCACCTTTCGGCGAATACATGCGTAATGATAAGTTAGCTTACCTATAATAATCAAAAATGTTATAATTCCAGACTGGCCACAAAGTACCTGGACAAGGAGTTAGCGGGTAGGATACAACAGTTGCAGCTTCTCGGCAGGGATATGCGCGCTGAACTACGAGATTCACTCTGGGCTCAGGTAAACTTTTGTTTATCTCTTAAGCCTATATCAGATTCACCCACAAAGTTGATTCATCACTTTTTGTTCATTTTTGTCTTTCACTCAAAGTCTGAAGATAAAATGAATAAAAAGTGGACAAGGACTTTATTAGTAAATCGATTTGTTACATTTCGGCACTCTGCATCTTTCACTCGCTTACCGAATGATCGAAAAATGAAAGGAGCAGATGAACGTTCTACAGCATTTTTGGTGACGTGTAAACGTGGAAAAACAAAAATGAACCTTCACTCGAGTTAAGCGTCTGATGTCGGCTTTAATAACCGCCTTTCTGGATAGTCAATCTTAGGCCATAAAGCTTACTTGTAGCTATTACCTACTTGATTGAAATGATCTGCAGAATGTGAAAGCTCCTCTCTAGTGAACAGGAAGAAAGGTTAGGTAACTAGGTAATAGAATCAGTAGACTTCTATTGCCGTACATCACAGTAACTTCGCGGCAGTTTTAAATTCTATAGTCATGCATAGTGCACAGTGTGCACAATTTAGAGTATTACGCAGTGACTATACCTGCAACAAGAAAGCTGAATTTGCGTCGCGCCGTACGTATCGATAAGTGTTTAGTAAGCTTGTGTCTGCGCGTCGTCTGCCCTGCGCTTGCGGTTTGTGCATACATTCCGAGAACACCTGCGAGGTGTGGCACTTAAAAAGAATGATGACAAATTACACATTTGGCATTTTTATCCAGAACTAAGCTGACCCCGGCGATATACGTAGGTACCGCCTCAGAATTAATAATTTAATTTATTAGTAGGTATAACCGTGACTTGACCCTCGTACATTCCGTTATAATAAAGTCATGATATCAACTTTATCACCAATGAATAAGGTTCAAAGTTGATTAGGAAAGGGGTTTGAAGGTTATGGCCCTAAGATCAGCCGCCATTTTGATTTTTTTTCAGAATCGCGGTGCACAACAAAAGTTATATATTTAGATAGAGGACACTTATTACAAACAAAAAATGTTATGTAACATAATATCCTAAAGCGCCAGGTTTCGGAGTTATTCACCGAAATATAAGTCGAAAACAACTAGGACTTTTTTGTTTTTTTTTTTCCTTCCAGGTAAGCATATTGAACTGTTGGACTGTCTTTCTGGCCGTTTTGTAGGCGAAGTGGTTGTTACCACAAAAAAATGCAAAATATGTTTCGTTTTCAAGTCCCCTTGAGTTAGAAATCATGTAGGTTCTACGAATAAGTATAGGTTAAAATAATACTGTTATGATTCGACAACTTATAGGATTCGAGGACGTACTTAGCGAAACGGCAAGTGGACGCCTACTTTAATTTTAGCAAAAATAAAAATTTGTTAAGCCCCGTTAATTTTTTTGGGATTTTTTTTTATGTGTTTTTCTTATATAATACTACTAAGGTATAAAAAGAGACCTCTTTTAAAAAGAAAGCAGTGTCCACAATTTACTAATTCAGTATATTAAATTCATAATATAAAAAAACATAAACAGCAGGTAATCAGAGTACCTACATCACTAGTCACATACTTTAGGGCAAGATTCATAGAGCGCACTTTGTCTTTAAGTAAGAGTTTCATAATGAATGTGAAGCTTTTTCTAACGCATATTTAAGTATTCGTATAAGCGAATGTAAGCAAGCATTGTATACGAATATGAACGTTAACTTTATACGAATAAAGTTCATATTCGTTTGCGACGTTTTCTTTACTTGGCAAAGTAAAGTCAAAGTGCGATCTGTGAATCTTGCCTTAAGAGTTTCATCTTGTCTTTCTTCACTACGTAGTGACCTCACTTACGACCACTTATTGCGCGATGCGGTCGCTGTCTCATGCCATAAACTGCATGCTACTGTGGGAAGTTGAAGGTGTCGTCGAGACATAAGCAAAAAAAAAAAGAAAGTATGCGAGGGAGATTACTGTTCCATGTTAGTTTTAAATTATATTATTTTCAACGTAATTGTCTCTGTGGTAATTTATGTAATGGGTGTTGTATCGTTTTAATTAACTGTAAATAAATAAGGGGAAATCAAAGAGTACACCGCACACAATTTTATCACACAGGAATCGACCATTATTATTTCTAAACTTTTGGTAGTAAATAGTACAAACAGCTGTACAAGGATGTTTTGCCGCTAGGCCAAAATCGGAACTAACGCCTCCTTTTTTCAGTCAAATTTTACAAAAATGTTACTACATCTACCAACTCGCACTGGGCCCGCATGATAGATCCCTTTCCCCCGCCCCACCACACCCACCTCCGCTCCCTCCCTCCCACTCCCTCTTGAAGAGAGGGGGCTTGTGTCCCAGCAGTGGAAATGATATAGGCTGATTATGCTAGATACTGTCTGACGCTAGTTTTCTAATGAATCTCTAGGGACATCTAACGGATAAGCAACAAACAGTTGTACAATTACTGTAGTTGCAGATATAACAACCTCGATTTGCCTTGCACAGGTGGAGGCAGAGATCCTAGTGCAACGTCACAAGACCCTGGTGCGCGTGTGCCGCGGCGCGGGCGCGGCGCGCGGCCTCGCGCGGCCGCCGCCCGCGCCGCACGCCGCGCCCGCGCGAGCGCCGCCGCCCGCGCGCGCGCTCGCGCGCACCGTGCGCGTGCGGCGCTCGCCGCATCTCGGGCTCGGCATCTCTGTTACGGTGAGTGATTACAGACAGTATGGTTGCCCACAAAACTAGATAACCAGAAAACTTTATTGATTTGTTTATGTGAACAAAGGTTGCAGAACAATCAAGTTCTTAAAAACAATAATTTAAGTGCGCTAAGTATTTGAATGTCATGCCAGAAGAAGTACAAGTCTGTTGAAACGATTATAAACCCATATTTTTCTCTACTAACATAGTCTCTATTTCGAGAAACCTTACTTATTTTATTAGTATTATTTCCTGAAACTGCTGTAACTAAACCAAGTAAGCTAGTCAGCTAGCAGAGGACTCTCATACCTAAATGGTTGAAACGACGGGGTTCAATTGAAAAGCTTTTCATCACCAAGTCTTTGGACTATTTCCAGATTGATTAAGAACCTCCGGATACTCATACTATCTATCTGAATTGCCACAGGGCGGTCGTGAACACGGCGTGCCCATCCTGATCTCCGAGCTGGAAGCGGGCGGGCCGGCCGCGCTCACCGGCGAACTGTATGTGGGCGACGCAATACTCGCCATCAACGACGTCGATCTCACACAGGTACAGAAACCAGAAAAACTTATGTGCTTCGGTAATCTTCGTGTTTCCGAATTATCACGAACGTCGCGCCAGAGAATAACCCCCTACAGAAGCAAAGCTTCTAACTTTTGTATTGCCGCGCTTTATAGTAGTGCATCTATCATTAGGCGTTATTATAAAATTTGCCCTTTGTTAGGTTACCTACTTCGGTCCGAGATCGTCATATGTTACTCAACATTTTTGACAAGATTGTTGGATTTCCATAGAGTTGTTAATGTGGAACTTGGTAATCATGGTAATACAAAATAGGTTCTTCCGAGGTTGTAACGGCTCTATATTAGATCTCATCATCGCGCGTTCGTATTTCTGAAGATAGACGAAGATTTCCGAAGCGCCTATTTTTCCTTGGAGATCTGTCTGTATGCACCGGTAGATCTACTTACAGCTACATTGATAGGGGGCACCAATGAAGGCAGCTGTCCCTATTAGGGTGCGTTTCCACTGAAGCGGTGCTGGGCGGAGCGGAGCGGAGCGGAGCGGAGACGTGCAGGAATCGACCACTCATAACGGTTGAAATCCTCATTGCGTTACTCGTCTCGTCGGTGATTGGACGATTCCTGCACGTCTCCGCTCCGCTCCGCCTCAGTGGAAACGCACCCTTATGATCCCGGGTACAATTTAGAGTTAGCTGTAGGCGTGGACGTTCTGACACGCACAATTCTTGAAGATGCATACATTACATTCGGTCGAAGAGTGTCTTCAGCAAGTTAGGCGGACGACATTATTTCCATTTAATATATACACACTCACACAATCAAAGACAGTCCTATGCCTAACAGTGGGTGCAATCAGCAAGTGGGTCATGCTGATGATGTCTGTAGCTGGGTTTAGACCGGCCAATCAGACTTGTTGGGAAAGTTAAGTGATACACACGTTAGCTAGAATTTTGCGGCCTACCTTAGCGCATCCCCCCTTAAACCACATAAATTCCGAAAGCCACTAAACATGTTACATTTACAGGCATGTCACAAAGAAGCAGTACAAGCGCTGCAGAGTGTGAAGGGCGACTGCGCGCTCTGTGTGCAATTCATAGCCACTGACGACGACGACAGACTGTCTGAAGATAATTATAGGTGAGATTGGGATGATACGATATTACATAAGATTTGATACTTTAACCCGCGCCATTAAATAAACTAATCGAAAATGGCGGCCAAACGAAGGAAAGAAACACCGCAATTGTTGGACTTGGGGCCTGCACCCACTGGCAGCACGGCAGCACGAAAAGGGATTTCAAAATTTCAATTTATTGTCATGCTTTTAAGTTATAATTTCTATTCGTCGCATGAAAATCCCTTGTCGTGCCGTGCCGCCAGTGGGCGCCTTACTGAACAGTAATTGTCTCTTGCAATGCTCCAAAACTTTTTCAATAGTACTAGTCACTCTAAAATCAACTTAATTTTCACTCCACTAAGGTTGATATTTGTTTAACTTTAAATAACATCAATTGGAATCATGAATTTGAATATATCTTATGTGTTGTGGTCAGGTTCGCGCTGTACCCGGAGGACGGCTCGCTGTTCGGCGCCGAGCCCGACGGCTCGGGCGCCACGCCCACCGCGCCGCGCACTCCCGACTACAACAGGTTTGCGCAGCTTTATACCCATTTATTGTAGGCTAGCAGTTGCTCGCCACTTTGTGTACGTGTATTTTATATTTCATAATTTTTAATGGAAATATCCAGGATGAAAAGTAGCTTATGTTCTTCTATAGTTCCCAGGCTACCTATCTGTCAAATTTCATAACAATCGATTCGGTTTAGGAAAAGGCAACGGACAGGCTGAGTGACTTTCCCATCTGTATGGACTAGCGAACTGCCTGTTTCGCACGGTTTTTATGAATTTGCAAAATATTGAGAGTTCTTTGTTATAATTATGTAAGTTTAATATTAATGTATGTAATATGCACTTAAACCTTCCGGAATAAATTCTCTAAATGATGGTAAAATCCGCATCAAAATCCGTTGTAGTTTAGAATAATAATGCGATCACACAGACACACAAAAAGCGACTTTAATTTATGAGATATATATTGAACATATCTATTTATTTATTTATCCATTTATTTCAGGCATCAAGGCCCATAGAAAACACATAAAATACAATATTAATATAACTTAAAAATACTATAAATAAATACATCATTATAATTACACTATGAAACTAACTAAACACGAAGTGACGGCGTCGTGTTTCGCTGACTGGTGCCATGTAGCCGGCCACGAAACCGGCGGTACACAACACCCTTCGGCCAGAACTCTTCTTTGAGGAACTTCTCGAGATGGTGTGTCGGAACACGCACCACGAACGACTTGAAGTTCGTGTTGTGACGCGACTCCAACTTCTCGACCCTCAAAGTCCAGTTGGTCTTCATACGCAAGTACTCCACGATCTCCTCAACCTTCGTGGAGTGGTGCAGTCTGGACACGTACAGCTGCGTCGCCGGTATTACTGGACGCAGCAGCATGTTGGGTCCTGCCAGCGCGGTGCCGCACTGGTTCCGACAAGGAGGTTTCTTCTTCTTCTCCACTTTGATGAAACCATCCTTGTCGCACGTGTCCTTCACTGGATCCTGCCTTTTCAAAACCTTGTCGGGTTTCGACCGGCTCCGTTTACCCCCTTTTAGTTTTTCCGCTAGTCTTATCTATTATATGTAGATCTCGGTGCACGAACTACATTCTCATCTAGGTGCGTTCGCTCGCCTCACTACTTGCGTTAGCGTAGCGAACCACCTTCCGTAAATTACGCGTCGGATGTTCGAGTTGCTTACGCCTGCAATGTTTTTTACTCGACTGCGTGACAACAAAGACAGGGTTTACAATGTTTTTCACATGCATGTGGGATTCTTTATACCCTCGGACATCCTAACGGGCGGATTTTAACAAATAAGATGTCTATCAGCACATTTAGCGCGATGGTTATAGGCAAGGTTCTCATCATCATCATTTCAGCCGAAAGGCGTCCACTGCTGGACATAAGCCACGCCACTTCGACTGCTTACGTGCTTCTCGCGTCCAGCGGATTCCTGTGGCCTACACCAGGCTAGGTTTTGTTTTTACAAAATCAAAATGGCGGATTTTAGACATCAATAAAATTAATGTCTGGAAAAAAAATGTGTTTACCTCGGCATCCCGAGTGATGCCGAGGCATTAAGAAGGCTGCTGACACGGCCATGCCTAAGCATACCACAACTTTATCTTTATACTTACGATGATTATCATTGAAATACTATTAAACTATATTTCTATTTGTCGCATAAAACCCTTTGCTGTGCCCATTGCCGTAGGCCCTAAGAGGATCCGTGGCCACCTACTGGGCCCAACTGGTCTAAAAAGTACCATCGCGGTATCGACTCGAAAATAAGAAGATAGGGTAGGGCCGTCTAAGAGGCTGTATGTATTCTGCAGTTCTGCAGTGGACGTTCACAGACTAATTAATAATTTTATGTGAAATGTAAACTCAAATATACATAAAAGCAATTTGTGTGGCTTTGAGAGTTAATATTAAAACCGCCTCAACATTTTAGTAGGCGTTCATAATTGTGTTTATTACAGCATACATTGAAACATTTAACTATAAAATTACAGGCTGTTTACCTTTGAAGTTCCTATAATAGTTACAATTTATTAGTGACTGAAGTCCGTATGCACTTAATGGCTAAAGTAATGAGACAATTTTGTGGAAGAGAAAATAGTATTATTAGCTTTCGTTATTGCCCTCCTTACTTCACATCTTCTCATAGTTGACTGACTGAATGCAGATCAAAATAGAGAAAAAAAAAAGCTTTCGTTATACCGCTCATAAACATGGCAATCATACAGTATACTCAACTACTTTATTATATTCTTATCCGTTTTGAGAATATCTCCATTGTGAATTCAAGAAAACAGACCAATAATCTCGTACGTCAATTTTAGTACTTGCATATTCATCATTATCATCTCAGTCTGCTGATTGATTGCTGAACATGGGCCTTCCCTAGTAAAACTTTGTATGCGGATATTGCGGTAGGTGAAGGCCTAGGACTTGAAATCACGTTTATTTTTCAAGTACATATTACTATACTAATAATCAGCCATTCCATACTATGCAGGTGGAATAGGTATCGAAGTTTTGTATGAGATAGTTGATGTTTTTTGACCAAGGAGAAAGATGTTGAATTTCACGGTTTGTACCACACCCTTAAATATTAGCACACCTTCCTGATACATGCTGTATAACACTAAGCATAGCAAAGAGCATTATAACCACTTGAGAGCTGATAGAACGATGTCGTCTAGGCACACGACTCACCACTGCGGGCCGGGGGACGAAGAAAACACAGCGGTTGCAACAATTTCAAGACGAATAATCCAAACATAGTGATACTCAAGTCAGTTTTGCAACAATAATATCGATATCGATAAAATCGACGTCTATTCATTCTACATTTTTTTAAACTATGCTGTTAGGGTGTTAACTGGGTGCAAATAAAACAGTAAACAAAGCAATCTGCTGTGAAATACTTACATTGAACAAATAACGCTGTATTTTTTTGGAAACCAATTTTCCCTGTAAACTGCATTAATCTACTTTTCTTTCAGTTCCGGAATATTTTTAAATCTAAAATGTAAACAATAAGTAATGTTACTTTTTTACCATTATCATCGCAATTTTTATCGTCAATATTATCGACTTTGTTTTGGTGGTTTTGAAATTGTCACAACACTACAGCATTACTACAGATAGAAAGGGACAGACGTATTGACAATACCCTAGTGAGAGAAAGGGACTTTTCAAAAAGACATCAACGCGGGTATACATGTTTGTGCAATTTAACGTAAACAACCAGTTTAGCTTGAGCCCTGCGATTATTAAATTATAAATATATTTTACTTACCGATAAATAGTTATGCCATCTTTTTTATAGCTTAGTTCTAGACGATTTCCCACACCATTTAATTGAACAGGAACTCATAATTGTTTTTATTTATGCAGAAAATGTTTTAAAAAGTATCAAAATAACCGCATGTGCAGAGATCCAATAACCGGTCAAAACTAAAATGGCCACTCATAGTTTCATCTAACATAAGTGCAATTTCATGTATGTGTCGTGAGCTTGAGTCGCCCGTATGAGCAGTCAAGAGGTTGTATAGTCATTGAAACATAGCCACAAATATCGGTCGTATGTTGCCCACATCCAGCGGATTCCCACGACCTTCGCTAGGTCATCAACTCAACTCAACTCAACTCAACTCAAAGCATTTATTTCAATTAAACCAATTACAGGCACTTTTGAATTGTCAAGGGGTCGGTCAGTCAGAAAGATGAAGCTAGTTGCCCATTCCAAAGCGTAGGTACCTATGGAGAAGAACGGGCAAGAAACTCCATGGACACTCTTTTAAATCAGAATAATATGGTTACAAAGTCTTGGTTACATCATTCATGCTAAAAATTATACATGTGAGAACGATGCAGAACGTTAAAAGCGTCCATAATGAAAAGATGAGAAAAAAAAAACAATTAAAAAAATAAATTAAAATAAGCCGTGGCAGCAAAGAGATGACCAGTCCCTACTGACGGCGCCCGTTCACGAACATGACGCATGTATTAGCACCATTCAGCTCAACCATTTTGAAGGGAGCTAAATGATCCAACACATGCGCCACCATCAGCGAGACATTTGAGTGAGCATGACATACTCTCAGCCGCCAGAGCACATTCAAGTCAATGAAAGACGTACCCAGTAAATGGTAGCTTTATAGTATGTACATAGTACTCACACATGTGCTATGCAATTATACAATACTAAGAGATTGAATTTATATAATGCAAAAGTAGTATTTTACAATCTTCAGCAGCTCCAACAGTATTTTCGAATGCTAATCAATTTATATGTGCGTCCTTATGGAGCAGGACCAGCATTTAGCCACGCATTTCTATCAGTGATGTAATCCCCCAATTTATAATATGCCTGGCTGCATAGTGTGCGTTTTATACAAGATTTAAATTTCGTTTCATTCAGTTCAAGTATGTGGGTAGGTATTTTATTGTAACATTTTAAACAGTAGCCCATGAAAGATGAGTCTACTTTAGCCAGCCTGAAACCTGGTTGAACTAATTGGTCCCTATTTCTAGTGATATAATTGTGTCTTTCACCTCTTTTACTAAAAAGATGTAGGTTTTTCCTTACGTACATGATATTTTCATAGATATATTGACAAGGTACCGTCATGATGTTAATATCTTTAAACAGTTTCCTTAGAGAGTCACGCCGGCGGAGATTATATATGGCTCTGATGGCTCTTTTCTGCAGAATAAAAATAGACTCGATGTCTGCAGCCCGTCCCCATAGTAAAATACCGTACGACATTATACTATGAAAGTAACTAAAATAGACTAGTCTCGCGGTATCAACATCAGTAAATTGACGGATTTTTCTCACAGCATATGCTGCTGAACTTAGCCGTCCTGCAAGGGATGTTAAATGAGGACCCCATTGAAGCCTTGAGTCGAGCGTGATCCCCAGGAAAACAGTTTCATCGACGAATTCGAGTTTCTCTTGATTCAGTACTATCTCACAATTACTACTTTTGACATTTGGTAAAGAAAATCTTATGCACTTGGTTTTTTCCCATTTAACACTAAATTATTAGCAGTGAACCAATTTTGGATCTGCTGTAGGGCGTTATTTACGTCGTCAAGATTTGATGCACGTCTATTAATTTTAAAAATCAAGGAAGTATCATCAGCAAATAACACCATTTGAGGGTGGGTTTTTAACAAATGGGGTAGGTCATTAATATATACTAAAAAGAGGAAAGGACCTAATATCGAGCCTTGTGGTACACCCATTTTTACTTTTAAACCGAGTGAATTGACACCATTTATTTGAACTTGCTGTTGTCTATCATTTAAATAAGATTTTACTAAACTGAGCGCAAGTTTTCCAAGTCCGTAATGTTCAAGTTTTAAGAGTAAGGTTTCGTGGTCGACGCAATCAAAAGCCTTGGAGAGGTCACAAAAAACTCCTATGGCGTCTTGAGACTCTTCCCACGCCGTAAATATGTGTTTTAATAAGGTGACACCGGCATCAGTCGTACAACGTCCCTTGGTGAAACCATACTGTTGGTCGTGTAATATTTTATTGGTGTTAAAATGATTGAGCATTTGGTTCAGCATCACCTTTTCAAAGACCTTGCTGAAAACCGGTAACACGGATACGGGTCTATAATTATTGGTATCTTTACTGTCCCCCGATTTGAAAAGTGGTATTACCTTACTGTATTTCATTAGATCCGGGAAGACTCCTTGATCTACACATAAATTAAATATTAAGGCTAAGTACGGCGCTATAGTCTCAATAATGGAGGTACAAACTTTGATAGACATTCCCCATAGATCTTCGGTTAGTTTGATCTTGATTTGCTTGAAAGCTTTTATTACTATTATGGGGTTTATATGCTTGAATTTAAATTCAATCTGGCAGGATGAAACGTTTGCTCTTAATAAATCAATAGAACGCAAGGGCGAGGAATTTAAGACTTCAGTAGTTTTATGTGGGATACTGGTAAAGAAATTTACAAATTCTTGAGCAACTTCTTTGTTAGTGCTTATGAGACCACGCGAAGTCTCTAGTGTGAAATCATTATTATGTCTTTTATTCCGGTTAGTCTCGTCATTAATAATTTTCCAAACCGTCTTTATTTTATTATCGGCTGATTTGATCTTGTTGCTAATATACAAGGCTTTAGCTATCTTGCAGGTATTTTTAAAAGTTTTAGAGTAGGTAGCAACATATTTATTAAAAGTTTCAGAGTTAATATAAGGCTTAAGGCCATACAGCTCAAACAATTTTTCCCTACTTTTTCTAATACCCTTAGTTGCCCAGTCACTGAACAAATAAGTTTTGCAAATAGTTTTAGTTTTCTTTTTAAAAGTGTTATTGAATTCGGTGCGCACTATAGAAAAGAACTCCTCATATAATTAATTTACATTGTTTTTAATATGGCCTGGTACAATTAACTTACTAATTAAGTTATTATTAAATCTATTTAGATTGCTTTGTGTTATTTGTCTTGTCTGTATCTGAACTTTTTGTAATGGTGTATTGGACTTGAACGCAACGGTTTGACCGCTGTGATCAGAAGGGAGATAGTTTACTATGGCTTTATCTAAGTAGTCGCAGCAACAAAAAACATTATCAATACATGTAGCAGAATTTATAGTTATGCGTGTTGGTTCTGAAAACACATTTGACAAATTGAATGATTTAAAGAGACTTAATAATCGACTGCTATTTGAACTATTCTCTAAGATATTAATATTGAAGTCACCACAGATAATTAGCGATTTTTTACCAGTTCCAAGTTTTGCTAGAACATCTTCCATTACTGACTCAAATATGGAGTAGTTTTGATAATTTGGGGGTCTGTAAACGCACACTATAACATGCTTATCTAGCTCAACACAGGAAAGTTCAATATTATGTTCAACCGAC
This sequence comes from Amphipoea oculea, assembly GCA_945859645.1. NCBI lineage: Eukaryota > Metazoa > Arthropoda > Insecta > Lepidoptera > Noctuidae > Amphipoea > Amphipoea oculea. The sequence goes on along the minus strand of OX243868.1, from coordinate 16,579,502 downwards.
AAATCAACTATATCTTTACGAGTCTTAGATTTAATAGAATTTTTAACTAAGATTAATGAACCCCCACGCAGCATAGATTTTCGGTTAAAACAACTGCCCACACTATAGTTTTCATAATGAATTAGCATTTCATAATCTTTCAACCAATGTTCAGTTAAACAAATAATTTCAAACATAGTTTTTTCTAAAAATAGTTCAATTTCTAATTGCTTGGATGAAAAACCTTGAATATTTTGATGAAATAATGTCAAGGAATTCTGCTTAGATCCTTTTTTACACTTAACTATTTGAGAGCAAGAAGGCACCTTGTTGTTGGTGGGTATAACAATATTGTTACTGGTATCTTCTGTTGTCTTACTAACTAGTTTAAATCAACATCCAGAGTGAGCCCCAAGACTCCCATGCCATCACCAGGCAATGATATCCCACTCCCATTACTTGTGGACCCCACATTAGAACTAGAATTTGCCAAAGTGAGACATGGATCCTCCTTCGTACAATTATTGTAAATAGTTATAGCATTAGTGCTACAGTTATTTCGGGTGACTACCTGTACATTAGAATTATTACTAATAATTGCGGTGTTAATTATAGTACAAGACTTCGACATACTACTTATGTCTGAGTTTATATAAGCTAATAGCCTCGCTATTTTATGTCTAAACCTAATGGGCAGATACACTGTATTCCTTGTCGTTCTCAACTTATCAACAAAACTGTTGGTGTCAAAATATATAAGTTTGTCACTGTAGTGACTTACTAAGAAATGCATATGCTTATTAAGCATATGTATATAATTGTTTTGTCTATTTGATAACCTCTCAAAATATGGAAAAGCACACAAAATAATTTTATTACAATTTATCTTTAAAAGCTCAGAAACACTGTCAGTGATATCTTCTTTTTTGACCTGTGAACTATTTCCTACAAATACAGTAATGTTGGTATTAGAATCATATTGATTTCCTGTAATTGATGTCATTATTTCTTTAAATGATGTCCCAGGTAAACAATAGTTTTGAGTAGTAAAGTTAAAGTTGTTACTAACTAATTTACCTAAACCTCTTCCTATACTATCTGAAAACATAACTGACTGATAACATACTTGACTACTACAAGAGGAAACACTACTTGCTGCTGACTGTACTGCTTGAGGTAATTCTTGCACAGGGTCTCCCTTGTTTTACCGAAAAGAAATTGCCAAATTATCACTTCCCAAACAAATTTTCGCATAATTTCATTTGCCAAATTATTACTTACCAAAAAATCTCTTTACAAATAATTGTTACGAAAACCTATGTTTGGCAAGTGAACGTTTGAACAATAACTTTTTCACCAACTAGTACTTTTACCATTTTTTATCTAGTCAAATATTTCAGTTGGTATAACATATTTTACGCAAAATTAAATAAGCCAAATATTTGGTGTCGTCAATTTTACAGGTAATAATAATGTAATTAAAATTATTATTTCTCTCGATAGCCTCCTAAAAATAATCTCTTTTTTCCATATTTTTTTCTATATAATCTAGTCGTTTCTGGCACTCGCCGGCCGCTGCCGCGGCACCGCTCGCTTCGCTCGCTCGGCTCGTGCGTAGGTGGTCACAGTTTTAACCTAACCTAACCTAACCATTTTTTTTAAATTAATAGATAACCTACTGTAACTAGTTCCATAAATAACCTAATGTCTAGTAACCATAAATTTGACTTGTTTCAGACAAATTCAAGCACATAAGCTTACAAAGAAATACGCAAATGACATCAAATTTAACAAACAAGTAAAATGTTTATTGGCTTAAAAAAAAAAAAAAAAAAAAAAAAAATTGTAAGTTACAAATATTTTGTACTAGCTTTTGCTATTTTGTACTCGCGTTAATAAATGATTACCTATATTAAAATAAAATTGCATTTTTAATTATACAATTCCCAAAAAAATCTTATTTTTGCTTTTATATTTTTTGTCATAACAAATCATTTGACTAAACGTTTATTGTCCAAATATTGTTTGCTGTAATAAATCATTTGATTAAAGACCAAAAGCCTTAATGACATTTTCCTTGGTAACAATCTGCCAAGTAAACATTTGACCAAATGAAAATGTGCGTACTAAAATTATTCCAAATATTACATTGGTATAAAAAAAGGTTGCTAAAATTTGTTTGGGTAATGAAAATTTGGCAAAATCTTTTCGGCAAAACGGCAGGATCCCTCTTGCACAGAATCAGGTGTATCTTGTATAGGGATACACTCCAGAGCCCTCACAGCTTGGGACGGGTCCTCCGTTGCCTCAGGCCGGAGAGCATCAAGGTTGGATCCCCTCTGACAAGTACACTGAGTGTTGCTGAGAGTCAGCAAGTCCACTTTGTCTACCAACTCGTTTGTAGCAAGTATGTGTTCCTTAATTTGGTGGCGAGAGCATACATATTTATTATAAAGGGACTTTAGTGAGTCATCAAGAACTTGAATTTCAGTTTGTAAGCGTTGTGTGTCTATTTCATAAATATTTATACTATCTTCTAATTTAATTTGATAGTTCTTCAACTTATTAACAAGAGTAACAAGTTCTTTCCTTAATTGAATATTTTTGGAATAATGTTTTTGCTGTTTCTTAAATCTATTACATTTTTTAATGATTTTATTCAGTCTTGCATATTTTTTTATTTTATTTTGACTCACTTTATGAATATAGTTATGTTTCAGTAAGGAATCCTCTGTTAGGTCTATTGTTGTTAAGGAATGTAGGTTACAATTTTTGTTTAACAATTCATTAAACAAATGGTCAGTTTCTTTGATCTGAGTATGTTCCTTATCCTTTTGTAATTTTAGAATTTGAACATTTGCGTGGATTAATTCATCCTCCAGGTCCCTAATCTTACACAATGCCTCCTCATACAAATTACTGCAGTTGTTGAAGCCATCTGTGACAACCCTCAGTTGATCCCGTTCATCGACAACATTAAGGTATAGAAGATGTAAGTCTACAAGCTCCTTTTTTAGGCTTGTGTTTTTGCTTATGACTATCTCTACTTCCTTCTCACTTTCCTCTCTCTCCTCTAACAGCACTTGACATTTTCTCTCTGAAGCCTCAAGTTCGTGAAGGGTCGTTCTTAATCTATGCTCCACCTCCTGAGCAGCAGCCTTACGGGTCATCACAGGCATGGTTTTAGCAAATAGTACTGAAAGTAAATGAAAAGAACGGTGAGAACTAATTAGACAGACAGACAAAAGGGAAAGCTAGAATTGAAAGGAAAAAAAATGGGAGAAGTTAGTGTTGCTTAATTAATGAGAAATGAGATAGGCTGCTGAATCTAATAGAAATGCAACTAATATGATTAGATAAAGTACCTATAAAGTTACATTGATTCTATTGTCTTATGCTTTTATTTTTTCTTATGTGGGTAGGATGCCTAGATAAAAAAAATTAAATTAAAAACTAGTTTTGCATAAAGATTACAATTAAAACTAACGATAGTCAATGTTACTGTTGTTACGTATATAACACAGTATTAAAACACTAATAGAATAACAGTGTTTTGATATTTCACAAAGTAATTATGTAAACAAAGTGACTAGACCCAGTGCATTGGGCCAAATCAACCAAAAATTATAACTCAATGAATCTGTTACAGTCTAAGTGACGATTGTGTGCTAATTAGAGAGAATAAAAGTAAACAATACTCCCCGTTTAAATCCGCAGGTCGAACATCAGCTGTTCGTGAGAGGTTACCGGTAACGGTGGGCAACCAAACACTGTGTTTAACTTCGTAAATTTGCAGGAAAACAATAATCCCGAGTATTTTTGCAGTTATTTTTCATTTGGATATAATAATACACCTTAATTACACTTAAAAATTAAATAAAACTAATTTTAAAATACGGAACAAAATTTTGACATGTTACTCGGGCAGTGTTGCCAACTTTTTTTTTAATCAATATATGTAGTTAAATAAAATGCTAATAAGTAATATAATTATCAGATTGTTACAGGAATTCGAAATAGTATGTCATCAGTCGATAAATTGGATTGATTTGGATCCAAAATAGATGCGATAATTCACGCGTTAATAAAATGTTATTGGATAACGTGTTGTAATCTCCCACGCCTACGCTACACTGAGAATATTTTGTAAACTCGTTCAAAATCTGGCTGACGAGAGTGCGGTCAAGCGTTTCTCATCCATACTGTTCACTGTTTTAACATACATATATGTTAGTGTTCCCTTAGAACTGATTTCCTTTGTAGTGAAGATTGTTATCGTTGGATGACTGACTGACGCTTCGTCCTGTTTCCACTGGTTCGTATTGACTGAACAATAAGGGAAATGGCAAATCGCTCTGTAAAACAATCGTGCCATCGTGTATGTGAGCAGCTCCATTCACATACAGGGTGGTAGAGGTACATCGACACGCAACTTGGTACCATGGATTCAGTACATGATTCTGGACCCTCTTCTTCGAAATTTTTTGTCCAATGTGGTCCAAAATCATGTACTGAATCCATTGTAGTAACTTTTTGCGCTTCGATGTTCCTGCCATTGATTGTCCTGTATATTATGTATAATGTATACCACCGACAAAACTTTGAACGGAAAGACTATCTGTCGCCATACAACAGAGGAAAAGAATAGTGGTTTATTTTTAAAGAATGGCGTAAACGACTAATATATTGTATGTTCCGCTCCGCCTCCGAAACATTTCAACGTTCAGTACGTGAGTCTTTTAAATACGTAATTCGTACAGGCAGTCCAAGCGCCTACTGATTATGATTATTTAGGAGGTACGCTCAATAGTTGTCAGTCGTTATTTTTGGCACCGTAACAATTTTGTCACGTCTGCTCCCGACAGCCGCGTCGATGACAACTCGTGTAACCGACACGAGACGCCAATCATGGAGACAACATATCATGTCGGAGTAATTACATTACATGATCCTATTTATCAACCTATTGACCGCCCCAGTCGGATTAATTCGACAATTGTTTTCGTTCCCGTGCCGCCTATGTTATTTATAGGAACATAGAGATACATAGGGTTCGTTTTTTGTTTCATTGCACGTCCCTATTCGTCGCAGATATTTATTTGTCGATTTATGAGCTGGGCGCTGGGGGCAAGGCAAAGGATATACAGGGTTATTGGAAAAACACCAACAACCTCTTAAGAGGTCATTATTTTTACTCATCATTATGAACTACTTTTACTATGGGACCAAACCTGAAATCGCGAAAAAAAAATCAGCTGTTCCTTACATTTATGTTCGTAACTCGTCAAAATGTAGGAAACAGCTGATTTTTTTTTGGTGATTGGTCCCGTAGTTGTTCATAATTATGAGTACAATGACCTCTTAAGAGGTTTTTCCAATAACCCTGTAGAAACAATCGGTCAATAGGTTAAATGCTACCCCACGCATGGAAAAGAAAATAATGCGTAACTTTAATAGTGTTATAATATAATAAAGAACTATCTCTACCATTATTAAGTATAAATACCGCACTTTGTACTCACGGCTACACATCAAGCTATACATAACCACTATAAGCTGGCTTATTTCTGATTGTACGAAAAACCTATACAATGCGAGGTCAGCTAAAACGGGAAATGTATAGCTTGATGTGTAACCGTGTGTACAATGTTTATAATTATCCTCAGCTCGACATTAATCACATCACGTCTCATACAGGAAAATCCTTAATACGTTTGCCCCTTCTTAGAATTCTGATGCTAAACCCTTTATTGGAATGGTGCCCAAAAAATTACGCCCATCACATTAGACACCAATTTAATACAATTATGACTTCCGACTGTTCACTAATCTCTTTGGGATAATATTGGACAGTAACAAGTTATTTATAACATTAGAAACAAGTTATTGACTTGTGAATGTTACAACAAAATAAAGAACATGCTACTAAAATAGAATATAGGAATCGTGTTCATGCAAAAAGGTGTTCTTCGTGAAAGTGCACACAAAACAAAAACAAATAAATATGCCATCGGACTAACACCAATGTTGGCCGACTTCAGAACATAAGCTTTGTGGTCCGGTAGATTATTCCACCATGTTTGCTAGCATAATTTTCTGGTCATAACGGAATATTTGTTTTATTTCTGTGTGGCGCAGTTTCGGTCCTCGTCGCATATTACCGTGAAGGTCATAGTTTAAAACTTTTGACGTTTTTTCCCCTGTATTAATAAGAACTAATAATAATTGGCTACAGTCTAGTCTAACCTATACATATATGTACATACATATAAACAAATAAAATTCAAGTGTCTGTTCGTAATGTCAAAATAACAGCTTTTTACTAATGCATAACATGTAAAGTACTTATAACAAAAAAACAATTTAGAAAAAAATTGTCTATCTGTTTGTTAAGCCGGAACAAACAGATAGACAATTTTTTTCTAAATTGTTTTTTTAATGTTCGAAACGGTTGGACCTATTTTGACGGGACTTTCACTGGCAGATAGCTGATGTTATAAGAAGTAACATAGGCTTACATACTTTTTGTTTCGGTAGCACGTTCCCGTAGGATAATTTCTGACATTCACGCGTGCAAAGCCTTGGGAGCAGAAGCTAGTAGACTAATAAGAATTTATGTGACTTACTTATTAGTTTACGTGATAGAATCACACTAATATTATAAAGGCGAAAGTTTGTGAGTGTATGTGTGTGTGTTACTTCTTCACGGTCAAACGGCTGGACCAATTTTGATAAAATTTTGCATGGAAGTAGCTAACACCCTGGATTATAACAAAGGCTACTTTTTATCCCGATATTCCCACGGGATCGACATTTACGCGAGTGAAACCGCAGGGCGCAGCTAGTGTATTATAACTTAGAATAGTGTTGATTTGGACTTTGACACAATTCCGTAGCACTTTCTTAGGGTCTGATAAAAATGGATAAAAAACGCTTTGTTCAGGTGTTATGAGTACCTACATGTAAAGCAGAGCATTGGTACCATTTGACTTTTACACCTGGACATGTACTCACTGTTTCGTGTGCCCGCAGACGCACGTCGGAAGCGGGGTCGCACAGCGAGTGCGAGTCTGAGCCCTACCGCGTGGCGCCCGCGCCCGCCAGCTACCCCGACTACAACAACATCAACAACAACCTCAACATACTTGACATGGACGACGACTCCATCAAGATTGAGGCCAGGCTTGAGGTAATACTACATCTTTAGATCTAAAACCTATACGAGGTGGTGTTTTGAGATAGGACTGTAAAGGCAGCTATGTTCATTCTAATGGAAATAGTTACCTAACTTTTGTAATTACTGATTCATTGGCTCAACTGACGTCAGAAAATCTGTCACTTCTTTTTTCTGCTGTTATTGCCTTGTTTAAGCGTCACTTGTAAACAACAAAATATCGAATATTAGAGGATTTTAAAGAGGCATGAAGAGCAATCGGCACTGTTTTACCTATAATAAAGCAATGTGCCGCGTGGTGTGTAGTGGTCGGGCAGCGCGCGGGGCGGGCGCGGCGTGCGGGGCGTGCGCGCGGCGCGCGAGGCGTCGTCCGGCGAGTCGGCGGCGTCCACGCCCGTGCACGCGCGCCCCACCGCGCTCAAGAAGAAACGCAAGCCTCAGGTACAACCCGCCTAGCTCCTACACGACACCTACAACAGAATACTAGTAATAAAATAAAATAAATCTCTCGCACAGAACGTTGTTTAGTAGCATAGCCCTCACTGAAAATTAAAAATACTGCACTGGTCTGACTTGCTATTCAGAAAACTACCTACTTCATTAAATAATGTTGGTATAGGCAAGCTTAAAATTGTTACCTATGTACGCTTTGGCACGCAAGTAGGCATTTCATCTCAATGGGCATCTCGCTAACTTCGATTAAAATCGATAAAAAACATGTCAAAAATTTCTTTACCGTTACTTTGATGAGGTTGTATTTTCCCTACTATTTTAAAAGTGCATAGTTGTAGGGTCTTGTCAAACAGTTCAGTTTCAGTTAACATTTCGTTTCTTCTAGACAAAGCGCAGTTAATAAACCTCGCTCGTCGTGGTATGTACCAAGTCCTCGGTTATTTGGTTAGTGTCTTCGCACAGAGCATTTGTCGCGACGTTAACACCGCGTAGACGCTGCTTAGGTTAATATACTGCACTAGCGCCACGCCGCGTTGACGTTGCGATTCCGTAGCGTTAGCGTCGCGTTTTTGTAGCGTCTACGCTGGACAAATACTAGATGTACCCTTAGTAACAAGACCAAGATAGTCCTCATATTTACATCGGGGAAGACCTTGGCTAGCGTATGACACAGTAGAATCAGCTGGAGCGTAGCCAGTGATGTTGTTTACAGATTGCGCTGTACTGCATATTATTATTAGTTATCATACTATAATAAAGTCAACCGCAAGGCGATTTTCATACTTCATATGACGTGCGGTTAACCGTACGTATATCAGGCTGTAAATTAAATTAATTACCACATTAATCGTTGAAATCATAATTGGTATTTATGGTAGTGGCATAGACTAAATGTTTTAATGATTTGTTGTAGGACTGGCGCACTAAGGGCGCGTACAGACCGGTGGAACTAGAAGCTCCTTCTTCGGACGAACCTCTTGTGGAAACGCCTTGCGATAACCTCCCTGTCTCTGATGGAGGTAGGTTATATATCTAACTATGTAATACAACAAAATAAGAACTGAATAAAGTAGACATAAAATCTAAATAACTTCTTTCCTCGTCAAAAAAAGTTTAGGTAAGTTAATGAAAAAAAAAAACTGTTTTTATACTCATCTTCTATATTCTCATATTTATATCTAAAACATAGTTCTAAGACAGAACTCGATCTTCATCAAAACTGAGTGTGCATACGTTCGCCAGTGCCCGAGTCGCCCCTAGCGCCAGTGCCGCCGCCGCCGCAGATCGCTCAGCCTCCCCTCATCGACATCGAGCCTAAGGACTCGAAGCCCGTCAGCAAGCCCAACGGCGACATCAAACCCCTCAGAAGAGAATCTAAAGGATTTAGGTAATAGTCATATCAAATATTTAGTTACACCATTTAACTAAAACCACACCCCGGACACTCCATACAACGCTCGCAAAATAATTACCTACTACTACTACATTAAAAAATGACGTTTGTATACGTATGAATGTGTGCGTGAGGTACTTGTGTTTGCGAGCGCTCTTGTTAAAGAACTGCGACGAATACGCCGAAGTGCGGGGTGAGGTGCGGTAACTGATGTTAGTGCGGGGAGTGTCCTTTCTGTACGTAGTACTTTAAGTATTCTGTGCTAAAACCAAAGGAAACACCGGGGTCCTGGCTGCGAGTCGGGGAGTGTTATTGGGTTTTTCCATCTGGAATTCTTCAGTAGCAGCCCGGAGTCTGGATTTGAGCAGGGTTGATGGCAATAGGCTCGCCCCTTATTACATGGGACTTAAACATAACTGGCGAAATGTGGGTGTACTGTAGGTACACCTCTGCCTAACTCTTCGGGGATTACAAGCGTGATGTTATGTCATGTCAGTAGCACCGTCTGCCAGAGTTTTTTAGCAACACCATCGCTTCGTACACACAGAGGGATGTATTTCTTTAGTGTCAGTTTCGATTCCTGGCTAAAATATAATTATATTTCTCAAAAACGATTGATTTAGTTTCAGTTCGAAAACTTTGCTCCATTTATGAGTTTCGGTTTTTGCCCTGAAGTCTCATATCAATAAATTCACTAAATATGCAGTAAATCGTCTCATTAAACTGGACAAACGTGGGCTATCTAACCCTTTGGAAATTACATGCGTGATGTTGATGATCAACGTGCGGCAGTTGTTCGACCTAGTGCGTACAGCGTAGGGTAATGCCCTGAGATGCTCATATGGCAGCTGGGACATAGTCAAGCTAATGACAAAGGCTATCTGATACCAAATTCAGTAACAATCGTTTCAACATAGATACATCATAGTACACAACAGTGTTTTTTCATTTAGGTCACAACCCTTCTGAAGGAGGAAAAGAACACCACGAAGGCTGTAAATATGTCATAATATTTTAAAGTTCCTTTTTTATTCGATAAACCACAGTATAGTTACTTCCGCCCGTAGTTACCGTATTGAAATGCGGGTTGCTGACCGCAGTCATCTGTACCGCACCGGTGACATAAATATGACCGTTAAATTATTAGAGGAGGTAGTACCGGGGTGGAGCGATTTATGAATGCTGTGCATCAAAATAAAATGTTGTTGATTAATTATGACGTATTATCATCATCTTACATTAATAATGTGTTAAGACATGCCAACGTCAGGGCATACAGTGTTACTACACTAAAGTTATAATTGTACTATATCAGTGGAGCACCTTCCATAATTAAAAAAAAAGAAATGTTGAATAATACCACATTTTTAATGTTTAAGATCTAATTCGATAATGGAGTCTGGTCAGTGGCAAAAGCGCCTAAATACACTACACACCATGCTCATAAGGGGCGGGGTATTAATATTGAGTGTATCAAAGTGTCCGCATTCCCTACACAGGATAGGGTCCGCGCGCAGGGTGACCGCGAGCGCGGCGCTGACGAACGGCGAGCTGGAGCGCGCCAAGTTCCCGCCGCGCCTGCTCGCCGGCGACGGCGACCCGGACTTCGGCACGCCCGTGTGAGGCCCGCGCCGCACGCGAGACACGCCCGGCCTGACGCACTGCGTGCTACTCGCGACCCTTGCCCTGCAAGGGAACACAAGTAGTACGAGTGAGCTAGTTCACGCGTCGGGGCGTCGATCGACGTACTTAGTATTATTCGATCTCACTCTGCGTGTAATGGCCTACCGAATTTAGATTTAATAGTATTTTCCTTCTTTTACGCCGAGGTGATACCCAATTTTGAGTGCTTATTTTTCATTTCGTGTACGATACGACTAAGGTAGTAGTTTACGCGTAGAGTTGCGCTCAGTCGCTTTTGTGTGTCCATAATGATAGTGATCACGAGATTAGTCGATTAGCCGACTGTTTGGATCTCCAATCACGAGCATTCATATAAGCGTGAATCATTGCCATTATGCGGAGCTGAAAGTTCATCTATTTATTGATCAGATTTGGTTGTTTATTGATTCATATCAATTTGACTTGTTTGGGCTTTAAAATCTAATTTATTAAGTCATATAAAAATATACAAGTATATGCCCAGCAAAACTTATAATTTATGTGTAATGCACAAAACTGTTATTGCCAACGAAATATTGATGAATGATGTATTAACACCCGACTTGCTAACGTTTATCCCTCACATTCGCTAAGGCTAAACGCAAACTAATCACACATTAAATATTGTCAAGTTGCCAACAAGTATAGTTTTACGAAACTGAAATCAGGTTCAACGTGATTAATGAGGACGAACGGAATGTCAGCCGATACTATCTCACACGATTGATCAGAGCACATTGCGACCTTTTCTTAATCAAATAAAACTATATCTCGTCCATCAACAGGCAATAACAGTCTCTATTTACTCTTTAGAATTAAAGTTTATATGTTTAAGAATTTAGATAATTTTAATAATCTCATGTGAGGTGCGTCAACCTGATTTGTTACAATTTATTTTCGTTATTTTGTTTATTTTTGTATCATTTTGTGTACATATTGTTTTAGATTTCGATTGTATATTTTAATATATATAGAAAAAGCATTCTACGTGTAAAATATTAGAGCAAATGAAGTAAATTCAAATCAATGTGACGACTGATAAATAAAATAGTTAACAGTATCCATTTTGTACATTCCTATTTAGCTTCTACGTGTGTATGTTAATTGACAAGCGGAATAACCATGAGATTTAAAATAATATTAAAAGCGAGCTCTTAAGAATAAGATGTTAAAAGTTATCGTGTTATATTCATGTAAAGATAGGTATATCTTTTTAACCGATATTTTAAGTAGCTATAAAATCCTCTACGACATTTAATACGTCGAACGGTCCATGGTGAGTATAATTATAATACATATCAGCACGGCTCGCTGAGCGTAGACTAACTGACAACTGTCTAGTAATCTGGACATCTGCCAATAATATTTCCACACAATATACTCGTATATAAATGTGTGCGTGCCTACACAGTACTACACACCGGTAGATAAACAATTTAAATTAGAATAACACCTTTAAATAAATATTGAACAGTTATTATTTACTTGATAAGGACGTTGAAATTCTGTCAATTTTACCAAGTCGTGGAATCAAATGATTGGCTTCACATTAAAGCTCTAAGTCCTTGCATTAGTATGAAAATCAGTTGAATCTGTTCTTGTGTAGTTATAGTTCTGTCATGTCACGCATGCACTCGTATGGCGCCGTGTCAACGTCTCGTAATGTTTTTACAATAGAGGTTATGTAATGGCTCATAGATTTAATAGTGTCTCGCTAGACTGCAGTCGAGTCAATGACATGCACGTGATCTTATAAATTGATAGATAGACCGTTTCTAATGCGGCTGCATTTCACTCGCTGCCGAGTGACTGCCGCACTATTTAGTTCTTAGTATAATGTCTACATCTAAGAACAAAGTCGCATTTTATAACAGGTTCTTTCATTCTCATGCGTGTTGTATAAATAGATGCTAGAATCTATCTTTTTTTATGTGTATTCATTGAGCTATGTGATTTATGTATTTTTTTATTTATAATATAAAGCTTTTATTATGAATGGTAAGAACATTCCACGCCTGCTGTTGTCACGTTTTAATGATTTGCCGCGATTTACATTATATGTTTATTTTATTTACATCTAATGACAATATGCCTATGTATTATAATAAACGAACGTATTAAATTTTTATTTAAACTAAATATAGTATTCTTTTACTAACTGTCCAGTCGGGTGAACGATTAACATGGTCATCCCAGCTTTTTTTTTAATTACGCTAAGGTCGGCTTCCAGTCTTGGCAAATGCGGCTACTCGAAGCTGACAACAGCTTCGAGTAGCCGCATCTGACAAGACTACAACAGTGAAACAGCAGTGACAAGACAACTTGTCACTGCTGTTTCCCCGCAACTCAATGAGTGGTTGGCAGACTTTTGAACACGATATCTACAAACAGCCTTTGACTCCCTCCTTAGTGATCGATCAAAATACCTACAGACGAATTGAGAATCTGTCGAAATGACTCCTTTTGAAGTCGGTTAAAAAAACCTAAAGAAGTCTATATTTCTGTAGAAAATTCAATAATAGACTACCACAATAGGCCTTCCATCGACTACCTCAACCTTCCGTTCTGGTTGGTCAACTCGCACGGGGTTTTGGAGGGTTTATTTCTGAACAACATGCGGCCATAGCATAGAGTAAAATGTTGATTAATTAAATTAAAAATAAATCCATCAGGTTCGTAAAGACCTCTCACAGTTAGGGCCCCCGCGCACTAAGCAGCCACGAACTCCCGGCTGCATCATATATCTATAGCTATTATCGTGTAGGTCAGAATGACGGGTGTATTGTTACAGAATCGACTGGCTGCCGCAGCCAGGCTGCCGCAGCCAGGCTGCCGCAGCCAGGCTGCCTAGTGCTCGCAGACTCTTAAGGGTTCCGCAGTGGGGATGAATATTTACGCTGAGAATTTTCGAATCGATATTAGAATTTCTCGAATGAACTATGTAAAACAAAGCTTTCATTTATTCCAATTAGCAAATATTCCATATCTCAAAAACTATTGACTTAAATAGCAGAGTCACGAAATATCATAATCTTTTTAATAATGGGGTCTAACAATAAAACATGAAATTAAGAATGAGTTAAGTACTGTCGCTGCCATGCCGTTGCGTAAAGCATTCGCTTCGCTTGGCATAAAAAGTCAGAAACGCCTGTATCTAACTAAACGCCTATTCTTTAGCGCAAGAGTAATGCAGTTGTCAAAGTATTTAGATAATCCTTTTTAATATTATAAACGCGTAAGTTTGATAGGATGGATGTTTGTTAGGTACTCTTTCACGCAAAAACTACTAAACGGATTTGGATGAAATTTGGCAAACAGTTTATAACTAGGATTAACGCATATTTATCCCGATATTCCCTCGGTATCGAAATTTATGCAGGTGAAACCGCGGGGCGCTGCTAGTACATTCATAAACTCACGCCTACCTACGGCATGGTAGGTAGGCAGAAACTACAGAACGCTACATAATACGATCCCTTGGTGAAGTATCTACATACGTCACCAAAGGATCGTATTATGTAGTGTTCTGTTCTGTTTATCTACATTAAGTCGATAAAACTGTAGATGAATATTCTTCTCCTGTAATCTGGCCTATTTTATTGCCGCTTACGAGCCGGATTTCAACCTCGAGACCGCATCTCGGAAGATAGATTTTTTCATGCCGTTGAATGGCAAATAAGCAGGCGGCAGGCGGCTCATCTGATACATAGTTTGTGGTCACCGCCACCTATGGCCATTATGGACATCAGCTGTAATACCAAAAGTACGGGTACCTAGGTACCTAAAGACTTGGATAGGAGGAGTTCACCCGGTAAGCAGCGCGTTTAGTAGAACAAATTCACAACTAATGCATAGGGCTACTATTCAAACTTAGCGCATTACAATTATTTTGGATTTTGACAGTACTTGTAACGTAGAACGAAACGTAATCAAATGTTGCCCGGTTTTGAATATTATGGGTTATGGTATTAAAAAAATACTTTCGAACTAAAAAATACGCAGATTTAGTCAAGTGCGGAATAAATATTGTTCAAAATATCGTTATATTTACCCGTAGGGTGGAGGTGGAACATAAGAGCCATTATGACTTAATTTACTAATTCCTTATTAAAAAGCAAATTTTTGAATGTGGTGGTGGCTAAAATTAACACATTGAATGCCAACTTCGCAATATTACGTAGCTGGTAAATAATGGCAGATGGCGACTACGTATTATTACGTAGGTCTTCCCTATAGATTATTTGGTAATCTGTGTTAGCCTGCTCAGGTTCTCGAAAATAGTAAAGTAGAATAATAGATTCCTATTATGATTTTTTGGACTTATTACCGCTGCGCTACTTGTTTTTATATATTAAGAATGTAAATTAATACGACATGCTTCGTGTCGTGAATAAAATCATTGGAAGTGGAACGTCAATGTGAAGTAGAAGAAATGGTAGAATTACAAAATATAAATTGGTAACACTTGCAACTGTCATCCATTCCTATAATTATTATTATTAAAACAGATTGTCTAATGGCCAAGCCTATTTTTCTCGTATAATATTTTGTAGCGATTGTTATTTACCTTTGTTATAGTTTGAATCGAAAGTTTTTCATTATGGTTGTCAAAGTATATATCAGTGGTATTTCTGGAAACAAAGAGGTATGTTTAATATTAGAAAATTCCTGGGACGGCCGGGTGCTTTTCTCGATTTTTTCCAAAGCTGATTCATGTAATTATTGTTTTTAATTACGTGAGATATCGTACTTTTTAGGTGAAGAAACGGCAGCAGCGTGTTTTGATGATACTAGATTCCAAAAGCATAAAATATGATGTCATTGACATAACGGAACCAGGAAAGGAATCTGATAAAGAGTTTATGCAAAACAACTCGAAATCGAACGGCGGTACAGTCAGCGACCCGAACCCACGGTCTGCGCTGCCGCCGCAGGTCTTCAACGAAGACGAGTACTGTGGGGTATGTGATATGTTTACATTAGTCATTTCAATTAGCAGCAAAACTATTTCGCAAAATAAAAAGTACATAGATGACTTGGTATTTTGCCATCTGTTTGTATTTTGTTTCTTTGTTACATACTTGTGTAGGTACTGTTTATTGTTTTGGTTTGTTTATAAAGTACTTGTCTTGTTGGTAAATTCATTAATATGCATACACACTTTGTGAAAGTTTGCAACTTTTGTTTGGTGAAAAAATTGTAAACAACTGTTTCCTAGTAGCATTTATTGTGGCTTTCAGGACTATGATCTGTTTGACCTTGCAAATGAAGTGGATACTTTGGAACAGTTCTTGAAGATGGAAGCACCACCTGAGGAACCACCACAAGTTGAAAATGAACAGGTATTGTAATACATAATTGGTTAAAATTGCCACTCATTTTTTTTGTGTGACAAAATATTATAGGAGACAATAAATTGAAGTCTTTTCCTTGTTGTAATGTTAACAACCTCATTTAATTATGGGAACATTTTTACTTTCCTGTTCATTCTATTGTGAGTTGTAATGTAGCTGTACATATAGAAGAGAATTATAACTTGCATGTGTTGTTTAAGGAAAAGGCTGTCAATGGCGATGTTGAGGCTGAAAGCAAAGAAACTGAAGCAAGCACAGAAGAGAAAGATGATACAACTGAGACCACTGAGACTGGTGATGACAAGGAGAAAACACCAGAGAAAGAGGGCAGCCCTGCTAAAGAGGCTTCACCCACAAGAGATGCAAGTGGTGCAGCATCTAAAGAAGGCACTCCTGCCAAGGATGAGGATGACGGTGCCAAAGGTGATTCAAAAGAAAAGTCTCCAGAAAAGGAACCAGAAAGACAAAAATCTGTAGAAAAAGAAGGCACCCCAGAGGAAAAGGCTCAGTCTCCTGAAAAAGAAACTGAGGTAGAAGCCAAACAGGTTTCAAAAGAAAATTCTCCAGCAAAGGACGAAGTTAATGAAAATGGTACAGTTAGTTCGCGCGAGCATTCTGCGGAAAAAGAAGCACCCGCCAATGAACAAACAGAGACTGCAGAAGTTAAAAAAGATAACCCATCCGAAGCTCTGATCGAGAGTGAGAAAATTGCTGCAGCTGAATAACGGACTGAACATTTATTTGCTTTTCAGCTCAAATCAATCCCTATTAGCACTAAGCAAGCATTATTCATTAAGTTCTGATATTTATATTGCATCATCATCATCACTTCTTTGATATAGTCATTGTATATAATGCAAAGAAGTATTTGTTGAGAATCATGTTATGAGCCAATAGTTGCGTTTTCATACAATGTGGCCTAATATCGTAAATCATTAGAGTTATAATAAAATTAATCAAATTTTTTCTATGAAGTTCCAGAATAAGATTTCTATATAACAATTTTATCCTCCATTAAGGCTTGTATTATTTTTAAAGTATTAATTTTTTATTTACAATTTGCTTATTTTCTCAAGTATTCTTTTGTGTACATTGGGATATTTTTAATATGATTTTTTATAAATGAAAGTGTTTAATTCACGAGAATGATCTTTTCTGTTATTACTCGTCTTGCTCGATGCAAAATCAAAAAGCCATTACTTCGACTAGACTGCCATGAAATATAGTATTATTTATTTACATTCATTATTTACATCATAATCGCATAAATGATCATTCTCTACGAACAGGCACTGCTTTTGATTGTAATAAATTACTTTTCTCATGACAAATTTATTCATCATTTTATTAATTTTAATTAAAGACAGTTTTTTTTAACAATTTTTCATATTAATTATATAAAATACGAACGAAACACTTAATTTTATTTATCTCTTGCTTTGTTTACTTTTTATTAGTGTGCAACGGAAATCGAAAGAAATATGTTTCACGGTTTAAGAACATGTACCTATGTTACAATGAGTAATAATTACTTCATTTGATGAGCTAGTACTCCAAATATAAACATGCATTTTTTTACATTTCTAGATGGTTCGTTCTTTCACTGCAACAGTCAAGGTCGCATATGATGTCGAAAACTTACGCTTTCAAAATCATTGTGCATCTTACGGAGTAATAGTTTCTGTACCCTACTGTAACGCGTCAGCGTCATGCACGGTTGGGTCGGTAGACAAAAAATACATCAGATATTCCAGTATACAGGGTGAGTTTTGCTAACCGTTCGAGAGAGGATCGATTTCTATAAAGTACAACTTTTGTTATAATCAATTAGTGTGCGAGTCGTGAGGCATTAGTTATAGACTCAAATATGAAATACCACTCGTAACGTCGACGTAACTGCTACTTTTTTTTTTACGTCTGCTTTCCTAACTTAAATACGCTAAGTGCTTTGTCATATTTAACTAATTTTTGGGAAAAAATACATTTACTTACGTCGATGTTTCTCCGAATGAACGATATATTCAATACATATTGGGAAAGGTTTAGAAAGTAGTTTGAGCAAGTTTTAGAAAATAGCCAATTTTGACAGAGTTTGAGTAATTACACACCTAATTAAGATATTCTACATACAACGCAAGTATTTTTCATTAGGAAGATTAAATCACACTTCTAGTGGAAATCGTGCGATGTCGTGACACCCATCCCGTGCCCTTCCTTCACGCGAGGGGTGAATGTGCGGTCGCACAGTCGTTTGGAATACATTAATTACGAGCATGCGATGTGATTGTGAGTCTATACCTTATACCACACCCTGTGCTTAGCCCGCCGCGCCGACTCTTGGGCTAGCTAGCATGACTCCCCTAGGTAATGGAAAAATGCCTATTTTCATTGAGAAAAAATTTTGTGTTTTTTTTTTGGGATAAGTAATAGTATTTTGACACCACAGGGTACCTACAGTATTTGTCACTCCTTTTTATTCCATCCAAAGGCGCTCTTAGCGATAAGAAAATAGTCAATTCAAAGTATTATAGTTACCTACTAAGGATTATTGTGCATTGCAAGTGCTGAAGCAAAAAAAATGTATTTATATTGCTACGCGTTCTATTCCAAGCGATTAATAAAATCAGTCTGTATATATTAGGTCCTTACATATGAAATTGGCGTTTTTCGTACTGGCCACTTTAATCACGAATTTCTCCTCTTTGGTAAGGAATTCCAAATTCAAATTTGTACAGCTATTTACTCATGTATTTGTGCTTCGATGACCGTCATTTATTTGTTTTTTTTCTTCTGTTTTTTCTGTTTGCGTCACTCATTTTACAAAATGGAAAATTTAAAATATCGCATTATTTACGAGTACGAGTTCCGCCGTGGCACTAGTGCTGCGGAAACGACTCGAAGGGTGAATGATGTGTATGGCGGTCATGTTGCAAAAGAAAACACAGTTCGTTTTTGGTTCCAACGTTTTCGTTCTGGAAATTTCGACCTGCAGAACAAGCCCCGTGGACGGCCTGAGACCCAAGTTGATAATGGAGAATTGAAGGCTATTGTGGAAGCGGACCCATCGCAAACCACGTCCGAGTTAGCTGCAGGCTTCGATGTTAGTGATAAAACTGTTTTAATTCACTTGAAGCAAATTGGGAAGATTAAAAAGCTCCACGCCACTGCTGCTTCACGACAACGCCAGACCACACACTGCGCAACAGACGGCTACCAAATTAGAAGAGCTTGAATTGGAATGTCTTAGACATCCTCCGTACTCCCCGGACCTTGCTCCAACAGATTACCATTTTTTTCGCAATTTGGATAACTTTTTGCAAGGGAAAAAATTCAACTCCGATGGGGCAGTCCAAATCGCCTTCAAAGATTTTATTGATTCCCGTCCGACTGGTTTTTTTAGTAAAGGGATCAATGAACTACCTATAAGATGGCAAAAGTGCATTGAAAACAATGGTTCATACTTTGATTAATTAAATATATTATATTAAAAAATATTCGACTTTTTGTTCCTTCCATACAAAACGCCAATTTCATATGTAAGGACCTAATATTAATCTAATTGGTGCCCTGAGACAGTGAGGCGGGGTCGCGGCAGACCATGCAGGAGATGGCGGGACGAGCTGGATAGGTTCCGTCAAAACTGGAGGGAGGACGCGCGGGCTCGCGAAAAATGGAAGGAGTGGAGGGAGGCCTTTGCCCAGGAGTGGGACAGCGCAGGCTAGAAAAAAAAAAAAAAAAAAAATAACGAGGACAGGTCGCTAACTACCGTTTAGTTACACACCGTACTGATGCACCCTACGGAAACACTAATAAGTATGGTAATCAGTAGGCGCAGTCACTCGCTACATAGGTACCTACTACGTCACCTTCCCACACGGCCCACAGAACTAATAATAATTACCTACCGATAGTGTTCCGTGTTGTGCATGAGAGATCCTAAGTGCTTGACTGCGCCTGGTAGCACTTCACGTAACGTACGAGTACATACTATGACCTAAGTGATATTCTTATCTAATCTATCGGTTATTTTATTCCACTTTATGATAATCAAGATTTCATATCTTTTCACTTCTCGAGTGCAGGCTTCAAGAGTGAGGCCACACACTAGCATAGCCGGACGCTAAACGTTGTAAGTTCTACACAGGTAGTGCCAGTCTATCAAAAAGTACTCTGTGGGTAGTGCTGCCTCGCAACGCAACGCCGCCAAGCTCCGCGCTTGTCCTATTTGATACGAAACAATAGAAAATCAATTGTGTCTCATTAGCGGAGCTTGAGAGTCACGCTACGGTTTCCTAGAAGAGCGGTTCCGTCATTTTTATGAGACGTCATGACAGTCTGTCATTTTCACCAGTACTTGACATTAGGGTGTCAAAAATGCTTTGTATTTGTTTGGACATTGCGGCCGCATGGGGCCAGCACCAGATTTACGCCTAGGCCTACAAGGCTCTAGTCTAGGGCCCCACCCACCCAGCTACCCCGACCAGATAGCTTGCCGGCAGGCGGACAGGGCCGAATTAATCAAGTAGCAGGTGTAGCAAATACTGCAGGCCCCACACTGGGGGCTCTGGGCTCATATCATGGTGCCTATGCCACCCGTGAGAGCAGTGGTGGCCCAGTGGAAACGGCCGCCACTTAAGAGTTGTAGGTCGTAGGTTCGAACCCAGGCTTTATTTTATAAACGATTTCATCACCACTGCTCTCAAAACGGTGAAGGATAACATCGTTAGGAAACCGGCATGTCCTAGAACCAAAAAAATCCAAGACGTTACGTCCGCCAAGTCCAACCCGCACTGGGCCCGTATAGCTGGTTATAGCCCATGACTCCTCGAAGGGAGGAGGCCTGTCACAGCAATGAGAACTTATGCTAATTATGCTGTTATGCTACTACAAAAAAAAAAACATAAGCTTTCTTGCAAACAACTCCTATTACTGTATGTATACGTCGCGCAACGAGTTATGAGCGCTGACCTTGAAGAAAACAGACGCCACAAACCCTTATGCCTTAGTAATAAGAGTTCGTTTCGCTTGTTTTTTTTCAAGGTCAATGCTCATAACTCGTTGCGCGACGTATATATTCGAAAGAATCTTAAACTATACGAGGCGTAGTATTGTTTGAAGAAAGTAAGTTGGTTCAAGTAGGTAACTTGAGTTGTAAGGAATACGAGGAAAAGCACGTCTTTGTTTAGAAACATCGATTTATGACGACCCGCTATTCGTATGGTGACATACATACCTAGAATATACTGCATTATTCTGATGGTTTTATAATTAATCTGTTTAAAAATTATATTTTCTGTACTAGTGCATTTCATTTGCTAAGTTTAAATGGCTTTCGGGGCCTCAAATGGCAAGTGCCTAGGTGAAGACCAGGCCAGGTCACTGCTCCTCTAGGAAACTTTACTACGGCGTCGCAGCGTTTCGGTGTTGAGGGTGTCAGTCTTCAAAACTGCGCAGCGCGGCCGCTCCGGCGTCGCACCGCATCATTCCTCTGTGCTCCGTCTCTGGCCTGGCAGTCTATCCGGAGAGAAAATAATATTACGATAACTGACAGACGGCATAGACTTAGTAATGAGGTCCCGTTTTCTACCTTTTCGCACAAAATCCAAAAAAAAAGTGTTTACTTGTACTTAAATTGAAGTTGTTTAAGTAGCTACTTAGCAGACATGTTGCTTTTAGTATTGTCAAGTAGGAATTTATCCGCTTTTCAGAGGATTGGCAAGCACTAAGGGCAACAGAAAATGTATCTTAGTGACTCAACGTTCGGTCGCGATAGCAAAATCTCACGTTTCAGCAATTACTTCGATACTGCATCGCATTTTGGCGACTCGGGCGCTAATAATATTTTAATCAACATACAACCTGACACTGACCTGCAAATTGCAAAAAATTAAGAAAATTTGAGTTTCGCCGGTTATTCCGTTTATCCACCCCAAAACAGCAACCCTAGGGTGGACACTCGGAAACGCGTGTTATTAATTAGTTTTTTAATAACCACAAAAACTCATTTATCGTATTGCATTTAAATCAAACTATACTTCCTCGTTTTAAATATGAAAATGATGAACACTAATTTCATTATTGAGTAAACGTAATTATGTATCCTGGATAAATTCGTCTCTTTTAATTTATTTAGGTTATACATTTGGAATCGTTTTCAAATTGTATTTAGTACAAAAGTAGCGAAAAACGCTTGGTATTACAATGTCTACTAAGTATCTTGGGCTAGATTCTACCATGTTTTTATAAATAACTGTATCCAGCCTAGGTAGAAAATAATATACGAATTCCGATTATCCACCCCCTCTGGAGTGGATAGATAAACACGTGTTTCCGAGTATCCACCTTAGGGTGGCTGTTTTAGGGTAGATAAACGGAATTTTGCGGGCTACCTTAGCGCATCCTCCTTAAGGTGTCAAAAAACGCTCTGTATTTGGACAGCCGTTATTGTGTGGTCGTTCACCGCTTTCTTAGGAAACCAAAGCCTAAGTAGTACAACAACTGTTTGCTGTTTACCGTAAACATGATATGAACGGGTATGTCACATGAGCAACATTTATGCTCAAAGTATCAGCTTGTCGTATCATGCTGACTGTGCGGTCACCGCTCCTTGGCAAAAATGAACAAAGGAGAACAAAAAAAAAGTATAAGCGAAAATGTTATTTATTCAAGATTAGTACTTTGAGCAAATAAATTTTCTTAATAATTTATTCTACGTTTAACTTATAGTAAAATAAATATGGAATAACATGATATAAAATCTATAATGGAAATGTAAACATTCAGGTATCTAATTATTTTCATTGCGTCAATAAAGCTACAATGAAGTATCTCTATAAACAGCCTCTATCATAGAACTTTCAGTTCGTTCATATATTTTTTTTCATAACTGGAGAAGGTGGATTACTGAAATCCTTAAGGAGGGCTTCGCCGGGGAACTCGGCTATATTTCTATGTCGTATTTCTACGTCGGGCCGTTCGTCTAGGAGGCAGGCTTGTATGTTTTTGTCTAGGGTTACTAATCTTTGGCGTGAGGTTTTGTATTCTTCGACCATACTGAGGTTTCGTTTGATGCCGTCGACGAGTTTTACGACGGAGTACTCGCCCATGGCGGCGCCCTCCTGTAGCTTGGTGCCGGCGATCTTGGCCACGGAGGACTCCTTGACGTCGGTGATGAGCTGCACGGCCCACTGGCGCAGGTTGCTCAGGATCGTGACGGGCCCCTCGTACTCGTTCGGTACGATCCCGTCCACTTCGGATTCGAAGAACGACAGCAGTGGGAACCATATTCGCGTCCTGGAATACATACTGTTAAAATATTAATGATACCACCTGAAATTGATGTTTTGATGAGGTGAATGTTCCATAGTTCCCTAGATGTCGCTGTGAAGTTATTTTTTTCTGCTTATTTGATATGGGTTGCAGTAAATGACACTCGATGAAAAATGTGAATATTTCTTTTAGGAATCGTTGGTTGAGCTTTCAGCCTTGCGTTATAAGTCCGATTTTGTAAGACACGTAAAAAGCATCATACAACTTATTTGTTGTGTGTTTGTCACGGTTGTCATGGTATTTATTTTTTCTAACTTGCAAATGTAATTATGGCCCAGAAAATGGCAATGTACACTGAGTTAATGAAATATTTACCTGGAAGAGTCGTTCTGCATGAGCGCTTGGTTGTTGGACAGCGTGTGGTAGTACAGGAAGAGTCTGGAAGTGATGTAGAAGGCGATGAACACATCGATGGAGTAGTGCTCGTGCGCCGCGAGGATAAAGAAGATGCCGAACATGTTCATCACCCACGTTAATATGTGCAACAGGTATAAGTTGCGGGAGGTATCTGGAAACATAAACAATACGTTATACAACATTATTTTTAGTATATGCGAAACCTGAATATAGTTTGTTCAGAATAAGTAACTGAATCGATTCCAATAATTTTTACCCCATGTTATATTTTGGCCCAAAAATATTTAAAAAAGGTTAAAGCTTGGACACCACGAGAGCGACGCGTTCGAGGAGGTATATTATAGTGTACTCTGTGTTCGAGGAGCGACACTAAGTAGGTACAACAATAGCGGCGCGGGCGCACAGCGAGCGGGGCGACCGGGGCGGGGGTGCAGCAACCCCTTCAGTCGCCCGGGTACCACAGGTTGGCGCGCACGTGTTCGCGTTCCCGTCCAACTGCATAATCGCGAGCGCGCGGCCGCCGCGGGCCCAGTTGTGTTTCGGTTGATCGTGTACCTATCGTATGTAAAAAGTGTCGTGTAACATTTTTAAACACGCCAAGATGGTTAATTGTAGAAAGTTATTAAGGTGCAACAAATCGCATTGACTACATTGTATCACTTACGGCTTACGAATAAGTAATTACTTATTCGTAGCTTACGGCTGCATTTATTTACGAATAAAGTACATTATAATAACTACCTACACTTGAGGTTACGACAGTCCAAAGCCTGCAAGTGTGATGGAAAATGTTATCACCAGTTAATTACAATACAATCGCCGCGCCGCCCGTACCGAACGGCACGCGGTGGAGGAGACCATGTTTTTGGACGGACAAACAGGTAACATAACAAGCTTATAACGTGGTGATTATTCATGATACAGTTTTGAAATTTTGTACATAGATTCTTTACATAAAAATACTAGACACGTGTTTCGGGTTTCGCATATACTAAAAATAATGTTGTATAGTGTATACGAACTATACGATAATTTTATTATCTGTTTGGTAAAATTTCGGTATCAAAGCATTAGCCGCCTCTGCTTCGGTTTTTGCGACTTGACAAAGTATCGAGATTTCTATAATACATATATGTAGTTTCATATTAATGTATCATACACATAAACATTCCGGAATAAACTCTAAATAATGGTTAAAACAACGTCAAATTTCGTAGCGTGAAATAAGGCGGTCATACAGACCCACGAAAAGCGACTTTATAATATGTATTTTTTTTTACCATTTATGTACACACATATATAAACAGACAAGAAAAAAAAACAGAACAGAAAAATAGGCACAAAGGTGATGCTTATTTCATAAGAAATCTCTTCCAGCATACCTGCGACAGGACAATAAATAGAGAGATGTAGACGGCGTGTGAAAGAGTAAAGGAGACAACAAAAAAATACATAAAATCTACTACTATTTATAAATAATGAATTCTCCATTTTATTTTCTATTAGTTCAGTATGAATTTTTCAATGAAAATTGCACGAGTATTTTGCTGCTTGATGTGCTGCTGAACATGATAGACGACAGGATATGACAAACAACCGTTTAATTAACAATAATAACAACACAGGACTATTATGTCCTTCACCAAGTTCAAACATTAATTTTGCCTAGGTACTGTACTAGCTGACCATATTGTCATTTACGCGCAAAATCTGCCCATTTACATTCAGATATCTTTATGGATAGGCCAATTTTTTGTTTGAGAATGTCAAATAAAGAGAAGAATAGCAGGTCACTTTTGAAAAAATTACTATGAAAAGTTAAGACTAAAATTCACGATAAAAAAATGAGGAAACAAACTAGGCTCGCGCGACCGGGAGCCGAGGTTCTAACCACTAGGTCAATACAGCGGTCCATAGGTTGATGAACTGCCAAGTGCACAGTCTGAACACAACAAATTGGTGTCAAACATGTCTCTATTCGCAATTTCAAACAAAGTCGGTCAGTATTATCTATGTCTAGCATAATATGTCTGCTTTCTTCCTTTAAAAGTTGTTCTAAACTTCTCCCCGCGACCATCCGCGTAAAACTTCTTGATTTAACATAAAATAATTATATCCTATGACACTGCAATACTGTAGGTTCCCATTAATGAAAGAATTATCGGAATCGGATCAGTAGTTCCGATGATTGACCACCTACGTGCAAACTCACAAATACCCCTTTATATTATTTACTACTAGCTGCGCCCCGCGGTTTCACCCGCGTAAATGTCGATCCCGTGGGAATATCGGGATAAAAACTATCCTATGTCCTTTCCCGGGACTCAAACTATCTCTATACCAAATTTCATCGAAATCGGTCCAGCCGTTTTCATGTTATGTCGTGACAACGGAAAACGGGTTTCATTTTTATATATATAGATATATATTGTGCCCGCGACTTCATTCGCGTGCATGTCGGAAAACAACGTTTTAATTTTTTTGCGCGGAACCCAAAATCTTTTTCTAAAATAATAGTAGCCAAAGTTACTCTTTATAACATCAACACTATCCGGAAGATTAGCCGGAACAGACAAACAAACATTAAAAAAAGGTTTTTTTTTGTTATAAGTAAGTACCGTATATACTTTCATACGTATTTTGTAAAAAAGCGGTTAGTTTTGACATTTACACAAACAGATACTTCAATTTTATTTAGGTATTTGTATAGATTGAGTTTTCATAATCAAGAGCTGCTAAAATTCTACAGTCAGTTTGCAAATGTATTAGTAAGTACATGAACGTCATTCGTTACACATTCATTCGGTGATGTCTCGATGAATGCACAATTATAAATTGACGTGAAACAAAAAAGCCGGGTTTATTTTTGTAAGATAGAATAATACAAATGATAAGTACATTAAGTAGGTACTAATCTTTCGCCTTACAATTTCATTGTTGTATACAGGACTAGCTTCTGTCCGCGACTTCGTCCGCGTTAAATTTCACCCTCTTAGGGGTGGAATTTCGTAAAACCCTTTCTTAGTGGATACCTAGGTACTCTTCATCACACCTCGGACACTTCACACAACGCTCGCAAAATAATTACCTATTACTACTACATAAACAAATGACGTTTGTACACGTGCAAATGTGTGCGTGAACTCTAGAAGGGTTGGCTGTCGTGCGTAGCGTAAAAAATGGCGCGGAAAGCGAACGACGCCGACGACGGCGCGGCCACAGTATATACAGTAAAACATCTTCATACAAACGTGCCGCTCTCGGTTTGAATGTGTGCGTGCGCGACGCGCGCCATGTCGGCACGCGATTTCACGCATACGCTAGCATAATATATGAGGGAATAAGGTGGCGGCAGTGCGGGCTGTGCAGCGCGACTGTGAGCACGCGCGTACGCTACATGACCGCTTGCGTTCGTCAACTCTCGCCGGCGGCGGCCACTTAAATTACGAGTATCATGAC